>CM040118.1:51465422-52139813 GCA_022559845.1 Amorphophallus konjac
AAGGGGGGGAAGAGAAGAAAAATGAAGAAAAAAAAGGAGGATCCATTGGGACGAATGCCACGCCCACTGAAAGGACATGTAAAGCGACCGTGTTTTATTACGTTCAAAGTTTTTTCTAATTACATGTGCTTCGGGGCATACCCCGGTGTTACATTTCAAAAAAAAGAAAGAAAAAAAAAGAAAAGAAGGGAAAAGAGCAGAGGGGAGCGACATTTAGTCTATGCCCCAGAAGATCTCCTCGAGTGGGAGCATCCCGACACAAGGGAAAGCCGTCATGTCTTGTAGCCGGCTCCGCTGTCCCTCGAGGCATCCCAGCTCGGTCACCATAGATGCCGTCTCGACCTTCGCCACATCTAGCTCCTGGGCCTCTCTCGCCATGGTCGCCTCGGCCTCGACGAGATCGGACTCGACAGCGGCAAGGTAGCCTTTCAACTTCTCGATCCTGCTCGTGAGGGCGTGAACACGGTGGTGGCCTTCATCCAGGGCCTTTGCATGCTGCTCCTCATTGCCCGTCCGCACCTCCAGGACTTGCATGTATTCGTCCTCCTGGGCCCTAATGGCGGCAAGTTCCCCGGGAGCCTGTGTCTCAAGGAATTCGCGACGTCTAACATACTTTAACAGCAGCAGAACCCACCGCGACCACTCCCCCAGCGGGTAGCCTAACACCTGGAGCGCCCCAGTCAGCTGCGTCACTATGCTATGTACCTCCCGATACGACAAGGAGAGGTCGGCAAAAATCATCGTCCGTAGCGTCAGTAGCATCTGCCGGACCGCCGCGTTTGACGTGGTATGGCTAATCGAGGGCATAACTAGGGGAATGAATTCTACGGAGCTGTCCACCTCCGCCCATAAATCGGCGTCGACCGCGGCCGAAGAAGATGGAAGAGTAAGAGTCAAGCCGCCCGGCCATTGTGGTTCGGTAGACGACTCCTGGCCAGCCACCGCTAGGGGAGTGGGCAAGACCACCGCTGAGTCACTTGGCACCGCCATCATTCGATGTTGTCCCACTTCCTCTTTCTCCGCCCGGTCCATCCCCGTCGCCATTTCACCAGACGGGAGTGCAAGTGCCGCTGCTTCGACCAAAGGAGGGGCTTCGAGCAAAGTCGGGCCCGAAGCCATCACCGATAGGCCTCTCTCTCGCGTTTGGGACCCCTCCAGGTGCGCACGGAGTCCCGTGAATATCTTCTTTAAGAGCGGGTCCTCCACCTGAGCCAGAATCTTCGGGAGAGGCAGAAGAGGAACTATCATCAGGGGTCTGCCTCCTGCTTGCACGAGCACCGCGAAGGTCTCCGCCTCTGGGCCCAAGATCGAAGCCGACCCCTCCACCGCTAGTAGACTGATAATTGGCCTCCGTTTGGCGACGACCTTCGGACACGGATGGATGTCTTCCCTGGTGTCGGCATTACCTGACCATGTAAGGCAGGGTTAGCCATCCACTACCTAGAACGAACTATTCAAAAATGAAAGGACGAGGAGGAGTTGTGAAGCCCCCGTGCTTACCTCGATCGACGGGACTATGCTGCTTTCGGGCACGATCTCCCCCTCCTCCAAAGGCTCGTCCCTCGTTCCAGGGGCACTTGAAGTCTTCGCGGCTGGCTCTTGCTGTAAGGCCTCGAACAAGAGCGCCAGCTTACCCAGGCCCGCATTGACTCCTGTCAGGCGATCGACCGGTGCGTTCGGAGCAGCTCCCTTCACAGCCTCCGGCGCGGTTGGTTCCTGAAAATCCAGGAATAATAGGAATAAAGTCAGTGGATGACCACAGAGGAAGTCCTGCACGAACAAGCTCACACTTACAGCAGCCTTCCCCATTAGGCTTCATGAGCTAGCAAGTAAGGGGGCCTTAAAGATCGGCTTGGGAGGCCCAGATACCTCAGATACGCCCTCGCTAGAAGCCACTTCATCGGAGGAGTAGTCATAATCTACCTGCTTCGCTCGATGAAGACTCAACCGCCACAGGTTCTTCCCTCGCTGGCAAGGGGGCCTCCACTTCATGGTCGATGATCGGTGCATCCTCACGCGGGCTGGGTGAGGGTAGTACGCCGGACTTCAACCTCTTCCTCGTGTACGTACGCGTCGCTGGGAGATGCAGGCGGGGCCCTGATGGCCCGATAACCGCTGCGTCAACGCCTGCCACATAAAGGAAAGGGTGGATCATACCGGAGCCGATGAGTCCTTAATAATGAAAGAAGTCAATCAAGTGGACAAAGATAAATACCCCCTCCGACTTCTATAGCACGAGGCGGCTCACGGGTCTCCTTGACAGGCGATGGTGCCCCAGGAGCTGCAGCCTCGCCCTCGCCCAGGATCGGCACGGGTATCGGCTCCTCCGTACCTGCTGAAAGAGGGAAATACACATGTCATGTATTGTGGACGCACTTTTTCCACTTGGTTATTCTCTCGTGTTGTTTATTCGTTTATTGAGTGCGTGGGCGTGCCCGTCACCGAGGTGACAATTTATTCGGGCTCCGAAGAGCCCATGGTGCGCTCGATCTGACTTCGTCAGATGATTGTGTGGTTCGTGTCGGGACCGAATCCCGTCGCGCCATGAAGGTCACGACGTCATTTACATCCCCCATACGAGGGAATACCCCTGATTAATTGCTGAAATTAGGGGCCCCGCGGCCGAAAAGAATAATACTAATTGCGAGAGAGAGAGGTAGGGATAGGTCACACTGGGGGTTGTATTCAGACCACAAACCGTCGGCCATGTCGGTCACTCGTGGATCTTTTCATGTTCGGACACGGGTCCGTGATGGAAACGCGACGAGAAAACCGGGACGAATCCGTTCAAATGTATGCCGAGTATACGGCAATTTTAATGATGACTAGGGAGGCGTCCGGAGTGAGAAAACAAATCCGGTCCGATTAGGATGTCGGCCTGAAGTTAGATCAAAGCCTGACCATATCGGGGTAATTCCCGAGACTCGGGCTTGACCTGAAAGGGTGGCGTCGTTATTCCCTTTTGCCCCGGGTCACGGGGAGAGATGGGGAGGCTGCGGTATAGGCCTTAGCGTCTTTTATCTGGGGTTTTCTTAGTTATATCCTCTAGGATTTCTGATTCGATGTTTACTGTTTGTTCGTGCCTTTGTCCGGGGTGATTTTTCTTCTTTTTATTCATGATCATTCTTATTATTGTCATTTGTTTATTATTTATCTTTTTATTACCCCTCCCACCTCTTTTATTATGATTAATATTGCGCATTCGGAGTCCTTTAATTAGCGTAATTTTTATTAATTTATTTGCTATTGTTAATGCCCTTATCAGGTTGTACATGTGCATAGATGTAGTGTGCCGGCGAAGGGAAGGTAAGAGTGTATCGCTGAGAGGCCCAGAGGGCGTGCCGCTGAAGGCCAAAAAGGGGCGTACCGCTGAAGGTCAAAGGAGCGTACCGCTGGGGCTCAAGGGAGTGTACCGCTGAAGGTTCAAGGGGCGTGCCGCTGGGGCAATTAAGAGTGTACCGTTGGGGGTTTGAAGGGCGTACCGCTGAGGGTTTAGAGGGGAGCGTACCGCTGAGGGCAGAAAGGGCGTGCCGCTGAAGGCCAATGGGGCGTGATTGTGGAGGCCCGCTCAGTTTTGGATCATTTGTTTTAAGGCTTTTCTTTTCTTCTTATCTTAACTTTCGTGTAGTTTTATATAAAACTCTTCCCTTGTTCTGTTTTGTTCGGTTCGGCCTCTTTTCTTGCGGGTCGGACGTTCGGGCTGCCGGGTAGTTAATTAGTTCGGTTCAGTTCCCGTTGCGGTGCCAGCAGTGGTTTGATGAGTTGGAAGGTTTCATTAATTATCCTGCTCGTTTGTTGCCTCCTTTTGCCTCTTTAATTGTTTATTAGTTTCTCACAAAAATTCGGCAGCATCTCCCCTTGACCCGGGGCGTAAGGGAGATACAGGGAACGCGCCCACGTGGGGTGGCGGAACCCGACAACTGGAGGTGGGCCCCCGAAGGAGCAACACCTTTATAGGGCCTCGGAAAACACGAAGAAAAACGACAGACTGAAGGCCTCTAAGGGGTATGGACTGGGGCTGGCCAAGGAGCGTGCCGCTAAGGGCTGAACAGGTGTGTACCGCTGAAGGCCAATGGGGGGGGCGTGCCGTTGGAGGCCAATGGTGCGTGTACCGCTGAAGGCCAAGGCCAATGGTGGGCGTACCGCTGAAGGCCAATGGGGGGCGTACCGGCCAGGAGCCAAAAGAGTGTATCGCTGGAGGGGCCAAACAGAGTGTGTAAGCAAACTGGGGGCTTCAGAAGCCATTCAGGAAAAAGAAAAAGGATTCAAGGCCAGGGGTAGGCCACTTGGTTACTGGATATTCAAAGAGAGGGCAAGGGTCTCCCCCTCCCCTGGGCCAGTGAGCACAACGGAAGGCCATGTAGGGGGCTTGAAGGATTCATGAAGCCAAAGCTCATAGAAGAAATCACCTCGACATGAAGACCCCAAAAATACCGGAGAAATGGGGAGACGGAGGGAGAACGAACAACCCCATAAAAAGACCGTGAGAGCTAGCGCAAGCTAATAAAACTCATAGAGAAACCCAAAGAGGGTGATCTTCATTTATGGGGAGCCAAAGGCCAAAGCCCTATATGCACATTACAGAGGAAATGCCCAAGACGAGGCCATGGACAAAGGAAAAGAGAAACCCAAAACAAAGAACAGGAGGGGGAATGGAATACGAAAGGGAAGAAAGCATTGGGGCCCAAAAAAACCCTGGCCACTGTCCCTAACCCTCTCCCCCATTACATTGAGCTCTCTCCCTCTCCCTTACTCTTGCTTCTTTCCGGTGGTCGTCGGAGGGGGCTCACGCCGGGAGGGCCGCTCCTTCTCTTCTCTCCTCTGTCTCTCTTCTTCTGCCCGAGCTCTTCCTTTCTATCTGTCCCCCCCCTTTCTTCTGTTGAAAGCAAAGGGTCTTTTATACTTCAAACAGCCGAAACCTTCGAGCCCGGCCGTTGAAGGCGGGAAGTGGCCTTGTGATGATGGCGTTTGACCTGCCCCGTCCTCGATCGTCAAGGGGGGTAGCCTGCGTGGCCCAATGGACGGTTGCCACCTCGGACGGCTCACTGCGCGCCAAGGAAGCATAGGGCATAGGCTGCACGTCGTCTTGCCATTGAAAAGCTTCAACGCTGTGCCGCTGGCGGGCTGAAAAGGCGTGTCGCTGGAGCCTCTGAGGGCGTGCCGCTGAAGGGCTTCAAATGGGTGTGCCGCTGGGGAGCCAAAAAGGCGTACCGCTGAACCCTGGATGGGGTGTGCCGCTAAACAGCCCAATGGGGCGTGCCGCTGAAGGCCCTGGGAGCTACGCCGCTGAAGGGCCCATTGGGGCGTACCGCTGGAGGCTGAATGGGCCGTGCCGCTGAAGGCCTGTTGGGGCGTGCCGCTGAAGGCTGGACGGGCCGTGCCGCTGAAGGCTGAACGGGCCGTGCCGCTGAAGGCCCATTGGGGCGTGCCGCTGAAGGCCTGTTGGGGCGTGCCGCTGAAGGGCTTCAGGGCATGGTTCTGACCCGTTCTGAGCCCGGTACGGACATGAGTCATGGCCTACCTGGCCTTCTTCGAGACCCGCGGGTTGTGGGGCTCTTTGTTGTGGATGGGCATAAATCCCACACAAAAAAAAATCACAAGAGAATAATGATGTGATAAAACATGGAGGAGATAATGATGATTAATGCATAAATAAGGGGAAGAAAAGCTTGCACGTGATGCAAATATGGAGATGTGATCGCCAGAGGGGTTACCTCAATAAAAAAAGAGATCGCGAATACCTGGTGAAGATTGAAACACGGGATGATGTGAAGTTCCTTCCTCCTTCCCCAATCGGCCGGCCGATGAGAAGGGTTCTCTTTTTGATTACCTTGCAAAAAAAACAATGAAATAACAAAGCAAAAGATGGGATCAGCCAATGCAAGTAGTATCAATCCAAAATAAACATAAGATGATGAATAGAAAACCACATGCGCACCTTATTGTTTTGGTTTTAAAAACCCCTAAAGAAGAATTAGGGAGAGAGGAAGATATGTGAATAAATCCAATGCAGACGTGAAAAGAAAAAGAAAAGAAAAAAAGAACTGAGGATGGAATTGATTAATGCAAAAGACGTAAAAAGAGCACAGTGGATGATCGGATGATGAAGACAAAACCAAACAAACGAAATAAGAAAAAAATCCTGTTGTCCCTGTTGACAGTAAAGGGAAGATGGACGCGGTTGACCGGATGAGGAAACAGAGGAAGCCGAAGTCTTCCTATCAAGCACACGATAGTAGGGAAGCAGAGGAAGCCGTCTGGAGCTTTTCTAATCTCTTCAACCTCTGAAAACGTCAAGAACATCAACCTCTTCTAACCTCTTCAAACTCTGGAAATCGTCAACCCCTGCTTCGATCGCCCAGATCATGTTTTTATAGGATTTCAGTGAGAGATAAGCTTGAATTTGGTAAGATAAGGATAGGCAAGGTTCAAAGAAGGCAGGACTCTACCTCCAATTCGAGCAAGGAGACCATTAGAGGCAGGACTCCATACAGGAAAGAGGAGTTCAAGCGGGACACGAAGGGTAAAACACGACCTTGCGAAGGGCGTCAATTCTTGATTTGACGACCCACCTATACGGCATTTCATAAAACATGACCCAAGCCAGGGCGTTTCTTCCTGGATTTAATTTTGGCAATAAAACCTTCCTTGTTTGAAAATCATTAGAACACGCCTAAGATAGAGGCGTTAAATTAAAACACGCCCTGCTGAAGGACGTTAACCAATAATTAGATTGATTTTGCATTTACTTTAAAACTGGATAATACTAGGAATTGACGCCCTGACATTGGGTCATCCTTTCTTGAGAAAACGCCCTTGATATGGTCGCTATTTAAATAACGCCCCTCTTCAGGTCGCGAATCACATAATGCAATAAATCAAAACCACACACAAGAAAATAGAAACATGTCATATTATGAATATATTGAAGTTCACTTGGGGCGTCATCATAGTGACATGAGATTTGATCAACATAGCGTCATTTTTGGCGTGTCTACAGCTGCCCCGCCTTGGCGTCTGCTTTGGAAGGGAGTGAGACGAAAATGGAGTGAAAGTGCAACAAATGAAATGAAGTGGAGCGAACTGATAAGTAGATGCCAAGGTGTGATGTGACACGTCTCAGACACTAAGCACTAGAAATCTTTCCAAGATTCTGAATGAAACAACTCTGAATAAATCCAAGGACGCATCGATTTGTCGGATAAAGGAGATTAAAACTAGTAAAGTAAAAATGTGCGCGCGGGCACGATAGGGAAAGACCATTGGAGAGCGGTTACCAGCCAATGTGGACGTGCTACAACCAAAGTAATTTTTGCAGAAAAAATAAAGAGAATTGGGATGGAGTTCCAACAAAAGGACATTTTCAAGGAACCAGCCTGAGCGGCTTCAGATAGAACAAAGTACTTGATTTGGAGTGGAATATCTCATGTCAACTCATCAAAGAGCGAGTGACCTTCATTATTACCATAATATGAAAATTTTCAGCATGAAACTCAAAGTCCTACATGATGCATGCTGGGCTAAAAGAAAAGATAAAATAAACTAAAAATAGAAAATAATCAAGGATAATATTGCTAAGCCATCTGGATTTGGTCAAGAATCCAAGCTTCTGAGCCAACACTAAGCCGAAGCTCGTTTGTCCGTGCATTAACCTAGAAAGTGGAACCATCGTCCCAAACCTTGAACGACTCAACGACCTATCCGTGTAATCAAGACTCTCCTGGAATCATCATCATTTTTTTTTATGAAGGGGAACTCAAATTCCAGATTCATCAGAACCACAAGGTCCTTGATATGCTATAATAGCGTAGATATCCTATAGTAACAATGCTTACAACGAACAAATACAAGATGACAAATGCGATGCTATTTCCATGAGCAACCCAAGCATCCTGGAACCTGCAAACTTCTGCACTTTTAAAATTCATCAGTTTTCAAAATTCAGATTAATCAAACATAATTTTTCATTTAAATCATGATATGATCATAAGTGCTCAATTAAAAATAATTCAATGAAATAATAGCACTTAAGTTCATTAACACACATGAATATCTAGATTCATAACACACATGAAATAAGCTAAATAAAAACACGCCTGCAAAGAACGGCGTCAAATCATGAAAAAGCGCCTTAACGTGTAGTCGTTAAAACATGAAACACGCCATTAATCAAGGCGTTAAATCCATCGACAGGCCAAAGAGTAAACGACCTACTAAAGGGCGTTACACAAAACACGACCTCAGCAAGGTCGTCAATTCATAAATTGACGCCATAACAGAAGTCGTTAATCAATCCAACGCTTCCGCTTCCAACTCGAAAGCAAAACCAAATCCTAATAACCCTCAACCTGCTAACTCCGAACAACCTAATCGTTATAAAAAGGCAGGCACTCCCTTAGATTTACTCAAAGCAAACTCTTCTAAAAACCTCTGCAGTCGGCTGTGTTCTATTTTCTCTATTTGTTCTTCTTCCGCAGGCACTCAAACTGAAGATGGACAGAGCAATGAAAAGGGCCAGGACTTCAACTCCTAGAATTACTGATATCACCGGGCACATTCGCAGCCGTATCGCTCAACATCAGGTTAGTGAATTCCTCTGCGTATATCTTCTTTCTCTCCTTCTGTCAAACTGCTTCTTTCATATGCTCACGACCGGCACTATTGGCACTGTGCATGTTTCCTTTCCACAGGACTACCCAAATGTCCCTGGTGCTAGGAGATTCACAAAAGTGAAGTGGTTGCCCCTTATTCTCTCCAAATTCTCCTCTGATATGAGAGTATACCTAGCAAGATGGCATCTCTTGGGCCTAGTCACCCATGCAAAACACTATGACCAAATTCATCTAGATTGGGCTGCTATAGGAGCATTGATTGAGATATGGCATCCTTCCACTCATACCTTTCTCTTCTCGACATTTGAAGCCACCATCCTATTGGAAGAACTAGAGTTGATCTTAGGCTTGAAAAGGATGAAACAAGGAGATGAACAAAAGATGGCCAACATGCCAAGGACAATCTCCTCTCATGAATTGCTAACCTCAATGATACCTAGCCCAAATATAGTGAACCAAATCAAGATCACTAAAGGGATCAACCTCTTGAAGCTCGCCTCATGGGTGTACAAGAGAGCGGATCAAGCAAAGGAAGAGGAGGAGGTAGAAAAGATAGCAAAAGCCTTCGTGGTGTGCTTAGCAGGAGCACTCTTGTTTCCATCCACGGAGGACTTTTTAGAGGAGGCCCAATTGAGCGCGGTGGTAAGCTTATGGGAAGAGGAAAGAGTTGGACCGGCTATTCTAGCCTATCTCTATAGCGGGCTCACTTCGGCGGCCATGGGAAGGCCCATATACGGGTGCATGCTAGCATTCTCTAGTTGGGTTGATCTCCATTTCAAATTCGATCCATGTGGTGAGGCCCAACAACCCTCAAGAATCTTTTCAAAAAGCCCACTCTCTTACATGACCGGTTCGTTAGGAATAAGCAATAAAGTGATGAACCGGATCCCTCAAATCAAGAAGAGAGTGGAATGGAGAGAGCACCTAAAGGTAATGCCAAAGAACCTCTTTACATGTGCCCCGGGTGTACTCAAGATGTAGGAACTTCGTGCACGGTTCTCTACCGGGACGGACCTTTGTCTCATTGGTGCTTCGGACTTGGTCTTGTACAACTCTCACAGATGCCTTCCTCAAATTGGACTTCCAAGACAACATCTAGAAGACGTCTCTCATCTTCCTCCAATCAAATCAAGAGACCTAGGCAGCAATGAAGATGGAGAAGAGGCCATCACAATCCAAGCCTTATGGAAGATCAACAAACTTCACCAACCTGTAGAGAACTTAGATGAAGACAAAGAACAGTGGAATAATTATGTAATAGCTTTGAGAAAGCTAAGACCCAAGGTGGCTCATTAAGCATTGTAATCCTTTTCAATGATAATGATAATAATTGTTTTCTGATTGAGCCAATGCCAATGTGATTGTGATCAAATAACTTCCAAAACCCGTGATTCTGTTCCAAATAACGCCCCAAGGAAAGGCGTGAATTCGTAAAAGGGCGCCTTCAACGTAGGTCGCTTTCAACATTCCTGTGCACATATCTGACGCCTTCACAAATAGGCGTTACTTTAAATAACGACTTAAAATAAGGCGTTAATCGATTCAAATTCCCAAAATATATTCGTTGAAATTCCAAAAGTAACGCCTTGAGGAAGGTCACGTTTCAATCACGTAACGCCTTTAGCTCAGGCGTGAGTAAAAACCATAATAATTACTTCGATCACATCAATCAACGCCTATTGAATGCGTCTGACGACGGTTATCATTCCCCATGCAAATGAAATTGACGCCTCGAGAAATGTCATCTATATTATAAACACGCCCGTGTCGTAGTCGTGACTTACACAAAAAACGCCTCTTCTCAGGGCGTTTCTTCTTTTCGAATGCTAACAAGGGCTTTCCCCCTTTCTTCTTCTTCCTTCGTTCCATTCTTTCTTCTCTGCAACCCTAACCGAAGCTCCCCCTCCCCTCTTCTCTCTCATTCTCTCTTTCTCTATCCTTAACCCTAACCATGGCCGGCGGGCGCAGCTTGAAGAGACAAAGGGTAACGGCCCCGGAGACGGTCGATCTGGAGGTCGCCCACGCCGAGGAGGAACTCGCCGTAGGGGAGCTTGCTCTCGCGGCGGTTGAAGAGGAACCGGTGGCGATGGCCGGTGACGAGGCCGACGAAGGCCGAGAGACCCACGACGAAGGGGACGGAGAAGATCAAGAAGGTGAAGAAAGGGGAGAGGAAGAAGAAGAAGAAGGAGAAGGAGGAGAGGAAGAAGAGGAACCACCGGCCGCGGCGGCACCCTCTCCCCGTGCCGGCCAACTCCGGCGGCCACGGCAACCACGGCCTCGACCACAAAATCAGAAGCACAAGAAGGTAAGCCTCAAACCCTTTTCCCATTTTAATTATTTTAATTTCATTTTTTTGTCTGATTTTCCATCGCCCTCGGGTATAAACCCTGCAACCCAGAAAGAAGACGCCCTCAGGGGGCGTCGCGATTTCAAAATACACGCCCGACCCAAGGGCGTTAAATTATATTATTTTCATGAAAAACAAATAAACCTAAGAGAACACGCCCTAAAGCATGTCGCCCAATTAAATTTACATATTTGCTGTTAATTTTCGCATGCTGTTATTTTTATTCCTTTTTCTGAAAAACTGGAAACCACGCCCCATACCAGGGCGTCAATTAAAAAATAGACGACCAAACCAGCGGTCGCCCATTCATTAATTATTTGATTAATTAACGAACCCAAGTTGAAAAATGCCCCACCACAGGGCGTGACTTGAGAAAATCTTTAGGATTAATAGAAATTAACCACAAAACACACGCCCGTCACAGAGGCGTTTCATAGATGAAAAACGACCTAAGATAGGTCGTTAGCTAGAAACCCAAACAGAACCACGCCCCTCTTAAGGGCGCCACTTCAACAAAAAACGACTTGAGGAAGGTCGTTAATTCCAACAATAATAACATTCGACCTGAGGTAATCAGAATGAAACGAGCATGAATATTCCCAACAATTAAATCAAAAATTCTTATTTTATGCATGCAGGGGCTGATGAGGATGCGCATCTCATGGGTCATGGTCCGGGCAGCATACTACGGCCTCCCCGAGTTCCAGAGAGAGAGGGTAGACGCGATGGGGTTCGGGGCCTTCCTTAGCATAGAGCCAGTCAGACCCTACCTACCACTTATCCAGGTTCTACGGGAGAGATGGGATAGGACTAGCCGGGCATTCTTGATGCCATGGGGGCACATGGTTCCCACCCTAGAGGATGTGGCTAGGATCACCGGGTTGAGGGTAGACGGTAAGGCTGTGAGCGGGATTACCTACCCAGACTACACCGAGCATGCCCAGAGATTGCTAGGGCTAGAGATGGTCTACGAGACCCCTAGCGAGTGCAGGATGATCTTCCGTACTGACCTCACCACAGTGATGGGTTTAGGGAATGCTAGGCACAGGTCAGGGGAGACCCTAGAGCAGTTTTCACAGAGGCTGATAGATGGGGCTAGGGCGGTGTACTGCCAGGACCCAGCCGACAGGGAGGGAGCTGACCTAGACTTGAGGAGGTTCTTGCTACTGCTACTGGGGAGGCTGTTGCTCGGGACAAAGGGCGACGTCATCAACTGTCGATTTCTAGGGATACTCGAGGACTTGGAGGCAATTGGCAGCTACGCCTGGGGAGCGGCTCTGCTGGCGCACATGATGGCCGACCGGTCCACGGGGACAGGGCGAGAGACGACCGTCAGTGGCTTCTCACCTTTTCTTCAGGTATGCATTTTTTCATCATTTTTTTTCTTTCTTTTATGTATATTTTTATGTGCATGCGAATGCCTAATTAATGCAATGCATGGATGCAGGTCTGGAGTCACCTCTACATGCCGATGGGGCGCGTTGACCCACGGCCTGGGAATGAGGGAGCTTTCCCTCTAGCACGGCGTTGGGTGCCGGTCGTCTTTGGCGCCCCGCTCGGCTACGAGTTGTGGGTTCTACGGAGAGAGCTTCGTGACTTCCCTCCCTCGCTGGTATGTATGAATGCTATGCATCTTTCTTTTGCTTTTTATTTGATTTTATGATGATGACGATGAAATGATGTTATGTATGTTTATGAATGCAGGTGCAGTGGAGACCCTATGAGTGGATGACAGACGAGGGCCAGCCTTGGGTCGTAGCGGGCCGACCTCGCTTTGGGCGTGAGCTTTGGGTTCACTGTTTGAGCGAGATTGAGCCGTTACGGCTTAGGTTGGTGATGAGGACGCTAGGCCTCCACCAGGAGTGGATCGAGGTAGGCGAGCCGCGGGGCATCGGGAAGAAGACTCGCGGTCGTACAAAGGCGACCGATTGGAGGGTATGATTCGAGGAGCAGCACGCTGACTGGTAGCGAGGCGGGACCAGAGTCACCTCCCGGGCGACTGACAGCTCCGAGTACCTCCGGCGCTACTGGGAGGTATACGCCGGCCGACCCCAGATGAGGGTCTTAGGGGTATGGATGAATGCACTTATTTCTAAATTAAATGCAAATGCTTATGTGACTATCATGCGACTAATATGTGATGAATGCAAGATGCGCGGGACATAGCGGCGATAGATGCCCAGGCCCACCTACACAGCCTGGAGGACCAGCTGGCCGCCACACAGGCAGACCTAGAGACCCTGGTGAGTGTTTAAATTATTTCTATATGCAAATGAATGTATTTTTGTTGAATTATTGATGATTAACCACTGACGATCTCAATGAATGCAGCGTGCCCAGCAGGGAGCAGTGAGGAGAGACCCAGGGGAGGCCTCCAGCTCGAGAGGGCCTAGTGCAGAGGTGACTACACTGGCGGAGCAGCTAGCGGGAGCGATGGCACGAGCCGAGGCAGCAGAGCGCGACCTCGCTTCACGGGTAAATTCCAAAACACAACTCCATTTAAACATTGATTATATAATTATGTACTGATAAAAATTCACTTTACAGATTGAGGAGCTACGAGCCGCTCTTAACTGCGTCTGTGAGGGACAGCAGGCGATGACTGCCCAGGTGAGTGATTTACCGTTCGTTATGCATTTCCTGAATTATTGAACTGTGGAACTGATGATTTGTCTTCCTGTTGCAGACCAGACAGTTACAGGCGGTGCGTACTCAGGTTGCCTTGGCTGGTACAGAGCTGTCGATCCGCGAGTAGCGGATTACAGAGCTGGAGCGGACCGTGAGGCGACGAGAGGAGCTACCTCAGGACGTGGCAGAGCTGCGGATTGCCCTTGAGCTAGAGCGACGAGAGCGTGCCCGGGAGCGCGAGGAGTGGGCTCGTGAGCGTGCGGAGTTGGCAGACTTGAGGACCCAGCTGATCCTTTCCCAGGAGCGACTGCGAGTGTCCGAGGAGCATCTCCAGCGGGGACGTGAGCGAGCACGGGCTGCGGGGTACTCCTTCACCAGCTCCACCTTTGTGGCGAGCTCTTCCCTCCGAGAGAGGAGCGAGGCAGGGGGACACGTTCGGGTTCCGGCTTCTTCACGGGGGCCCATGCCTCCTCCACCAGCACCAGCTCGGGACGGCGAGGAGGAGGTTGAGAGTAGGAGAGAGGAGGGTGGAGGCGAGAGCTGAGAGATTTACTTGTACTTCTCCACCCTCACACCTGTACTTACACATTCATGATGTATATATATATATGAGATCGAGATTTTTGTCAATTACCTGAGTACTTTGTGTGGTTGTGGGCCTGTGTTTGTGTATTTTCTTCTTTCCATGTTCTTCGTGTTCGCTTTACTTTGCCCTGTACCTGCAGCTGCGGTTTTCACTTAAACAAAACAGGTTAATTCATTTGTTCGACTTGGCCCCTTGCCCAATGAGCAAGGGGTGGCAATATTCTGACCTTAGTGACGGGTCAAGGGGCCAAGCCTTTAATCAAGATAAGGCAAAAGGAAATAGCTGATAGCGGGATATGCATCATGCAAAGCACACATATGCAAACTATAAATAAAAGATGCCCATGCAAAAGAATGCAAGCATACATCGTGAAGAAATGCATTTTTTTTTCTTTTCACTTATATATATATATATATTTTTTGGGATTTTTTTTAAAAAACGCGCCTTAGAGTAAGGCGTTAATAGAAAAAGACGCCTAGGGGGACGGCGTTAATTCTAAAAGGAAATCTAATTTTTGAAAAGACACGACCGTCTCAGAGATGTTAGTCTGAAGAAGACGACCTAATCTCGGACGTTAATTTGAGAAAAGGCGCCTTAGCAGAAGGCGTTAATTAAATCATTCTGCAAAAAGGGTATCAAGGCTATCAAGACCACGGGTCCTACACGGTCACCATTTAAAATTCATCAACCTTTCTTGAGTGATTAAAAGGGAGTTGACGTGCTCATAGTTGACTTGTATTCGAGATTTTGCTCAGTGCAATTTCTTAAGTCTGTCTTGACCATCCTGCCAGTTCGCGACTTTTACCACATAGAAAGGATGGAAGAAAATATAAGGGAAGCCCATAAGGGATTCTGAGGTACTCAAAGCAAAGTTACCTCCCCTACCCTATGCCTGTTGGGGTTCGGTCTTTGGCGTAGGAAAAATTTATTGCCCTTATGCCCTTGTTATATTGCATGCATACGCCCAAGGTTTTCCTTACGGGGACTTTACCCTCTTGACATGCTTTTCTTTTCATAACTTGACTTTCACTTTGGAATTGATTTGCATTGATGAAAATAAACCTAATTGTACTTGGGCTTTTGTGGCATTTGCTCCCTTTTGGGCCGTGACTTCTACCTACTAGGGCGGCGGATAGGCTTGGCGCATCTACCTCAAGGTCTCCCTTCCTCCCTTATGGGCCGAAGAAGAAAAGAACGGGTATTGTCTTTCACTTTTAGTCAGGTTTTTGACTTTCCATTGGATTTTGCACTGTTTGAGTTCAAGAATAAAGCGTGTAGTGTGTGCGGGAGTCAACCCCCCTTTTAAGTTAGCAAGACTGATGAATGAATTCTGTATTTTGACCTTTCGGACATTGATCCTTCGTGTGCCATGGCACCAATTTTGATCTCTTTTTGATTTTTTTGAAGAATTTCTATTTTTGTTTGCTTTTTGGAGTTTCTATTTTTTTTGGATTTTTGAATCAAGGGTAGTATTTCTTAAGAAACAAACCATTCCAAGGATGAGTTAACTCTTCGCCTTCAGCATTAACCAGTTTATAAGTATTGCCAGGATAAACATCTTTTATAATGAACGGTCCTTCCCAATTGGGTTGGAGTTTTGAGCGGGGGCCACCCGACTTTACAAAAATTCTTTTGATTACCATCTCACCGATTTTAAATTTTCTCTCAATTACTTTCTTTTGATAAAAACGTGAGAGCCTGTTTTGATAAACGCGCGCATGCTCAGCGGCGACCAGACGCTTCTCATCTAGGAGTTCCAGTTGGACCAGGAGTGAATCACGACGCTCATCAATAGAAAATTTCTTATCCAATTGTACTCGTAGAGAGGGGACGAGAATCTCATAAGGGACTACTGCCTCCATTCCATAAGTGAGAGCGAAAGGGGTTTGCCCAGTGGGGGTGCGAATGGAAGTGCGATAGGCCCAAAGAGCTTCAACCAGCTTGTCTGGCCAATCCGAAAATTTATTAGCCTCACACGTCTTTTTAACGATTTTGATCAACGTTTTATTAGTTGCCTCTGCTTGGCCATTGCCCTGCGGATAATAGGGAGAAAAATGATGCAGTGCAATGTTATACCTGTTGCAGAGATCTTTAAGCTCTTGAGAGATAAATTGAGGTCCATTGTCGGTGACGATGGTACTCGGGATGCCGAACCTCGTGATAATGTTCCTCATGATAAATTTGCAGACGGTTGACGCTTTAATTTCCACGTAAGCTTCTGCTTCCGCCCACTTGGTGAAGTATTCCGTTGCCGTGAGGATGAACGACTTTTGTTTGGTCAGGAGATTCGAGTCACCAAGAAGTCCAATGATATCAAAAGCCCACATGGAAAAAGGCCATGGGGAGGACGTAGGATGGAGTGAAGAAGTAGGAGAATGAATCTTGTCGGCGTGCAGTTGGCACTTAACACACCTTCGAACATAGATAGAACAATCATCTTCCAGAGTTGGCCAATAGAAACCTAGCCTAAGAATCTTCTTAGCTAACATCTGGCTATTCACATGACCACCACACACTCCAGAATGCGCCTCTTCCACAACTTTCCAAGATTCATCATCATCGAGGCATCTTAACAGAACACCGGTGAGCCCTCTTCTGTAGAGGACACCTCCAACCAAAACATAACGTTGAGCCACTCTTCTAATTGCTTTCTTCTCTTCTGCAGTGGCTTCTTCGGGATAGGACTGATCATTGCAATACCTGGCAATCTCATAATACCAAGGCTTCTCTTCGTCAGCCAAATCTTCTTGCCAATCCAAAAGCATGACTTCCTTACCTTTAAGAGCTTCCTTCAGCTTAACCTTCTCAAGCACTTGATCCCTAATATCAAGGAATGCGCGATCCTTAATAGCCGGGGTATCCCGCTGATGAATCAGGGGAACATGAAAATCACGCTCATGAGGGAAAACTAAAGCGGAAGCCAAAGAGGCGAGAGCGTCAGCCAAGATGTTCTGGCTGCGAGGGACATGAACGAAGATCAATTTAGTGAAGAGTTTGGCATAAGCTGAAGCGAGTTCCTGGTAGGGCTTGAGCCTAGGATTGATGGTGCGGCACTTGACCAACACCTGGAGCAAAATGAGCTGACTATCACCGACAATCCTCAAATGGGTGACACCATATCGATGAGCGGTTTGAAGACCGGCCAAAAGAGCTTCATACTCAGCTATATTGTTGGTGACGGGGAAAGTGAGCCGAGCAGCAAAAGGAATGGTGACCCCTTCTGGTGTTAAAAGAACCATGCCGATCCCTCTTCCTTGAGAATTTAGAGCTCCATCAAAATGTAATGTCCACATAGGATCGTGGGGTTGATTGATGGACATTAATTCTTCATCTGGGAACTCCGAATTGACCGGATCAAAACGGGGGAGAGGGTGATGAGCAAGGTGTTCGGCAATGGCATAACCTTTGACGGCTTTTTGCTGAATGTAAGTGATGTCAAATTGAGAAAGGAAGCTTTGCCAGCGTTCTAATCGATCAGTGAGGACAGATTTTTCAAGGAGGAATTTAATTGGATTCATGCGAGCAATGAGGTGAACCTCGTGAGCTAGGAAATAGTGCTTTAACTTCTGAACTACCCAAACCAAAGCTGCACAAGTCTTCTCCATGGCTGAGTACCTCTGCTCATAGGGGTTAAGAAGCTTAGACAAGTAGTATGCTGCTCTCTCCTTACTTTCTTCATCCACTTGAGCTAGGACAGCACCTACAGAGTCATCCAGGACAGAAACGTAGAGAATGAGTGGCTTGCCTGGAATTGGCGGCCTCAGGACAGGAGGATTGGCCAAATAATCCTTCAATCCGTCAAAGGCTGCCTGACACTTGTCATCCCAATTAAACTTGACTCCCAGCTTAGTAAGCTCGTAAAACGGCCTACATCTTTGTGAATGCTGAGAGACGAAGCGGCGAATGAATTGTAACCTCCCGATTAATCCTCGAACTTCCTTCAAATTCTTGGGAGGGGGCATATCTCTAATGGCCTTTGCCTTATTGGGATCAACTTCAATTCCCCTCTTGCTGACAATGAAACCAAGCAATTTCCCTGAAGAAACGCCAAATACGCATTTCTTGGGGTTCATTTTCAAATGATATTCTCGTGACCTTTGTAAAACCTTAGCCAGAACCCCAGGATGCTCAATCCTTGTCCTTGATTTCACTACTAGGTCATCCACATACACCTCAATATAAATATGAATCATGTCATGAAAAATCGCCATCATAGCCCTCTGGTAGGTGGCTCCAGCATTCTTAAGTCCAAAGGGCATGACCACATAGCAATATGTACCCCATGGTGTAGTGAATGATGTTTTCTCTTGATCCTCTTCAGACAGACGAATCTGATTGTAACCTGAAAAGCCATCCATAAATGAAAGAGTCTCAAATCCTGCCGTATTATCAATTAGAACATCAATATGGGGGAGGGGGAAGTCATCTTTAGGACACGCTCGGTTGAGGTCCCGGAAGTCTATGCAAATCCGAACCTTCTCATCTTTCCTCATAACCGGGACAATGTTAGCCACCCAATTGGGGTAAAGGAAAACTCTAACAAATCTAGCTTTGTGAAGTTTATCGACCTCTTCTTTCATTTTTAAAGCCATATTAGGGTGGAAACGCCTCAACCGTTGTTTGACCGGGACAGCCCCTGGCTTAAGTGTAAGGTGATGTTCAACGAGCGCAGGGTCTAATCCTGGCATATCCTCATAACTCCAAGCAAACGTGTCTTTGTATTCTTGAAGAACTAAAATGAGCGCCTCCTCCTCAGAGGGTGGCAAATTCTGGCTAATGAGGATAATCCTAGGGTCTTCCTCGATACCCAGATTAATTTCTTTGGTGGGTTCTTCTACGGAGGCTGATGGTTCGTCGAATCTTCTCATACCACTAGCAAAAGCATCAGCCTCATCCTCATATTCTTCGTAACTTTCATCCCCCTCTTCAATAGGGTCTTCATCATTCATAATTTCGTAAACGCCCAAACCCTCATAAGAAGCAACAGCATCTTCAAATTCTAACTCTGGCAGAAGAATTGGACTTCCCACAAACTCAGGGACTGCTAAACAAGCTTGGCATCTGATAGCCAATTCCAATAAAAATCTGCGAGGGATCTCCTTACCCTTGGATTTCTTATGTTAATCTACCTCATGAATTTTATTAGAAGAAGAAGAGGAGGAGGAGGAGCAACTAGCCTGATTAGAAAGAAAAGAAGGAGGTGAAAAAGCGGATACAAAAGGTGATACAGAGGAAGACCCCTCGCCAGAGGGGGAAAAGAGATCTATCAAGGAATTTTGAAAGAGCGGCCCCTGGGTCGGGACGCACTCGGGAGAGAAATAGGAAGTCTCTTCAACGGAGATGGAGGATTGGAAAGTTGGAAATTTGACGTTTTTTTTTTCGTTTTTATCTTTTTCTTCATTTTTATTTTCTTTTTCAAGGAGAAAGCAGTGTGATGGGAGAATAGCAAGAGGGGTGGAAATCGCAAGGTTAGAGAAAGATTTAATTAATGATGGCTCATGGGGGGGCGAGATGGAGATTTTAGAAAATTGCTCGAGGAGTGAAGGAGGAATCGGGAGAGAAACTTGGATTGAACTTGGAGCAAAGCTGATTGTAATCGGAGGTGGTCTTGGCACATGACCAAACCAATGAGAATGTAGAGAAGCAAGCACAGATGGATGTAGCGAAGTGAGAGAAAAGAGGCCGGCCCACAGCCTGTCCACAGTAAAACCTTCTTCAAAGGGGACATCTGGCTCCCCAGTATCCGTATAGTCACTCAGCAGCTGCCTCTTGTCTGTGATCGCTACTGGCGTTTCAATCAATTCCTGTATGAGCGGTGGCCATTCCGGGTCTGTCGTCATGAAGAGGCGGCTCAAAGAAATAGTAATGTCATTCATGTCGAACCACCTGTACCAGTCACATTCTGGATCACCCATTTTCCTTCTCTTGTTCGGCCTTAAAGACTCCAGGGCTTTGTAGGTAACCAGTGGGGCAATGTGAAGAGCAAACTGTCTGGCATGAACATCTTGATAGTCAAGCAATGTAGTAACTATGGTAGTCTGCTCATTATTCTGAATGCTACCAGTAACAAAATGTGTTCTCAGTGTCCAGGAGAGTGGCTGGCGATCAGTCTTCAAAGTAGAAGTCATAAATGCCCATGGCTCTTCTTTATTTTTGTTTGGCCCTTTATAGCCTAAACCGCCTCGTACCAGCAATTTTTGCGGCTTAATGGGCCTAATCCTGCCCTGACAGTTGGCACCCAGGCCTTTGCCATCTTGATACCCCATTTTTAACAGAATGTTCCAACCGGGGGTATTAATCATGCTCTTTTTCTTCTTTCCCTTAGAAGGCAGGGGTGTCATAGCAACCGTGGTAACAGTTTCAGATGGCATTGGCCGTGGACGGGGGACGTCCAGCACAGATAACAGTGGCTTATTGGCAGGTCAAATAGAAGGAACTGACGAAGCCGCATGAATATCTTCCTCTGGCAGAATCGGCATGCTGGTCACCTTGATAATACGGCCCTTGTGTGGGAATTTGAGACACTGATGATTTGTAGAAGGCACCGCGTCAAGTTACTGGATGTACGGGCGGCCGAGAATGCCATTAAATGTTGGATCCATGTCCAAGATGTGAAAATCTGCTGTGATGGTGGCAGGACCCAAGCTAACTTTCAACGTGATCATGCCTAGAGGAGGCTTCTTTGTGTTGTCATATGCAGTGACCGTTATGGTGGACGGACGAATCTGGCTTTCTGGTATGCCACATAACTTCAAGGTGCTCGATGGCAAAACATTGATGGATGCCCTAGTATCCACCAGACATTGCTTAACAGCCACCTTATTGATGTCGACTGTGATGCATAAGGCATACTTCCTTGCCGAGATTGGTGCCAGCTCATGTTCATGAAAAGTAATTGCTGGCTGACTGCTAGCAGGTGTTAACACTGTGAGTATCTGCTCAACTGGGATGTCTTCATTAACCATTACCTTCTGCAGATATTCCTTTAGAGCCAGTTGATGAGTGGTGGACCGTTTGATCAATTCCAGGATTGAAATTCTTGCCGGAGTCCGGTCCAAATGTTTTAACAAATCATATTCAGTGCCTGGTATAGACCCTTGTTCTTGTTCTTGCTCTTGCGGCCCCTGCACGGGCTCTAGCTCTCTTTGTGGAAAAATACGGTGGAAAATCCGTCCGCTGCGGAGCGGCGCCACGCCTTGTAGAGCCTCTGTCGGGGCAAGTGTGGGGGGAGAATTAGAAGAAGAGGAGGAGGAGGCAATGTTCGATAATGGGGGTGCCCCTGTAGGAGGCGTGGGAGTAATGTTTAGCAAAGATGCCCCCATGGGAGGCGTAGGAGAGTGGTTTGACGAAGATGCCCCGTCAGAGGGCGTGGAATTAGAAAGGGATACCCGAATGCGAGGAGCATTGGCGGGTGGTCTAACAAGAAGAGATCTGGGTATGAGAGGTGGAGGAACTGATGGCGGAGGAGCCCTTGCCGGTGTAGGAGTGGCAGGGGGTGTAGCGGGTGCTAGCGGTGAGCGAAGTAGGAGTGGCCTGGACGGCGGAGGTATAGAGTTGGTGGTGGAAGGTGGGGTTTGTCGTGCGGTAGGTTGTGGAGGTGGCAAATGGGTAAGGAGAGAGCGGGCCGGCAAGGCCGTAGAACTGGTGAAGGTAGATGGGTTAACGGGGCGTAGAAGGGGACGTCCCGATAGGGGAGTAGAAGAAGAAGGAAGGGTGCGCAAAAGGCGCGGAGGTTGATTTTGGTTCGGATTGTGATAAAATGCCCCGACAGAGGCGTTTTCTTCGTGCCATCCCTGTCCTCTCTGCACTTCGTAGAGGGACGTGACAGGGTTCACATGCTGATTAGGGGCGTGTTCTGGCAATGGATTACGGACAATCCCCATATCCTGCTGGGGTGCTGGAGCTTGCTGTGGTTGAACTTGTTGTAGAGTGGATTGCTGGAGTTGTTGATTTTACTGTTGCCGAGAAGCCCTTCTTTCTTTCATAGCGGCTATGAATTGCCTCATCTCATCCCAATTGATGTCACCCTGGTCATTTAGATCGTAGATGTAATCTCTAAAGTGGAAGCAACGATCGAGGTTGTGACCAGGGCTGCGATGAAAAGCACAATAACGGGAGGTGTCAACATTAGCGGGCCACACGGTTCTTTCCCTTGGCAAGGCGAGCAAGTTGGCGGCCATCAGAGCATTAAAAATATCGGGGAGACTTTCGGGAAGTGGGGGATAGTGGTCTCTTTTGGGGCCAAGTGGTGGTCTCCGTTGTTGTTGTTGGCCGTAGTTGGCAGGTGGGGGCACTTGATGATATTGTGGTGGAGCTGGAGGGTCTACGCGGGGGGCTTGGTTTTGCGGCGAAGCGAAAGAGCGTTGTGGTGCGAATTGGGGTTGTGGAGTGGGGTTAAAATGAGCGTTCTGTCGTGGAGGCGGTGGTGGACGTGGGTTAGCTTGATGGTGGGGGTTGCCAACTGCGCCGACTTGCTCATTTGTGACGGTGCCCTCAGTTGTGGGCCCGCTGTTAACATTGGTGGTTTTCTTAAACAGTCGAGGCTTTGGCTCAAACATGCCCATAATGGGCAAATCCTTCATCTGTGTCTGGATGTAACGAGCCCTCTCATAGAGCTCTTCCATAGTAGTCAGCCAGTTCATGGCCAAAAAATGGCGGAATTGAGGAGTTGCATTAGAAATAACCATCTTTACTTGCTCCTGTTCTGACAAAGTGTCTTTCAGCTTCTCGGCCATCGACCGCCATCTGTCAGCAAATATGATGAAGTCCTCCTCAGACTTCATTTTCTCTGCGACTAAATCTGTAACGGACAGAGAGGGTCCAACACGGTCTCTATACTTTTGCAGGAATTTCCTTTGGACAACATCGAAGTCACCGGCATCAGCTGGCTCTAAGGAATAAAACCATTCGAGGGCTGGCCCCTCCAGAGATCTTCTGAATAAATAGGCCAAAGAAGCCTTGTTGGCTTGCCAGAAGGAGGTTTCGTACATAAAATCCTTTAAATGAATGATCGGATTGCCAGTTCCATTGTACCGCCGAAAGTTCGGCATCTCAGACGGAGGAAGATGGAAAATTGGCAGAGTGGGGAGCGAGATTTCTGGTGCATTCTTGGCCGTAGTGACTTTCCTAAGCTGTTCTTCCATCTGGGCCATCTTCTGAAGTAGCAAAGCATTAGAGTTGGACTCAACTGGGGCCTGAACAAAAGAATGTGGTATAGGCGACCGTAGAATCTGAGGAGGTTGGGGGAATTGGTGCCTAACCGTAGAATAACTCGCCTGCTGGGCCGGTATGGCCGTGACAGGCATTGGTGGACGAGAGGGGGGTTTGTGCAAGACCGCCTAGTCGTTAACGGGGTGATGGCCACTCTCGGCCGGAGGGGGGTTGGAAGATGAAGAGGGAACCGACTTCCCTTTCAAAGCGGCCTGGACAGCCTACCGCTGAGAATCATCCAACTGAGATAGTGCATTAATTAAGTCCTTGACATTAAAAGAGGGGGAAGGGTTCCCCGAAGTGTTGGAGGGCAAAGTCTGGGAAGAGGGCACAACCTCTTGAGGAGTGGTATCAATCACATGGATTTGAGGATGATGGGACTGAGGGTGAGAGTAATTTCCCTCATAATAGATGGAATCCTGGAGGGGGGTCTCATATTGACCAAAGACGTTCTCGTTCTCATCGTCATAAGAATACCCATAGCCTGCCATGTTGATGATCTTACCTGAACGGAGTTTCATGTTTTTAAGAGGAGAAACAATTTTATAAAGGCACTATCAAACAAACAACCACTCGATCCAAACAAGCCAAATCACCCAAGCGAGTGTATGCAACCAAGTTGGGATGAACGCAAGGTTTTAGTGTTCCGCTTGAGATTAGAGTAGATTGATTTGTTGAATAGTTCACTTATGTTTGCAATGTGAAACCTAGTTGATCCAAGCGTAACCTCCGGGTCAACTAGATTCTTTCTCTCTCCTCACCAACGATAGGTTCTCTAAACTCCGGGTACTTCGAGGGTACAACCAGCCCGGCGTCCGTGAGGGAATCCACGGGTGCGGGTACTTATGGAGGTCTTGGAAAAGGGATTTCCGGTCCAAGGAGACGGAGTGCTCAATGGAGGGTTGTCCCGATTCCAAGAGAGGTGTGTGGAATCCTAGTGTAGAGAGAGGAGGTCTCTCAACCAAATGCCACAATATGCAAAGTAATATGATCAAATCAGAGCAATATAGGCAAGCAATATGACAATCAAACAAAATTATCACAGACAGCAGCAGGAAGCAAGGTTCTGTAAAACGCAGGAAAGAGACGACCTAGGTCAGGTCGCTATCAACCAAAGCAACGACAGGGTCACTATCGTGAATCACTGCGAGAGGCTATGAGCCAACAGCGAGAAATAGAAACACGCCTCTGGTAGGGGCGCGAAATCTGAAAAAGACGCCTCGAATTTAGGGCGTCAAATCTTAGGAAGCGCCTTACAGTGAGGCGCTATGTAATAAAGAACGCCCTTGGACAGGGCGTGAATTCACAGGCAGGATGATTAAAGCAGTAAGATGATGTAAAGACGTCTCGACGGCAGACGTAACATAAAAATAACACGCCCTGAATAAAGGCGTTAGAAAATGATAACACGCCCTGGAGGTGGGCGTTAATTCTCAGACCGTATAATGAGCAGCAACAAAGCAGCAAATATGCTGAAAGACGCCCTGGAAAGGGGCGTTAATAAACTAAAACACGCCCCTGTAAAGGGCGTTTAAACCAAACAGCGCCCTCGTGGAAGGCGTTAATTCAGAGAAATATGCAAACGCAAGCTGGCTGATCCCGGTGTGTGCAGTGTGCACAGTGGAGGGTGCCCGAGGGACACAAGGGAGATGGTACCGAGGGTACCAAGGGGGAGAGGGCACACGTGGGTGCCAAAGGGGAAGGGGCACACGAGGGTGCCAAAGGGGAAAGGGCACGCGAGGGTGCCAATGGAGATGGTAATCAAAAAGAAAACAGTGGAGGTCCCACCGTGATCGCCAATTTGTGGATGGGCATAAATCCCACACACAAAAAAATCACAAGAGAATAATGATGTGATAAAACATGGAGGAGATAATGATGATTAATGCATAAATAAGGGGAAGAAAAGCTTGCACGTGATGCAAATATGGAGATGTGATCGCCAGAGGGGTTACCTCAATAAAAAAAGAGATCGTGAATACCTGGTGAAGATTGAAACACGGGATGATGTGAAGTTCCTTCCTCCTTCCCCAATCGGCCGGCCGATGAGAAGGGTTCTCTTTTTGATTACCTTGCAAAAAAAAAACAATGAAATAACAAAGCAAAAGATGGGATCAGCCAATGCAAGTAGTATCAATCCAAAATAAACATAAGATGATGAATAGAAAACCACATGCGCACCTTATTGTTTTGGTTTTAAAAACCCCTAAAGAAGAATTAGGGAGAGAGGAAGATATGTGAATAAATCTAATGCAGACGTGAAAAGAAAAAGAAAAGAAAAAAAGAACTGAGGATGGACTTGATTAATGCAAAAGACGTAAAAAGAGCACAGTGGATGATCGGATGATGAATACAAAACCAAACAAACGAAATAAGAAAAAAATCCTGCTGTCCCTGTTGACAGTAAAGGGAAGATGGACGCGGTTGACCGGATGAGGAAACAGAGGAAGCCGAAGTCTTCCTATCAAGCACACGATAGTAGGGAAGCAGAGGAAGCCGTCTGGAGCTTTTCTAATCTCTTCAACCTCTGAAAACGTCAAGAACATCAACCTCTTCTAACCTCTTCAAACTCTGGAAATCGTCAACCCCTGCTTCGATCGCCCAGATCATGTTTTTATAGGATTTCAGTGAGAGATAAGCTTGAATTTGGTAAGATAAGGATAGGTAAGGTTCAAAGAAGACAGGACTCTACCTCCAATTCGAGCAAGGAGACCATTAGAGGCAGGACTCCATACAGGAAAGAGGAGTTCAAGCGGGACACGAAGGGTAAAACACGACCTTGCGAAGGGCGTCAATTCTTGATTTGACGACCCACCTATACGGCGTTTCATAAAACACGACCCAAGCCAGGGCGTTTCTTCCTGGATTTAATTTTGGCAATAAAACCTTCCTTGTCTGAAAATCATTAGAACACGCCTAAGATAGAGGCGTTAAATTAAAACACGCCCTGCTGAAGGACGTTAACCAATAATTAGATTGATTTTGCATTTACTTTAAAACCGGATAATACCAGGAATTGACGCCCTGACATTGGGTCATCCTTTCTTGATAAAACGCCCTTGATATGGTCGCTATTTAAATAACGCCCCTCTTCAGGTCGCGAATCACATAATGCAATAAATCAAAACCACACACAAGAAAATAGAAAAACTTCATATTATGAATATATTGAAATTCACTTGGGGCGTCATCATAGTGACATGAGATTTGATCAACATAGCGTCATTTTTGGCGTGTCTACATTTGTGATCGGTTTCTTCACTGTCGTGACTCCTGGAGGCGGCTTCACGATAGTCTCTCCCGGGGCTTATTCATTCGGGCCGTTGTTGATACTGGGCCGAATAGGATATCACGGGTGTGCAGTTTTTTTGGGTGTCCACAAATGCCCCCCACACACGGGTAGCGCAGGCGAAGGATGAGCCGGGCGGTGCCCGCGGGTGTACTTTTCTCTTCTCTCTTCGTCGGCGTCGACAGGCTGTCGAAAGCTGACCCGGTTTTCTGTCTCTTTGTCAGTGCCGACAGGGTGTCGGGGGCTGACCCGGCTTGTTGATCTTTCAATCTCTTGGTCTCTTCGTCAGCGCCGACGGGGCGTCGGGAGCTGACCTGGGTTGTTGTCTCTTGGTCTCTTCGTCAGTGTCGACAGGATGCCGGGAACTGACCTGGTTTGTTATCTCTTAGTCTCTTGGTCTCTTGGTCTTTTCGTCAGTGCCGACAGGGCGTCGGAAGCTGACCTGGCTTGTTGTCTCTTGGTCTCTTCGTCAGTGCCGACAGGATGCCGGGAACTGACCTGGTTTGTTGTCTCTTAGTCTCTTGGTCTCTTGGTCTTTTCGTCAGTGCCGACAGGGCGTCGGGAACTGACATGCTTTGTTGATCTCTTGGTCTCTTGGTCTCTTCGTCAGTGCCGACAGGATGCCGGGAACCGACATGCTTTGTTGTCTCTTAGTCTCTTGGTCTTTTGGTCACTTCGTCAGTGCCGACAGGATGTCGGGAACTGACATGCTTTGTTGATCTCTTGGTCTCTTCGTCAGTGCCGACAGGATGCCGGGAAATGACATGCTTTGTTGTCTCTTAGTCTCTTGGTCTTTTGGTCACTTCATCAGTGCCGACAAGATGCCGGGAACTGACATGCTTTGTTGATCTCTTGGTCTCTTCGTCAGTGCCGACAGGATGCCGGGAACTGACGTGCTTTGTTGTCTCTTAGTCTCTTTGTCAGTGCCGACAGGATGTCGGGAGCTGACCTGGTTTGTTGATCTCTTCTTGTCTGTTCTTTCTCTTCTTTTTTATTTTACCACATTACCGATACAAGCGCCCTTTTGGGTTTTCGCCGGTACCGACCCCCTCTTGCTTTTGCCCACGCGCCCTCTCGGGTTTTCACGCGGCGGGGTACCCGATTTTGCCTGTGGCACCCTTTCGGGTTTTCGCCACAGTCGGGCTGTTGCCATTTTTACCCTTGTCCCCGTATAGGGACAAGTCCGGCGGGGTATCTCTATTTTTAACCCTATTTTCTTCTTTTCTTTTCCCTTTTTTTTAAGTGAGTGATATGCGCGTGTCGGCTAGGGCACGAAGCCTTGCGCCGGAAGATAAGGTTCACTCGTTGGCAAGAATGGAATGCTAGCGCAACGGGAGAATCTGTGCCGATTCAGACGTAGGGTCCATAATGGCAATATTGTGCGGAGTGGGTGGCTAGGGCACGGGGCCTTGCGCCAGAAAGGGACTTATTCGTTGGCAAGAGGTTAATGCCAACGCAAGGATAGGGGTTCTGCCGATCCAGGCGTAAGGCCTGCGATGGCGATTTTATATAATGTGGGTGGTGGCTGAGGCCCGAGGCGATAAGCCAGGGACGGGCTTATTATTTTTTTTGCATGGGAACGGCACCATTGCAAAGGTGGCCGTGTGCAGGGGTAAAGTTGTTTTGCTTGTATGGACGCCCGCATGACCAGGATTGTGGGGATGGAATGTTTTCCCCGGGGGCATTTATTACTGGACGTTACCGGCTTACTCCTCCACGTATGTGAGCGGATGAGTGTGTAAAGGGGTGTCAGTGTGTGGGTACATATATACATATATGTATATATATATACATTTATTTATTTTAATATCTTACATATATTTTGCTTCCCCTTCTTTTATTTTCTCCTTTTCTTCTCTCCTTTTTATCTCTATTTTCGTGTCTCTCTTTTATCTTCTCTTCTCCCTTTTTCATTTTCTTTCCCTCTTCTTTTTTCTATTCATTTTCTTTTCTTCCCCTTTTTCCTCTCTCTTCCCTTTTATTCTCCCCTTTTCTTCTTATTTATTCTTTCTTTTATTCTTTCTTTCTTTCTCTCTTCTTTTTTTCTTTTCTTTTTTCTTTCTCTCTCTTTTTTTCTCTTTTTTTTCTCTTCTTTTTTTTTCTATATAAAAAGGGGAGCGGGGGACTTCAAACGGTCAGCCCGTTCGAATCCCCCCCCTCTCTCATCTTCCCTCTTTCCCTCTCTTTGGCGACCGAGCGGACGGGAGCCCCGCCCCCTCGCCACTCCTCTTCTTCTCCGGGCACGGCCGCCGCTACTGCCGTCGTCGTGGTGAGGACGCCTCCGTGGAGCCCCCCCTTTTTTCCTCGTCTTCCCCTTCCTCTCTCCCTCTCCCCTGTTCTTCCTTCTTCGTCTTCGGGTAGCTGTGAGGTCGGGGGAGCCCTAGGCTCCCCACCGTTTTCTTCCTCTCCCCATCCCCCTCCTTCCCCTTTCCTTTCACCATTTTTTTTTGGTTCCCTCCCTTCTTCTTCTTCGTTCTTCGTCTTCTTCTCCGGCGTCGTGGAGCGGCGACGGCCGGAGCGTGCCGGGGAGCGGCGGTTAGAGCGCGTCGGTGAAGACGCCTCAGGGCGTGCCGGGGAGAGGCTCCCCGGGTGCACCGGCGAACAGGGTAGGAGGTGTGCCGGGGAGCAGTCCCCCCTGGCGGGTAGTGTGCCGGGGAAGAGCCCGACTGGGGGCGTGTCGGCGAAGACACCCCAGGGTCGTGCCGGGGAGCGACTTGCCCGGGTGCGTGCCGGGGAAGCGCCGCGGGGGGCGTACCGGCGAAGAGGTTGTTAGGGCGTGCCGGGCAGGGAGACGCTTAGTGTGCCGGTGAAGCGAGGCGCCCAGTGTGCCGGTGAAGGGGCTTTTGGGCGTACCGGGGAGGCCCGCCCACAGGGTGTGCCGATGAAGGCACATATGGGTGTGCCGGCGAGGGCAGCTTCAGGGGGAGTTTTAGCCAAGGAAGAGGACTCCTTCGACCGGCGGACTTCTGGTGTTGCCTCTCGGGGCCCACCATGCTTTGTTGGGGCCGTCACTCCTTGTGGACGCGCACCCGTGTTTTCCCTTACGCCTCTGGCCTAGGGAAAACTCTGCCAAAATTTCGTTAGAAATTGGCAATATTTTGTTTATTTGACTTGTAGCAAAGCCCTTCTTTTACAGTCTTTCACTTCCTTTCGCATGTGGCTTATTCTGATCTTCTGTTTATGTATCTTTGCAGATAAATGGCTGCCCCAAGTGGTTCCTCTGCTCCTACTGCTGCTATCGGGGCCGACCTCATCCCACGGGGTCCGGTGCCAGCAGTTACCTGGCTGAATGTAGAGGACTTGGATCGGGAGCATGCAGAAATAGCCACTTTGGCAGGGTCATCCGAGTCTGACGGGGAGACCATAGATTTCCAGAGGCTTGCCAGAGTTGACAGCGGCTTCACATTTGACCGGGCCACCGGGGAGTACCGGAAGGACTTCCCGAAGGACAGACACCTGGTTCGATTTCTGAAGCATTTTCGCTCGCGGGAAGGGCGAGACTTCCGGGTCGTGAAGAAGGCCGAGCAAGCTATACTGCAGGCCCGGGATAGCTTGTTGTACAGCGTTCCTCGGAGTATTTCGATGTACCTGGTGGGAGAGGCTCGGGAGTGGAAGCCAGTTCTGGGGATCGAGGGGGTGCTGCCAACCAAAGACAAGCTGGTACGGGTGCCTCAGTTTACTCCGGCAAGATGGGACCTGTCTGTCGGGAAGGTGTACAACGAGACGCCTCGATTCGGCCTATTCTTGGCTCCCTTGAAGTGGGGGTATAGAGAAGAGCCGTTCATCTTGGACTGCTTGGCCGCCAGATTCAAATATGAGCTGTCACTGGGCTGGTACGGGGAGCTGAAGCTTCAGGATGCACACAGCTTCCGAGAGAGGGCGGTGGAGTTTACGGAGCACGTGCTGTTCAACTATGCTCCGCTGCTGGTTCGGGTCGGCATTTATCATAGCGTGTACGCTTCCCGGTATGACTACCCCATCTCCAAGGGTCTCTGCTGCGGCATGATAGAGGTATTCAGTGCGGAGACCAACACCTTTTATACGGCAGAGGGCGAGACTTCACTTGATTAGTGGAGTCTCGGTCAGCTAAGTGGCTTGCCCATTGACGGGGAGCCTTATGAAGAAGTATGCCTCCCCGACTTGATTAAGGATGAGACCAACGGGGATGGTTATTATTCTCTGGGGTATTCATATCGGTACCTCATGAAGGCGTACCGGGAGCTGTACCAGGCATCGCACAAGGGGAAACAGCCCGCCCGCGGGGACAGGAAGAGGGTGCGCATGCCCCTGTGGCTAGAGTATTTCTTCGACGGGCCGAAGCGGTACGAGGAATTCCCCTGCGTCGGTACTGCCGTGGCTCCCAAGAAACGCGCGAAGCCGAAGCTCGACGTGAAGATCCCGTCCAGAGGGCGTCGGAGCGGGCCTAACCCGATGGGCTTGGACCCCCAGACCCACTGCGCCGCCTACCTTACGTACTGGCTGTGCTCATTCACCATGCCGTACGGCGACGAGACAGTGATTCGGCCGGATGCCATCTACCCGGCATGTCAAATGGCGTGGGGTATCAGGCTGTCGCTGTGCCCAGCGACCCTTTGCTTAATTTACAAGGCCCTGGGGGATATCAGCACGCACCAGTTCCCGCGGCAGGCCCGGTATGTGTGCCCACTGCACTTCTTCAACGCGTGGGTCTGCTCGCTGTTCCCGGAGTTTACGCCGCGCGTTCTCCAGGACTGGGGGCTGATGCCGAGGATGTTAGAATTTGCCAGTGCTGAGCCGGGCTCCACCTCCATGCGGATGTATGATATCCGGGGCCGGTTGACAACGGTTCCCCGGGATGCGGTCGGGACTATTCATTTCTGGACTTTGGCGGCACATTCGAGCCCTCTGGTGAACAACAAGAGGGAGTGCAAAGACGACCAGGTGGAGAGGTACGTCCACCCTATTAGCCAGGAGAATGTGATCCGCCCACTGCTGGAGCCGGAGCTGAGGGACTGGGCGCTGTCGATTCGCCCGAGCGTGCTGGTGTTCAGGAAAGGGGAGAACGTGTTGCTGGAGCCGTATTACCCCTTCCGGTTCGGTCGCAATTTTGGGTATGACCAGCATATCCCTGCTTATCACGCACAGTTCGGCCTGCCCTTGCGGAGTGTCCGGGGGAGCTCAGTTGCTGAACACGCCAGGAGCTGGTGGGACTTCTTCCACCGGGCGGACCCCACCTCGTTCAGAGTACCGCCCCCGGGTCGTGTTCCCCGAGTGACCCAAGATTATATTAAGTGGTGGAATAGCCGGACGGCCTTTTATCGGCTACACAAGACCGATTGCTGGGATGGGGCCGAGAGGAAGTTCCTTAGTCGGCAGCCGGTGCCGGTTCTTGACATTGAGCCAGACCATCTTCTTCGGCTCAGGAATAGACAGGAAAAGGAGGTGGCAGCATATCTGGTGGCTCGCCGGGAAGCCTGGGATAAGAGGCTGACGCCGAAGGTGGAGCTACCCCCGGTGGCCAAGGATCATTATCAGAAGACGCTGAGGGATCTATGCCAAGTGGGGGGCGACCGCCTGGACCTCATCAATTATCCATTCCCCATAGAGGAAGAGGGGACTCCTGCCAGGAGCTGGCATCCAGAGAGGGATTCGGCCTGCCCGTATCGCACGTTTATGAGGCGGGAGGAGAGGCAGCCTGAGAACTATAAGGATACCATGTGGCTATACGTCCTTCTCCGAGTGAATGGGATGAAGATCGAAGATCTGATGGCCTCCCTCCTGGGAAAGCGCCTGCACGTCCCTTATTATTATGCTGACGGGTGGGGCATGGACCACTTTAACCTTTTCTGTCACCTCTCCTCAAAGAAGCACGCGGATCTGGCCAACCTTACGGACCGGTGCCAAACGATTGAAGACGTTTGCTGGCTAGTCCGGGAGGCGGCGCGTCGGGACAAGGAGACGTCCCTGAGCTACTGGCCGATCACGCTGCGGCTGTACACTGGTCCTCATGGTATTCAGTCTCTTCTTGCTTTTCGGTTTTGTCTCTTAGCACTGCGGCCTTCACGGTGAGTTGGGTATTAATCGTAAATGCATGTTTGTTCTTTCCCCTCTTTTCTTTGCAGACCATCCTGACAGCACGCAGATGGCCACGTACCAGAACCTCCTCCGGCTAGTGAAGAAGCCTGCGTATTTTGAAGCAGCACCGCTGGCCCCGACCACGGCTCCCTTGCCCAAGGCTGCGAAGAGGCCCCGGGCTAAATCGCTTGTGAAGAAGGCGGTGGATGCCGCCAAGGCGGCTAAGCAGCGGGACACAAAGCAGAGGAAGACAGAATCGGCTAAGGCTCCGATGGCTGTTCCTCCGGTACCACTAGTCCCGTCTTTCGAGGAATTCGAAGCTGCCCGTCCCGAGCCAGGCCAACCCGCCGGTCCGTGTCCCCGCTCTTTAGCGTGTCTTCTGAATCTTCCCCCCCCCCCTTTTATTTTGGAGTGGAGCCCTGACACCTGGGTACTCCTTTTGTCTCAGAGTCTATGGGAGAGCCCGTGCCCACGCCTGGCATGGGTGAAGTTGCGGTCCTAGCAGAGGCGACCCCGGCGGCGGCTCCGGCTCCCTTGCCGCAGGCAACGGGAAGGCCCCGGGCACAGTCGCCCGTTAAGAAGGCACTGGCTGCTGCCAAGGTGGCAGGGCAAGAGACGGTAAAACGGCGGTGGACCGCGGCATCCCCGGCTCCGACGGCAGCCTCACCGGTGGCCCCTGTCTTATCTTTCAAAGAATTCGAAGCCATGCGAACTGAACCGAGCCACGAAGCTGGTGAGATTCATCGGCCGCCCGTGTCGTCTGCGGTCGATCGGCCTCCCGAGTTGGCCTCGGATTCGCGCATGGCGACGATGCGTTTCTATCTTACGGGCGGCACGGAGGAACCGGCGCCCGTGTTGCTCCCGGGCGAGGGTACGGCTGGGACTTCCGAGAAGGCTTTGCCTGTTGAGGATGCCCGTGGGTCACCTCGTGTCACAGAAACTGAAGGGGGTAAATATTTTCGGCTATACGGTTAGCTCCCCTTTTTTTGTCCTGGGGGCCAGTAGATTGAACATGGCTTATCTTCCTTTGCATGACAGGCGTTGGGGCGGCGGCCACCAAGTCATTGTGGCCTGATCCCGACCTCCCGACGACGCTGATATATGTGAGGAGGAAGAAGATCGAAGTGCAAGCCTTGCCTAGCCCGAGGGAGGACGTGCTAGACAGAGACTCTGAGGTGGAAGCTCCTCTACCGGCCCAAGCTGAGCCGACGGCGGTCGAGTCTCCGTCTGGGGAAGAGGTAGTTACAACTACTCTTCCGACGAAGCAGCTCCTGACGAGGGCGTGTCCGGGGCATCGGAGCCGCCCGAGCCGGTCTTCGGGCCCCCCTTACTTGCTGGCTCCCCGAGCCTTATGGGGAAGACCGCTGTGAGTGTGAGCTTGTTTGGGCCGGCTCTCCCTTCCTTTTTTTTCGTGATTGACTGACGACCTTATCCCCCCCCCCTTTTTTTTAGGATTTTCAAGAACCGGCCGAACTTGAGGTCGCAGAGGAGGCTGCCCCGGCTGCGCTGATCGACCGCCCAACGGGGGTCGACGTCGGCATGGGCAAATTGGCTCTTTTACTCGACGCCCTTCGAGAGGAAATGCCCGTGGAGCCCTCCAGTACTACCAGAGCGGTGGGCGAGCCTCTGGAGGAGGGGGGGATCGCGCCTGAAGGTAGCATCGTCCCAGCGGCTGAGGTGAGTATGCGGGCTCCGCGGTCTCCCTTTTTGCATGGTTTATTTTAGATGGCGAATAGCTGATTCCCATTCCCATGGTCAGGCGATGCCGATATCGGGGAAGGCGCCTGGCTGTATCCATAAGGCCGTGGCCAAACGGAGACCGAGCATTGGCCCGATAGCGGTGGAGGGGCTGGCTCCAGTCTTGGGCTTGGAGAGAGAGAGCCTGGCTGCGCTCGTGGAAGCGGGACGTTTACCCCAGCTGGTGGTTCCGCTTCCGCCCTTCCCGAAACTCCCGGCTCAGATGGAGGACCCGCTCTTGCAGCATATATTTACGGGGCTCCGTGCGCATCTGGAGGGATCTCAGCCGCGAGGGAGGAGTTCATGGGTGGTGACTTCGGGCCTGGCCTTACTCGAAGCTCCTCCTCTAGCCGAGGTGACGGCCCCTGCACCCCTGCCCCTTGGAGCAGTGGCAGGGTCGGGCCAGACGAAGGCAGAGGGGGCAGGGGAACTCCAAACGATGGGGGGCACCGGAGGCTTCGGCAATGGTCTCTTCCGTTCCCCAGGCAGTGGTTGGCCAAGAGTCTCTGGTCAAGTTACGCCGGCCGGGCGACATGACCCTCGCCCTTCCTTCATCTTCAGTGGCGGCAGATACCGACCTGTGGGCAGAGGTGGACAGCACCATGGAATTCACTCCCCCGGTAGCGCCCTCAGTCAGCCATATGTCATCAGAAGCGCCAGTACGCCAAATGCTGATCACTCTACGGACCATGCTCCTCGCCAACCCTTCACTATCATATAGGGAGGTGCATACTATAGTGGTGCAGTTGACCGGGGCGTTGCAAGTGCTCAGCTGCCCGCTGGGGGAATGGTCGTAGCGGGTTCTGCTGCTGCTGAAGTATGTCAAGCGCCGCGAGTTCCTGGAGACCCAGGCTCCTGACGAACGTGCCGCCCTTGATGCTCAGGCAGACGAATATCTGCAGACCCTAAAGGCCCGACGCCACAGTAGAGAACGCCACGGAAAGGCCTTAGAGGAAGGCGAAGGCAGCGTTCGTTCCTTCAAGAGCCGGATCGAGAAGCTGGAGGGCTATCTCGCTGCGGCTAAACTTGGCCTCGTCGAGGCGGAAAGGGCGGTGGCAGAGGAGAGGGAAGCTCTTGCCGTCGCCGACGTTGAAATGGTGTCCGTCGAAGCGGAGCTTGCCCGTCTTGAGGGATTGAGGGGCCGACTGCGCGATATGACGAACTTCCCTTGCGTCGGGATCCTCCCTCTCGAGGACATCTTTAGGGACATCGACTAAGCGTTGCATCCCTTAATTTCTCTCTCTTTTTTTTGAATGTAACACAGGGGTATGCCCCGCAGTACATGTAGTTTGATCCTCTTTTGAATAGAGCAAAGCATTTATGATTTCACGCATTCTTTGTGTGTGCATTCGTCCCAGAGGGACCTTTTTTGCCCTTCTTTCTCTTCTGTGCATATTGTTTCCTTCCTCCTTTTCCCTTGCTCTTGTATCTTTTCCCCCTTTTTGTGTTGAGACCCATTGGTAGGGTATGAGTCTTTGCGGGGATTCGCTTTGGGAGGACCGGGTAGGGACCCAAGTCAGGGTACAGGAGAGTGCTCGCCTTCCCAGGGGGAGGACGAGGGGACCACTCCACCATACCGAACGGGCGACTCCCCCGGTTTTGCCGCAATGTTGGAGGCGCATGCTGGTCTCGAGTGAGGGGTACTTGGCCAGAGACCCTTTTCGTCGTTCAGAGATGGCGGATAGAAAGGTCTGTTTAGTCAGTGACTCAGACGGGAGGTCCGAGCCAAAGAGGTACTCACCGCCCGAGGAGGACGGAGAGAAGAGTTTGTCTAGTCAATGACCCGGATGTGAGGTCCGAGCCAAAGGGATACTCACCGCCCGGGGAGGACGGAGAGAAGAGTTTGTCTAGTCAATGACCCGGACGTGAGGTCCGAGCCAAAGGGGTACTCACCGCCCGGGGAGGACGGAGAGAAGAGTTTGTTTAGTCAATGACCCGGACGCGAGGTCCGAGCCAAAGAGGTACTCACCGCCCGGGGAGGACGGAGAGAAGAGTTTATCTAGTCAACTTTTAGTACCTCCGCTGGTGCGGGGCGGCGACTGGAAATGGGGGGGGGGCGTTCCCCTTTTTTGGTTCTTCTTTTCTCTCTTTTTTTCTTCCTTTTTTGTTATGTATATATTTTTTTTCCTTTTTTTTTTTGCTTCTTCCCGCTTTCTCTTTCTATTTTTTTCTCTCTTTTTTTTTTGCTTCTTCTTTCTTTCTCTTTCTTTTCCTTTTTTTTTTGCTTCTTCTCTCTTTCTCTTTCTACTTTTTTTTTCTCTTTTTTTTTGCTTCTTTTTTTTGTCTTTCTATTTTTTTTTCCTTTTTTTCCCTCTTTCTATTCCTTTCTCCTTTTTAGGAAACCCGGCTGGTGGCCAAATCATTCAGACATTAATCGCGCAAATCCGCCCCAAAATGGGGTGAAGAGTGATATTATTACCTGAATGGGGGTGCCGGAGCGTGGTACAATCTCAAGTGTCTTCCATTAAGAGGCGGGAACTGAACCTCCCCGCGATGGTTGACAATTACATAGGCCCCACCTTCGTAGACTTTTTGGACTACGTAAGGCCCGAGCCAGTTCTCGTTTAGCTTACCCTTGGGGTTGGCCGCCATGAGATCTCTTCTCTTGACCATGACAAGGTCGCCCTTCTTGAATTCGCGTTCCTTGACGAGCTTGTCGAAGGTGCGTGCAATACGGGCTTGGTAGACCTGGATATTCTGTTGGGCTTGAAGCCGCTTTCCTTCCAGACTGGAGAGTTCGTCGAGCCTTCGCTCGGTGTTGGTATGCCCTTCGGGGACAAGCCCGTGCTGAATGGCGACCCTGAGGGACGGTATCTCCAGTTCGACGGGGACGATTGCTTCCGAGCCATATACTAGAGAGAAGGGCGAGCAGCCCGTCGGGGTCTTGTATACGGTTCGGTATGCCCAAAGCGCTTCATACATTCTTTCTTCCCAGTCCTTTTTGTTAGAGCTAACAGTCTTGGCCAGGAGAGTACAAAGTGTCTTATTGAAAGCTTCGGCCAGCCCATTGGCTTGTGGATTGTAAGGAGTCGATGTCCTCCAGTCAATTTTGTATTTTTCTACTAGCCGGTAAACCTTCTGGTTGCGGAAGTGGCTACCGTTTTCTGACACAATCCGGTCGGGCACGCCAAACCGGAATATAATGTTGCGATGGACAAACCTGACCACGATTTCTCCGGTGACCTTCCGCAAGGAAACAGCCTCCGCCCAGCAGGAGAAGTAATCGGTCGCCGCCAGAATGTATTTGCAGCCTGTGGAAGATGCGGGTAAGGGACCCACAACGTCTGTTCCCCATTGGGCGAACGGCCAACTGGGCGCTGTTGGGCGCAGTTGCACGGGAGGCCTCCTGGGTATAGTGGCATGCTCCTGGCATCTCTGACACGACTTAGCGTACTCGCAACAGTCGTTGAACATTGCAGGCCAATAGTAACCAAGTTTCTTGATTTCAATTTTCATCTTCGGCCCCGCCTGGTGTGCGCCAGCTGTGCCGGCATGGACCTCCTTCATAACCTTCCAAGCTTCTTCAATGGACAAGCATCGTAGGAGTAGCTTCTGTTTGGCATCCGCCACAATTCTGAACAATATTCCGTTTCGGAGCTCATAGGAGTCTTTGGTTCTGACTAGCTTGATCCTTTCTTCTCTTCGGTCCGGTAATTGCTGGTGTTTGAACCATTGTATCAGAGAGGCTCTCCAGTCAGGTAGGCCGACGGCTTCTGCTGCAGTGACCTCCAGCTCTTCTTCTTCTGGCTCTTCTTCTATCATGCTGGGCATCTGGCGCTGGTTTATTACTTGGATAAGGAGAGATCCATCTGGAGGCACTGCCAGTGAGCTTGCCAATTTTGCCAATGCGTCGGCTTGTGCGTTCTCCCCTCTGACGACATGGCCTATCTCAAGGAGGTAGAACCGCTCCATGAGCCCTTTTGCTTTAGTGTGATACAGGAGCAGCTCAGGTTTTCGGACATCAAACTGTCCCTGGACTTGCTTGACGACCAGCAGCGAGTCGCCGAACACTTGGAGCATTTTGATCTCCATTTGGAGGGTGACCTGGACGTCGATGATCAGAGCTTCATACTCTGCTTCATTATTGGTGCAGGGTTTGCTAATGCAGCAGGAAGTGTGCATCACCTCTCCGTCTGGGGATTTGAGGACGATGCCAGCTCCGGCCCGCACCTTGGCATGCCCGGATGGGGTCGCTTCTGTTCTCGAGGCCCCGTCGAAGTACAGCTGCCAGATGGCTTGTTGTACTTGGTCTACCTCTAGTGTTTCATCTTCAGGTAGTTCGGTGGCCAAAGGGGAGTCTTCGGGCACGGGGTGTGCTGCGAAGAAATCCGCGACGGCTTGTCCCTTAACGGCCTTCTGTGGCACGTAGGTGATGTCAAACTCCATGAGTAGCACGGCCCACTTGCCAAGACGCCCCTTTGGGACTGGCTGGAAAAGGATGTGCTTAATGGGGTCGGCCTTGGATATTAAGCTGACTTCATGGGACAGCACATAGTGCCTCATCTTCTTGACTGCGAAGACCAAGGCAAGGCAGATCTTCTCAATCGGGGTGTACTTAGCCTCTGCACCCACCAATCTTCGACTGAGATAGTAGAGAGCCTGCTCTTTTCCCTCATCATTGTTCTGGGCGAGCATTGCCCCCAGTGAATATTCGGTGGCCGCTATGTACAGAATCAGCGGTCTGCCTTTGACAGGTGCCCCCAGGACAGGCGGGGTCTTCAGGTACTCCTTTAGCTGGTCGAACGCGTGCTGGCATTCGTGGCCCCAGCTGAAGGGTGCATTCTTCATCATCAGCCTGTGGAAGGGTTGGCAGCGCCCTGACAGGTTGGAGATGAACCTGCGGATGTAAGCTAAACGCCCCTGCAGGGACCTCAGCTCTCCCAGACTCTTCGGAAGAGGCAGCTCCTGGATGGCCTTTATCTTCAGGGGGTCGATCTCGATCCCTCTGTGCCGGACAATATAGCCGAGGAATTTCCCACTGGACACGCCGAAGGCGCACTTCATGGGATTCATCTTCAGCCCGTACTACCGGAGCCTTTGGAAGACGACCCTGAGGTCACTTAGGTGCTCGTCTCTTTTCTTCGTCTTGACGACCAGATCATCAATGTAGCACTCGACCTTGCCGTACAACAGCTCGTCGAAAATCTTGGTCATCGCCCGCTGATATGTGGCACCGGCATTCTTGAGGCCGAAGGGCATCCTCTTGTAAAGAAATATCCCTTTGGGTGACCGGAAAGCTGTATGGACCCGGTCATGGTCGGCTATCCAGATTTGGTTATAGCCGGACGACCCATCCATGAAGGAGAGGGCCTCATGGCCAGTGGTTGCATCAATCATCACTTCGGTGATAGGCACCGTGAAGTCATCTTTCGGGCAGGCTTTATTCAGGTCGCGGAAGTCCACGCAAATCCTGATCTGTCCATTCTTCTTTCTCACTGGTACAATATTGGCCAACCATGTGGTGTATTGATTTTTCACCACGAAGCTGACATTTATGAGCTTGTCGACTTCTTTGCAGATCTGGCTGGTTAGCTCCGGCCTCATGCGCCGGGGAGGTTGCTTCACTGGTTCCACCTTGGGATCGATGGACAAGATGTGCTGAGTCACCTCGGGGCTGAGTCCGAGCATTTCTTTGTAATTCCAGGCAAAGCAATCCCGGAACTCTTGCAGCAGTTTTATGTATTGTTCTCTCTCACGAGGGGGTACGAGAGCACTTAGAAAGGTCGGCCTTGGGTCGCCTTCATGCCGAGGTTGATCTCGATCAATTCGTCAACTGTGGCCTGGCCGCCATTTTCAATTTCCAGCGGGGCTGGCGACAAATCGATGAAGTCTTGGTCTTCATTGTCTTCGGGCTCGAGGATGGCGTCCTCGTCTTCTTGTTCATCATGACTGGGCATGGAGGCTGTATTCACCCCGCAGTCCTCCTGGGCCGTAGCCGCCGGGTCGGTGAGGTCCGTTGGTGCAGGAAGGCACGGGGCCACCTCGGGGTCTTCTGTGTACTCATCGTAGACGGCTCGGACGGGGGCCGGGGCAGCCGCATCTTCAGGGGCCTGGTAGTGGATGGACACGGTGTAGGCTCCTGCTCTGGGGCTATCCGCCACGTGGGGGCGTGGCGGGGCTACCACATAGTCCCCCATCCTGAGCTCGTCCCTTTCAATGAGGTCTTGGACAATGTCTTTGAAGACGTAGCAGTCTTCAATGACGTGACCCAGCATCTGGTGGTAAGGGCAAAATAGTGGGTCCCCGCTTCTTCGGGTGTCTTGCGGCCTCTTGGACCGTGGGAGGGAGACCTTGCCGTAATGGCAGGCCCAGTCAAAAATGCCCCGGGTCTTCTCTCTCGGAAAGGAATAAGGCTTCTGCAGCTTCTCTTGGAGTGTCAGCCCTTGCCTGGTTGGCCGCTCGGTCAGCGAGTTTGCGATGTTACTCATTTCCCACCTTGACAGGGCGGGGGTGTTGGGACTGGTGCCTCGGGGCCGAGGCATCCGGCCGCCCCATGGGGGGAGGGAGCCCTGGATCAGGTCGGTGACTAGCGAGGTTAACTCAGCCAGCCGCCTTTTTAGCATATCGATCTCCCGTTGCTGCCTGTGGTACAAGGCGTATCGGGGGGAATCCGGAGCATGGCCCATGACGGGGTCGTATCGGGGGGAATCCGGAGCATGGCCCATGACGGGGTCGTATCGGGGGGAATCCGGAGCATGGCCCATGCTGCTGCTCCTTGCTTCACCGGTCGGCCGGGGTGGAGGTGCCTCGCTAGTGTGCCCTCTCGAGGTCGACACTTCGGAGGAGGAGGGGGTCTTCTCCAGACAGCGGCGGCGGGGAGGTTTCCAAAGGAAGACCTCTTCGTCTTGTGCCTCCTGAACCGGAGGCCCAGGATATGCCTCTTGACATGCTTCCCGCGAACCTGTAGCTTCTGCGGGGTCGTCGCCAGACCATGTCGAGACTGATATGACGTCAGTCTCGCAATATTCCTCTAGTGAAAAGCCCAGACCGGGGTGCTTGGTGATTTTCAGCAACCGTCGATCCAGGTTTGGTGGGTTCCACATTCTTTCAAATATTTCCTTCCGGCTGGAGGGCAGGTAGGGAGGAATCTTCTGCTTTCTGACCATTCTGGTTGCTCGGTCAGTCATGTGGGGAAGCCTCGTAACGGGGACGTGCGGGTCATGCAGCTCGTCAGGGAATCGGCAATCATCATCTTCCCTGACTGGCTTCTCCCCGGCCACATAGAAGATAGTGGGCGGCCCCTCAGGGTTAGGCACTTCGAAGGTTCTCAGTTGTTCAGCTGCTTGGCATTCAATTTTCGCTATCGGCTTGACGATCCATGGCGGGACCCTAACATCTTCTAGCAAGTCTTCGAGGCAGGGTGCCCCCGATGTGGGGTAGATGGCGAGAGGGGCTGCCCTGAATACCCCTTCTTCTTGTGCAATAAACAGTACATGTGGAGGAGCCACATAACCCGGGGGTGGTGGAGGGAACCAGCCACTTAACTCTGCTTTCTTCTTTCCCTTGTCTCGGGCAGCTTGAGGAGCTTGCTTCGCCTTTTCCAAGTACAGATTAGCATCTGACAAGTGACACTCGAACACCTCGAACGGGTGGAGGTCGGCGAAGATTCTAACTTCCTTTCCCTCGCAGGGGTACTTGATGCATTGATGCAGAGTGGAGGGTACCACCCTATTCTGGTGTAGCCAAGGCCGGCCAAGCAATGCCTTGTAGGAAGTGCTGGAGTTGATGACGTGGAACTGGACCTTGGTGGTGAAGTCATCAAAGGTCAAGTTGAACTCTGCAACCCCCATGGGCACTTCACTTTTCTGGTTAAAGCCAGCAATCTTGACATTTTTAACCTCAACCAGGTGTACGTCGAAATAGTGTTTCTGGTACACCCGGTAAGGGAGTATATTCACTGCTGCCCCTGGGTCGATCAGGACCCTGTTGATGGGCTGGCCATTCAATTGCCCCTTCATGTAGAGGGGTCTGTTGTGACTGCAGGTCGGCAGGAGCATGTCCTCTTCTGTAAAAGCCACAGCTACTTCGGGTGCTATTTCTGCCAAACTGGCTTCAAGGTGGGCTGGCGTCTGGAGTGCGGTGATGATGGCTTGCCGTGTTTCTTCACCTAAAGATAGCATCTCCCACACAGTGAGCCGGGTCGGGATCTTCTTGAGGTGTCTGACTATCCGCTCGGCAGCCCGCACCTTGAGCAACTTCATTTCTTCGGGCTTGCCGCGCATGCTCCCCTCCTGAGGCTGGGGTGTCTGATCAGGGGATGCCTCCTTTGCAGGATCTGTTGTAGCCTGTTGAGCGAGCGGGGCCTGTTGGGTCTCCTCCGCTGCTCGCATGAATTCGGCGAGGTTTGGAGTGCCGCTGAATTCTTCCTCTGGCCGGGCAGGAGTTGCAGCTGGTAGAGCTTGGGGGATGCTTACTTTACTGGTCGCAGAGGACCCCTGGGGGTGCGCCTGGCTTCCTGCTCGAGCTGACAGGAACTCGGCGAATGACGGGGTGCCTTGACTCTCGGTGCCTCCGGGGTAGAGACCTGATGGGGGAGGGATCTCAGTGCCTTGACCTCGGGCTCGGGAGCCTGGTATGGTTGTTCCCCCCTGAGCATGATGTTGAGGATGCCTTGGGGAGGGCGCCCCCACTTCCTCCCTAACCTGGTGGCGTGCTGGGAGGTGGATGCTTCAGCTTGACTCACATCTGCTGGTTCATGGGGTGGGTCTTCTTCCTTTTCTTCCAGGGAGAGAGTGGTGTCGAACAGCGCCGAGAGGGTGTTGCAGGCGAGGCCGACCTCCTTCTTCTTGTTGCCCCTAGGTCTTCTCTTCTTCTTCTTCTTCCCTGCCGTGGTCAATGGCTGCTCCTGAGGGAGCTCACCCCATAGGGGAGGCTCTTTTTCTGTTTCGGCTTTTGTTCCTGGAGCCAGCTCGAGTGATTCGAACTCCTCCCATGGGACATATTTTTTTAGTTCCATGGGCTAGATTTTGGGCTGTTCATAATCTTCAAGCCCGTCAATAATAGCCTGTAGTTTCTCGACCGCCGGGCTGGCTTTCTGGGGCATTCGCAGCGGGACGGAGCTCTTCTTGTTGTGGGTAGGCCGCCTCATGACCAGCCTGGGGGCCGTGTCATGGCGAACCGGGCTCGTCGGTGGTGGTGCCGGCAAGGGTGTCGCGTCCCTTGGATGAATCCCTGGGGTGGACCGAGGGATGCGTGCCTTTCTATTTCTTCCGGGCACCGTCTGCCAACCCTCTTGATCTTGGGCCGGGGCCAGGACAAAAGCCTCATAAGTGGCGCGGGCACAGGCTTCCGCCCACTCTTCTGGCAACTCCTGATATAGTGAGATCATATTGACGGAGGAGGCTATGCTGGGCAGCTCGTGTGGCTGCGGGGGGTCTACTTTATGCTCCCCCATGTCCAGCTCCCCGTCCTTGATTAAGGACTCAATAACGTCCTTGAAGATGTAGCAGTCTTCGATAGTATGCCCGAGCACCCGATGGTACATGCAGAAGCGCGGGTCATCCTTCTTCTTCAGGTCGCCAGGCCTTTTCGGCTCTGGCAGTGTGATTTTATTGTAGCTGGTTGCCCACTCAAACAGGAGCTTGGACTTGTCCCGGGAGAAGGAATATAACTTGTTTCTCATCTTCTCTCTTAGCGAGGGGCCTTCCCGCCGCTCTGTGGTTCTGGGCGGCAGAGGGTTGGCCGCTCCCTTGGCTTTCTCCTTCTACTTTTCAAAAGCCTGGAAGTCTAGTGCATGCACCTCCGGTGGAGCCGGCTTCTTCTCCGCCTGCCTGGCCCTCTGGCTTGACATGGCTGGGGTGGAGGAGTATCGGGCCAAGAATGCCTCGATCTCCGCTACCACATTGTTCAGGTGGTCAAATGTTTTGACCTCAGTGCCGATCATCCTCTCTAGGATTTCTTTCTTTAAGTTTTGCTTGCAAATCTGCACTACGTCCTCCTGATGCGGGGGGCATTTGCACCTCATCCTAAGGTTCCTCCATCTTTTAATGTAGTCGAGGGCCGACTCATCATTCTTCTGCCTTGTGGCGTAGAGTTCAGCCATGGTAACTTCTCTCTCGGCAACGTAGAACCTTTCCTTGAACTTCTTCTGCATGTCGGGCCAATCGGCCACCGACCCGGGTGACAAGCCGGAGTACCATTCAAAGGTAAGTCCGGTAAGCGTTGAGCCGAAGAACTTCAGGAGGTAGGCCTCATCAGCAGCCAGGTCTCCCATGATGTTCACATAGTAGGCAATGTGCTCTCTGGGAGACCGTTGCCCGTTGAACTTTTCAAATTTCGGCGGCTTGGTGACGCCAGCCGGCAACTTCCTAGCAGTATAGTGAGCCAGGTAGGGTACCAGGTAGACGTCGAAAGGCGTCTGATCCCCATCGCCCCTCTCAGCCAGCCTCATATCTATCATCTGTTCAAGCATCAGATGGCTAACTGCAGCCGGGTCGACCGGATTCGGGTAGAAATGAGCGGGCTGCGCGCTCGGGGTGATCACCACGGTCGCCTGGGGGGCCATGGGGGACCCTTGTGAAAGCGGAGCCTGTGGCGGGGCCACTACTGTATAATGTGTCTGCTGTGGGGGTGCGCCCCCGAGAGGATTGAGGGTTGCTGGGAGAGCTGCCTCTGAAGACTGCCCCCTGTCCCTGGGTACTTCGGGTATGACCTCGGTCTGCCAGGACATCGGGGGCGGTGCGTCCCGCTCACTTAGCTACTTCTTGAGTGACTCGATTTCCTGCAAGAATCGTTGTATCATGAGCAGCATTGTGGGGTCAGCTGTGGGAAGACTAGGCATGCCCCCTGTCTCTTCGGCCGGGGCATCCTCGGATGATGTCGAGGGTCCGCCACTTGTGTCGCCGGTGGTGACCACATTGGCCGTGAGGGCTGCAAGGGGTTCTTCAGGTACGGTCCCTTCGGCAGCTGTGGATGTCGCGCCGCCTGCCGCTCTCCTTCTTCTGGTAAGGGATCCCGGCCTGACGGCTATTCTGGCCAATTCTTCCGGGTCGGTGGGTAAGGCCCCATACCGACCATGTACTCATGCCATACTGCAGGTGAATGTCTGCCACTTCTTATTCTTATTTCTTCTTGACGCCCTCCTGGACGATCCTCATGGGAATGTCAGCCTGTCGAAGACCGACCGTCGGGGCGGCGCTTCCTCCCGTACAGGGGACTGGCGCGGCTCCTCCGGGCGGGTCCTCGACTCCATGCTAGGTGCAGGTCCCCCCCTTTCTTCCTCGAAGGCGGAGGCCATTGCCCCCAGTAGTCTCTGGCGGCCGGCGGGGGTGCTGCCCAGGCCTCGGAGGTAGTTCCTCATGGCCTGCTCGATCCCTTCCCACTCCTGGTCAGGGAGAGCGGCCTGGGGTTGCGCATCGATGGCAGCGGCAGGAGGGGAGAAGGCCGTGAGAGCCGGGCGGGTGGCATTGTGCTGGCGCCCTCGGCGACGGCGGCGAGCATTCTCGGACAGCACTGGGATGACGGGTGCCGGTCGGAGAATGGGGGTCCCTACCTCGACCCTGTCGTCGCGTCGGGCCCTCCTGGGGCGGAAAGTGCTGGGCCCTGCCTGGGCGGGTGCAGTGGGCTGGGTCTCCTTAGGTACCCAGACTCGCTTCAGTTTAGCCGGCCTGTGAGCCGGCGCCCTCTTCGGTGCCACAGCTGGGGTCGCAGGCGCTGCCCTCTCTTTTAGCTTCTCCAGTCCCTGGAAAGAGTTGCGGACTGGAACGGTCGAGACGATGCGGTCCGACACCGGTTGGGACTTCTGTCCGTCTAGGCGGACTCGGAGGGCTCCAACAGTCATTGACTTCCTGGAGTTGGAGATGCGGCGCCCTAAGCCGGTGCCGGTGCTGTTCCTCCGGAGCCTCCTTCGATGGGACGTCGACCCCTGGTGGGATGGGCCGGTAGTGTGGTGCACGTGGTGCACGTTGCAGCTGAGCGTCGCTGTGGGGACGGTATTGTTGTCTTTGGCCACAGCTCGGCCGGCAGCAGCTCCCATGGCCCCCGGGGCGGGGGCGTTGATCTAGGCATCCTCGGGCGCTTCCACGTCGAGGATCTCGGCGAAGGCCACCCCCAAGAAGTTGGGGAAGCCCACAGCCCACAGTGGGAGGGAAGCTCCCGAAGGTGAGGGGCACCGCCAGGTAGCCGCCTCTAACGTGGTTCTGGACGGGCTGGGGGCCGCAGACGACCGCCATGGTTGGTTCCATGATGTCTCTCTCTTTTTTTCTGCATTTAAGAAAGTAGCACAATTAGTATTACAAGAAGGGGGCCGCGGGGCCCCTAATTTCGGCAAAGAGATGAAGGGTGGATCGGTCCCACCGGGCGTGCCAGAGTTGTGGACGCACTTTTTCCACTTGGTTATTCTCTCGTGTTGTTTATTCATTTATTGAGTGCGTGGGCGTGCCAGTCACCGAGGTGACAATTTATTCGGGCTCCGAAGAGCCCATGGTGCGCTCGATCTGACTTCGTCAGATGATTGTGTGGTTCGTGTCGGGACCAAATCCTGTCGCGCCATGAAGGTCATGACGTCATTTACATCCCCCATACGAGGGAATACCACTGATTAATTGCCGAAATTAGGGGCCCCGCGGCCGAAAAGAATAATACTAATTGCGAGAGAGAGAGGTAGGGATAGGTCACACTGGGGGTTGTATTCAGACCACAAACCGTCGGTCACTCGTGGATCTTTTCATGTTCGGACACGGGTCCGTGATGGAAACGCGACGGGAAAACCGGGACGAATCCGTTCAAATGTATGCCGAGTATACGGCAATTTTAATGATGACTAGGGAGGCGTCCGGAACGAGAAAACAAATCCGATCCGATTAGGATGTCGGCCCGAGGTTAGATCAAAGCCTGGCCATATCGGGGTAATTCCCGAGACTCGGGCTTGACCTGAAAGGGCGGCGTCGTTATTCCCTTTTGCCCCGGGTCACGGGGAGAGATGGGGAGGCTGCGGTATAGGCCTTAGCGTCTTTTATCTAGGGTTTTCTTAGTTATATCCTCTAGGATTTCTGATTCGATGTTTACTGTTTGTTCGTGCCTTTGTCCGGGGTGATTTTTCTTCTTTTTATTCATGATCATTCTTATTATTGTCATTTGTTTATTATTTATCTTTTTATTACCCCTCCCGCCTCTTTTATTATGATTAATATTGCGCATTCGGTGTCCTTTAATTAGCGTAATTTTTATTAATTTATTTGCTATTGTTAATGCCCTTATCAGGTTGTACATGTGCATAGATGTAGTGTGCCGGCGAAGGGAAGGTAAGAGTGTATCGCTGAGAGGCCCAGAGGGCGTGCCGCTGAAGGCCAAAAAGGGGCGTACTACTGAAGGTCAAAGGAGCGTACCGCTGGGGCTCAAGGGAGTGTACTGCTGAAGGTTCAAGGGGCGTGCCGCTGGGGCAATTAAGAGTGTACCGTTGGGGGTTTGAAGGGCGTACCGCTGAGGGTTTAGAGGGGAGCGTACCGCTGAGGGCAGAAAGGGCGTGCCGCTGAAGGCCAATGGGGCGTGATTGTGGAGGCCCGCTCAGTTTTGGATCATTTGTTTTAAGGCTTTTCTTTTCTTCTTATCTTAACTTTCGTGTAGTTTTATATAAAACTCTTCCCTTGTTCTGTTTTGTTCGGTTCGGCCTCTTTTCTTGCGGGTCGGACGTTCGGGCTGTCGGGTAGTTAATTAGTTCGGTTCAGTTCCCGTTGCGGTGTCAGCAGTGGTTTGATGAGTTGGAAGGTTTCATTAATTATCCTGCTCATTTGTTGTCTCCTTTTGCCTCTTTAATTGTTTATTAGTTTCTCACAAAAATTCGGCAGCATCTCCCCTTGACCCGGGGCGTAAGGGAGATTCAGGGAACGCGCCCACATGGGGTGGCGGAACCCGACAACTGGAGGTGGGCCCCCGAAGGAGCAACACCTTTATAGGGCCTCGGAAAACATGAAGGAAAACGACAGACTGAAGGCCTCTAAGGGGTATGGACTGGGGCTGGCCAAGGAGCGTGCCGCTGAGGGCTGAACAGGTGTGTACCGCTGAAGGCCAATGGCGGGGGGGGGGCGTGCCGTTGGAGGCCAATGGTGCGTGTACCGCTGAAGGCCAAGGCCAATGGTGGGCGTACCGCTGAAGGCCAATGGGGGGCGTACCGGCCAGGAGCCAAAAGAGTGTATCGCTGGAGGGGCCAAACAGAGTGTGTAAGCAAACTGGGGGCTTCAGAAGCCATTCAGGAAAAAGAAAAAAGGATTCAAGGCCAGGGGTAGGCCACTTGGTTACTGGGTATTCGAAGAGAGGGCAAGGGTCTCCCCCTCCCCTGGGCCAGTGAGCACAACGGAAGGCCATGTAGGGGGCTTGAAGGATTCATGAAGCCAAAGCTCATAGAAGAAATCACCTCGACATGAAGACCCCAAAAACACCGGAGAAAAGGGGAGACGGAGGGAGAACGAACAACCCCATAAAAAGACCGTGAGAGCTAGCGCAAGCCAATAAAACTCATAGAGAAACCCAAAGAGGGTGATCTTCATTTATGGGGAGCCAAAGGCCAAAGCCCTTGTGGACACCAAAAAAATGCATACCTAGATACCCTGCTCGGCCTCGCGTCAGCAACGGCGCCGAGTGAAGAAACCCCGGAGGAATCAAACACAAAAGGCCCCACAGCTCGTGGGCCTCAAAAAGAATCAAACGGGCCACGGCTCGTGCCCACAATGGGCTCAGAACAGCCCCGGGTACACACGCCCCAAGGGGCCTTCAACGGCACACCCCCTGGGGGCCTTCAACGGCACGCCCCAAAGGGCCTTCAACGGCACACCCCCTGGGGGCCTTCAACGGCACGCCCCAAAAAGGCCTTCAACGGCACGACCCAAAGGGCCTTCAACGGCACACCCCCTGGGGGCCTTCAACGGCACGCCCCAAAAGGGCCTTCAACGGCACGCCCCAAAGGGCCTTCAACGGCACGCCCCAAAGGGCCTTCAACGGCACGCCCCTAAGGGCCTTCAACAGCACGCCCCAAAGGGCCTTCAACGGCACGCCCCAAGGGGCCTTCAACGGCACGCCCCAAGGGGTCTTCAGCGGTGCGCCCCCTGGGGGGTCTTCAGCGGTGCACCCCGAAGGGGTCTTCAGCGATACGCCCTGAAGTCCTTCAGCGGCACAGCCTCCAGAGGCTTCAGCGGCAAGCCTTTTTGGCTCCCCAGCGGCACGCCCATTTGAAGCCCTCCAGCGGCACGCCCTCAGAGGTTCCAGCGGCACGCTTGCTCAGCCCGCCAACGGCACAGCGGTGAAGCTTTTCAACGGCAAGACGACGTGCAGCCCATGCCCTACGCTTCCTTGGCGCGCAGTGAGCCGTCTGAGGTGGCAACCGTCCATTGGGCCACGTGAGCTACCCCCCCTGACAACCCAGGACGTGGCAGGTCAAAGGCCATCATCACGAGGCCACCTTCCCGCCTTCAACGGCGGTGCTCGGAAGGCTTCCCACTGCTGGGCGTATAAAAGACCCCGGCTTCGACAAACAAAAGGAGGGGGGAGGCAAGGAGGAAGAAACACAGAGAAGAGAGAGCAAAGAGAGAGAGAGACACCCACAGATAGATAAAGAGGAGAAGAGGGAAAAGAAGAAGAGGCATCCCGGCGTGAGCTCCCTCCGGCGATCACCGGGAAGAAGCAAGAGTAAGAGAGAGATAGAGCTCGATGTAATGGGAGAGAGAGTGAGGGGCTTTCCTTTGTAGCCGGTTCCTCCCCCCTCCTGTGCTGTTTTCTTTCTTTCTTTCAGTCCACAGCCTTGTCGTGGGCATTTTCTTTTGCAATGTATGTGTAGGGCTCCGGCCCCTTTTACTTCCCATGAATGAGAAAATCATCTTCCTTGGGTCTTCCTTGCTATGTCTGATGGCTTGTTCTCGCCTTCACAACGCATGCGGTGCGTGGTTTGTTTTCTTTGTTTCTCCGGTTTCTTTCAAGTCACCGTATCAATGTGAGGCCTCCCCTTTGAAGCCTGGCCTTGTGGGTCCTTCACTCACTCCCAGCAACCCTTCCTTGACCTCGAGCTCCCCTTCTTTCCATAGAGCGCCTGCAAGCCCCCAGCCCACACACTTGGCTCCCTTTTAATCCTCCAGCGATACATCTTTCTGGCCCTTGGCCGACACACCTTTTCCATCCTCAGCAGCGAGCCCTTTTGGCCTCCGGCCGGTACACTCCACTGGCCTTCAGCGGCACACACATATTGGCCCTCAGCGGCACACCCCATTCTGGCCCTCAGCGGTACACACACCGCCATCCCTGGCCGGCACGCCCCTTGGCCGGTACACCCCCTTTTTTTTTTTGGTTTGCCTTCAGTGGTACGCTCCCCTGTTCAGCCCTTAGCGGTACGCACTTTTCAGCCCTCAGCGGCACACTCTCCAGCCCCCCCCCTTTAGCGGCACGCTCCTTGGCCAGCCCCAGTCCATGCCCCTTAGAGGCCTTCAGTCTGCCATTTTCTTTCACGTTTTCCGAGGTCCTATAAAGGTGTTGCTCCTCCGGGGGCCCACCTCCAGTTGTCGGGTTCCGCCACCTCATGTGGGCGCGTTCCCTGTATCTCCCTTACGCCCCGGATCAAGGGGAGACGCTGCCGAATTTTTGTGAGAAGATAACAAAACAATTAAAAGAGGCAAAAGGAGGCAACAAACGAGCAGAATAACTAATGAAACCTTCCAACTCATCAAATCGCTGCCGGCACCACGACGAGAACTGAACCGAGCTAACTAACCACCCGGCAGCCCGAGCATCCGACCCACAAGAAAAGAGATCGAACTGAACAAAGAGAACAAAACACGGGAGGAGTTTTATATAAAACCACACGAAAGTTAAGATAAGAAGAAAAGAAAAGCCTTAAAACAAATAATCGAAAACTGATCGAGCCTCCACCCTCACGCCCCATCGACCTTCAGCGGTACGCCCCTTTGGCCTTCAGCGGCACGCCCTCATTGGCCTTCAGCGGCACCCCCCTTTCAACCCTTCAGCGGTACACTCCCCCTTTCAACCCTTCAGCGGTACACTCCCCCTGAACCCCCCAGCGGCACACTCCTCCTGGCCCTTTCAGCGGTACACTCCTTCCCTTCGCCGGTACACCCTCAGCCACTGTATAGACTTGGCCAACGTACAGACTTCATGATGGCCAGCGTATAGACTTGGGCAGTGTATAGACTTCACACTCCAATGTATAGACTTATCCAGCGTATAGACTTGAGCCAGCCAGCGTACAGACTTCATGATGGCCAGTGTATAGACTTGGGCAGTGTATAGACTTCACACTCCAATGTATAGACTTATCCAGCATATAGACTTGAGCCAGCCAGCGTACAGACTTCATGATGGCCAGTGTATAGACTTGGGCAGTGTATAGACTTCACACTCCAAGGTATAGACTTATCCAGCGTATAGACTTGAGCCAGCCAGTGTACAGACTTCATGATGGCCAGTGTATAGACTTGGGCAGTGTATAGACTTCACACTCCAATGTATAGACTTATCCAGCGTATAGACTTGAGCCAGCCAACGTACAGACTTCATGATGTCCAGCGTACAGACTTTGGGCAGTGTATAGACTTCACACCCCAATGTATAGACTTATCCAGCGTACAGACTTTGGGCAGTGTATAGACTTCGCACTCCGGTGTATAGACTTGGCCAGTGTACAGACTTCGGGCCAGTCGACGTATAGACTCAAATTGCAACGCGTGGACTTTGCTCCACTCTGCTCCAGTGTACGGACTTTGGGCTTGGCAACGTATAGACTTCGAGCCTGGGGAACGTATAGACTTTATATCACCCCCCTCCTTCACCGACACACTCTCCAGCGGTACGCCCCCTTTGGCCTCCAGCGGTACGCCCTTTGCAGCCTCACCGGTACACCCCTTCGCCACCCAGCGGTACACCCAATACCCAGCGGTACACTCCCGTCTCTCCTTCGCCGGCACACTACATGCATGCATATATACATCACGATAAGGGCATCAACAATAGCAAATAAATCAATAAAAATCACGCTAATTGAAGGACTCCAAATGCGCAATATTGATCATAATAAAAGAGGCGGGAGGGGTAATAAAAATAAATAACAAACCAATGATAATAATAAGAATAATCATGCATAGAAGAAGAGAAATCATCCCGGACAAAGGCACGAATAAATAGTAAACATCAAATCAGAAATCCAGAAGGTATAACTAAGAAAGCTCCAGATAAAAGACGCTAATGCCCACGCCGCAGCCCTCTCTCTCTCCGGGACCCGGGGCAAAAGGAACAACGACGCTGCCCTTTCAGGTCGAGCCCGAGTCTCGGGAATTCCCCCGATATGGCCGGGCTTTGATCTAACCTCGGGCCGACATCCTAATCGGACCGGATTTGTTTTCTCGTTCCGGATACCTTCCGAATCTTCATAAAAAATTGCCGCATGCTCGGCAGACATTTGAAGGGATCTACCTCGGTTTTCTCGTTGTGACGCTGCCACGGACTTGTGTCCGAGTACAAAAGGTCTACGAGTGGCCGACACGGCCGACAGTTTATGGCCTTAATACAACTTCAGCGTGATCAATCCCTATCTCTCTCGCATAATTAGTGTTATTCTTTCGGCCGCGGGGCCCCTAATTTCGGCAATTAATCAAGGGTATTCCCTCGTATGAGGGATGTAAATGACGTCGTGACCTTTATGGTGCGACGGGATTCGGTCCCGACACGAACCACACAATCGTCTGACGAAGTCAGATTCGAGCGCACCATGGGCTCTTCGGAGCCCGAATAAATCGTCACTTCGGTGACTGGCACGCCCACGCACTTAATAAACCAACGAACGACCAAGATAATTGTTAAATCAAAAGTGCGTCCACAACTCTGGCACGCCCGGTGGGACGAATCCACCCTTCATCTTTTTGCCGAAATAAGGGGCCCCGCGGCCCCCTTCCTGTAATACTAATTGTGCTACTTTCTTAAATGCAGAAAAAAAGAGAGAGACATCATGGGACCAACCATGGCGGTCGTCTGCGGCTCTCAGCCCGTCCAGAACCACGTTCGAGGCGGCTACCTGGCGGTGCCTCTCACCTTTGGGAGTTTCCCTCCCACCGTGGGCTTCCCCAACTTCTTGGGGGTGGCCTTCGCCGAGATCCTCGACGTGGAGACGCCCGAGGACGTCCAGATCAACGCCCCCGCCCCGGGGGCCATGGGAGCCGCTGCCGGCCGAGCTGTGGCCGAATGCGACAACAGCGTCCTCACAACGACGCTCAGCTGCAACGTGCACCACGTGCACCACACTACCGGCCCGCTCCACCAAGGGTCGACATCCCACCGGAGAAGGCTCCGGAGGAACAACACCGGCACCGGCTCAGGGCGTCGCATGTCCAACTCCGGAAAGTCAATGACTGTCGGAGCCCTCCGAGTCCGCCTAGACGGACAGAGGTCCCAACCGACACCGGACCACGTCGTCCCGGCCGTCCCAGTCCGTAACTCCTTTGAAGGACTGGCGAAGCTGAAGGAGAAGGCGATGCCCACAGCCCCGGTCGTAGAACCAAAGGGGACGCCGGCTCACAGGCCGGCTAAATTGAAGCAAGTCTGGGTACCTAAGGAGACCCAGCCCACTGCACCCGCTCAGGCAGGGCCCAGCACTTTCCGCCCCAGGAGGGCCCGGCGCGATGACAGGGTCGAGGTAGTGACCCCCACTCTCCGACCGGCACCCGTCATCCCGGTGCCGTCTATGAATGTTCATCGCCGTCGCCGAGGGCGCCGGCACAATGCCGCCCGCCCGGCTCTCACGGCCTACTCCCCTCCTGCCGCCGTCATCGACGCGCAACCCCAGGCCGCTCTCCCTGACCAGGAGTGGGAAGGGATCGAGCAGGCCATGAGGAACTACCTCCGAGGCCCGGGTAGCACCCCCGCTGGCCGCCAGAGACTACTGGGGGCAATGGCCTCCGCCTTCCAGGAAGAAAGGGGGGAACCCGCACCTAGCATGGAGTCGAGGACCCGCCCGGAGGAGCCGCGCCAGTCCCCTGTACGGGAGGAAGCGCCGCCCCGACGGTCGGTCTTCGACAGGCTGACATTCCCAGGAGGATCGTCCAGGAGGGCGTCAAGAAGAAATAAGAATAAGAAGTGGCAGACATTCACCTGCAATATGGCAGGAGTTCATGGTCGGTATGGGGCCCTACCCACCGACCCGGAAGAATTGGCCAGAATAGCCGTCAGGCCGGGACCCCTTACCAGAAGAAGGAGAGCGGCAGGCGGCGCGACACCCACAGGCGCCGAAGGGGCCCTACCTGAAGAGCCCCTTGCAGCCCTCACGGCCAATGTGGTCACCACCGGCGACACGAGTGGCGGACCCTCGACATCATCCGAGGACGCCCCGGCCGAAGAGACAGGGGGCATGCCTAGTCTTCCCACAGCTGACCCCACAATGCTGCTCATGATACAACGATTCCAGCAGGAAATCGAGTCACTCAAGAAGCAGCTAAGTGAGCGGGACGCACCTCCCCCGATGTCCTGGCAGACCGAGGTTATACCCGAAGTACCCAGGGACAGGGGGCAGTCTTCCGGGGCAGCTCTTCCAACGACCCTCGATCCTCTCGGGGGCGCGCCCCCGCAGCAAGCACATTGCACAGCAGTGACCCCGCCACAGGCTCCGCTTTCACAAGGGTCCCCCATGGCCCCCCGAGCGACCGTGGTAGCCACTCCGAGCGCGCAGCCCGCTCATTTCTACCCGAGTCCAGTCGACCCGGCGGCAGTCAGCCGGTTGATGCTCGAGCAGATGATAGAGATGAAGCTGGCCGAGAGGGGCGATGGGGATCAGACGCCTTTCGACGTCTATCGGGTACCCTACCCGGCTCATTATGCTGCCAGGAAGTTGCCGGCTGGCGTCACCAAGCCGCCGAAATTTGAAAAGTTCAACGGGCAAGGGTCTCCCAGAGAGCACATTGCTTACTATGTGAACGTCATGGGGGACCTGGCTGCTGATGAGGCCTACCTCCTGAAGTTCTTCGGCTCAACACTTACCGGACTTGCCTTTGAATGGTACTCCGGCTTGTCACCCGGGTCGGTGGCCGATTGGCCCGACATGCAGAAGAAGTTCAAGGAAAGGTTCTACGTCGCCGAGAGAGAAGTTACCATGGCTGAACTCTACGCCACAAGGCAGAAGAATGATGAGTCGGCCCTCGACTACATTAAAAGATGGAGGAACCTTAGTATGAGGTGCAAACGCCCCCCGCATCAGGAGGACGCAGTGCAGATCTGCAAGCAAAACTTAAAGAAAGAAATCCTAGAAAGGATGATCGGCACTGAGGTCAAGACATTTGACCGCCTGAACAATGTGGTAGCGGAGATCGAGGCATTCTTGGCCCGATACTCCTCCACCCCAGCCATGTCAAGCCAGAGGGCCAGGCAGGCCGAGAAGAAGCCGGCTCCCCCGGAGGTGCATGCGCTAGACTTCCAAGCTTTTGAAAAGCAGAAGGAGAAAGCCAAGGGAGCGGCCAACCCTCCACCGCCCAGAATTACAGAGCGGCGGGAAGGCCCCTCGCTGAGAGAGAAGATGAGAAACAAGCTATATTCCTTCTCTCGGGACAAGTCCAAGCTCCTGTTTGAATGGGCAACCAGCTACAATAAGATCACATTGCCAGAGCCGAAAAGGCCTGGCGACTCAAAGAAGAAGGATGACCCGCGCTTCTGCATGTACCACCGGGTGCTCGGGCATACTATTGAAGATTGCTACGTCTTCAAGGATGTTATTGAGTCCTTAATCAAGGACGGGGAGCTGGACATGGGGGAGCATAAAGTAGACCCCCCGCAGCCACACGAGCTGCCCAGCATAGCCTCCTCCGTCAACATGATCTCACTATATCAAGAGTTGCCAGAAGAGTGGGCGGAAGCCTGTGCCCGCGCCACTTATGAGGCTTTTGTCCTGGCCCCGGCCCAAGATCAAGAGGGTTGGCAGACGGTGCCCGGAAGAAATAGAAAGGCACGCATCCCTCGGTCCGCCCCAGGGATTCATCCAAGGGACGCGACACCTTTGCCGGCACCACCACCGGCGAGCCCGGTTCGCCATGACACGGCCCCCAGGCTGGTCATGAGGCGGCCCACCCACAACAAGAAGAGCTCCGTCCCACTGCGAATACCCCAGAAAGCCAGCCCGGCGGTCGAGAAACTACAGGCTATTATTGACGGGCTTGAAGATTATGAACAGCCCAAAATCAAGCCCGTGGAACTAAAAGAATATGTCCCCTGGAGGAGTTCGAATCACTCGAGCTGGCTCCAGGAACCAAAGCTGAAACAGAAAAAGAGCCTCCCCTGTGGGGTGAGCTTCCTCAAGAGCAGCCATCCACTGCAGCAGGCAAGAAGAAGAAGAAGAGAAGACCCAGGGGCAAGAAGAAGAAGGAGGTCATCCTCGCCTGCAACACCCTCTCGGCGCTGTTCGACACCGCTCTCTCCCTGGAAGAAAAAGAAGAAGACCCACCCCATGAACCAGCAGAGGTGAGTCAAGCTGAAGCATCCACCTCCCAGCACGCCACCAGGTCAGGGAGGAAGTGGGGGCGCCCTCCTCAGGGCAGCCTCAACATCATGCTCAGGGGGGAACAACCATACCAGGTTCCCGAGCCCGAGGTCCGAGGCACCGAGATCCCTCCCCCATCAGGTCTCTACCCCGGAGGCACCAAGAGTCAAGGCGCCCCGTCATTCGCCGAGTTCCTGTCAGCTCGAGCAGGAAGGCGGGCGCACCCCCAGGGGTCCTCTGCGACCAGTAAAGCAAGCATCCCCCAAGCTCTACCAGCTGCAACTCCTGCCCAGCCAGAGGAAGAATTCAGCGGCACCCCAAACCTCGCCGAATTCATGCGAGCAGCGGAGGAGACCCAACAGGCCCCGCTCGCTCAACAGGCTACAACAGATCCTGCAAAGGAGGCATCCCCTGATCAGACACCCCAGCCTCAGGAGGGGAGCAGGCGCGGCAAGCCCGAAGAAATGAAGTTGCTCAAGGTGCGGGCTGCCGAGCGGATAGTCAGACACCTCAAGAAGATCCCGACCCGATTCACCGTATGGGAGATGTTGTCCTTGAACGAGGAAACACGGCAAGCCATCATAGCCGCCCTCCAGACCCCAGCACAGCTTGAAGCTTGTCTGGCAGAGATGTCGCCTGAAGTGGCCGTGGCCTTCACAGAAGATGACATGCTCCTGCCGACCTGCAGTCACAATAGACCCCTCTATATGAAGGGGCAATTGAATGGCCAGCCCATTAACAGGGTCCTGATCGACCCAGGAGCAGCAGTGAATATACTCCCTTACCGGGTGTACCAGAAACACTATTTCGACGTACACCTGGTTGAGGTTAAAAATGTCAAGATTGCTGGCTTTAATCAGAAATGTGAGGTGCCATGGGGGTTGCAGAGTTCAACTTGACCTTTGATGATTTCACCACCAAGGTCCAATTCCACGTCATCAACTCCAGCACTTCCTACAAGGCATTGCTTGGCCGGCCTTGGCTACACCAGAACAGAGTGGTGCCCTCCACCCTGCATCAATGCATTAAATACCCCTGTGAGGGGAAGGAAGTCAGGATCTTCGCCGACCTCCACCCGTTCGAGGTGTTCGAGTGTCACCTGTCAGATGCCAACTTGTACTTAGAAAAGGCGAAGCAAGCTCCTCAAGTCATCCAAGACAAGGGAAAGAAGAAAATGGAATCAGGTGGCTGGTTCCCTCCGCCACCCCCGGGTTATGTGGCTCCTCCACATGTACCATTCATTGCACAAGAAGAAGGGGTATTTAGGGCAGCCCCTCTCGCCATTTACCCTACACCGGGGGCACCCTGCCTCGAAGACCTGCTAGAAGATGTCAGGGTCCCGCCAGGGATCGTCAAGCCGATAGCGGAAATTGAATGCCAAACGACTGAGCAACTAAGAACCTTCGAGGTGCCTAACTCTGAGGGGCCGCCCACTATTTTCTATGTGGCCGGGGAGAAGCCAGTCAGGGAAGACGATGATTGCCGGTTCCCTGACGAACTGCATGACCCGCACGTCCCCATTACGGGACTTCCCCACATGACTGACCAGGCAGCCAGAATGGTCAGAAAGCAGAAGATTCCTCCCTACCAGCCCTCCAGCCGGAAGGAAATGTTTGAAAGAATGTGGAACCCACCAAACCTGGATCGACGGTTGCTGAAAATCACCAAGCACCCCGGTCTGGGCTTTTCACTAGAGGAATATTACGAGACTGACGTCATATCGGTCTCAACATGGTCTGGCGACGACCCCGCAGGAGCTACAGATTCGCGGGAAGCCTGCCAAGATGCATATCCTGGGCCCCCGGTCCAGGAGGCACAAGACGAAGAAATCTTCCTGTGGAAGCCTCCCAGCCGCCGCTGCATGGAGAAGACCCCCTCCTTCTCCGAAGTGTCAACCTCGAGAGGGCACGCCAGCGAGGCACATTCACCTCGGCCGACCGGCGAAGCAAGGAGCAGTAGCATGGGCCACGCTCCAAATTCCCCTCGATACGACCCCGTCATGTACGCCTTGTACCACAGGCAGCAACGGGATATCGAGACGCTAAAAGTACGACTGGCTGAGTTGACCTCGCTAGTCGCCGACCTGATCCAGGGATCTCTCCCCCCATGGGGTGGCCGGATGCCTCGGCCCCGAGGCGCCAGTCCCAACACCCCCACCTTGTCAAGGCGGGAAATGAGAGACATGGCAAGCTCGCTGATCGAGCGGCCAACCAGGCAAGGGCTGACACTCCAAGAGAAGCTGCAGAAGCCTTATTCCTTTCCGAGAGAGAAGACCCGGGGCATCTTCGACTGGGCTTGCCATTACGGCAAGGTCTCCCTTCCACGGTCCAAGAGGCCGCAAGACACCCGAAGAAGCGGGGACCCACTATTTTGCCCTTACCACCAGATGCTGGGCCACGCCATCGAAGACTGCTACGTCTTCAAAGACATTGCTCAAAGCCTCATTGACAGGGATGAGCTCAGAATGGGGGACTACGTGGTAGCCCCGCCACACCCCCACGTGGCAGACAGCCCCAGGACAGGAGCCTACACTGTGTCCATCCAACGCCAGGCGCCCGAAGATGCGGCTACCCCGGCTCCCGCAGGAGCGGTCTATGATGAATACACGGAGGAGCCCGAGATGGACCTATGCCCCTCTGAGCCAGCGGACCTCACGTACCCGGCGACTACGGCCCAGGAGGAGTGCGAGGTGAATGCAGCCTCCATGCCCAGTCATGATGAACAAGAAGAGGAAGATGGCGTCCTCGAGCCCGTGGACAATGAAGACCACGACTTCGTCGATTTGTCGCCAGCCCCGCCGGAAATTGAAAATGGCGGCCAGGTCACGGTCGACGAATTGATTGAGGTCAACCTTGGTACAGAAGATGACCCCAGGCCAACTTTTCTGAGTGCCCTTATGCCCCTACAGGAGAGAGAACAATACACAGGGTTGCTGCAAGAATTCCGGGATTGCTTTGCCTGGAATTACAAAGAAATGCCTGGGCTCAACACCAAAGTGATTCAGCACATACTGGCCATTGATCCCAAGGTGGAGCCGGTGAAGCAACCTCCCCGGCGCATGAGGCCGGAGCTAACCAGCCAGATCTGCAAGAGGTCGACAAGCTCATAAATGTCAGCTTCGTGGCGGAAAATCAATACACCACATGGCTGGCCAATATTGTACCAGTGAAAAAGAAGAATGGGCAGATCAGGATTTGCGTGGATTTCCGCGACCTGAATAAAGCCTGCCCGAAAGATGACTTCCCGGTGCCTATCACCGAAGTGATGATTGATGCAACCACTGGCCACGAGGCCCTGTCCTTCATGGATGGGTCGTCCGGCTATAACCAAATCTGGATAGCCGACCATGACCGGGTCCATACAGCTTTCCGGTCACCCAAAGGGGTATTTCACTACAAGAGGATGCCCTTCGGCCTCAAGAATGCCGGTGCCACATATCAACGGGCAATGACCAAGATCTTCGACGAGCTGCTGTACGGCAAGGTCGAGTGCTACATTGATGATCTGGTCGTCAAGATGAAGAAAAGAGACGAGCACCTGAGTGACCTCAGGGTCGTCTTCCAAAGGCTCCGGCAGTACGGACTGAAGATGAATCCCCTGAAGTGCGCCTTTGGCGTGTCCAGTGGGAAATTCCTCGGCTTTATTGTCCGGCACAGAGGGATCGAGATCGACCCCCTGAAGATAAAGGCCATCCAGGAGCTGCCTCCTCCGAGGAGTCTGGGAGAGCTGAGGTCCCTGCAGGGGCGTTTGGCTTACATCCGCAGGTTCATCTCCAACCTGTCAGGGCGCTGCCAACCCTTCCACAGACTAATGATGAAGAATGCACCCTTCAGCTGGGGTCACGAATGCCAGCACGCGTTCGACCAGCTAAAGGAGTACCTGAAGACCCCGCCTGTCCTGGGGGCACCTGTCAAAGGCAGACCGCTGATTCTGTACATAGCGGCCACCGAATATTCACTGGGGGCAATGCTCGCCCAGAACAATGATGAGGGAAAAGAGCAGGCTCTTTACTATCTCAGTCGAAGACTGGTGGGTGCAGAGGCTAAATACACCCCGATTGAGAAGATCTGCCTTGCCTTGGTCTTCGCAGTCAAGAAGATGAGGCACTACATGCTGTCCCATGAAGTAAGTCTGATATCCAGAGCTGACCCCATCAAGCACATTCTCCTCCAGCCAGTCCCAAAGGGGTGCCTTGGCAAGTGGGCCGTGCTGCTCATGGAATTCGACATCACCTACGTGCCACAGAAGGCCGTTAAGGGACAAGCCGTCGCGGATTTCTTCGCAGCACACCCCTGTGCCCGAAGACTCCCCTTGGCCACCGAACTACCTGAAGATGAAACACTAGAGGTAGACCAAGTACAACAAGCCATCTGGCAGCTTTACTTCGACGGGGCCTCGAGAACAGAAGCGACCCCGTCCGGGCTGCCAAGGTACGAGCCGGAGCAGGCATCGTCCTCAAATCCCCAGACGGAGAGTGATGCACACTTCCTGCTGCATTAGCAAACCCTGCACCAATAATGAGCAGAATATGAAGCTCTGATCATCGGCCTCCAGGTGGCCCTCCAATTGGAGATTAAAATGCTCCAAGTGTTCGGCGACTCGCTGCTAGTCGTCAAACAGGTCCAGGGACAGTTTGACGTCCGGAAACCTGAGCTGCTCCCTTATCACACTAAGGCGAAGCGGCTCATGGAGCGGTTCTACCTCCTCGAGATAGGCCATGTCGCCAGAGGGGAGAATGCACAAGCCGATGCATTGGCAAAATTGGCAAGCGCACTGGCAGTGCCTCCATACGGATCTCTCCACATCCAAGTAATAAACCAGCGCCAGATGCCCAGCATGATAGAAGAAGAGTCAGAAGAAGAGGACCTAGAGGTCACTACAGCAGAAGCCGTCAACCTACCTGACTGGAGAGATCCCCTGATGCAGTGGTTCAAGTACCAGCAACTACCCAGGCAAAGGGAAGAGAAAATCAAGCTAGTCAGAACCAAGGACTCTTATGAGCTCCGAAACGGAATATTATTCCGGACCGTGGCCGACGCCAAGCAGAAGCTACTCCTCCGATGCTTGTCTATTGAAGAAGCTTGGAGAGTTATGAAGGAGGTCCATGCCGGGACAGCTGGCGCACACCAGGCGGGGCCGAAAATGAAAATTGAAATCAAGAAACTTGGCTATTACTGGCCTGCAATGTTCAACGACTGTTGCGAGTACGCTAAGTCGTGTCAGAGATGCCAAGAGCATGCCACTATACCCAGGAGGCCTCCCGTGCAACTGCACCCAACCGCGCCCAGCTGGCCGTTTGCCCAATGGGGAACGGATGTTGTGGGCCCCTTACCCGCATCTTCCACAGGCTGCAAATACATTCTGGCGGCGACCGACTACTTCTCCCGCTGGGCAGAGGCTGTTGCCTTACGGGAGGTCACCGGAGAAATCATGGTCAGGTTTGTCCGCCGCAACATTATATTCCGGTTCGGCGTGCCCGACCGGATTGCGTCGAACAACGGCAGCCACTTCCGCAACCAGAAAGTTTACCGGCTAGTAGAAAAATACAAAATTGACTGGAGGACATCGACTCCTTACAATCCACAAGCCAATGGGCTGGCCGAAGCTTTCAATAAGACACTTTGCACTCTCCTGGCCAAGACTGTTAGCTCTAACAAAAGGGACTGGGAAGAAAGAATGTATGAAGCGCTTTGGGCGTACCGAACCGTATACAAGACCCCAACGGGCTGCTCGCCTTCTCTCTTGTATATGGCTCGGAAGCAATCGTCCCCGTCGAACTGGAGATACCGTCCCTCAGGGTCGCCATTCAGCAGGGGCTTGTCCCCGAAGGGCAGACCAACACCGAGCGAAGGCTCGACGAACTCTCCAGTCTGGAAGGAAAGCGGCTTCAAGCCCAACAGAATATCCAGGTCTACCAGGCCCGGATCGCACGCGCCTTTGACAAGCTCGTCAAGGAACGCGAATTCAAGAAGGGCGACCTTGTCATGGTCAAGAGAAGAGATCTCATGGCGGCCAACCCCAAGGGTAAGCTAAACGAGAACTGGCTCGGGCCCTACGTAGTCCAAAAAGTCTACGAAGGCGGAGCCTATGTAATTGTCAACCACCGCGGGGAGGTTCAATTCCCGCCTCTTAATGGAAGGCACTTGCGACTGTACCACGCTCCGGCGCCCCCATTCAGGTAATAATATTACTCTTCGCCCCATTTTGGGTCGGATGTGCGTAATTAATGTCCAAATGATTTGACCACCAGCCGGGTTTCAAAAAAAAATATAAAAGAATAATAGGAAGAGAAGAGAGAAAAGAAAAGGCAAAGAAAAAAAGAGAGAAAAGAAGCAAAAAAAAGAAGAATAGAAGGAAAAAGAAGGAAGAAGCAAAAAAAGAGAGAAAAAAAAGAGAAAAAAAAGAAGAGAAGAAGAGAAAAAAAAAAGAGAAGAGAAGGGAAAAAAAGGAAGAAAGAAGAAGCCCGAAAAGGGGAACGCCCCCCATTTCCAGTCACCGCCCCGCATCAGCGGGGGTACCAAAAATTGATGTAAAAAAAAGAAGAAAGAAACAAACTCTTCTCTCCGCTCTTCTTGGGCGGTGAGTACCCCTTTGGCTCGGACCTCCCGTCCGGGTCATTGACTAAACAAACTCTTCTCTCCGTCCTTCCCGGGCGGAGTACCCCTTTGGCTCGGACCTCCCGTCCGGGTCATTGACTAAACAAACTCTTCTCTCCGTCCTTCCCGGGCGGTGAGTACCCCTTTGGCTCGGACCTCCCGTCCGGGTCATTGGCTAAACAAACTCTTCTCTCCGTCCTCCCCGGGCAGTGAGTACCCCTTTGGCTCGGACCTTACGTCCGGGTCATTGACTAAACAAACTCTTCTCTCCGTCCACCCCGGGCGGTGAGTACCCCTTGGGCTCGGACCTCACATCCGGGTCATTGACTAGACAAACTCCTCTCTCCGTCCTCCCCGGGGGGCGAGTACCCCTTTGGATCAGACCTCCCGTCTGAGTCACTGACTGAACAGACCTCGTTGTCCGCCACCTCTGAACGGCGAAAGGGGTCTCTGGCCAAGTACCCCTCACTCGAGACCAGCACGCGCTTCCAATATTGCGGCAAAACCAGGGAGTTGCCCGTTCGGTATGATGGAGTGGTCCCCTCGTCCTCCCCCTGGGAAGGCGAGCACTCTCCTGTACCGTGACATGGGTTCCTGCCTGGTCCTCCCAAAGTGAATCCCCGCAAGGACTCATACCCTGCCAATGGGTCTCTACACAAAAAGGGGGGAAAGATACAAGAGCAAGGGAAGAGGAAGAAGAAAACAATATGCAAGGAAGAGAAAGAAGGGTAAGAAAGACAAATGCATACACAAAGAACGCGTGAAATCATAAATGCCTTGCTCTATTCAAAAGAGGACCGAACTACATGTGCTGCGGGGCATACCCCTGTGTTACATTTTTAAAAAAAAGAGAGAAATTAAGGGATGCAACGCTTAGTCGATGTCCCTGAAGATGTCCTCGAGAGGGAGGATCCCAACCCAAGGGAAGTTTATCCTGTCGCGCAGTCGGCCCCTTAATCCCTCAAGACGGGCGAGCTCCGCTTCGACGGACACCGTTTCAACGTCGGCGACGGCAAGAGCTTCCCTCTCCTCTGCCACCACCCTCTCCGCCTCGGCGAGGCCAAGTTTAGCCGCAGCGAGATAGCCCTCCAGCTCCTCGATCCGGCTCCTGAAGGAACGAACGCTGCCTTCGCCTTCCTCTAAGGCCTTTCCGTGGCGTTCTCTACCATAGCGTCGGGCCTTTAGGATCTGCAGATATTCGTCTGCCTGAGCATCTAGAGCGGCGCGCTCATCAGGAGCTTGAGACTCCAGGAATTCACGGCGCTTGACGTACTTCAATAATAGCAAGACCCGCCGTGACCATTCCCCCAGCGGACAGCCAAGCACTTGCAGCGCCCCCGTTAATTGCGTCACGATGGTATGCACCTCCCGATACGACAGAGAAGCGTCGGCGAGGAGCATCGTCCGTAAAGTGATCAGCATCTGATGGACTGGCGCCTCTGAGGACGTGTGACTAACTGAGGGCACGACCGGAGGAGTGAATTCCACGGTGCTGTCCACCTCTGCCCACTGGTCGGTATCTGCCGCCACTGAAGATGAAGGAAGGGCGAGGGTCAAGTCGCCTGGCCGGCGTAGCTCGACGAGAGACTCTTGGCCGACCACTGCCTGGGGAACGGAAAAGACCATTGCCGAAGCCTCCGGTGCCCCCATCGTTTGGAGTTCCCCTGCCCCCTCTGCCTCCGTCTGGCCCGACTCTGCCACTGCTCCAAGGGGCAGGGGTACAGGGGCCGTCACCTCGGCTAGAGGAGGAGCTTCGAGTAAGGATAGGCCCGAAGTCGCCACCCATGAACTCCTCCCTCGCGGCTGAGATCCCTCCAGATGCGCACGGAGCCCCGCAAATATCTGCTGCAAGAGCGGGTCCTCCATCTGAGCCGGGAGTTTCGGGAAGGGTGGAAGCGGAACCACCAGCTGGGGTAAACGTCCCGCTTCCACGAGCGCAGCCAGGCTCTCTCTCTCCAAGCCCAAGACTGGAGCGGGCCCCTCCACCGCTATCGGGCCAATGCTCGGTCTCCGTTTGGCCACTGCCTTCCGGATACGGCCAGGCGCCTTCCCCGATATCGGCATCGCCTGACCATGGGAATGGGAATCAGCTACTCGCCATCTAAAATAAACCATGCAAAAGGGAGACCGCGGAGCCCGCATACTCACCTCAGCCGCTGGGATGATGCTACCCTCAGGCGCGATCTCCCCCTCCTCCAGAGGCTCGCCCGCCGCTCTGGTAGTACCGGAGGGCTCCACGGGCATTTCCTCTCGAAGGGCGTCGAGTAAAAGAGCCAACTTGCCCATGCCGACATCGGCTCCCGTTGGGCGGTCGATCAGCGCAGCCGGGGCAGCCTCCTCTGTGATCTCAAGTTCGGCCGGTTCTCGAAAATCCTAAAGAAAAAGGGGGGGGATAAGGTCGTCAGTCAATCACAAAAAAAGGAAAGGGAGAGCCGGCCCAAACAAGCTCACACTCACAGCGGTCTTCCCCACAAGGCTCGGGGAGCCAGCAAGTAAGGGGGCCCCGAAGGCCGGCTCGGGCGGCTCCGATGCCCCGGACACGCCCTCGTCAGGAGCTACTTCGTCGGAAGAGTAGTTGTAATCTACCTCTTCCCCAGACGGAGACTCGACCGCCGTCGGCTCGGCCTGGGCCGGCAGAGGAGCTTCCACCTCAGAGTCTCTGTCCAGCACGTCCTCCCTCGGGCTAGGCGAGGCTCGCGCTCCGATCTTCTTCCTCCTCACATATATCAGCGTCGTCGGGAGGTCGGGATCAGGCCCCAATGACTCGGTGGCCACCGCGGCAACGCCTGTCATGCAAAAGAAGATAAGCCATGGTGAATCTACTGGCCCCTAGGACAAAAAGGGGGGGAGCTAACCGTGTAGTCGAAAATATTTACCCCCTTCAGTTCCTGCGACACGAGATGACCCGCGGGCTTCCTCAACAGGCAAAGCCTTCTCGGGAGTCCCAACCGTACCCTCGCCCGTGAGATAGAAGCGCATCGTCGCCATGCGCGAAGCCGAGGCCAACTCGGGAGGCCGGTCGACCACAGACGACACGGGCGGCCGATGAATCTCACCAGCTTCGTGGCTCGGTTCGGTCCGCGTGGCTTCGAATTCTTCGAAGGACAAGACGGGGGCCATCGGCAAGGCTGCCGTCGGAGCCGGGGATGCCTCGGTTCGTCGCCGTTTTACCGTCTCTCGCCCGGCCACCTTGGCAGCAGCCAGTGCCTTCTTAACGGGCGACTGTGCCCGGGGCCTTCCCGTTGCCTACGGCAAGGGAGCTGGAGCCGCCGCCGGGGTCGCCTCCGCTGGGACCGCAACTTCGCCCATGTCAGGCGTGGGCATGGGCTCTTCCATAGAAGCTGAAACAAAAGAAGTACCCAGGTGTCAGAGCTCCACTCCAAAATAAAAAGGAGGAGGGAGATTCAAAAGGCACACTAAAGAGCGGGGACGCGGACCGGCAGGTTGGCCTGGCTCGGGACAGGCAGCTTCGAATTCCTCGAAAGACGGGACTAGTGGTACCGGAGGGACAGCCGTCGGAGCCTTAGCCGATTCTGTCTTCCTCCGCTTTGTGTCCCGCTGCTTAGCTGCCTTGGCGGCATCCACCGCCTTCTTCACAGGCGATTTAGCCCGGGGCCTCTTCGCAGCCTTGGGCAAGGGAGCCGCGGTCGGGGCCAGCGGTGCTGCTTCAAAATACGCAGGCTTCTTCACCAGCCGGAGGAGGTTCCGGTACGTGGCCATCTGCGTGCTGTCAGGATGGTCTGCAAAGAAAAGAGGGGAAAGAACGAACATGCATTTACGATTAATACCCAACTCACCGCGAAGGCCGCAGTGCTAAGAGACAAAACCGAAAAGCAAGAAGAGACTGAATACCATGAGGGCCAGTGTACAGCCGCAGCGTGATCGGCCAGTAGCTCAGGGATGTCTCCTTGTCCCGACGCGCCGCCTCCCGGACTAGCCAGCAAACGTCTTCAATCGTTTGGCACCGGTCCGTAAGGTTGGCCAGATCCGCGTGCTTCTTTAAGGAGAGGTGACAGAAAAGGTTAAAGTGGTCCATGCCCCACCCGTCAGCATAATAATAAGGGACGTGCAGGCGCTTGCCCAGGAGGGAGGCCGTCAGATCCTCGATCTTCATCCCATTCACCCGGAGGAGGACGTATAGCCACGTGGTATCCTTATAGTTCTCGGGCTGCCTCTCCTCCCGCCTCATAAACGTGCGGTACGGGCAGGCCGGATCCCTCTCTGGACGCCAGCTCCTGGCAGGAGTCCCCTCTTCCTCTATGGGGAATGGGTAATTGATGAGGTCCAGGCGGTCGCTCCCCACTTGGCACAGGTCCCTCAGCGTCTTCTGGTAATGATCCTTGGCCACCGGGGGTAGCTCCACCTTCGGCGTCGGCCTCTTATCCCGGGCTTCCCGGCGAGCCACCAGATATGCTGCCACCTCCTTCTCCTGTCTGTTTTTGAGCCGAAGAAGATGGTCTGGCTCAATGTCAAGAACCGGCATCGGCTGCCGACTAAGGAATTTCCTCTCGGCCCCATCCCAGCAATCGGTCTTGTGAAGCCGATAGAAGGCCGTCCGGCTATTCCACCACTTAATATAATCCTGGGTCACTCGGGGAACACGACCCGGGGCCGGTACTCTGAAGGAGGCGGAGTCCGCCCGGTGGAAGAAGTCCCACCAGCTCCTGGCGTGCTCAGCAACTGAGCTCCCCCGCACGCTCCGCAAGGGCAGGCCGAACTGTGCATGATAAGTAGGGATATGCTGGTCATACCCAAAATTGCGACCGAACCGGAAGGGGTAATACGGCTCCAGCAGCACGTTCTCCCCTTTCCTGAACACCAGCACGCTCGGGCGAATTGACAGCGCCCAGTCCCTCAGCTCCGGCTCCAGCAATGGGCGGATCACATTCTCCTGGCTAATAGGGTGGACGTACCTCTCCACCTGGTCGTCTTTGCATTCCCTCTTGTTGTTCACCAGAGGGCTCGAATGTGCCGCCAGAGTCCAGAAATGAATAGTCCCGACCGCATCCCGGGGGACCGTTGTCAACCGGCCCCGGATATCATACATCCGCATGGAGGTGGAGCCCGGCTCAGCACTGGCAAATTCTAACATCCTCGGCATCAGCCCCCAGTCCTGGAGAACGCGCGGCGCAAACTCCGGGAACAGCGAGCAGACCCACGCGTTGAAGAAGTGCAGTGGGCACACATACCGGGCCTGCCGCGGGAACTGGTGCGTGCTGATATCCCCCAGGGCCTTGTAAATTAAGCAAAGGGTCGCCGGGCACAGCGACAGCCTGATACCCCACGCCATTTGACATGCCGGGTAGATGGCATCCGGCCGAATCACTGTCTCGTCGCCGTACGGCATGGCGAATGAGCACAGCCAGTACGTAAGGTAGGCGGCGCAGTGGGTCTGGGGGTCCAAGCCCATCGGGTTAGGCCCGCTCCGACGCCCTCTGGACGGGATCTTCACGTCGAGCTTCGGCTTCGCGCGTTTCTTGGGAGCCACGGCAGTACCGACGCAGGGGAACTCCTCGTACCGCTTCGGCCCGTCGAAGAAATACTCCAGCCACAGGGGCATGCGCACCCTCTTCCTGTCCCCGCGGGCGGGCTGTTTCCCCTTGTGCGATGCCTGGTACAGCTCTCGGTACGCCTTCATGAGGTACCGATATGAATACCCCAGAGAATAATAACCATCCCCGTTGGTCTCATCCTTGATCAAGTCGGGGAGGCATACTTCTTCATAGGGCTCCCCATCAATAGGCAAGCCACTCAGCTGACTGAGACTCCACAAATCAAGTGAAGTCTCGCCCTCTGCCGTGTAGAAGGTGTTGGTCTCCGCGCTGAATACCTCTATCATGCCGCAGCAGAGACCCTTGGAGATGGGGTAGCCATACCGGGAAGCGTACACGCTATGATAAACACCGACCCGAACCAGCAGCGGAGCATAGTTGAACAGCACGTGCTCCGTAAACTCCACCGCCCTCTCCCGGAAGCTGTGTGCATCCTGAAGCTTCAGCTCCCCAAACCAGCCCAGTGACAGCTCGTACTTGAACCTGATGGCCAAGCAGTCCAAGATGAACGGCTCTTCTCTATAGCCCCACTTCAAGGGAGCCAAGAATAGGCCGAATCGAGGCGCCTCGTTGTGCACCTTTCCGGCAGACAGGTCCCATCTTGCCGGAGTAAACTGAGGCGCCCGTACCAGCTTGTCTTCGGTCGGCAGCACCCCCTCGATCCCCAGAACTGGCTTCCACTCCCGGGCTTCTCCCACCAGGTACATCGGAATACTCCGGGGGACGCTGTACAACAAGCTATCCCGGGCCTGCAATATAGCTTGCTCGGCCTTCTTCACGACCCGGAAGTCTCGTCCTTCCCGCGAGCGAAAATGCTTCAGAAATCGAACCAGGTGTCTGTCCTTCGGGAAGTCCTTCCGGTACTCCCCGGTGACCCGGTCAAATGTGAAGCCGCTGTCAACCCTGGCAAGCCTCTGGAAATCCATGTCTCCCCGTCAGACTCGGATGACCCTGCCAAAGCGGCTATTTCTGCATGCTCCCGATCCAAGTCTTCTACATTCAGCCAGGTAACTGCTGGCACCGGACCCCGTGGGATGAGGTCGGCCCCGACAGCAGTAGTAGGAGCAGAGGAACCACTTGGGGCAGCCATTTATCTGCAAAGATACATAAACAGAAGATCAGAATAAGCCACATGCAAAAGGAAGTGAAAGACTGTAAAAGAAGGGCTTTGCTACAAGTCAAACGAACAAGACATTGCCAATTTCTGACGAAATTTCGGCAGAGTTTCCTCTAGGCCAGAGGCGTAAGGGGAAAACACGGGTGCGCGTCCACAAGGAGTGACGGCCCCAACAAAGCATGGTGGGCCCCGAGAGGCAACACCAGAAGTCCGCCGGTCGAAGGAGTCCTCTTCCTTAGCTAAAACTCCCCCTGGAGACCCTCGCCGGTACACTACCCTGGGTGCCCTCACCAGCACACCCTACAGCGGCCCTCACCGGCACGCCCCCGAGGGCTTCGCCGGTACACCTCTCGGCCTTCCCCGGCACACTCGCCAGGTTTGTTCCCCCGTACGCCCACAACTGCCTTCCCCGGCACGCTGGGTGACACCTTCCCCGACACGCTCCGCGGGAGCTTCCCCGGCACGCTCCCCGTGCCCTCACCGACACGGCCCGAGGCCTCCTCCCCGGCACGCTTGGTGCCTAATTCCTCGACACGGCCTAAGGCCTCCTCACCGGCACGCTTCCAACATCGCTTCCCCGACACGCCACTGCCTAAGGCCCTCGCCGGTACGCCCTTCTGCCCCCTCACCGGCACACCCTGCAGCGGCCCTCACCGGCACGCCCCCGAGGGCTTCGCCGGTACACCTCTCGGCCTTCCCCGGCACACTCGCCAGGTTTGTTCCCCGGTACGCCCACAACTGCCTTCCCCGGCACGCTGGGCGACACCTTCCCCGACACGCTCCGCGGGAGCTTCCCCGGCACGCTCCCCGTGCCCTCACCGACACGGCCCAAGGCCTCCTCCCCGGCACGCTTGGTGCCTGCTTCCTCGACACGGCCTAAGGCCTCCTCACCGGCACGCTTCCAACGTCGCTTCCCCGACACGCCACTGCCTAAGGCCCTCGCCGGTATGCCCTTCTGCCCGTTCCCCGGCACACCCTGGGGAGTCCTTCCCCGATGCGCCCTAACCGGCCCTCGCCGACACGCTCTCAAGCGCCTCCGTCCGGCACGCTCTCAAGCGCCTTCCCCGACGCGCCCTAACCGGCCCTCGCCGGCACGCGCAGGACCTCCCCCGCCGGTGCTATCGGTAGTGGCCGACGGCAGGGAAAAGAGGGGAGGGGAAGGGGAAGAGGAGAGGAGAAGAATAGAGGGGAAGGAGAGGAGGAACGAGGAGCCTAGGGCTCCACCGTCCGCCGGACATGGAGAAGGAGAAGGGAGAAAGAGAGAAGAAGAGGAAGAGGGAGCCCTCTCGTGGCAGCCTCCCTACCCCGGCGAGAGGAAGACGACGACGGCGCTGGCCGCGGTGGCTCCAGGTGATGAAGAAGATGAAGAGAGGGAGGGGGAGGCAGACGGTCGCCTGCTGAAGAAAGAGAAGAGGGAGGGGGAGTTTGAACGGGGGGGGCGGTTCGAATAAACCGCCCCGCCCCTTTTATACGGCAGAGAGGTGGGGGGAGAGAAAAGAAAATAAAAAGGGGAAAGAAAAAGGGGAGGGGAGGAAAATAAAGAAAAAGACAAAGGAAAATGGGGGAAAAGAAATAAAAAAAGAGAAAAAAAAGAGAGAGAAGGATTAAAAAATAGAAGGAGATAAAGAGGGATAAAAAAAGAGGATGAACAAAAAAGGGGAGAGAAATAAATATATATTTATATGATATTAAATATATGTATACATATACATGTATATACATACATAATGGTATCCTCTTACACATCTACTCGCCCGTATCAATGTGTGGGTCAATGTCGTGCAATAATAGGTGTCCCCGAGAACGTCCCATCCCCACGATCTCGGGCAGATACGCATCCGCATAAGCAAGGATGACTTTACCCCTGCACACAGCCACCTCTGCAATGGTGCCATTCCCATACCGACAAATAAGTCCCTTTCTGGCGCAAGGCCTCGTGCCCTAGCCACCCGCTCCACACAATATTGCCATTACGGACCCTACGTCCGAGTCGGCACAAATTCTACCCTTGCGCTGGCATTAGTCCCTTGCCAACGAATAAGTCCCTTTCTGGCGCAAGGCCTCGTGCCCTAGCCACCCGCTCCACACAATATTGCCATTACGGACCCTACGTCCGAGTCGGCACAAATTCTACCCTTGCGCTGGCATTAATCCCTTGCCAACGAATAAGTCCCTTTCTGGCGCAAGGCCTCGTGCCCTAGCCGCTCGCTCCGCACAATACGGTCATTACGGACCCTACGTCCGAATCGGCACAGATTCTCCCGTTGCGCTGGCATTCTATTCTTGCCAACGAGTGAACCTTATCTTCCGGCGCAAGGCTTCGTGCCCCAGCCTACACACGCATATCACTCACTCGTCAAAAAAAAAGAGAGAAAATAAAATGGGGTTAAAAATGGAGATACCCCGCCGGACTTGTCCCTACACCGGAACAAGGGTAAAAATAGCAACAACCCGGCTGTGGCGAAAACCCGAAAGAGGGCTACGGGCAAAATTGGGTACCCCGCCACGTGAAAACCCGAGAGGGCGCGTGGGCAAAAGTAAGAGGGGGCCGGTACCGGCGAAAACCCGAAAGGGCGCTTGTATCGGTAATGTGGTTCAAAAAAGAAGAAAAAAAAGGGGGGGAAAGAAAACAAGAGAACAACAAACCAGGTCAGTTCCCGACGTCCTGTCGGCACTGACGAAGAGACCAAGAGATCAACAAAGTATGTCAGTTCCCGGCATCCTGTTGGCACTGACGAAGAGACCAAGAGACCGAGAGATCAACAAAGCATGTCAGTTCCCGGCATCCTGTCGGCACTGGCGAAGAGACCAAGAGACAACAAAGCAGGTCAGTTCCCGACGTCCTGTCGGCACTGACGAAGAGACGAAGAGACCAAGAGACCAAGAGACTAAGAGACAACAAAGCATGTCAGTTCCCGGCATCCTGTCGGCACTGACGAAGAAACCAAGAGACCAAGAGACTAAGAGACAACAAAGCATGTCAGTTCCCGGCAGCCTGTCGGCACTGACGAAGAGATCAAGAGACTAAGAGACAACAAAGCATGTCAACGCCCGGCATCCTGTCGGCACTGACGAAGAGACAAAGAGACAACAAACTACTTCAGTTCCCGGCGTCCCGTCGGCACTGATGAAGAGACAAAGAGACAACAAACTACTTCAGTCCCCGGCATCCCGTCGGCACTGATGAAGAGACCAATGTGCGGCTTCAGTCCCCGGCACCCCGTCGGCACTGATGAAGAGACAAAGAGATCAACAGACCAGGTCGGCTCTCGACGCCCCGTCGGCATCGACAAAGAGAGAAGAGACTAAGACACCCGCGGGCACCGCCCGGCTCATCCTTCGCCTGCGATACCCACGGGTGGGGGGCATTTGTGGACACCAAAAAAATGCATACCTGGATACCTTGCTCGGCCTCGCGTCAGCAACGGTGCCGAGTGAAGAAACCCCGGAGGAATCAAACACAAAAGGCCCCACAGCTCGTGGGCCTCAAAAAGAATCAAACGGGCCACGGCTCGTGCCCACAATGGGCTCAGAATAGCCCCGGGTACACACGCCCCAAGGGGCCTTCAACGGCACACCCCCTGGGGGCCTTCAACGGCACGCCCCAAAGGGCCTTCAATGGCACACCCCCTGGGGGCCTTCAACGGCACGCCCCAAAAGGGCCTTCAACGGCACGCCCCAAAGGGCCTTCAACGGCACGCCCCAAAGGGCCTTCAACGGCACACCCCCTAGGGGCCTTCAACGGCACGCCCCAAAAGGGCCTTCAACGGCACGCCCCAAAGGGCCTTCAACGGCACGCCCCTAAGGGCCTTCAACGGCACGCCCCTAAGGGCCTTCAACGGCACGCCCCAAGGGGCCTTCAACGGCACGCCCCCTGGGGGGTCTTCAGCGGTGCACCCCGAAGGGGTCTTCAGCGATACGCCCTGAAGTCCTTCAGCGGCACAGCCTCCAGAGGCTTCAGCGGCAAGCCTTTTTGGCTCCCCAGCGGCACGCCCATTTGAAGCCCTCCAACGGCACGCCCTCAAAGGTTCCAGCGGCACGCTTGCTCAGCCCGCCAACGGCACAGCGGTGAAGCTTTTCAACGGCAAGACGACGTGCAGCCCATGCCCTACGCTTCCTTGGCGCGCAGTGAGCCGTCTGAGGTGGCAACCGTCCATTGGGCCACGTGAGCTACCCCCCCTGACAACCCAAGACGTGGCAGGTCAAAGGCCATCATCACGAGGCCACCTTCCCGCCTTCAACGGCGGTGCTCGGAAGGCTTCCCGCTGCTGGGCGTATAAAAGACCCCGGCTTCGACAAACAAAAGGAGGGGGGAGGCAAGGAGGAAGAAACACAGAGAAGAGAGAGCAAAGAGAGAGAGAGACACCCATAGATAGACAAAGAGGAGAAGAGGGAAAAGAAGAAGAGGCATCCCGGCGTGAGCTCCCTCCGGCGATCACCGGGAAGAAGTAAGAGTAAGAGAGAGATAGAGCTCGATGTAATGGGAGAGAGAGTGAGGGGCTTTCCTTTGCAGCCGGTTCCTCCCCCCTCCTGTGCTGTTTTCTTTTTCTTTCAGTCCACAGCCTTGTCGTGGGCATTTTCTTTTGCAATGTATGTGTAGGGCTCCGGCCCCTTTTGCTTCCCATGAATGAGAAAATCATCTTCCTTGGGTCTTCCTTGCTATGTCTGATGGCTTGTTCTCGCCTTCACAACGCATGCGGTGCGTGGTTTGTTTTCTTTGTTTCTCCGGTTTCTTTCAAGTCAACGTATCAATGTGAGGCCTCCCCTTTGAAGCCTGGCCTTGTGGGTCCTTCACTCACTCCCAGTAACCCTTCCTTGACCTCGAGCTCCCCTTCTTTCCATAGAGCGCCTGCAAGCCCCCAGCCCACACACTTGGCTCCCTTTTAATCCTCCAGCGATACATCTTTCTGGCCCTTGGCCGACACACCTTTTCCATCCTCAGCAGCGAGCCCTTTTGGCCTCCGGCCGGTACACTCCACTGGCCTTCAGCGGCACACACATATTGGCCCTCAGCGGCACACCCCATTCTGGCCCTCAGTGGTACACACACCGCCATCCCTGGCCGGCACGCCCCTTGGCCGGTACACCCTTTTTTTTTTTGGTTTGCCTTCAGCGGTACGCTCCCCTGTTCAGCCCTTAGCGGTACACACTTTTCAGCCCTCAGCGGCACACTCTCCAGCCCCCCCCCCCTTTAGTGGCACGCTCCTTGGCCAGCCCCAGTCCATGCCCCTTAGAGGCCTTCAGTCTGTCATTTTCTTTCGCGTTTTCCGAGGCCCTATAAAGGTGTTGCTCCTCCGGGGGCCCACCTCCAGTTGTCGGGTTCCGTCACCTCATGTGGGTGCGTTCCCTGTATCTCCCTTACACCTCGGGTCAAGGGGAGACGCTGCCGAATTTTTGTGAGAAGATAACAAAACAATTAAAAGAGGCAAAAGGAGGCAACAAACGAGCAGAATAACTAATGAAACCTTCCAACTCATCAAATCACTGCCGGCACCACGACGAGAACTGAACCGAGCTAACTAACCACCCGGCAGCCCGAGCATCCGACCCACAAGAAAAGAGATCGAACCGAACAAAGAGAACAAAACACGGGAGGAGTTTTATATAAAACCACACGAAAGTTAAGATAAGAAGAAAAGAAAAGCCTTAAAACAAATAATCGAAAACTGATCGAGCCTCCACCCTCACGCCCCATCGACCTTCAGCGGTACGCCCCTTTGGCCTTCAGCGGCATGCCCTCATTGGCCTTCAGCGGCACCCCCCTTTCAACCCTTCAGCGGTACACTCCCCCTTTCAACCCTTCAGCGGTACACTCCCCCTGAACCCCCCAGCGGCACACTCCTCCTGGCCCTTTCAGCGGTACACTCCTTCCCTTCGCCGGTACACCCTCAGCCACTGTATAGACTTGGCCAACGTACAGACTTCATGATGGCCAGCGTATAGACTTGGGCAGTGTATAGACTTCACACTCCAATGTATAGACTTATCCAGCATATAGACTTGAGCCAGCCAGCGTACAGACTTCATGATGGCCAGTGTATAGACTTGGGCAGTGTATAGACTTCACACTCCAATGTATAGACTTATCCAGCGTATAGACTTGAGCCAGCCAGCGTACAGACTTCATGATGGCCAGTGTATAGACTTGGGCAGTGTATAGACTTCACACTCCAAGGTATAGACTTATCCAGCGTATAGACTTGAGCCAGCCAGCGTACAGACTTCATGATGGCCAGTGTATAGACTTGGGCAGTGTATAGACTTCACACTCCAATGTATAGACTTATCCAGCGTATAGACTTGAGCCAGCCAACGTACAGACTTCATGATGTCCAGCGTACAGACTTTGGGCAGTGTATAGACTTCACACCCCAATGTATAGACTTATCCAGCGTATAGACTTTGGGCAGTGTATAGACTTCGCACTCCGGTGTATAGACTTGGCCAGTGTACAGACTTCGGGCCAGTCGACGTATAGACCCCAAATTGCAACGCGTGGACTTTGCTCCACTCTGCTCCAGTGTACGGACTTTGGGCTTAGCAACGTATAGACTTCGAGCCTGGGGAACGTATAGACTTTATATCCCCCCCCTCCTTCACCGACACACTCTCCAGCGGTACGCTCCCTTTGGCCTCCAGCGGTACGCCCTTTGCAGCCTTCACCGGTACACCCCTTCGCCACCCAGCGGTACGTCCAATACCCAGCGGTACACTCCCGTCTCTCCTTCGCCGGCACACCACATGCATGCATATATACATCATGATAAGGGCATTAACAATAGCAAATAAATCAATAAAAATTACGCTAATTGAAGGACTCTAAATGCGCAATATCGATCATAATAAAAGAGGCGGGAGGGGTAATAAAAATAAATAACAAACCAATGATAATAATAAGAATAATCATGCATAGAAGAAGAGAAATCATCCAGGACAAAGGCACAAATAAATAGTAAACATCAAATCAGAAATCCCAGAAGGTATAACTAAGAAAGCTCCAGATAAAAGACGCTAATGCCCACGCCGCAGCTCTCTCTCTCTCCGGGACCCGGGGCGAAAGAAACAACGACGCTGCCCTTTCAGGTCGAGCCCGAGTCTCGGGAATTCCCCCGATATGGCCGGGCTTTGATCTGACCTCGGGCCGACATCCTAATCGGGCCGGATTTGTTTTCTCGTTCCGGATACCTTCCGAATCTTCATAAAAAAAATTGCCGCATGCTCGGCAGACATTTGAAGGGATCTACCTCGGTTTTCTCATTGTGACGCTGCCACGGACTTGTGTCCGAATACAAAAGGTCTACGAGTGGCCGACACGGCCGATGGTTTATGGCCCTTAACACAACCCTCAGCGTGATCAATTCCCAACCTCTTTCGCACAATTAGTATTATTCTTTTCGGCCGCGGGGCCCCCTAATTTCGGCAATTAATCAAGGGTATTCCCTCGTATGAGGGATGTAAATGACGTCGTGACCTTTATGGCGCGACGGGATTCGGTCCCGACACGTACCACACAATCGTCTGACGAAGTCAGATTCGAGCGCACCATGGGCTCTTCGGAGCCCGAATAAATCGTCACTTCGGTGACTGGCACGCCCACGCACTTAATAAACCAACGAACGACCAAGATAATTGTTAAATCAAAAGTGCGTCCACAGCCCTATATGCACATTACAGAGGAAATGCCCAAGACGAGGCCATGGACAAAGGAAAAGAGAAACCCAAAACAAAGAACAGGAGGGGGAATGGAATACGAAAGGGAAGAAAGCATTGGGGCCCAAAAAAACCCTGGCCACTGTCCCTAACCCTCTCCCCCATTACATTGAGCTCTCTCCCTCTCCCTTACTCTTGCTTCTTTCCGGTGGTCGTCGGAGGGGGCTCACGCCGGGAGGGCCGCTCCTTCTCTTCTCTCCTCTGTCTCTCTTCTTCTGCCCGAGCTCTTCCTTTCTATCTGTCCCCCCCCTTTCTTCTGTTGAAAGCAGAGGGTCTTTTATACTTCAAACAGCCGAAACCTTCGAGCCCGGCCGTTGAAGGCGGGAAGTGGCCTTGTGATGATGGCGTTTGACCTGCCCCGTCCTCGATCGTCAAGGGGGGTAGCCTGCGTGGCCCAATGGACGGTTGCCACCTCGGACGGCTCACTGCGCGCCAAGGAAGCGTAGGGCATGGGCTGCACGTCGTCTTGCCGTTGAAAAGCTTCAACGTTGTGCCGCTGGCGGGCTGAAAAGGCGTGTCGATGGAGCCTCTGAGGGTGTGCCGCTGAAGGGCTTCAAATGGGCGTGCCGCTGGGGAGCCAAAAAGGTGTACCGCTGAACCCTGGATGGGGTGTGCCGCTAAATAGCCCAATGGGGCGTGCCGCTAAAGGCCCTGGGAGCTGCGCCGCTGAAGGGCCCATTGGGGCGTACCGCTGGAGGATGAACGGGCCGTGCCGCTGAAGGCCTGTTGGGGCGTGCCGCTGAAGGCTGGACGGGCCGTGCCACTGAAGGCTGAACGGGCGGTGCCGCTGAAGGCCCATTGGGGCGTGCCGCTGAAGGGCTTCAGGGCATGGTTCTGACCCGTTCTGAGCCCGGTACGGACATGAGTCATGGCCTACCTAGCCTTCTTCGAGACCCACGGGTTGTGGGGCTCTTTGTGATCGGTTTCTTCACTGTCGTGACTCCTGGAGGCGGCTTCACAACAGTCTCTCCCGAGGCTTATTCATTCGGGCCGTTGTTGATACTGGGCCGAATAGGATATCACGGGTGTGCAGTTTTTTTGGGTGTCCACATGTATGTATGAAAGCCCTACCCCCAAGAAGCAAGTAAATCCTGAAGGACATCGGTGGTCGGTGAACCTCACCAGCATGGTAACTCGGCTCAGCCCGAGTGACTTCAAACTCCTCGAACGACAAGATGGGAGCCACCGGAGAGACAGTCGCAGGAGCCGGGGTGGCCTCTGCCCTCCTTCGCTTCGCCTCTTGCCGCCCAGCCGCTTTGGCGGCGGCCAACGCTTTCTTGACGAGCAACTTCACCCATGATCTCTCCTTGACTTGTGGTGGGGGAGTCGGAGTCGGCGTTGAAGTCTCCCCGGCTACAACCGCGGCCTCTCCCACATCAGAAATGTGCACGAGTGCTGGCTCCTCCACGTCAGGGATGGGCACATGTGCAAGCTCTTCTGCAGCAACTAAAACAAAAAGGGAAGAAGTATTCAAGTGTAAAGACCTTGTCCCGAAGTGAAGACAGATCCTGAAGGAGACGAATGGCTTAAAATTCTAACTGGCGGGCTGAATTGGCTCGATCCGGGAAACTTCAAACTCCTCAAAAGATGGAATTCGTGGCATCGGAGGAGTAGTCGCCGAAGCCTTAGCGGCCTCCATTTTCCGCCGCTTCGCCTCCCGCTGCCTGGCCACCTTGGCAACATCCACCACCTTCTTCACAGGCGATTTAGCCCAGGACCTCTTCGCGGCCTTAGGCAAGGGAGTCGTTGTCGGGCCTAGTAACGCGACGTCAAAATAGGTGAGCTTCCAGACGAGCCGAAGAAGATTCCGGTACGTCGCCATTTGGGTGCTGTCAGGATGGTCTGTCGAAAAAGAAATCTAATCAGCTTCTGGTACCCTGCAAAGGCTGTGACGATAAGGGATGAAAATAAAAGCAAAGGGAAGATCAAATACCATGGGGACCAGTATACAGCCGAAGCGTTATCGGCCAATAGCTCAGGGACGGCTCCTTGTCCCGGCCCGTTGCCTCCTGGACTAATCAGCATACGTCCTCGATCTTCTGCCAACGGTCAGTCAGGGCAGCCAGGTCCGCATGCTTCTTCGACGAAAGGTGGCAAAAAGATTGAAGTGGTCCATGCCCCACCCGTCGGCATAATAATACGAGACCTGCATGCTCTTGCCCAGGATGGCGGCTGTCTGGTCGTCGATCTTTAGCCCATTTACTCGGAGAAGGACATATAGCCATGTGGTGTCCTTATAATTTTCGGGCTTCCTCTCCTCCTACCTCATGAATGTGCGGTACGGGCAGATCGGGTCCCTCTCTGGATGCCAACTCTTGGCGGGAGTACCTTCTTCTTCTATGGGGAGCGGATAATTGATGAGCTCCAGACGGTCACTCCCGATCCGGCAGAGATCCCTCAGAGTCTTCTTGAAGTCATCCTTCGCCACTGGGGGTAATTTCACCTGCGGTGCCAGCTTCGCTTCTTGAGCCTCCCGGTGAGCGGCCAGATACGCTGCCACCTCCTTATCCTTCTTATTCTTGAGCCGAAGGAGGTGCTCCGGGTCGATGTCGAGCACCGGCACTGACTACTTGCTCAGAAACTTCCTCTCTGCCCCATCCCAACAGTCGGTCTTGCATAATCGATAGAAGTCCGTCCGGGCGTTCCACCATTTTATGTACTCCGGGGTCACCTGAGGAATACGGCCAGGGGCTGGCACCCTGAAAGTTGCGGAGTCCGTCCGATGGAAGAAATCCCACCAAGACCTCACGTGCTCAACGGTCAAACTTCCCCGGACACTTTGCGTGGGCAGGCCAAACTGGGCGCTATGCACCAGGATATGCTGATCATACCCGAAATTTCGCCCAAAGCGGAAGGGGTAATATTGTTCCAGGAGCAGAGTATCCCCCTTCTTGAACGCCAGCACGCTGGGGTGAATAAATAACGCCCAATCCCTGAGCTCGGGCTCCAGTAGCGGGTGGACCACATTCTCCTGGCTGATGGGGTGGACGTACTTCTCCACCTGATCATCTTTGCACTCCCTCTTATTTTCACCAGGGGGCTCGAATGTGCAGGCAAAGTCCAGAAGTGAATGGTGCCGGCCGCGTCCCGTGGGACTATCGTCAACCGGCCCCGAATATCATATAGCCGCTGAGAGGTGGAACCCGGCTCCGCGCTGGCGAACTCCAACATCCGCGGTATCAGCCCCCAGTCTCGGAGAGTGCGACGGGCGAACTCCGGGAATAGCGAGCAGACCCACGCATTGAAGAAATGCAATGGGCACACGTACCAGGCCTGTCTCGGGAACTTATGAGTGCTGATGTCCCCTAGCACCTTGTATATCAGGCAAAGAGCAGCCGGGCACAGGGACAGCTTGATCCCCCACGCCATCTGACATGTTGGGTAGATGGCGTCCGGCCGAATGACCGTCTCGTCTCCGTGTGGCATGGAAAATGAGCACAGCCAGTACGTCAGGAATGCGACACAATGTGTTAGTAGGTCAACCCCCATCAGATTGGGGCCACTCCGGCGTCCTCTGGAAGGGATCTTCACATCAGTCTTGGGCTTGGCGCGCTTCTTACGAGCGACGGCGGTGCCAACACATGGAAACTCTTCATATTGCTTCAGCCCGTCATAGAAATATTGCAGCCATAGGGTCATGCGAACCCTCTTTCTGTCCCCACGGGGAGGCTGCTTCCCGCCATGCGCCAGTTGATATAATTCCCGGTACGCCTTCATGAGATACCGGTATGAATACCCAAGAGAATAATAGCCATCCCGTTGGTTTCATCTTTGATCAAATCTGGGAGGCATACTTCTTCATAAGGCTCCCCGTCAATGGGCAAGCCGCTGAGCTGACTTAGACTCCACAGGTCCAGCGAAGTCTCGCCCTCTGCTGTATAGAAAGTATTGGTCTCTGCGATGAATACTTCTATCATGCCGCAATAGAGGCCCTTGGAGATGGGGTAGCCGTAGTGGGAGGCATAGACACTGTGGTAAATGCCAGCCCGAACCAGTAGTGGGGCGTAGTTGAACAGCACATATTCCGTGAATTCTACGGCCCCTTCCCTGAAACTGTGAGCACCCTGAAGCTTCAGCTCCCCGAACCAGCCCAGTGCCAGCTCGTGCTTGAATCGGATGGCCAGACAGTCCAGGATAAATGGCTCCTCCCTGTAGCCCCATTTCAGAGGAGCCAAGAATAGACCAAAACAGGGTGGCTCGCCCTGCACCCGCCCAGTGGACATGTGCCACTTCGCCGGGACGAATTGAGGTGCTCGCACCAATCTTTCCTCGGTCGGCAACACTCCTTTGATCCCCAAGATAGGCTTCCATTCCCGGGCCTCACCCACCAAATACATCGGGATGCTTCTCGGGACACTGTACAACAAGCTGTCACGAGCCTACAGAATCACTTGCTCAACCTCTCGCACAGCCCGCAGCTCCTGCCTCTCCCGGGAGCGGAAGTACTTCAGAAATCGGATAAGATGCTTGTCTTTTGGGAAGTCCTTTCGATATTCGCCGGTCCGGTCGAAGGTAAAACGGTTCTCGACCCGAGAAAGCCGATGATAGTACATTGTCTCGATCTCAGAGCCCGAGGACTCGGCTAGTGCTGCTACTTCAGCATGCTTCCTGTCCAGCTCCTCTACATTAAGCCACGTGACGGCTGGAACGGAAGGCGGAGGAACAAAGCCGGCACCGGCAGTAGCAACGGGAGCAGAAGAACCGCATGGGGTAGCCATTTATCTGCAAGATACAACAAATAAAAAAGTCAGAACAAGCCATGGGAGAAGAGAAATGAAAACCATAAAGGGGCTCTACTACAAGTGAAGTGAATAAGACGCTGCCAATTTCTAACGAAATTTCGGCAGAGTTTCCCCTAGGCCAGAGGCATAAGGGAAAACACGGGTGCGTGTCCACAAGGAGTGACAACCCCAACAAAGTCACGGTGGGCCCCGAGGGGCAACACCGAAAGGCCTCCGTCTGAAAGAAGTCCTCCTTTCTCCCCTTTGCTGACACAGCCTTCAAGCTCTTCACCGGTGCACTGCCTGAAGCCCCTTCCCCGGCACGCTCTCTGCCTCCTTCACCGGCACGCCCCTGCGCGTCTTCCCCAGCACACCCTGGAGCTGCCTTCGCCAGTACACCCATACGGGTCTTCACCGTCACTCTCTAAGCGGCCTTCGCCGGCACGCCTTGGCTGCTCTTCTCCGGTACACCCTGTGGTGGCCTTCCCCGGCACGCTTGCAAGGGCCCCAGCCCGACGCGGCCCGAGTGTTGCCCGGCACACTTGGTGCTCAGTCCACGGCACAGCCTTGGCGAGCACTATTAAGTGCCACAAACCCAAGGACAGAAGATGAGTGAAAATGAAGATGAAATGATGAATGAAAACGACGGGGGAACGAGAACTAGAAGGGAACTCTACTACAATTGGAACGAACAAGACGCTGTCAATTTCTGACAAAATTTTGGCAGAGTTTCCCCTAGGCCAGAGGCGTAAGGGAAAACACGGGTGCACGTCCACAAGGAGTGACGGCCCAAACAAAGTCACGGTGGGCCCCGAGGGACAACACTGGAAGTCCTTCGGTCGGAGAAACTCCTCCTCTCCCTCCACCGGTGCGCCGCCTGAAGCCCCTTCGCCGGCACACCCTATGGTCTTACCCGGCACGACCATGCGCGTCTTCCCCGGTACGCTCTCCACCTGCTTCGCCGGCACGCTACAGAGCGCCTTCCACGGCACGCCCTCTAGGGCCTTCGCCGGCACGCCCGCCGATGTCCTTCCCCGGCACACTCCCATGGCGCCTCATCCGGCACACTTGGTGCCTTGCTGACCGGCACACTCGGTGAAGCTCCTAATCGGCGCACTACCCGCACCCTAGCCACCGGCACACTAGTGCCTTCCATCCCCGATGCACCCCGGAGCTCCCATCTCTGGTACACGCCCTAGGTCTTAGCCAGGCACGGCCAACGCCCTCCTCGACGACACACTCCGGCGACCTTCACCACGGCGGCACCAACGGTGATCACCACCGTCCTTCCACGCCGAGAAGAAGAAGAAAGGAAAGAGAAGAAGGAGAAGAGAAAGAAGAAATGGGAGGAGCCTAGGGCTTGGCCCCCCGAAGATGAAGAGAAGAGGAAGGAAGGAGAGTAGGGGAAGGAGAAAAGAGGGGAAGAGGAGGAAGAAGACGAAGAGAGAAAAGGGGGGAAGAGCCCCTCCTCGGAGGCCTCCTCACCCCAGTAACGGAGAAGACTACGACGACGGTGGCGTTGGCGTCCGACGACGCAGGAGACGGAGAGGAAGGAGAAGAGGGGGGGACGGTTCGCCCGCTCGGTCACCGAAGAGAGAGAAAGAGAGAGGGAAGAGGAAGAGTTTGAAAGGGGGGTGACCCGTTCGAGCCACCCCGCCCCTTTATATATGGGGCAAGCGAAATAAAAAAAAAGAGAAAGAAAAAAAAAGAGAGGAAAAAGGGGGGAGAGAAAAAGGGGGGAAAGGAGAAAAGAAAGAAAAAAAAGAGAAGAAAAGAAAGAAGAAGAAAAAGAGAGAGAAGAAAATAAATAAAAAAAAGAGAAGAAGAGGAAAAGAAAAAAAGAGAGAGAAAGAAAGAGAAAGAAGAGAAAATAATAATAATAATAATAATATATATATATATATGTATGTATATACATATTTCTTCCGTCCGCATGCCCCTATGTATCGACGGGTATCCGCACGGGCAAAGATGGCTCCACCCCTGCATTGGCATTAGTTCCTTGCCAGCAAATAAGTCCTTTTCCAGCGCAAGGCTTCGTGCCCTGGCCACCTTCTCTCACGCAAAATCGCCATTGTGGGCCCTACTTCCGAATCGGCAAAATCTCTATCCTTGCGCTGGCATTAGTCCCTTGCCAACGAATAAGTCCCTTTCCGGTGCAAGGCTTCATGCCTTAGCCACCCGCTCTCACACAATATTGCCATTACGGACCATACATCCGAATCGGCAGAAAATCCCCTATTGCGTCGGCATTATCTTCTTGCCAATGAATGAACCTTATCTTTTGGCACAAGGCTTCGGGCCCTAGCCAACATTACATATTATCCGCTCGTCAAAAAAAAAGAGAAAAAAAAAAGAGAAAGGGGCTTAAAATAGAGGTTCCCCGTCGGACTTGCCCCTACACGGGGACAAGGGTAAAAATGGCAGCAACCCAGCTGTGGCGAAAACCCGAAAGGGCGCTACAGGCAAAATCGGGTACCCCGTCACGTGAAAACCCAAGAGGGCACGTGGGCAAAAGCAAGAGGGGGCTGGTGCCGGCGAAAACCCAAAAGGGCGCTTGTACCGGTAATGTGGTTTTAAAAAAAAGGGGGGAGGAAAAGAAAAGAAGAGACAAACATACCACGTCAGCTCCCGACACCCCGTCAGCGCTGATGAATAGAAGAAGAGACAAACAAACCACGTCAGCTCCCGACACCCCATCGGGACTGATGAAGAGAAGAAGAGACCAACATATCACGTCAGCTCCTGACGCCCTGTCGGCACTGATGAAGAGAAGAAGAGACAAACAAACCACGTCAGCTCCCGACACCTTGTCGGCACTGACAAAGAGAAGAAGAGACAAACAAACCATGTCAGCTCCCGACACCCCGTCGGCACTGATGAAGAGAAGAAGAGACAAACAAACCACGTTAGCTCCTGACACCTTATCGACACTGACAAAGAGAAGAAGAGACCAACATACCACGTCAGTTCCCGACGCCCTATCGGCACTGATGAAGAGAAGAAGAGACAAACAAACCACGTCAGCTCCCGACACCCCGTCGGCACTGATGAAGAGAAGAAGAGACAAACAAACAACGTCAGCTCCCAACACCTTGTCGGCACTGACAAAGAGAAGAAGAGACAAACAAACCACGTCAGCTCCTGACACCCCGTCGGCACTGATGAAGAGAAGAAGAGACAAACAAACCACGTCAGCTCCCTACACCTTGTCGGTACTGACAAAGAGAAGAAGAGACAAACAAACCACGTCAGCTCCCGACACCCCGTCGGCACTGATGAAGAGAAGAAGAGACAAACAAATCATGATAGTTCCCGACACCCTGTCGGCATTGATGAAGAGAATAAGACACCAACATACCACGTCAGTTCCCGACGCCCTGTCGGCACTGATGAAGAGAAGAAGAGACCAACATACCACGTCAGTTCCCGACACCCCGTCGGCACTGATAAAGAGAAGAAGAGACCAACATACCACGTCAATTCCTGACACCCCGCCGGCACTGATGAAGAGAAGAAGAGACAAGCATACCACGTCAGCTCCCGACACCCCATCGGCACCGACGAAGAGAAGAAAACACCAGTACACTGTGGACGCACTAAAATTTGAGGGGGAATCTGTTCATTTGTTGGTCGGAGTTAATTCGTTTATTTAGTGCGAGGGCGTGCCAGTCACAAAGTGATGATTTATTCGGGCTTCGTGGAAGCCCATGGTGCACGCGATCTGACTAATCAGACAATTGTGTGGTTCGTGTCGGGACGAAACCCGCCGCGCCATAAAGGTCACGGCGTTATTTACATCCCCCATACGGGGAACACCCTTGATTGATTGCCGGGAATAAGGGCCTTACGGCCTAGAGAGAATACTAATCATGCAGGAGGATAGTGAAAGATGAACTATGCTAGAAACCCGTATTGGGACGTGAATGTTCAGACTATGTCGGCCACTCATGGGCCACTTCATGTTCGGACGAAGCTCCGTGTTTGTAGTATAAAAGACGGTGACAAAACCGCACGGATATCTGCCACGAACAAGGCAAGTTTGATGAGAATGCGGAATTGGATCCCGGTAGGGACGGGTCAAGTTGATAGACTATTGGCCGGAGATGATTTTGGACTATGGCCATGTCGGAAATTTCGTAAACCACATCCGATACCATAAGGCGCCGTTGATTTTCTCTTTGCACCCAGTCCGAGAGAGTGAGTTATTAAGTGCGTAGCCCGAGCTTACTAACGTGCGCCCTCACACGCGGATCGACCTACGCGGTCAGGTCACGGGGTAATAGAGTTCCTTTCATTTTTTATTTGGCATTGATCTTTGCATTCTTCTTTTGTTTGAACCTTTCTCTCCCTTTTTACTATTATTTACCCCCCCTCTTTATATAAAAGAGGCGCGCCGAGTCTGAAGTGGGCAAAAGGGGAGGCACGCCGGATAAGGGCTTCGAAGGAGGGCGCCGGATAAGGGAGCACATGGGGGGCACGCCGGTTTAGAATGTTAAAAGGGGGGGGGGGGGCGCCTGTTTAGCCACGCCATATTAGCAATTTGCAAGGAGAGGTGAGAGTAGAGGAGCGCGCCATTTTTAGGCGTATGGAGGAGTCGGAGGGGCGCGCCATTTTTAGGTGTATGGAGGAGTGGGAGAGGCGCGCGCCGGATACGGAGGGCAAGGGAGAGGGCGCGCCGTTTTATCCTTTAGAGAAGAGATGGGGGGATTTTGTGAGGAGGGTTGAAGCGGCGCGGTGGAACAATGGCCACGCCGTTTTAACCCGCGCCGGGATAGCTATATGGGGGTTGTTTCGAAGCTCTGTTACTGCGTTTTCTCTTCCTTTCACCCGTAGGTTGATTCAAGGTTTGATTTGCTCGTTCTGTTGATAGATTTAAGCTGGTAGTGAGGAGGTTTTAAGAGCTTTAACCATTTTAATCGTTTATTATGATGAAACAACATGAACGTCTAAGTGTTTTACTCCAGCAGTTGCTCACAGAGGCCTCATTTCGTTCTTCATCAGTTCAACTTGTTCACTAGTTGTTGGGCGTTCTTATCCTTGGCAAAAATCGAGCAGCACCTCCCCTAGACCGGGACTTGCCAGAGATAAAGGAAAGCCACCAATCGGATTGCTCCGGGGTAGACTCTCAAAAATCGGAGTAGCCTCACGGCGGTCTGAACCCAGATGCGAGTATGGAATGTTCGAGGGCCAGCCTACAAGAACGACCACAGCTCACGGGTGAGGAACTTTCCAAACGGGACAAGTGTTTGCCACAAGGGCCATAGATATTCATTTGGCGGTGGGTACCTTTGTGGGTCATGCCATGGAAAGGCAGCCCTCAAGGGCCGAGGATGATCGGAAAATGAGAAGACGGAGCAGAGAAGGGAACGGAGTACACAAGAGTTGCAAAAAGAATGGCTTTTCTTCTTTTATTCATCCACGCAACGGGGAAGGAAACTTGATACAGATGAAAAATAGAAGAGAAGGCGTTACAAACAGAAAAGGAAAATACGCTCGATGGAGAGAGAGAGAGAGACACTAGATGGAGGAGGGAAAGGGAAGCATTGGCTTCTCCCCCTCCGACTCACCTCTCACTCTCGCCCCCTACCTTTTTCTCCTTTTTTTTTAACTAAAGTTGATACTTGCAAGGGGGGAGACGGGAGAGGGGGTTCATCTCTTCATTGCGGAAGAAGATGAAACCACTATCCCGGCCACCAGGCAAGCGATTTTCATAAATGAAGGCAGGAAAGAGAAAGGGGTACAGAGAGGGGGGGGAGGGGAAGCGCCCAAAGAGGGCCAAGAAGCGTACAAGGCCGAAGGCCCAAGAGAGCAAAGTAGAAGACAAACAACCCAAGCAAGGGCAGAGACAAAAGCCCGAGAACCCACAGAAGAGACAAAGCCCCTACAAATAAGAATCTTCGTCGAAGATCCCTTCCGAATCAGACGAGAACACTGAACGGACACCACGCTGACGACCCGGAGAGCAAGGGCAATCAAGGGAATCAACCTCCGAACCGTCGGGATCGTGCACCTCCGAGAAAGAACGGTCGACCGGCGGCGGGGGCGCCATCGAAGAAGACTGGAGCCGAAGAGAACGTCGGGGAAGGAGGCCAGCGTCCTCAAACATGCACTGCCGATCACGCGAAGAGGAAGTGGAGTTGGAGCGCCGGAAGGAACGCCGAGGAGCTCCGCCGTCCATCCTCGAGGGCGGCCGAGAGCGGTCCAAACCAGAGGAGCCCACGAAGGCCGTATGGGCCGCCGTAAGGTCACGGAACCCCGAAGCAGGCTCAAGCCCGGGGACATGAAGAGCCTGAACGAGCAGGGGGAACCGGAGGGGCATGCCAGAAACCGGGGGTGGCACAACCGCCACGGGAAGCACCGGAACAGGAGGCGGGGCGGAGTCAACGATCGGCCCGGGGGGGGCCCGATTGATTTTCTTCTTCAGCCCAGAACCGTGGAGCTCTCCAATACCAGTTCCTTCTCCTCCCTTCTCTCTTCTCTTCCTGCACACGGCCGAGACCCTCCTCCGTCCCCCTTTTTCTTGCAACGTAGCCCCCATTTTATATATTGGCCAGCCTGGGGAGGTTCCTGCCACTTCCACCTCGTCCGCGACGAAGCTCAGAGCTGACATGGTGCGCTGGACGACGTTGGTTCGCGCCGTACGCTGATGTTCATCCGAGGATGAGATGGTCGCAGGTCCGCAGGGGTTGCTTCGCCGCTGCCACTCCTGTGCTGTCGAACGGAGGCGGAGACAGAACGTCGGGCATTGAATGTCCCCTGCGTGTAGCATTTATGCCGAACAGAGTATCGCACCAGAGATGGGATAGAATGAGGTTAAAACGGCGCGGTGGAAAGTGCCCACGCCGGTTTTACCCCAAGTGCAATTGGCGCGCCGGTTCAACTTTCTGGCCTTCAAGATGGCCATGCCGTAGTAGCCATATGGGCGCTGTTTTAATGCAACGCAAGTGGCACCGTTTTAAGCATCAAAAGGGGAGGCCCCTTTGACGGGAGCGCGCCGTGTAACCAAAGGAAGAAGGGGGCGCGCCGTTTTAGGGCGGGGGCGCCGTTTTAAGGCGCGCCGTTTTAGGGCCACTTCGTGCCATTTTAAGCACCAAACAGATTCCTTTCGAAGTCGCGGCCATTTATATGAATGTCGGCATTCCCAGAACGTTCCGATTGCGACGTATGGCCTCCATAATATTCCGTTTGTAGCCTCTGGGACTCGGTCCCAGATTCTGCGTGACTTTCGGTGCATGCCGAGACTGTGCTGGAGTTCCTAACTTTTCTCTGATTCGGCTCTCGGCATGGCCGGTCGGAGCGTTGTAGCTGTATCTTCTGCTTAGGGGGCTTCCTTAGCGGGTAGCGGACCACCAAGCGAGTTCTCGTCCTGATCGGGCGAGGCATGAGGTTTATTCGGCCTTGTCATCTCCGACTTACTCTCGAGTGTTACGATGTGCATGCCGTACAATCGACGCCGTCATTTTTTGACGTCCACATACACCCACGTGCACCGCTCGACTCATCCTTCGCCTGCGCTACCCGTGGGTGGGGGGCATTTGTGGACGTGCAAAATTGCACGCCCATACGTCCCAACTAGTCCAGCATCAACAGCAACTCCAACTAAAGAAACCACGAAGAAGAGAAGGCCATCCGGACACTCCGAACAACACACACATTGCCGTGAAGCCGTCTCCGGAGTCACGGCAGTGAAGAGGAATCGACCACCAAGAGCCTTATAATCTGTGGGCCTCAAAGAAAATCGAAGGGGCCACAACTCGCGCTCACAATGGGCCCAGGACTGCCCATTTAAGCCTTCAGCGGCACACCCCTGTTGCCCCTCAGCGGCACACCACTGTTGCCCCTCAGTGGCACACCCATGTGCGCTTCAACAGCACACCCAGCCCGCGCTTCAGCGGCACACCCTGCCGCCTGCTCAGTGGCACACCCTGCCGCCCGCTCAGCGGCACACCAGGCGCGCTTCAACGGCACACCCAGCCCACGCTTCAGCGGCACACCCCTGTTGCCCCTCAGCGGCACACCCTACCGCCCGCTCAGTGGCACACTAGGCGCGCTTTAGCAGCACACCAAGCCCGCACTTCAGCGGCACGCCCAGCCCGCGCTTCAGCAGCACGCTCCCCATGCCCCTTCAACGGCACGCTCAATGTGCCCCTCAGCGGCACGCCCCCGTGCCCCCTTCATCCGCACACCCTGTGCCCCCCTTCAGCGGCACGCCCTTTTGGCCCTCCAGCGGCACGCCATTGGGCCCTTTAACGGCACGCGTTGGCGGCCCTCCAGCGGCACGCTTGCCGTGTTTTCCAGCGGCACGCCGTCCTAGCTCTTCAGCCGCACGCCTTGCAGACAAAATCTTACGCCCATGCCCGAGAGATCTTTGGTGCGCAGTGGGCTGTCCGAGGTGTCGGCCGGAGATTGGGGCACGTAGGCTACTCTTCTGCCACCATGGACGGGGAAAGTCAAACCTCATCATGGCTAGTCACTTCCCGCCTCCGCCATTCGTGCTCAAACGCTTTTGCCGCTGGGGGTATAAAAGCCTTCCTCTTCCGATGAAAAAGACACAGAGAGGAGTGAGAGGAACACAAACACAACACACACGCCGCTGGAGAGAGCCACCGCCTCCGGAGGAAGAAGAAGAAGAAGAAGGGAGAGCTCTGCCGTGGGGTTCCCCCCTCCGATGACCACCCAGAAGAGAGATTAAGGGGGAGAGAGAGAGAGCATGTGATGTATTAGGGGAAGGGGGAAGGGCAGGGAGCTGTCGCCCATGCTCGACCCCAGCTCCTCCCATCTCTTCCTCCCCTTTCTTTCTGCTTCCTCCTACCGCTGTACCTCCGGCTCCGACATCTGAGATGTATATGGCCAGTTGCGGCCCTTGTCTTCCATGAATAGAAATATCTCTCTTTTGAGTTCTTTCTTTTTAGTATCTCCGTTGGTTTGAATCCGCGTGCGTGTTTGAACGCTTCTTCATCCGTTTCCCGATCGTTTGATCCTTAGCGTGGGCCTTCGTCCCCCTCATCACTGCTCTTTTCTTCTTCTTCGCATACCCAACCACCAACACCACCAGGTCACTTCCTTCGAACAACCTCCACGTTACTAACCAATGCTCCCCATTTAGATGAGCCAACCCAAGACCCCTGGTCTTTTCCCCTTAGGCTTCATCCTGTCCAATTAGCCTTCCTTCAGTCCAGCCCCCCTTAGTCTTCAAGCGACATACCCCGTCCAGTCCTCCAACGGCACGCCCTCTAGGACCCTTCTCCTGTGCACCCCTCCTCATTGGGCCCTCACCGGTACACCCTTCATGGCCCTTCGCCGGTACGCCCATCCTTGCTTGGCCCCTTCACCGGCACGCTCTCCCCATGCTCAACGGCACCCCTTTTCAGCCATTGCCCGGCACACCTAGCCGCGCCATTCCCCGGCACTCCCCAACAACCCCTCACTGGCACGCCCCTACGGGCCTTCCCCGACACGCCCTGGCCAAGCCCTTTGCCGAGACACTCCCTACGCGTCTTCCCCAGTACGCCCCAGGCCACTCTTCGCCGACACACCCCCAGCCTCCCTAGTCCGGCACACTTCCCAGCCGCCCCTAGAGGGGTCCCTTGTCCATCGTCGCTTTCGGGTTGTCCGAGGTTTTATTAAAGGTGATGCCGCTCTCGGGCGCCCACCTCCAGTTGTCGGGTTCCGCCACTCCATGTGGGCACGTTCCCTGTATCTCCCTTACGCTCGGGTCAAGGAGAGATGCTGACGAATTTTTGTTAGAAATAATAACACGTTGAAAAGGTAAAAGGAAGCAACAAACAAATGGAACAACAATACGTTAAAAAGGACTAAAGGGAGCAACCAACCAATGAAATGAACAACAATAAAACACTTCAACCAAAATGACGGAACTGCAATCAGCATGAAGAGGATCAGACCGAACGGCAACTAAGCAACTTGAACACCCACCCCCAGGGAGGAAAGAACGGAAGATAATCAAGGGAAAGAAAGAAGAACCCACACGGACTGTGTAAAATCAAGAGAGAAAAGAAAAGGAAGAGACACAAGACTGGAAGAGGAGTGGGCCCTGTCTGAACCTCACCCAACACGCCTGTCTGCCCTGGCCTTCCCCAGTTCCCTTTCAACCTCACCCTTCACCGGTGCGCTCCTATGGCCGGCACGCACTACCCCAGTTTCCCAGCGACACACTCCCCTAGCTCCCTTCGCCGGCACACTCCCTCGGTGCCTTCCCCGGCACACCTTCCTTGAGCCCCTCAGCGGCACACTCGCCATGCCGCTCCCCTGGCTCCCTTCGCTGGCACACTCCCTCGGTGCCTTCCCCGGCACACCTTCCTTGAGCTCCTCAGCGGCACACTCTCCATGCCTCTCCCCGGCACACCTTCAGCCTTCTTGGCCGGCACGCTCCCGTGCCCGTTCAGCGGCACACCCTCCTGGCCCTTCAGCGTCACACTCTCCCACCTTCCTTCAGCGGTACACTTCTCTCCCTCCTCCAGCGGTACGCCTACGTCCCTGTCCCCCAGTACACCCTTCTAGCTTCTTCGCCGACACACTATCACGTCCAGCGACACACTTCCCCCTAGCCCCCAGCGGCCCGCTCCTCTACACTAAGACAGGAAGAAACAATAAAAAAAGGGGGGTGTATATATATATATGGGGAAATTCTAATGAAAGATGTGTATAAAAAAAAATAAATAGAATGATAATGATAATAAATAGTTAAATAGATGAGTATATATATACATCTGAATATGCAATAAAAAGGGGGAACCCGTGTAATGAATGGGAGGAAAACAATGAACTCACCCAAAAAATGCATAAAAGGAAAATAAGTAACAAAATAATAAGAATAATAATAAAAATAAAAATATATAATGTAGTAATAACCCACACTGCAGCCTCGTCTCTTCCCGTGATCCGGTGCTGAAGGAACAATAATGCTGCCCCTGCGGGCCGGGTTCGAGTCTCGGGACTCATCCCAAAATGGCCACGACCAGACCCTACCAGGGGCTGACATTCCGATTAAGCCGGGACCCGTTTCTCGTGTCAGATCCTCTCCGGGCTTTCATTAATTTGACGTGCACCCGGTAGACATTTGAATAGATTCAGTTCAGGTTCCACCGCATTTCTATTATGGACCTCCGTCCGAACATGAAAAAGGTCCGCGAGTGACCGACATGGCTGATGGTTCGTGTCCCGGTATGGACCCTGGTGTGGTTTATTCCTGCCTCTTTCTCGCGTAGTTCGTATTGATTCCTTCCGGCCGCAAGGCCTCTAATTTCGGCAATTAATCAAGGGTGTTCCCTCGCATGGGGGATGTAAATGACGTCGTGGCCTTTATGACACGGCGGGATTCGACCCTGACACGAACTACACAATCGTCTGACCGAGTTAGATCGAGCACACCAAGGGCTTCCATGAAGCCCGAATAAATCGTCACTTTGTGACTGGCACGCCCACGCACTTAATAGAATCAATAGACAAATAAACCATAGATTTCGATTGAACGAAAAGTGCGTCCACAGGCGATGCCAGCCCTTTCACAAGCTGATGATGAAAGATGTTCCCTTTTACTGTGACGAAGATTACCAGACAGCCTACGACAAGCTCAAAGACTATCTGAAGACTCCTCCAGTGCTGGGCGCACCGGTGAAAGGTCAGCCGCTGGTTTTGTACATAGCATCTACATATAACTCTCTGGGGGCAATGCTAGCCCAGAACAATGAAGAAGGGAAAGAACAAGCCCTCTACTACCTCAGTCGAAGAATGGTCAGAACTGAGGAGAGGTACACCTATATCGAGAAGATCTGCCTGGCACTGGTCTTCGCAGTCAAGAAGCTTCGACACTATATACTGTCGCATGAAGTTAAGCTAATCTCTAAGGAAGATCAGTTTAAATATATCATGTCCCAACCGGCACTCAAAGGCCGCTTGGGCAAATGGGCGGTGATCCTTATGGAGTTTGATATCTCCTACATACCGTAAAAGGCCGTTAAGGGCCAGGCCATCGTAGACTTCTTTGGTGAGCATCCAGTGCCTGAAGACTGCCCGCTGGAACCAGAGCTTTCTAAAGATGAAACCCTAGAGGTCGGCCAAGTGCAGCCCTCTCTATGGCAGATGTACTTTGACGGCGCATCTAGAATTGTTACCTTAGCTACTGGGTCAGCCAGAGTCAGAGCGGGGCAGGCATAGTCCTGAAATCTCCTGAAGGAGAAGTCATATATACATCTTGTTCAATAAACAAGCCATGCACGAACAATGAAACAGAATATGAAGCCCTCATAATCGGGTTGTAGATCGCTCTGTCCATGGAGATCCAGATGTTGGAAGCATTCAGGGATTCTATGCTAGTCATAAAACAGCAGGAGGGAGATTTTGATGTGCGGAAGCTAGAACTCCAACCTTACTATCAGCTGGCCCTCCGCTTGATGGCGCAATTCTATTTCATCAAAATCAAGCATATCAACCGAGGATAGAATGCTCAGGCGGATGCCCTCGCAAAGTTGGCTAGTTCTTTGGCAATCCCGCCAGACACAAGCCTTAATATAGCAGTAATTAACTGTCGACATGTCCCCAGTGTAACGGAGGTTCTGGCAGATGAACAAGAAAATGAAGCGGCAGCTGTCGAAGAAGTTCAGTAGCCCGATTGGCGGGAACACCTTCTGCATTGGTTTCAGCACCAACAGCTCCCGAAAGAAAAAGAACAAAGAATGAAGCTCCTAAGAGTCAAAGACTCTTACGAGATGAGAAGCGGAACTTTATTCCGAATAATGGCTGATGCCCGAAAGAAAGTTTTGCTTCGTTGCTTGTCTTCGATGGAACCTGGGCAGGTAATGCAAGAAGTCCATGCCGGGTCAATTGGAGCGCACCAAGCCGGGCCAAAAATGAAAATTGAAATACAAAAATTGGGCTATTATTGGCCCTCCATGTTCGATGATTGATGCAAGTTTGCTAAAGCTTGCCAAAAATGTCAAGAGCATGCCAACGTGTCCAGGAGACCACCGGTGCCGCTACATCTCACCATACCAAGTTGGCCGTTCGCCCAATGCGGCACGGACATGGTGGGGCCATTGCCAGCATTATCGTCAGGAAGCAAGTACATCTTAGCAGCCACAGATTACTTCTCCAGATGGGCGAAAGTAGTTGCGCTAAGAGATGTGACAGGAAAATTGGTCGCAAGATTCTTCCGGCAGAATATAATATTCCGGTTCGGGGTTCCCTGTCGGATTATCTCTGATAATGGCAGCCATTTCGGAAACCAGAAGGTTTATCGGCTGGCTGATAAATACATGATTGATTGGAGGACCTCGTCCCCCTACAACTGATGGGAATCGACGCCAAGCCAGTACTTTTTATATTGCATTTATATCCTTTAGTTTATGTTTATATCTACGGGAAAGTATACGCGCAATTGTACGGCTTTATCGGCCAATGCGTCACTCCTGTAGATTGTGTAGGTTTCTATGTAATTTGTCAGTAGGACCAGCAGGGGGGCCCTCAGCCCTTTCCCATTGGTCCATGTCATCTTGTGGGGCTGGTCAACCATCCTAGGTGGACATCTAGAAGGTTGGACTAGTCATATGCCACATGAGTAGACAAGTGGCCCATTTTGTCCAAGGTAGGTCACCTACCATTCAACCTACCATTCAACCTTCCATTCAACCTCCCCTCCTAGTCAATAGGCCGCCCCCCCCCTTGCATATTATATTCTTCTTTTTTGTGTTTGTGGCATGCAATCCCAGCCCTTCAATCCTCTTCCCTAGATCTAAGGGTCCACATTGCATTTGATGTAAGTCATATAAAATGTTGTATTTTCATATGAATATTAATGAAAAAATCAGAAATTTTATGAAATCCAAGGAGCTTCTTGCGCCCCCAGCCCCTCTCCCTCTGGTTCCTCTCCTCCAACCTCAAGTTCTAGAGTGATTCTACCTTCTATCATCCCCTCTCAACCTCTGGTGATCGTCTGTGCTGCCGTCGCCGCCGTTCGTGCCGCCATCGAGCCGCCTCTGCAGTTCTGTCTTCATCCGACCACAGCCGCTTCCACGAATTGTCTGTCTCAGCCACGAGCTTGGATTGATCTGAATTTTTTATGGTGTGTTCAGCCCTTGAATCCCAAGATCCACCTAACTTTTCACGCCAAAATTCTATCGTTTAGTATTTTTACATTTTCATCCAACCTGTCATCCCAGATCTGCCATGTTTCTATCTACAGTGATAGACCCTCTGAGTTCCCCACCTTCGACCACCCTTTTGATTTTTGTTAGGTCTCCCACTTTTACTGGGAGTTCTGTCCATCATCCCATACATCCACACATTTTCTCAATTTTTGATCCGCCTTCTATCTATTTTTAAAAATTCGTGTTCTCCCTCAGCTACAGTGTTATCAGCCAGATTCTAGATCCGACCCACGGCTAGTGCCAAAATCATAGAAATTCGTAGACTTTCCCAAATCCAGATCCAAAAATAGTCCTGGTTTCCTTGTTCGTTTCGTACAACCTTGCTGAAGAACACATCTTCAAATTCGGACATCCACTACAAGAAAAATCGCGGATAGCGACCGACCTATCGGTCGCTATTCAGTCGTAGATCGGTCGCAAATCTACTTTGCGACCGAACAGATACTATCTAGCGACCGAATATGTCGGTCGCTATATAATAGTCGCTATTTAGCGACCGACTTGATTCGGTCGCAGTATCAGTCGTTACCAGAGACCGATTATAATCGGTCGCCTGATCGGTCGCTAATAATTCGGTCGCCATTCAGTCTCTATTCGGTCGCTAAATTTGTTGTATTTTTAAAAATAAAATTAACCTATCGGATTTATTCGGTGGCTAATCGGTCGCTAGTCGGTCGCCAAGTATAATTATTTAATAAAAGAAATATAACGTATAGTCGCTATTCGGTCTCAATTCAGTCTCCATGCGGTCGCTAATTTTGCATTATTTTTTTTTTAAAAATTTATTTAAACTGATAAATAAATTACCTGATAAATAACAAATTCATAACATAAATATAAAATCAACTACACAGACAACAATATCGACAAATCTCAAATTCATCACATACAAACACCTGATAAATAACAATTTCATAAAACAATAATAAATCAACTACACGGATCACAATCTCCACGAACCTCAAATTATACACAATTAAAATAAAATCACAAATTAATCATACATCCATAATAATAAAATGACAACATACACAACTAAAATAAAATCACAAATCCTCCACATATGTCTCATCCTGGTCGTCGTCTCGTCCAACATCATCCTGGTCGTCGTCTCGTCCAACATCTCGCGACGGATGATCCTGTATATCATTTAAAAAAATTATAATCAAATCCTTAATAAAGAAATCAAGCATTAACAAGACTTAATAAAGAAATCAAGCATTAACAAGAGTATGCCAATAGTTTAAGCCAGCTCATTTTCATATATATAAATACACACACACAATATAAGTTCAAATTTCATCTTGTATTTTAAAAATGAAGTTTGAGCGCCGAGCTCAAACCGGGCATCCGATTTGGATTCCGTCAGTTCTGACAAGTCACTTTCATCTCCCCGGTCGTATTGGAATGATCGGCACGGCCATCCGACCGGTATTTCGAATTTTAGACCCCCGGACCCGTCCTAACAGTTCATTTGAACTAAGTGTATTTTAAAAATGAAGTTTGAGCGCCGAGCTCAAACCGGGCATCCGATTTGGATTCCGTCAGTTCTGACAAGTCACTTTCATCTCCCCGGTCGTATTGGAATGATCGGCACGGCCATCCGACCGGTATTTCAGATTTTAGAACCAAATGCCCCGTCCTAACAGTTCATTTGAACTAAGTGTATTTTAAAAATGAAGTTTGAGCGCCGAGCTCAAACCGGGCATCCGATTTGGATTCCGTCAGTTCTGACAAGTCACTTTCATCTCCCCGGTCGTATTGGAATGACCGGTGAAAATAAGAATCAGATAACACAAAAACATAAAGAATTATTTTCAACAAATACTACAATGCATTATACATGAAAGTATACATACCTACTACCGGTGGTAGCGGTGCAGAGGTCGGTCGTAACGGTGTAGAGGTCGTGGGTCCTGTGAAAATAATAATCAGATAACACAAATACATAATGAATTATTTTCAACAAATACTACAATGCATTATGAAGGGAAAGTATACATACCTACTACCGGTGGTAGCGGTGCAGAGGTCGAGTGATGGAGAACCTTCACTTTCTAAGGTTTTTGAGGGTGTAAAGGGCTTGGGGGTGTTCTTTTTCCCTTTGTACCAGTTTACCTTCTTGGTCGAGTGATTAGTGCTTTTCTTGTGATCTGGGTATGCTCTTTTTTTTTCGCTTTAACCAATTGTGGCCCATTGACCACCTTCCAAAAAGGACTTGTGAATCAGATTATTTCAATCAGAATCTATTCAAAAAGTCAGACTACCTGAAATCATTTGCAGCCTAGTAAGTTCACCTTGATCAAATAGTCAAATTTTCCAACTTCATCATCACTTAGACACAAGTTTCATTTGTTGTATCCACTATGACCTTCCGGTAGGGATTTTTGCAGGCCCCACAACTAGCCCCCTATTGTAGCATAACAAGGCAAAACCTTTTTCAAGATTTAAAATGATTGATAAGCAAAGAAGTGAAAAGCAAAAGACACAGAATATTGTGAATTCATCAGTCATTTTCATTCTTCGTTGTTTTGAAACTAGTACACACGGAACAAATATGAAAAGTAGGCATATAATGTGAGATCAGAAAGTCCAAGTGTTGTCATCCTCTTCCCACTCTCGGCTTCAACACCAAAATCCTTCTACTGTCTCGTGATATTAAGTCAAAGAAGACAACAGTCTATGAGAAGTGTATATGTAGGTGACAAAAGGAAACCTAAGATTCCCACTCATGTAAGTTTCCCAGGACATATGACTTCCCACCATCCAAGCCCGGTTACCCTTTATTGCTCCCATCCATATCAACAACTTACCCAATCAGTCAGATGTGGCTCATCCATCACAAGCATTCTCCCACATAACCAGCCATCACCGAGACAATGCTGCTGTGAAGTTTGAACTTTGGATTTGTTCGAGCTTACCCATTACTCACATTGGGTCAACCTGAATATCGACCCTCTCATCTCAAGACTCCACACTTGTTGGCATTATTAAACCCGTATTTCACCATTTACTCTCGTAAAATATGATTTCACTATTTTTATCTTGCGGACAACCTTGTTCAAACTTTTCCGAATAATAGTGTATTTCTCAGGCCTTCCTCAATAGAAACTGGAACTGAAAACAGCCGTAATCATCTCCAACTCCAACCCATTTACAGCCTGAAGGACAATGGATTTATTTCAAGTTCAACTTCTCATGGTGGCGACACTTGCACACCACTGGTCAACCCGCCCGCAGAAGTCAAAATATGAACGTCTTTGTCCATTATGTTTACCTTTTAGCAACAGAGGAGGTAAAACCAATTTTGGAGTGACCATTACATGTTTGATTTCTTTAGATTGTTCCTATGCAATATAATGTCAACAAAAGTATCGCGTATACTTACATCGAAGAACCATGTGAGAACCATGTGACTACGTCACATTTCCATATTGTCTAAAGGAGTAGAGAAATACCTTCAGTCCCCTCCCTCACCCAACCCCAGCACGAGAGAGAGAGAGAGAGAGAGAGAGATCAACCACACACTCGTATGTCTAGATCGCAGTTTCCCCGGGCTTCCCATATGAAAGTTAGGTTTCATAGCGTTCCACGATTCGAAGACTTCAAGTGACCGAGCAAGCTCCTTCCAACTCCCAGAGTTGCAATTCCCACAAGAACACTACTACTCCAAAACGAAGTGACAAGCTAAAAAAGCCAGCTTGGTCTCCGCCTACACTCCCATCACACTCCAGACTTCAACTTTCCCCACATAACGAAAGAATTCAGCAACCAGAACAGACTAAGCAGCGATTACCAGCAAACAAAAAGCAAATACTCTCTAATGCCACACAGATAGAACAAAGAACCAGAGAGAGAGAGAGAGAGAGAGAGAGAGAGAGAGAGAGAGAATTTTAGTTACTAACCTCCAAATGCAGCTTCAGGAGCTCAACTCCCCTGCCCCGGGCCGCCACCTGAAGCCAACGCCCATGTCCAGAAGACGTAAATTAGCCATATTTCTCCCCAGAACCAACCATTCGAGAGCAGATTTCATCACGAGAACAAGAAGAAGAAGAAGAGGAAGAAAAAGAAGAAATGGACGGGAATTCCACGGGTTGAGAGGGTCAGAAGCTCACCGGCAAGGCCCCTCGCTGCCATCCAACTCAAGAGCTTAGCGGTTCCGACCGCAACGCGGATCGAGCGGGAGGGAGAGCGCGCAGACCCAGTGGCGGGATCAGACAAAAAAAAAACGCTCTTTTCTTTTGTTTCCGTTGGAAAAGAGAGAGAAGGGCAGCAAGCCGAGCGAAGCCGGTCGGAGCCAGAGAGAGAGAGAGAGAGAGAGAGAGACGATCTGCGAGGGCGCGCCCGTCGGGAGCTAGTGGGGAGAAGATGGCGCTGACGGGAGCCGACGCCGACGCCGCCAGCGGCACCGGCTTCCTCTGGGACTCGCCTGACGACTATCCTATTTGACGGAGTGGGACGGGAAGGGGAGGGGGATCAGAGGGGTCAGGCCGGAGGGGGAGGGGCATGGGGATGGGAAGGAGATCTGAGGGGGACGGGGGCGCAGGCCGCAGGGGGGAGGGGAGGGGAGCAAGCCGGCGACGGGGCCGCAGGGGGGAGGGGAGTAGGCCGGCGGGGGAGGGGAGCAGGCCGGTGACGGAGGGGGAAGGGAGAGAGAGAGAGAGAGAGAGAGAGAGAGAGAGAGAGAGGTACCTGCGGAGGGCGACGACGGCAGGGCGAGCGGCGACGGCGACTCGACGCGAGCGGCGCGGCGACGGGCTCCGGCGGAGGGGGGCTCGGGCGGGAGGCAGCACGGGGAGGGGGGCTCCGGCGGAGGAGGGGGGCTCGGGCGGGAGGGCTCGGGCGGAGGGGGGGCTCCGGCGGAGGGGGCTCGGGCGGGAGCGGGGAGGGGGGCTAGGGCGGAGAGGGGGCCGCAGGGGAAGGGGGCTCGGGCGGGAGGGGGGGGGCTCGGGCGGGAGGGCCCGGGCGGGCGGGGGTCGTAGTAGGAAGTATAACGGCCTCAGCGACCGACTGGAGACCGACGTTAATTCGGTCGCAATAATAGCGACCGATTAGAGACCGATATACATGCGGTCGCTGAAACGGTCTCGGTTATGCGACCGATTATTTCGGTCTCCGAATTAGTCTCTATTTGGGACCGACTAGCGACCGATTAAATCGGTCGCTAATTCGGTCGCTATAGCCACTTTTTCTTGTAGTGATCTACTTCACGGTCAAAGGCAATCAACAGGAAAGTTCTCTGCAGATCTGAGTCTTCGGTTACTGTACAACAGCAGCATATAAAATTCGCCAACACAAAGTACAAATCTGGTGAATTTTTCTGAAGGCCACTAGATTGCAGTACTTCGAAGCAGCTTTCCAACGGCTCTGATCTCGTTGCATTCCGACACCGGTGCGGATCGCAGTGTCCGTTCTCGCCGGAGCGCGCGCTGAAATACAGAACCGACAAATTTCCAATCGATTTTTCCGACCGGTGCCAAACGGAGCCGCCCGGCCTCCGACCGGCGAACCAGCGTGCCGCCAGCCCAGGGAGTGCTTCTCCAAGTGTCTCCACTACAGCGGTACCACCGGGTCCCACACGGCCCCTCCGGACAGCACGTGGGCCCCACGGTCGTGAACACGCGTGTAGCCGAATCAACACACGAAGCTGCCCGTCAACCCGAATTCGGTCCTCCTGGGCCCATTTGTATAGCCCTTTACCTCCCTGCGTGGAGTGGGCATGTTCCCGTTGCTGTAATTATTGTGTGTTAAGTTTCCCGGGAGTACTAATTTTCGGCCGGGTCCGTCTTCCCCACGCCGAGCGCATGGAGGTATCGTTCTCACTCCCTACACTCGGCATTTGCTTATTTTCATATATACTTGTTTATGCCGCTGCTAGAGAGCATGCTTTAGGTCCGTTAGCTCGCTATATTATCATTCACCACTGCTACGAGAGAGAGCGTGACCGTCCCGTGACCCGATCCGGGCACGAAAGTGCGAGCCGACCACCCTAGCTCTTGCCGGTTTCTCAACCGCGCACGTCCGACGCTTCCCTCGTTAAGGGACGATCGCCAACTTTTCGTGTCCGTTGTCCCGTCCCGCATCAACAACCCTCAAGCCAATGGACTTGCAGAAGCCTTCAATAAAACACTATGCACACTGCTACCAAAGACTGTCAAGTCTAATAAAAAGGACTGGAAAGAAAAGATGTACGAAGAGCTTTGGGCCTATCGTACGGTCTATAAAACCCCAACTGACTATTCACCATTCTCTCTCGTATATGGGTCGGAGGCTGTGGTGCCGATTGAATTAGAGGTCCCGTCGCTGTGAGTTGCCATCCAGCACAGTTTGGCCAGCAGCGAACAAACCAACATAGAAAGAAGATTGGAAGAGCTTGCCGAGCTCAAAGGAAAGCGCCTCCGCGCGAAATAGAATATCCAACTCTACCAAGCTCGTATGGCCCGTGCTTTCGACAAGCTGGTCAAAGGCCGAGAGTTCAAGATGGGTGATCTAGTAATGGTCAAAAGAAGAAAAGTAATGGCCTCTAACCCCAAAGGGAAGTTGGTTGAAAACTGGGTCAGACCATGTATCATCCGTCGAGTATATGAAGGGGGTGTGTATGTTCTTGTAGATCACAAAGGAGTCATCCAGTTCTCTCCCCTAAATGGAAAACATATGAAGATGTATCACACAGCTCAACCGGCACTCCCGGAATGACCGAGACCCACCTTGGTCTAGCGGCACTCCGCCCGGACCGGGCTCTAACCACCTTGGTCTAGTGGCACTCCGCCCTGGCCAAGCCCTACCCAACTTGGTTTAGTGGCACTCCGCCCTGACCGAGCTCTACCCACCTTGGTCTAGTGGCACTCCGCCCTGGCCGAGCCCTACCTATCTTGGTCTAGTGGCACTCCGCCCTGGCCGAGCTCTGAATATATATATATATATATATATATATATATGAATAATATATAATACAACATCGCCATTGCGGGCCTTACGCCCGAATCGACATAAAATCTATCATTTGCGCTAGCATTACCTTCTTGCTAACGAATAAACCCCTTTTCCGGCGCAAGACTTCGTGTCCTAGCCGACTCTTCTACAACATCGCCATTGTGGGCCTTACGCCCGAATCGACATAAAGTCCATCCTTTGCGTTAGCATTAACTTCTTGTTAACGAATAAACCCCTTTTCCGGCGTAAGACTTCGTGTCCTAGCCGACTCTCATGCCAAATCGCCATCACGGGCCTTACGCCTGAATCGGCCTAAAATCTATCCTTTGCACTGGCATTACCTTCTTGCCAACGAATAAACCCCTGTTGTCGGTAAAAGACTCTGCGTCTTAGCTGGCCCTCATATAATATCACCATTACGGGTCTTACGCCCGGATTGGTTAAAGTTCCTCCTTTGCGCTGGCATTGTTCCTCTGCCAACGAATAGACTACCCATACTGGCGTAAGACCCTGTGTCCCAGTCAGTAGTTGTCTGCCATCACCGAGGGTCTAATGTCACATGTTGACCCATCAGCATATTCCTGTCAGATGAACTAAAAAAAAAAGAAAGAAAAGATAGGGGCTTAAAATAGAGGTGTCCCGCCGGCATTGCTCCTACACCAGGACAAGGGTAAAAATGGCTATAGTCCGACTGTGGCGAAAACCCGAAAGGGCGCCGCAGGCAAAATCGGTTACCCCGCCACGTGAAAATTCGAAAGGGCGCGTGGGCAAAAGCAAGATGGGGCTGGCTTCGGTGAAAATCCGAAAGGGCGCTTAAGCCAGTAATGTGGTAATTTAAAGTTCCTCTTCACCCTCATCCTAATGAAACTCTAGAAGGGATGATCAACATAAGTCCCACTGGAGACCCTTTTCCTCAACACCCTTCGACCCTTGTCATCATCGGCAAGATCGGACCACATCCTTACGACCCTTGCCATCATCGGCAAGACCGGTCGATATTTTCCTTTAACTTGGACATTCTGTCCTCATTAATGAATAAACATATCTCTTGCTTCGGCATTTAACCAATGTCGATGAATAAACTTGTGGTCGACCCTTGCCATCATCAGCAAGATCGGTCAACCTTTTTTTCTTAACTTGGACCTTCCGTCCTTGTTGATGCATCTATTCTTGCTTCGGCATTTAACCAATGTCGATGAATAAACTTGTGTTTGACCCTTACCATCATCGGCAAGACCGATCAACATTTTCCCCTTAACTTGGACCTTACGCCCTCGTTAATATACCTATCCTTTGCTACGGCATTCGTCCAATGCCAATGGATGAGCCATTCTCGGCCCTTGCCATCATCGGCAAAACCGGTCGGTATTCCCTTAACTTGGACCTTCCGTCCTTGTTGATGAATCTATTCTTGCTTCGACATTCAACTAGTGTCGACGAACAAACCTGTGCTTGACCCTCGCCATCATCGGCAAGGCTAGTCGACGTCTCGTTAGCCCGGACCTGACGCGGGACGGGGACCGACACGGACTAAGACTCACAAAAGACTCTAACTCAGGCCAGCAGTAGCACGCTCAAGGGTCGCCAAGTGGCTGACCACCGTGATATCCCACAGAATGAGGGACGTCTCTCAACAGAAACTCCGTCCTCGGCCGTCCCAAGGAGGGAAGCGCACGTGTCTAGGCGTATAGTCGACCTCCAAAGACAAGGGGAGTCGAGTCCTAGCTCGGTGCTCGACTAGTGCTAGGGATAGGTGCTCTCACTCACGATCCGCGGTGATGGCAAAAGTGGCTAGGCGCCTACCTTCTCTCACGCGGCATAATCAATCACATACTAAAAGAGCAAGCAAAAGGAGGGGAGTCGGAGCGCGTACCTCCACGCCTAGGCGTGGGGAAGGAACCCCGGCCGTGAACCAACAACCCCGATACACCAGAGATCCATAAAATACAACCCAATAATGGCCCACTCCTCGCAGGGAGGTAAAAGGCTACAACCAATACGTTCGGGGCTGCCGGACACGGGTTGACGGGCCGCACTCGGTGACGGTTCGGCCGCGAGGAGGATCGGGTGCAACGCTGCAGAAACTGGTGTCGCGCGCGCCTGGACGGAAGGGGGTCTAACGGGCTGATACGACGCCCGTTTGAGGCACCGTCAGAGAGGACGCGTCGCTGACTGTTGGAGGGACGCTCCGGCCAAAGGGGGCGTGCTGGATCCGCCGGTGGTGACCGTGGGCGCTGCTGAAAGTTAGATCAGGTTCTGTGGGCACAGAACTGCGCACGCCGTCGGTAAAATCTGGAAATCGGCCTTCTGGTGCCCGAACAAGTCCGGGCCGGTTGGGGGTGAAAGCTGACTGGCAGAGGTCTCCCCCGGCCAAATGGCGCTGGCAGACGACGCCGGTGCGAGCCGCAGGAGTCGTTGAAAGTCGGGACTGGTTCGCTGGGCGGACTGGGCAGACACGCTGGCGCAACCTCACGAGATCGACCGCCACGGACGGTGACGATGTCGAAACGCGACGCCGTCGGCGGCGTTGGAAAGCTGACTCGGAGATCCACGAACCCTGAAGAAACCAGCGCAAAAGACGCAGCGTGGAGGCCTGGGGAAAATTCGCAATCAGGGTCTCCCCGCTGGGCGAGCAGAAAAAGTGGTGCTGGCGCAGGTCGGCGGAGAAAATCGGTACGGGCAGTGCCGATCTCCGATTGATGCAAAACCGGCGCCGACGCGAAGCTGATCTGCAGACGTATCTCCAGAAAATAGATCGTGGCAAAACTCGTCCAAGAAGGGGGCGCGAGCTCTGCTACAAGTCGGGGCAGAAATCTGGAATCACGAACACGAACCGTTGAGGAAGAAGATGAGGATAAGAGGGAACCCCGGAGTCCACCGAGGGCTGAGGCGTCACACCCCGCCGTTCTCCCGTCGCAGGAGAAGAAAGAGAGAGAGAGAGAAGGGCGCAAAAAGCTTTGCACAATACTCACTTGTATTCAAAATCATGTGTAAACTGTAATCGGTACAAGATGAGAACTATTTATAGGGAATGGGGAAACCCTAATCTAGCTAGAAGGGGAGGGGTGCGCAAATGGGAGGAGGGGTGGGCCCCAACTCCCTCCATTCAAGGGGGTTGCGACCAGCCCTCCCTCCAATCAAGGGGGGTGCGCTCAAGTGAGGCAAGGGGGAAAGAGTGGAAAGGGAAAGGGGGGGGGCGCCCAAAAGGGAAGGCGGCTGCTACCTCCTCCACTTGGAGGAGGTGGGATGCGCCCAAAACCCTAACCCTAGGGGTGGGTGCGCAAATCCCCACATGGGCCAAGGAGGAGTGGAGCACAAGATGGCCCACTGACCCTTTGCCCTCTAAATAAGCCTACAAAGCATAAAAAAATGTTCAATTGGCCTACAAGGGCCCACAACTAGAAAGCAATGTCCACGCAGGGACTAATCCAAGGCCCAACATGGCCTAAACATGATGAAAAGATAACTAGAAGGTGCCGCCGTCGCCGAGCCACAAGGAGGTAGCGGTGTGCCGGGTGCTCCGTCGAGGATAGCGCCGTGTGTCCTCACCAATTCTCCCCGGGTGGGAAGAACTCGACCCCGTCGAGTAAGGGTCACGGTCGCTGAGGTACCGCTCCAGCAGGTCCGGATCGATCCGCTCCAGCTCTCCACGTGTAATCCAGGTGTTGTCCGACTCGGGGCGCCCTCTCCAACGCACTAGGAAGCGTTGGTAGGCTCCGCTCCTGGTAGTAGTCACCTGCTCATCCAGTATGCAATCTATATGCTCGCGTTTTTGTAATGGGGCTGGAGGAGGTGGACTCTCAGTAGGTGTATCACTCACAACAGGAGGGTCAGGCCCAAATAACTCACTGGGTATCACCGCGGGATCCCGATAAGCTACCAGATCAGAGACATTGAACGTCGAACTGATCCCGTAGTCGTCTGGTAGCTCGATCTCATACGCATTCGACCCAATACGCCTCAACACTCTGAATGGTCCTGCACCGCGGTCTTGGAGTTTCTTTACGGCTCCCGAAGGAAACCGTTCCGGTCTAACCCGGACCATGACGTACTCTCCCTCGCGGAACTCACGTGTGCGTCTGTGCGCGTCAGCTAACTCCTTGTAACGTGCGTTGCTGGCCTCGAGGTGGTGATGATGCAGACTCCGAACTAGCTGTGTTGACTCATACCTATGTGAATGCAGTGGTGGTCCTGGACATCCAAACATGGATCTAACATGCCTATGACGTCTACCTGACTTGACAACATGGGGAGGGCCTGGACAACCAAAGTAGAACTTAGCAGGCACATGTGTCCTATGACATATGGTAGTCTCAGAAGGATGAATAATCCCAAGCTTACTCATGACATCTCCCCTATATGACGATGGACATGGTGAAACATGGGGAAAAGACATGTGTCCCTGGCCTCCTAAGCTCGGGCATCTGGATGCCTGCACGGTGAGGTGTTGACTAGAAGGCCTAGGTGGTGTATGATAGTGGACCTCCTCGACAAGGTGGGGAAAATAATATGGGTCGAGAGGCTCACTAGGGAGGGGATCGAATGGGTCAAAGAAATGATGACCCCTCCCGACAGGTCCCTTCACTATACTTGCCCATGTGCGACATTCGCCCAGGTGCAGATAATCACCTTCAGGCACTCTCATGTATGGGGCAAGAGGCTCATAAGGAAGGCAAGGGAGGCTAGGTTCCTCCCTCGGGACCGTGAAACCATAAGCGGGGACAAAATCAACCTCCACGGGTATGGGAAATAATAAAAGGACCTCGGATGTGATATGTCCTATGGTGTAGACCGAGGTAATAGACCCCAAAGTAGGGAGTGTAAAGCTATGACTATAGGGTTGGTCAGACCCTAAGGTCAACATATAAGTCAACTCCCATTGATAATCTAAACTCCTAAGGAAGTCCTTCACATTTTCAAGAAAGCAGAAGGACCGAAAAGTGGTGTGAAAGGAGTTAAGGGGTATTATTGGGAGGGCTGGTCCCATGGGTGTATAGCAAGGAATGGAGACATCTAGAAGTGGACCCTCCCTTAGCCAGCTAGCTAAAGACTCTCCAATGACCAGCTCACCCTCGGAAGGTAAGAATGGCTCTATATGAGGGCCTGAGGGTGAAGCATCTCTCTCGGGAGTGGAAATGGAGTCCTCTATGATGTGAAGGGGATCACTCCCTAACTCCTCAACCTCAGTTAGGTATTCCTCAGCCAACTCCTGTTCAGCCTCGTAAGTCACCGGAACAAGAGGCGGAGTGGATCGCTGGGGTTGGGTGGCTAGCGACACGGAGGTGGTCGGCGCAGCATCGTCATGGAAGACAAACTCGCCTGGAAGGTGAGATGGGTGTAAGGTGCAGGTCCTCCTGTCCAGGTCGATGGTCGCACTTCTTTCCTCCAACCAAGTTCGCCCTAAAATGATGCATGGACCAGCAAGTGTGCTGATCTTGCACCAAGCGCCATCGAAATATTTAACGGGGCCAAACCACCGTTGAAACTCGATAAAAGCTAAACCATCACGGAGAACAATCTCCCCAGTCTTAGAGAGAGACTCAACAATGTTCTGTGAGACACAATTATATGAAACCTTACTGATGAAGTCGATCTCCGTATGCAACCCATTAGGTAGGATGGCCACGGACATGACAGGGCGCTGAAACGACTCGGTCATCGGTATAGGGATCGGGTCTCCCGACGACTGAGTGGTAGGGCCGACACCCACGGGTCGTGCCATAAGAGCGTCGAATCGGGCCAACAGGGATGACCAATCTGACACGTGGGCACGAGGAACCACCATGGGGCTGGCGGGGAGCTGGACATGCAAGACTCAACGAGACAAGGATAAAAACTCTAACTAGACACAAGCCTAAAATGACAATGCAATGGTTGGTTACCTAGATGAACTAAGAGACTCAATGCACCCTAGACAACCTAAAGACTCAAAAAGACCTAAGACCCCAATTTGTTAGAACAAACTGGTTCCCTAGGCTCTGATACCAAATTTGACGCGGGACGGGGACCGACACGGACTAAGACTCACAAAAGACTCTAACTCAGGCCAGCAGTAGCACGCTCAAGGGTCGCCAAGTGGCTGACCACCGTGATATCCCACAGAATGAGGGACGTCTCTCAACAGAAACTCCGTCCTCGGCCGTCCCAAGGAGGGAAGCGCACGTGTCTAGGCGTATAGTCGACCTCCAAAGACAAGGGGAGTCGAGTCCTAGCTCGGTGCTCGACTAGTGCTAGGGATGGGTGCTCTCACTCACGATCCGCGGTGATGGCAAAAGTGGCTAGGCGCCTACCTTCTCTCACGCGGCATAATCAATCACATACTAAAAGAGCAAGCAAAAGGAGGGGAGTCGGAGCGCGTACCTCCACGCCTAGGCGTGGGGAAGGAACCCCGGCCGTGAACCAACAACCCCGATACACCAGAGATCCATAAAATACAACCCAATAATGGCCCACTCCTCGCAGGGAGGTAAAAGGCTACAACCAATACGTTCGGGGCTGCCGGACACGGGTTGACGGGCCGCACTCGGTGACGGTTCGGCCGCGAGGAGGATCGGGTGCAACGCTGCAGAAACTGGTGTCGCGCGCGCCTGGACGGAAGGGGGTCTAACGGGCTGATACGACGCCCGTTTGAGGCACCGTCAGAGAGGACGCGTCGCTGACTGTTGGAGGGACGCTCCGGCCAAAGGGGGTGTGCTGGATCCGCCGGTGGTGACCGTGGGCGCTGCTGAAAGTTAGATCAGGTTCTGTGGGCACAGAACTGCGCACGCCGTCGGTAAAATCTGGAAATCGGCCTTCTGGTGCCCGAACAAGTCCGGGCCGGTTGGGGGTGAAAGCTGACTGGCAGAGGTCTCCCCCGGCCAAATGGCGCTGGCAGACGACGCCGGTGCGAGCCGCAGGAGTCGTTGAAAGTCGGGACTGGTTCGCTGGGCGGACTGGGCAGACACGCTGGCGCAACCTCACGAGATCGACCGCCACGGACGGTGACGATGTCGAAACGCGACGCCGTCGGTGGCGTTGGAAAGCTGACTCGGAGATCCACGAACCCTGAAGAAACCAGCGCAAAAGACGCAGCGTGGAGGCCTGGGGAAAATTCGCAATCAGGGTCTCCCCGCTGGGCGAGCAGAAAAAGTGGTGCTGGCGCAGGTCGGCGGAGAAAATCGGTACGGGCAGTGCCGATCTCCGATTGATGCAAAACCGGCGCCGACGCGAAGCTGATCCGCAGACGTATCTCCAGAAAATAGATCGTGGCAAAACTCGTCCAAGAAGGGGGCGCGAGCTCTGCTACAAGTTGGGGCAGAAATCTGGAATCACGAACACGAACCGTTGAGGAAGAAGATGAGGATAAGAGGGAACCCCGGAGTCCACCGAGGGCTGAGGCGTCACACCCCGCCGTTCTCCCGTCGCAGGAGAAGAAAGAGAGAGAGAGAGAAGGGCGCAAAAAGCTTTGCACAATACTCACTTGTATTCAAAATCATGTGTAAACTGTAATCGGTACAAGATGAGAACTATTTATAGGGAATGGGGAAACCCTAATCTAGCTAGAAGGGGAGGGGTGCGCAAATGGGAGGAGGGGTGGGCCCCAACTCCCTCCATTCAAGGGGGTTGCGACCAGCCCTCCCTCCAATCAAGGGGGGTGCGCTCAAGTGAGGCAAGGGGGAAAGAGTGGAAAGGGAAAGGGGGGGGGCGCCCAAAAGGGAAGGCGGCTGCTACCTCCTCCACTTGGAGGAGGTGGGATGCGCCCAAAACCCTAACCCTAGGGGTGGGTGCGCAAATCCCCACATGGGCCAAGGAGGAGTGGAGCACAAGATGGCCCACTGACCCTTTGCCCTCTAAATAAGCCTACAAAGCATAAAAAAATGTTCAATTGGCCTACAAGGGCCCACAACTAGAAAGCAATGTCCACGCAGGGACTAATCCAAGGCCCAACATGGCCTAAACATGATGAAAAGATAACTAGAAGGTGCCGCCGTCGCCGAGCCACAAGGAGGTAGCGGTGTGCCGGGTGCTCCGTCGAGGATAGCGCCGTGTGTCCTCACCAGGACCTCCTCATCCGTTGCTAACAAACGAGCCCACGTTCATCCTGGATTCGTCCCGTGAATCAACCAAAAAAAGAAGAAGAAAAAAGAGAGAGAGAAAAAAATGAGCCTTAAAATAGAGGTGCCTCGTCAGACTTGTTCCTACATCAATACAAGAGCAAAAATGGCCATAACCCGGCTGCGGCGAAAACCCAAAAGGGCGCCGCGGGTAAAATCGGGTACCCCGCCACGTGAAAACCTAAAAGGACGCGTAGGCAAAAGCAAGAGGGGGCTGACTTCGGCGAAAACTCGAAAGGGCGCTTAAGTCAGTAAAGTGATGATTTAAAGTTCTCAACATCCTTGCGACCCTTGTCACCATCGGTAAGATCGGTCGACCTACTTCTATCGACCCTCGTCACCATCGGCGAGATCGATCGACCTCCTTGTGACCCTTGTCACCATCGGCAAGATCGGTCAACCTCCTTGCGACCCTTGTCATCATCGGTAAGATCGGTCGACCTACTTCTATCGACCCTCGTCACCGACCCTCGTCACCATCGGTGAGATCGGTCAACCTCCTTGTGACCCTTATCACCATCAGCAAGATCAGTCAACCTCCTTGCGACCCTTGTCATCATCGGTAAGATCGATCGACCTACTTCTATCGACCCTCGTCACCATCGGCGAGATCGGTCGACCTCCTTGTGACCCTTGTCACCATCGGTAAGATCGGTCAACCTCCTTGTGACCCTTGTCACCATCGGCAAGATCGTTCGACCTACTTCTATCGACCCTCATCACCATCCATAAGATCGGTCGACCTCCTTGTGACCCTTGTCACCATCGGCAAGATCGGTCAACCTCCTTGCGACCCATCTCACCATCGGCAAGATCGGTCGACCTACTTCTATCGACCCTCGTCACCATCGGTGAGATCGGTCGACCTCCTTGTGACCCTTGTCACCATCGGCAAGATCGGTCAACCTCCTTGTGACCCATGTCACCATCGGCAAGATCGGTCGACCTACTTCTATCGACCCTCGTCATCATCGGTGAGATCGGTCGACCTCCTTGTGACCCTTGTCACTATCGATAAGATTGGTCAGCCTCCTTGCGACCCTTGTCATCATCAGCAAGATCGGTCAACCTACTTCTATCGACCCTCGTCACCATCGGCGAGATCGATCGACCTCCTTGTGACCCTTGTCACCATCGGCAAGATCGGTCAACCTCCTTGCGACCCTTGTCATCATTGGCGAGATCGGTCAACCACCTTGTGACCCTTGTCACCATCGGCAAGATCGGTTGACCTACTTCTGACCCTTGTCACCATCGGCAAGATCGGTCAACCTCCTTGCAACCCTTGTCATCATCGGCAAGATCGGTCGACTTACTTCTGACCCTTGTCACCATCGGTAAGATCGGTCAACCTCCTTGCTATCCTTGTCATCATCGGCAAGACCGGTCAGCCTGCTTTTGACCCTTGCCATCATCGGCAAGACCGGTCGACATCCCCTTAACCTGGACTTTTTGTCCTCGTCAACTAATAATCCGCCTTTGCTTCGACATGTAACCCATGCCGATGAATAAACCCTACCCTCAGTTCCCGTCACCATCGACGAGTCTGGCTGATAAGCCTTCTGACCATATTTCTCGGTCCTAGGAGGCCTCTACACCCTCGTCCTTCAAACCGTTCGGCCTACTTTAGCCACAGTTTGGCTCCGAGAATAGTTACGATGCGGTGGAGCGAACACCTCCCCCCTTTGCTGAAGGCGTGAGCGCTCTCCTGCCCTAGCAACTTACACATTCGAACTAAGCCAACTGGCAAAGAAAAGAGGACAAGATAAAAGAATTAAGTCGTGATTCAGCGGCAAAGGAAGATATTTCATTTCTATGAGACAGCAAGATACATGTTACTCGGGGCATACCCCGGGGTATAGAAAGTCCACCAAAACAAAAAGACAAACAGAAGAGACTATTACAGTGGGCATCGGAAGATGTCCTCCAGCTCCAAGATACCCAAGGAAGGGTGGCGGGTCAGCTCCTACAGTCGAAATTCGGCAGCCTCCAGCTCTGATTATTTCTCTTCAAGAGAAACGGCTTGTCCTTCAGCCATTTTCGCTTCCTCTACACTCTGGACTTCCAGACGCTCAACCTCTTGGAGTTCGATCTCAGCCCTGAAAAGTTCGGCACGCAGCTCTTCTATCCGGGCTACAAGGAAGGTTCGACGCCGTGAAGAAGTACTGGCTGCATCTCTCATCTGCCCCACAGTCCCTCTTAACGAGGCAAGAGCAGTTCAGCATTCAGCCCACTCCAATGTTATGGCCGTCAGTTGATCAGCTACTTCCCGGCCTAGAAATTCCCTTCTATTCACGTACTTTAACAGCAATATCACCCGTGGCGTCCAGTCATCCATGGGGCAACCAAAAGCCAACAGTGAGTGGGATAGGTGCTCCACCAAGCCCCTCAGCTGTACATAAGTCAAATCCTGGCTGGCTATTATGGTCTGCTGAAGGGTTCCCAAGAATTGCCACACTAAGTCGCTTGATGATTGAAGACCAAGCGGTGACGTTTCGGGAAGCTGGAAATCCACCCTACTGTCCACGGTAGCCCAGATATCGTCGCTCGTCCCAGAAGATGATGATGGCATGATTTGCAAGACACTTGCACTGGAACCAACTCCAGCAGCTGATGCAACGGGCAAAGTCTCGACAATGGCAACCTCCTTACCAGCCTCTCGGAGTGGAGCCGCACCAGGAGCATCAATAGCCGAGGACACTTGCTCCTCGCATTCAGCCTGTCTGACCTCCACAAGGCCAGTTTCAGTAACAAGAGCCAAGGCCCCGGAGGCCCCAGTCTCTCCTTCAACAATCTCTCCCGCCTCTATCTCGGGAGGGCCACCCGTCTCTGGGGACAACTTTTGTTCGACTCCAAGTGGTTGAGGTTCCACGACTGTTGCCGATTCATCAGTCCCCGCAATTACCTCGGGTCCTTCTAGACCTGCTGTTGTCGCATAGTCTTTGGGATATCGCAGAGGGATAGGCCGCAAGACTGGCAGGAATGTTGGGTGACCCGCACCTAGAGCTGGGAGAGGTATCTGCACCGTTATGGTTGGCAGTACCACCTCAGTCTGCACCATAAATATATGTATCAGGCAGCTGATATGAAAAGAAGGGAAGAGAAATAAAGTGAAAATGATAGAGGGCTTCTCACCTCAACAGGCACTAAGCTCAAATTTTCAAAGGCAGCCTCCGTGGATCCAGCCCCTTCACTTACAAGTGAGCCCAACGGCCCAGGGCCACTCCACGCCAGCCGGGGTGGGCTGAAGGTTGTATAATCACTTTCATAAGCCAAAGACTCCCCGACATCCTCGGTCTCCGTATAAATCGGTGGGAACTGCTCGTCACTAGAGCCGCCACCATAATCGACTTGCTCGGAAGAGGAAGAGTCCTCTGCCCGTTTCGGACACTCCACCATCGGAGCGGATGTCTTGCTAATAGGAACATCACCCTCAACTCACTCGGCGTAGCGGGAGGGGGAGAAAAGGAGGAAGAGAGAGAAAGTTCCTGTGCGAATGAGGAGGAATGAAGAAAAAAATATATAAGGGGGAGCCCCCCCTTGGTTAATCCGGCGTGCTATTTAGCGCGCCGAATTAGCACCCTCCAGGAAAAAGGCGCGCCGAAATAGGGTGCACCGAATTAATCCTTTTCAATCCAAAAGCGCGCCGGATTAACCTCCGATCCCCAGGGGCGCGCAGTATTAACCCGCGACACTAACCGCACCGGATTAGCATCCGCGCCGGATCAAGGGCCGTTCCGAGCTTCCGTCAATCGAAAAGGAGATCAATCCAAGCGAAGCTCATCCGTCGGTCCTACTATGCTCGTGCCTTGCTCGCAACACCCACGGCCGGGGGGCATTTGTTGGCACTCAAAACATGATTAACTGATGGGAATCGACGCCGAGCATGTACCTTTTCTTTTGCATTTATGTCCTTTTAGTTTGTGTTTATATCCTTGGGAAAGTACGTACGCAAATGTAAGGCTTTATAAGCCAATGGGTCATTCCCATGGATTGTGTGGGTTTTTATGCAAATGTGTAGTAGGTCCAGCTAGGGGGCCCCCTCCCCTTTCCCATTCCAAGTGGGGCTGGTCAACCATCTTAGGTGGCCATCTAGAAGGTTTGAATGCTAATTGACCACATGTGAGACAAGTGGTGTAAAATGTCAAAGTTGGCCACCTACCTTACCTACCTAGTCAAAGGAGTGCCCCCTCCATATGTAATTTATTTGTTTTGAGTTTTGACCACATGGGGGAAGAAAATGGCCTATTTCCCATGAAATTATCAGCCCCTCACCCCATGCCATTTTCTATATAAGCCTATGTATAGTGTCATTAGAAATTAATGAAGAAATGAAGAGAAAATTGTTGGAAAATCAAGAGTGTTCTTGAGCCCCTCCTCTCTCCCTCTGGTTTCTCTCCTCCAACCTCCAGTTCTAGAGTGATTTCTATCTTCTATCCCCTCCCCTCTATCTCCGGTGATCATTTGTGTCGCCGCCGCCGCCATTCGTGCCGCCTTCGAGCCGCCGCGAAACCGTTCTCGGTGTTCTGTCCTGCTGAACAGAGGTCTCTTCCCGAAATTCCTGCTATCTACCACGGCCTCTTCGTGGTCTACAATTTTTATGGTGTGTTCTTCCCTTGTATCCCAAGCGCCACCTAAATTTTTACGCCCAAATTCCACCGTTTAGTATTTTCCCATTTTCGTGCATCTTTCATTCCTAGTTCTGTTTTGTCTCTGTCTATAGTGCCAGTAGCCCAGTCTTTCCCACCTCTGGCCATTTTTTTGATTTGTCCAAACCCTCCCAATTTTACTGGGAGTTTCTTCCATCACCCCCTACATCCAAAAATTTTCTTAATTTTTTATCAGCCTTCTATCTATTTTTAGAAATCCGTGTTCTTCCGCAGCTACAGTGTTGTCAGTCAGATCCTAGATCCGACCACCCTCCACTTCCAAAATCAGAACAAATCACTATCACCTCCAAATCTAGATCCAAAAATAGTCCTGATTTTTTAACTTGATTTCCCACAACTTTTCTGTAGAACACAACCCCAGATTCTGACGTCTACCTCGCGGTAAAAGGCAATCCACAGGAAAGTTCTCTGCTGATCTGAGTCTTCGGTTACTGTACAATAGCAGCATATAAAATTAGCCAACACAAAGTACAAATCTGGTGAATTTTTCTGAAGACCACTAGATTGTAGTACTTCGAAGCAGCTTTCCAACGGCTCTGATCTCGTCGCATTCTGACACCGATGCTGATTGTAGCGTCCGTTCTCGCCGGAGCGCGCGCTGAAATATAGAACCAGCAGATTTCTGATCGGTTTTTCCGACCGGTGCCGAACGGAGCCGCCCGGCCTCCGGCCGGTGAACCAGCGTGTCGTCAGCCCGGGGAGCGCTTCTCCAAGTGTCTCCACTACAGCGGTACCACCGGATCCCACACGGCCCCTCCGGACAGCATGTGGGCTCCACGGTCGTGAACACGCGTGTAGCCGAATCAACACACGAAGCTGCCCGTCAACCCGAATTCGGTCCTCCCGGGCCCATTTGTATAGCCCTTTACCTCCCTGCGTGGAGTGAGCATGTTCCCATTGCTGTAATTATTGTGTGTTAAGTTTCTCGGGAGTACGAGTTTTCGGCCGGGTCCGTCTTCCCCACGCCGAGCGCGTGGAGGTATCATTCTCGCTCCCTACACTCGGCATTTGCTTATTTTCATATATACTTGTTTATGCCGCTGCTAGAGAGCATGCTTTAGGTCCGTTAGCTCGCTATATTATCATTCACCGCTGCTACGAGAGAGAGTGTGACCGTCCCGTGACCCGATCTGGGCACGAAAGTGCGAGCCGACCACCCTAGCTCTTGCCGGTTTCTCAACCGCGCACGTCCGACGCTTCCCTCGTTAAGGGACGATCGCGAGCTTGTCGTGTCCGTGTCTCATCCTGCATCAATTTGGTATCAGAGCGAGATGAGTCTAGGGTGTCAAAAAAAAAAAGAGTGTCATTTACGTCTAGTCATTAGTCGGTTTAAGTCGAGTCTAGGATCATCATATTTCAAAAACACACAAAAAAAGGTGTCTTTTTGCATTTACATCCCTTTACTCGGTATATCAAAAGGTGTTGTCCGAACGTTAGGCTACGCCTATCGGGAAGGCCGCACACTTGCGCGAGTGACCTTCGGGTCAATTATCTCCGCCACGTACCAAGTCTTGGTTTACGTCTAGGGTCCTTAGTGTGCATGCATTCCAACTTTGCATTACTTAGGGTCGTGTCTAGTGTCTTGCCCAAATGGCCTTGCATATCCATTCCTAGGGATCCATTCCCGTATTTTGGCAACTATGGCCCACCCATGTCGACCCGTCCAAGGTGATAGGTCCGTGTCCGAGTACATTCGGGCATATCATAAGTATTGGTTGGAACATGGCTTGGGAGATGAGAGCAACACGGCCGCATTTCAGTTCCGGAGAGGTTTGCGCCTTCACTTCCAATTGGAATGTCTTATCCGTAATGCATTCTCTCTAGCGGAATCCTATACGGTCGCTCTAGTGGTCGAACCATTTGAGTCACACTTCTCTCAGTATGGTGGCTTTCGACAACCATCCACCTCCCAGCCGCCTACACCATGGCCTTCACCACTCGAGAGAGTTCCAATGTCATCCATCTCTATTTCTGAATTTGATTCGGAATCCTCTCATTTGGAACCACCAAGGCCCGAGCCACCCATATTTCTAACGGGTACGCTTTTCATAGCCGAGCCGCTTCTTAGTTGGCTCAAGGATGGCTTGGTCCCACCTCCCTTCCCATCAATAGACCCCACACTACCACTAGTGTCAAGCAACTCATTTCATACCACCTTTCGGTCTCGTCACTATGTGGACACATTGGACGACCTTCTTAAAGGGTTAGACCGGCAGTTGACCTTTACACATTTATTGGCCCGAGGCTTCGACCAACCCACTAGTCGTAGCTTCACCCATCCGGCCATAGGGTCCATTACCTCCGTATGTACCGCGGGTTGTGTTACCACGGAGGTTCTTCTACTTCTCCCGCTACCGGATGAGCCTGACTTCATTACTTTTCTTCCGAGGGAGGAGTCATATCTCCTATACACGGTCCCATCTATCACGATGGATGGAGGTGACCCTCACCTTCATGAATTCCAAACATGGGACTATGTAACGGAGGAACCGAGGGGTCACGCTTTCTTTGACCCATTCGACCCCTACTCTAGTGGGCCCTATGACCCATCACTTCCTTCATACCTTATCGGGGAAGTCCACTTTCACACCCCTTTCCCACCGGTCGGGTCATCTACATCAACCAAGCCCGTCCACGATACACCTACACCCGGTTCTTCCACACCCGGCTTCCCTAGCCCTCCCATGTCTCCCAAATCCAAAGGGCCGTCCATGCATGACTGGGTCATACTTAGACATTTAGGTGTACCCCATGCCACCCATCTCCGGTTACGTCAAATGCATGCATGGCACACATTCGGGTGTCCTGGTCCGCCGTCGCCCATGTACGGGTTGGACTAACAGTAGGTTTGTCTCGAGTCATGCATGAGTCAGTATTGTCTCTTCTTTGTGTGGTTTGTTTGCATGGTTTGTGTGCCGTTTGTTTGTCTGCATGTGTCTTGTGCAAGCTCGTCGATGTCAGTCCCTTATGAGTGTGAAGCGAGTAGACTCACTCGATGAGTATGGGATCTGTTCCACATCTATACCCGGATCAGTCACCTACAGGGACTCAGCGGTGATTCCTAGTGAGTCTTCGAGCTGCTTCCTTCCCTTTTGAGAGTGCCCCACCCGGAGTGTCCACCTTCGGCCCATAGCAGTCCGCGCATATTGAGTATATATGGAATGAGCAGGTGCCAATCACTTGGAGTGGAGCATACCCGCGCTACTTGGCACGGTGACGGATCCGCCGGAGTACTCGAGCATCCATACCCCTACTCGACGGGGTCGAGTTCATCCCACCCGGGGAGAGTTGATGGGAATCGACGCCGAGCATGTACCTTTTCTTTTGCATTTATGTCCTTTTAGTTTGTGTTTATATCCTTGGGAAAGTACGTACGCAAATGTAAGGCTTTATAAGCCAATGAGTCATTCCCATGGATTGTGTGGGTTTTTGTGCAAATGTGTAGTAGGTCCAGCTAGGGGGCCCCCTCCCCTTCCCCATTGGTCCACCTCATCCAAGTGGGGCTGGTCAACCATCCTAGGTGGCCATCTAGAAGGTTTGAATGCTAATTGACCACATGGGAGACAAGTGGTGTAAAATGTCAAAGTTGGCCACCTACCTTACCTACCTAGTCAAAGGAGTGCCCCCTCCATATGTAATTTATTTATTTTGAGTTTTGACCACATGGGGGAAGAAAATGGCCTATTTCCCACGAAATTATCAGCCCCCCACCCCATGCCATTTTCTATATAAGCCTATGTATAGTGTCATTAGAAATTAATGAAGAAATGAAGAGAAAATTGTTAGAAAATCAAGAGTGTTCTTGAGCCCCTCCTCTCTCCCTCTGGTTTCTTTCCTCCAACCTCCAGTTCTAGAGTGATTTCTATCTTCTATCCCCTCCCCTCTATCTCCGGTGATCATCTGTGTCACCGCCGCCGCCGCCGTTCGTGCCGCCTTCGAGCCGCCGCGAAATCGTTCTCGGTGTTCTGTCCTGCTGGACAGAGGTCTCTTGCCGAAATTCTTACTATCTACCACGGCCTCTTCGTGGTCTGCAATTTTTATGGTGTGTTCTTCCCTTGTATCCCAAACTCCACCTAAATTTTCACACCCAAATTCCATCGTTTAGTATTTTCCCATTTTCGTGCATCTTTCATTACTAGTTCTATTTTGTCTCTGTCTACAGTGACAGCAGCCCAATGTTTCCCACCTCTGGCCATTTTTTTGATTTGTCCAAACCCTCCCAATTTTACTGGGAGTTTTGTCCATCACCCCCTACATCCACAAATTTTCTTAATTTTTTATCAGCCTTCTATCTATTTTTAGAAATTCGTGATCTTCCGCAGCTACAGTGTTGTCATTCAGATCCTAGATCCGACCACCCTCCACTTACAAAATCTGAACAAATCACCACCACCTCCAAATCCAGATCTAAAAATAGTCCTGGTTTTATAACTTGATTTCCCACAACTTTTCTGAAGTACACAACCCCAGATTCTGACGTCTACCTCGCGGTCAAAGCCAATCCACAGGAAAGTTCTCTGCTAATCTGAGTCTTCGGTTATTGTACAATAGCAGCATATAAAATTCGCCAACACAAAGTACAAATCTGGTGAATTTTTCTGAAGGCCACTAGATTGTAGTACTTCGAAGCAGCTTTCCAACGGCTCTGATCTTGTCGCATTCCGACACCGGTGCTGATCGCAGCGTCCGTTCTCGCCGGAGCGCGCGCTGACATACAGAACCGGCAGATTTCCGATCGGTTTTTTCGACCGGTGCCGAACGGAGCCACCCGGCCTCCGGCCGACAAACCAGCGTGCCGCCAGCCCGGGGAGCGCTTCTCCAAGTGTCTCCACTACAGCGGTACCACCGGATCCCACACGGCCCCTCCGGACAGCACGTGGGCCCCACGGTCGTGAACACGCGTGTAGCTGAATCAACACACGAAGCTGCCCGTCAACCCGAATTCGGTCCTCCCGGGCCCATTTGTATAGCCCTTTACCTCCCTGCGTGGAGTGGGAATGTTCCCATTGCTGTAATTATTGTGTGTTAAGTTTCCCGGGAGTACGAGTTTTCGGCCGGGTCCGTCTTCCCCACGCCGAGCGCGTGGAAGTATCGTTCTCGCTCCCTACACTCGGCATTTGCTTATTTTCATATATACTTGTTTATGCCGCTGCTAGAGAGCATGCTTTAGGTCCGTTAGCTCGCTATATTATCATTCACCGCTGCTACGAGAGAGAGCGTGACCGTCCCGTGACCCGATCCGGGCACAAAAGTGCGAGCCGACCACCCTAGCTCTTGCCGGTTTCTCAACCGCGCACGTCCGACGCTTCCCTCGTTAAGGGACGATCGCGAGCTTGTCGTGTCCGTGTCTCGTCCCGCATCATTAACGGCGATCAAGCCTCAAAGACGAATGATACGGCCCACTGAAGCACTGAAGCCGATGGATATCAATACACTGAAGCCTTCTCAAGCTACCAGAGCCTCAGGTCACCCTGTATGAACACCACGTACTTCACCTCGGGAAAATCGAGATCCAACCGGTAGTGCGACCAAGCCTGCCCAATGAATCGGCATCGACTTCAATCATGCAGCATAAACCACAGCCATTGTCTGACCAAGGACAACGGTATACCTGGTGGCCCGCCACCTTATTGAAAGATCCTCCCGAGGTGAAAGAACGCCCTTAGCTCCTCGGGATAGAGGACTGAAGGCTCTGTCAGTGTAAGATGCCGATTACCTGGCACTGGTACGGCTTCTCACCAAGTTGGGTCCGTTAGTGGCCAAATGATCGCCCAGTCGAGGCGGCAGTATCCTGGGTGCTACCTCACCCCTCAAGAAGCTTCGAGCAGGAGTCGGGCTGAGCCAGCAGTACGAATCATAGTGTTGAAGGTCATGTCAGTGGAAAACCCGCATGTTCAAGTCGAGGACACACGAAGTTCCAAGAAAGGCCGTACGTCGTCCCGAAAGCTTCGTCAAGGCTTCCCGTCAGGGTTTTGTAAGACCGTAACGAGATGAATGGTCAACGGTGACTTCCGAAACCATCCCCGGACCCACTGGTTAATCCGCGTCAAGCGACAAGGGCTAATACGGCGCGCCCCTCACCGGCGCGCTCCCCTTCCCCGGCGCCCCTTATTCCGGTGCGTAAAAGACTTGCGGAAGCTCCTTCCCCGACGCGCTTCCTCGGTGCCGAATTAACCTACACCTATTTAATACTTGGTTCGACCAAATGAAAAAGAGGAGGGATTATCGATCAACTGCCGGGGAAGGGCGAGATCACTGGCGATTACTGAAAGAGGAGAGAGAGCCTGAGAGCCAATCGAACTCAAGTCTGAGAGGGTTCCTTGGGGGAGAAGAGGGTTCTTCCACTGAGGATTCCTGCCGCCACCCTCTTTCGTCTGCTTGCCTGAAGCACGCAGGAGCCGGAGAAGGAGAGGGTCCGATACTCTATTTTGCTGGCAAAACCTAGGTGGGTTTTGTGGATTGCTTCCCGACGATGCCCCTTTTTGGTTTTCTCTTCTGCCATCGTGTAAGTGAGGGGGGAGGGGCGATGATATGAGCCCATCTCCCCCCCCACCACCTTCTCATTCTCTTCTTCTCTGTAATCTCTTCTCTGCCGTCAATGGAACGGCCATCGAGCGACAATGCCGGCGTCGGATTTGTAATTTATGTGTTAGCTCCATGTTCAAGGGATGATGGTATGTACGTATGTGCTGATGGATTGAATGCTCGATGTTGTGTCCCCCTCTCCCACATTTCTCTCAGTCGGTGCATCTGTTTGTTTCCCCGTGCGCGTGGTTTCTGAATCTGGTTTCTCCGACGCTGAATATGCCCTGGGACACCACGGGCTACAGGGATGACCCCCTCCCCGGGTGATGTGACACAACCTTGGATCTAATTTAACAAGCACAACCACAAGGCTATGAAGCCTATGCAAGCGGACCTTCGTATGGCGCACACACTTAACCCGGGGGTAACTCGGGGATGCCGAGTCGAGGAAATGGGACAACCCCCTTGCTGGTAGAGGGCCAGCAAAGTCTAAGTCAAACCTCCCCTTGAGGTGCGGATATTCAACTCAATGTGTTGGCCTTGGCCGAGGGACGCGGATCACTCACTCACACCCACAGGGGTCGCACAAGTGCGGTGGAGCCTTAAGATCGGGCGCTCTCTTCCTTACCGACGGCGCAATTGGAGAATATTAAATGAACAAGAATAATTGAGAGCAAGGGACGAGTTCTCACCTAGTCGGTTTGAAGAAACCGACTCCGGTCGGAGACGGGGGCGAGCGGGGAGGCGAGGGGAAGCACCCGCACGCCGCGTCGATGAAGCTTCAAACCTGTGAGTGTAAATAATACATGAACTACCCCCATGCAAGGGGGGGGGATCTCGGGGAAGGGAAGCCAATGAATACACTCAATACGACCTCCACGCAGGGAGGGGCCTTCAGCCGGCCAAGCGGGGAGGGGAATTCGAGCTAGAAGTGAAGAGAGGGAAGTCGAAGCCGAATCTGCCCGCTGACTGTGTCTCAGGATAGATCGTCAGGTATTTGGACGTTGTGGTCAGCCCTGAATTTTTTTGCAGACGAAACCACTTGGAGTTTCTTCGTAGCTGGATCTGGATGATGCTTGAATTTTGTAAATTTCTTCGGGCACTGCTGCTGGTCGGGGTAGGGGCTTGAACAGGGTGGCAGACCCTCGGATCTGACAGCTTCAGGTTCCTAACAGCATGAAGCAGAGGTTGCCACAGTCGCTCCCGAGCTCAGAATCAGGTACCGCCAGAGTCGTTCCATTGACGAGTCCTCTTCGAATCAAGACCAACGGGGATGCCAGCTGATGTCGGGGTCGACCGATAGGCTCTGAACACTGAGGAGGGGTCGGTGCAGACTAAGTGGAAGCAGAACCGAGCACCCGAGGGAGAAAATTGATAAATTTCAGGTCCGGTCGCCAAATGGGGCTCTGCTTCTTGGAGATGTTAGAAGACTTGTAATAGAAGATGTTTTAAGAAGAACTCTTGATCCGATTCCCAACACGATCATCGCAGTTGAGCTTCCAATCCGGCTCTGGTCTCCTGCCAGGGGGGATCTGCGCAGTTATGGGAGAATGGCTCTCCTAGTCGATCTCGAACTCGGAATGGGATGGGACCACCACCGTTGCGAAGAAGACAGGCAGACGCTTCCGTCGGTATATGGTATGCCACCTGAAGCTCCCAGGGGACGACGGGGTGGCCTCTTCAACCTGCGGCCAATCTGCTGCCAGCAACCAGAACTTGAGAGGGTGGAGATAGGTAATGGGGAATGGGGTAGATGGGAGGGGAAATGAGGTGGTTGTGTGTAGGGGCAACCCCCAGCTGTGAGGGGGTCTAGGAGGGGGGGTTTCAAGGTGTGGGAAGGGGAGAATGGGGGCTGGAAGGGGGTGTTGGCTATGGGTGAGAGAGGAGCTGCGAATTTGGGCTTGGAGGGAGAGGGGAAGGTGAGGGGGGCACAAGTGGGTGGAAGGAAGGTGAGTTTGAATTTTCCTTAATGGAGGGTATTCAATGATGGTCTTGGGGATGGGAGGGGTTGTGTTGGGGAAGGGAAGGGATGCTTGGGGTAGTGGGAAGGGTGCTTGGGGAAGTGGGTGGGGTAGTTGGGGGTTGGGAGGTGGAGCTAGGATTGGTGGAAGCTCTCTTGGGACTAGGGGGTGGAGTAATGGGATGTGTGGGGAAGGGGAGTGGCCTTTAATGGGGGTAGGTGGGAGAGTGGTGGTTGGGAAGGGAGGAGAGAGAAAATTTTCAAAATTGGGTGTGGAGGAGAGAGAAAGGGGAGTAAAAGAGAGAGATTAAGAGAGGGATGGGTGGGGAATCTCTCCCCTAGGGTCTCTCACCCAAATAATGGAATCTCTCCACTAGATAAGAAGTTTGAACTCTCAAAATGTCAAGTTTTTCATTCATTGATTCATTACCTCAAAATGGAGAGAGTGGGGTCCTATTTATAGGGATTCCATAATTTACAATAAGACCCTGACTTTTGACACATTGACTAATAACCAACAAGATAGGGGCGCCCATGGGCCAAGCCCAATGAATTGGGCCCAATAGCTAACTAATAAACCTAATGACACTCAAACCTAGGGAAATAAGCACAAGACCTAGGGACATGACTCAAATAAAAGGGAAATTACAATGATATGACTCAAATAAAATAAAGAAACATACATAGGACTCAAAATAAATGACTAGACCATGATGTATGCCTCCGGGGTAACGAGAATGGTCGAGAGTGTCAGGACGGATGGTTATGATCCCATCATACTCCCGGTGTGTGGAGAACTCGACTCCGTCGAGTAAGAGGTGGTACCGCTCACATGTCTTCCGAAAGAAGCCGATTCTTCCACCTAGCGAGGTAGAGCCCGTTCACCTTGCTCCGAGTGATGATTACCTGTTCATCCAATATTCTCTCAAGTTGCTTACATCGGGCTCTCTGGGCTGATGGTGCTCACATGGGGAGGGGAGGGTGCTCTCTCAAGGGAGGAAGGGGGTTTGAAATTCTCACTTGGTGCCACCGTGGGTCTCTTGTGTGGCACAAGGCTTTCCACATTGAAACTAAAGTTAACTCCGTATCCCTTGAGGAGGCCTAACTTAGTAGTGGGGCTAATGCACCTCAAAACCTGGAAGGGGCTGATCCCACAAAACCTCAATCTTGAGTTGTCTCTATGTGAGAGCCTCTCATTCCTCACCATCCCAGAATCACCCATTTGGATTTCTTGGTGACGCCATTGAGTCGGTCTGCCTTTTGTAGATTTCATGACTCTTGTTGATGCGCTTGCAATGTTATCATGCAATTTTATGAATGATGTCCATTTAGTGGTTATGGGTGGACCTGGACAACCATAGATGGACCTATCATGCCATGATGCCATATGGACCTTGATGAACCTTGGTGGGCCGGGGCAACCATATGTAGACTTATCATGCAATGTTGTCATGTAGACTTTGGTGGGCCTAGGTGGGCCGAGGCAACCATATGTGAACCTATCATGCAAAGTGGTTCATCAAGAAGGGGGAGATTGTTGTGCCCCTGTGGTTTTGATGATTATTTTTGATGTGAGTTAATCATTTGATGATTGGTTTTGTTGTGAGTTAATCACTTGATGATTGGTTTTGTTGTGAGTTAATCACTGTGAGTTATCCTGATGTGTGAGTCATCTTCATATGTTCAGTCATTCTGATGTTCAGTCTGTTTATCAAAGCATTGCATTGCTGTTCAGTTAGTTTATCAGATCATAAAGCATTGCATTTGATGTTCAGTCATGTTATCTACTGCATAAAGTACTCACATGCATATACATCAGTTGTTTTATTCTGCTTATTGAATTCTGTTCAGGCTAAACATCCTTGCATCATCACAGTCAGCATAGTGTGGGTCGACCCCCTTTTTAGATGGGTCGACTCCCCAGATAAGTGTAGTCTATACACTGCATACACTTACAGAAGTCTGCACATCAGCATCACGCAGCAATTATGTACATCACCTTCAGTAGGCATGTCAAGTCCACACATTGCATAGCATGCATCATTCATCAACTGAAGTCTGTTCACTAGCCAAGTCCATACAGAGTCTTCTGTTGCATTTGAAGTATATACATCGCACAACTTGCATGAATTCAAAGTGTGTACATTGTCAAGTCTTTACATCGATTTTTCAAGTGTATACATTGGCACTTGCACTACTTGATCATGTCTACACTCTGTCAGCATTGACTGGGCAGTTGTGGGTCGACCCCCCTTTCTGATGGGTCAACCCCCCAGTTTCGCAAGTCAATACATTGGCCTTAGCTCTCATAGTCTGTACATTGGTCTTCATATTCAAAGTATGTACGTTGGTCTTCACCTGAAGTCCATACATTGGTTTTCATATTCAAAGTCTGTACATCCTCCGCTAAGCCTTCAAAGTCTGTACAGCCATTCCTTGAAGATCAAGTCCATACAACGGCACTGTAGCTTGCTCAACTGAAGTCTATACATCCTTCAAGGCGCCAAGTCTGCACATCGCCTCATTTCTTCAGAGTCTATACATCCACAGTGGAACCCCAAGTCCGTACATCGCTTGCATCTTCAAAGTCCATACAGAGTCTTCTGTTGCATTTGAAGTCTATACATCCTGTGAACCTTCAAGTCTATACATCACCTTCTGCAAGCATTCTTCAAGTATGTACAGCCTGTGCATTGCTTCATAACAAGTCTAGACATCCTGGTTGCGTTCTAAGTCTACACATCTTGCTAGGTCGCACTTCAAAGTATGTACATTGCGCAGCACTGTACAAGTCCATACATTGGCAGCACTGCACAAGTCTATACTTTGGCGTTGGGCATCCAAGTCTAGACATTGATTCACTATTCAAGCCTTGATTCAAAGTCTGTACATTGCTTGGCGCTCACCAAGTCTGTACATCGCTTCAAGCGTTCCAAAGTCTATACATGGCTTGTATCATTAAGTCTAGACATTGCACTGTAGCTTCCTTAGTTGAAGTCTATACATTGCTGATCGAACGTAAGTCTATACATTCCAACCTTTTCCTACGTTCGCTGCTTTAGCTACACCCTAAGTCTACACATTGGCAAAGTATATACATCGCTCATGCAAGTCTGTACAGCCAACGCATTCATTGATTCAAAGTCTGTACACTGGTCCTCAGGCGTCCCAAGTCTGTACATTGGTTCAGGTTTACCAAGTCTATACATTGCTTCAATATTCTCAAAGTCTGTACAACCTGCCTTATCGTTCAGAGTCTCTACATCATTCCTCAAAGGCCAAGTGTATACATTGTCCATGTGTTCAAATGTTTCAAGTCTATACATTGGATAGGCTCGTTCATGCTTCGTTCATCTCAAGTCTGTACACTGCCTTTCACATGCACTCATTAATCAAGTCTGTACAGTCCTTGTTTGCAAGTCTATACACTCGATTCCTTCACGCATTACCAGAAGCCTACACATCCCCCTCTGCCATGTTAATGCATCAGATTTCAAGTCTATACACTGAAGACGCTGAAGGCCTTCAAGTGTATACACTCTCACGTTGTTCATACTTGCATATATGCTGTTTTCAAGTGTATACACTCTCACATTGTCATACTTGCCTATGTCCCTAAGTCTATACACTCGATGGCTTCATACATTTCACAGAAGTCCACACATTCCCCTTGTTATGATAATGCATTCTTCAGCAAGTATATACACTGAGGTCGCATGAAGACTTACAAGTCTATACACTCTCTCAGTGTACACACTTACTCATTTACTGCTTCTAAAGTATATACACTCGTTGTTATAAGCCTGAACTAACTAATTCGTTTCATTTCGTTTTGTCTCTGTCTGCAGATGACTCAGGTTAATGATTGGGTGCGTGAATCGAGGATGATGCCTGGCACGTGATCCGAGGTGCTCTCTGGGCGGGAACCTGAAGGATACACGCCCTAGCACCTGCTGAAGCTGATATAAATAGAAGCCTTCGTCCACTGAAGAGAAATGATCAGAAAGAAGAGGGCTGATCGAGACTATGAGCCGAAAGTAAGAGAAGAAAGTAGGAGCAGCAAGAAGCAGAAGAAGAAGAAGAAGAGTGAAGATAGAGAGTGAGAGCAGCAGAAGAAAAAGAGAAAGAGAGAGCTCGTAAGGATTGAAAGAAAAGAGAAAGACAGTGAGAGTGAAAAGGAGAGCAGAGAAGAGAAAGATTGCGTGAGCTGAGAAGAAGAAAGAAGAGGAAGAAAGGAATAGAGGAGAGAGTTCTATTGAAGATCTGTTCAGTCTGTTCATAGATCAAATCCAGAACGACTATGCTCATTGAGAGCTATATTTCTTGTGTTTCATTTCAGCTTTTGTCGCTGTGCTTTTTTATGTTTTCTTATTTTTCCTTTTGTTACTCAGGTTACTATTGTTCTTCCGATTCTCAGTAGTGAGGTCGGGTTCCTCCTGTGGACTCAGGAGAAGGGAGATCTGATCTCCGGTTCTGGGCTTGTGGGTTGCAAGTCCAGGGTTCCCTCCTGGTCTGGAGGAAGAGAGGTCTTCGACCTCTGGTTTGCTGGTGACGGGGAGTCACTGGTGGGTTCTCTCCTGGTCTGGAGGAAGAGAGACCTAGTCTCTGGTTTCCAAGTGGCTAGGAGTCACTTGGGGTGTCCCTCCAATTTGGAGGAAGAGGGGAGGTTGTTCCCCTTGTCAAGCTGTGTGGCAGCAACTTGTTTGCAGACTGAGTCTGCTTTCTAGCTTGTGCTAGTGGAAGCCTCACTCCGGTTGGGAGTGAGAGGTGGACGTAGGTCTTGGTGACCGAACCACCTAAAAAATCTCTTGAGCAGTGGTTTGTCTGTGTGTTTGCTTTCGCTAGATGATTGCTTAGGCGCGCTCCATGTGTTTGCTCATGAGTTTAATTGAATTATTTTTATTCTGTGATTGCGTCTAGCATCTGTGTTTTAATTTGGGCATTATTTCTGAAGGGGATACATTCACCCCCCTCTGTATCCGGGCATAGCACCCTATCAATTGGTATCAGAGCGGTGTCTGCATAGAAGGTCCAGCGACCTGCAGATCCGATCCTGCTGTCTTAGGTGCTTATTTACTTTTGGTGCATCAATATTCCTGTTACATTATATCTGATCTGTTTCCATGGGTGAACCACCAGTTTTCAACGGTTCCAATTTTAGTGTATGGTTTGCTAGTCTAAAAAATTATGCTAAATCTGTTAATCCAGACCTGTGGAAAGTGATTTCACACGGTCCTCATGAACTACCAAAGAAAAAGTCCAAATGGACTGACGGTCACAAATCACTGCATGAAGAGAATCAGATAGCTATAAATCTAATGAAGGCAGCTACTGATAGAGCTTTTCATTCATGTTTCTTTGATTGCAGTTCTGCTAAAGATATTCTGGACATGCTGAAGCGAACTCAGAAGAGAAATGAGGACAGCTGCATGATGGCTGACAGAAGCAATCAAAGTGGCAGCCAAAATGAAGAAGATGTTGATGATGAGATAAATCTAGAGAACTATACCTTAGATGACTGGGAGAATTCATATGCTGAATTATTAGAGTCTCATGAACAGTTAAGAAAACAATACAAAAAATTGAAGAAGAATAGTAGGTCAGACAGTTTCAATTCTCCATGTAAAAACTGTGCTGAACTGAAAAATGTTCATGATGTTTTTGTGTCTGATATTCAAATGTTGAAAAAGCAAATTTTGATGCTGAAGATTGAGAATCAAGATCATGTAAAAGAGATCTCTGAACTTGAGAAGAAGCTTAGCCTAACTTGTAATGATTCTGTTCAGAGTAAGAATTTGCTGGAAAAATTTGAATGTGTTAAGTCTGAACTAAGTAGGCTAGAATCTGAAAATGACTCTCTGAAATAATCTGTTAAAGATAATGAAGAAAAATTTGGGAAACTTGAGCAAGAGAAGAATTTAGTTGCTGAAAAATTGAATGCCATAAAATCTGTAAACATAGAATTACAGAAAGATTTTGAAAAGCAACAAAGAGAAATGAAGGAAATTGAAAATGGAAGAATGTATGAAGTCAATTCAGAAGACCAGCTTCTAATAAATGAATTGGTTCAGAATGATAAGTTTAAAGAAGAAATTGAAAAATTGAAGTTGTTAAACAGTGGCATGTCTGAAAGACTTCTTACATTGGAGAAAGGAAAAGTCATCTGTACAAATGAAACTGAAAAAGAAGATGATCCTAGAAAGGAGATCGAAGAATACAAAATTGCCAACAAGGTTTTGAGTGAAGTTGTCAATTGCAGTGAACAAGAGACTGCAAGTTATGAGTTACATATTGCCTCTCTAGAATATGAAATCCTAGACTTGAGGAAATCTCTGTCTAAATTTGTTGATGGACAAGAAAATCTGGACAGGTTGTTAGGTGTTAAGGTCAATACTCAAAAGGAAGGGTTAGGCTACAACAATGTCAATAAAAAGGCTTTCAAAAATAAGCTAATGACATCTTTTATCAAAGCATCAGATGTTGCCACCACCTCAGAAAATAAACAACCAAATGTTCAGAAGAATCAGAAACAAACTGGAAAAATGGAAAAGGTCAGTCATGTGAAGAAGGGATTGAATCAAAGTGAAAATGTGCATGCTGTAAAACACACTGATACACCTAGACATGCACATAAAAGAGAAATCATTAAAAGTCATTAATGTCACAAGATTGGCCACTTGATGCATGAATGTAACTTAATGAAATCAGATGATCTGAAAGCTAGAGAAAAGCATGGTAGGAATTCGCAGGTCAAGTTTCCTGTCCCTAAGAAAAAGAGTGTCACATATTCTAATTGTGACAAAGTAGGACACACTACTGCTCATTACTAGTTTGCAAGCGGTAAGGAAAAATCATGTTCATATCATACAAAATACTTTACAAATCAGCATGTTTTTAATACGAACAAATCTGTTTCAAAGAACCAGCACATCATCTGTTTTAACTGCAACAAAATAGGCCACATGGCCTCTGAATGCTGGTCAGGTTCTTATAGAAGAAATTCTCTCAATTGCTCTCACTGTGGAAAGCATGGCCACACAGTCAAGGACTGTTGGCATGCTCAAGGGAAAATTTTCATCTCTGAAAGGTTTAAATTCCCTGCAAGTACAAATGCTCTCAGAAAGAGCAAAGTTATTTTTAAAAGGAAAAACTTTGAATGTTTTGATTATGGAAAATAGTTTGGTCATACAAATAACAGAAATCTCCATGCCAATGCACATAAAATTCATGTTCATAATGATGTGCATAAAAAGAACCTAAAGTCTATTTTCTCATGCTATAACTGTGGAAAGCCAGGACACAGGGCTACAACCTATTGGCTGGCAGGATATCAAAACCAAACTGGTTTTGGTAAATAGAATTTTTATTCTGTTAACAAAAGATTTCATGCATATGCACATAGAATTCATGTTAATAAGAGTGTGCATAAATCAGATCTGAAAACTGTTGCTTCTTGCCATCATTATGGCAAATCTGGACATTTGATGGATGGTTATCCTCTGATGAAATTCAATGATCATCAAGTTAAAAATGTGATGAGAAAACCTGCTAGAAGTGATACTGCCATGTCAGGACCCAAGACTTCTTGGGTGCCTATTTGTGCAAAATAGGTTGCTAACTTGCAGGTGTGCCTTGGAAGCTGAAGAATAAAGAGGGGTAACAATCCAAGGCACTCAAGAAGAAAACCCCTCCTGAATCTTTCAGGTAAATTTCTTACACTTCCTGTTCTTAGTCTTATTGCATAGCACATTAGATCTGATTTTACATTTTCATTCATCATCTGCCATTTGCATCATTTTCTGATCATACACTTGCCGAGTGATCTGTGCAAATATCAGATTAAAAGGGTTGTCTGCATCTGATGCATACATATGCCAATTGCAATTGTTTGATAATTATTGTTATGCATAATCTCTGAAAACAAATTGCATTCTGAAATTTCTGAAAAATCTGAACTGCATATGAATGTGGTTTGAAATTTGTCTGATGCATAGCTCACTGAAAATCTGGATTGTATATAGGACTGCATGTTGAATGATCATGATTGACCTCTATGGTATATAAATGGTAAGCTACCAAAAGACAGGGAAATCTGTCTGGAGGTTCTTGCTATGTGTGAGGTGGTCTTTTAGACCAAGTGCTCCGCCTGGTACCATGGGTCATTTTGCTTAATAGGACAGTCTGATTGAGCATAAGTCACATTGTCATATGTTCAGTCCTCAGTGTAAAACATTGCATGTTTTCAGGGGGAATTAATTGCATGTCTTTGCATAACATTCAATGTTGAGTCTTTGCATGTCTTTGCATACATGGAGTTAATTGCATTGCATTTCATTGAAAAATACCAAAAAGAGTGACTGAATGCATATTGTCAGGGGGAGTCAATGCATTGCATGTAGGTTGTCAAATACATACTCTTGTGAGAATTCATTGCATATCCTTCCTTATTGGTTTCTATTGACAAACCTTGATCATATTCTTGAAAACACTGGGCTTCAAAATCTCCTCTATCATTTGATATCTGAATTCCATCAGTCTTTCATGAAGATTTCAATGGGACTATCTCGATCATAAATCTGAAAACACTTGAACTATGAATCTTCTATTATACGATTTTATGAATGTCTAAAATAACTCATGTGGTTTAAGCTTAATGTTTTCATGGAGTTTGACTTTAAAATCTCTTAAAAATATCTGAATCATGTTTAATAAACTTTAACCATCTGTTTCATGCTGTGTCTTGTAAAATCTTCTGAAATCTGCATTATTGAATACATGACTTTATTTCGTTAAGTACATGAAATTATTATTGATTTGAAGCAAATGAATTTTTCTGAAATGTCTAAAGGGTAATTTCTGTCAGAGCAATGACTTTGGTCACTGAGAAACACATGTCCAAAGGACTGTGTCATGAGGTGCCATAGTTAACTCTGCTTAAGATGAGTGTTAATCAGGCAGAGCAATGGCATGCACACTGAGAAATACAACTCACTCATCAAGAAATGATTTGTAGTGTGTCATGATGTGTAAATGCTATCTCTGTTCATATAAAGTATGACAGTTAGTCACACTAAGTGCTTAGGGATATTGGCCTCTGATCAAGGTATATCCTCTAGTTACAAGGTGTGCACTGAACTAGAGTGCTCGTAAAATTTGTAGCATGAAAATTGTTGAACAAATTGAAATATCTGAATATTGATGCTAAAATCAAATTGCTACAACCCTAGACAAATTCACATGACTTCATAAATGCTTGATCTCAATTCTAGTGCATGTAATTCCGATTGAAGTCAATAAATTTGATTGTGTAAGAGAAAGGGAGGTTAATCAAGATAAAAATGAGGGCTTGGTTCATTTTTATTAAACCATGGTTTTAGATATCAATACAGAATTTTATTGATAAACTCTGCATACATCATGTTTAAACCATGCTGATCAATAAACCTCATTCATAAGCCCTTATAATGGAAGACCTTGAAAAAATTATATTTTGGATTTATGAGATTGATATCTCCTTGAAAATCTTGTTGAACTTCTTGTGCTTGGAGCTTCTTTGAAGATTTGTAATTTGAAACTCTTCTGCTCACTGTCCTTGATTCATTGACCTGAACTTATCCTTGAATGCCTCTGTGGTCTCCCTCTCACCCATATCAATTGGGAGAAATGCAACAGATGCATATCAATTGGCATCTACTCAGGGGGAGCTTCCTTGTAATATTGAATCATGTTCATCTCAATTGGTAACAATTGTGTCTTTGCATTCATATATTTAGGGGGAGGTATTGCACTTCTAGTTGCATCTGCATTTCTACATTCATACCTCTCCATGGTTCATCTTGTTTATTGCAAGGAGGATAAATTGACTGAAATTTTAAACATACTTTAACTTCTCAAACTATTTTCTTTTTGATGAAGTCAAAGGGGGAGAATAGTTTGTGTCATCAGAATTACTCACAGTGTAGTGTTGCCATCATCAAAAAGGGGAGATTGTTGTGCCCCTGTGATTTTCATGATTGGTTTTGATGTGAGTTAATCATTTGATGATTGGTTTTGTTGTGAGTTAATCACTTGATGATTGGTTTTGTTGTGAGTTAATCACTGTGAGTTATCCTGATGTGTGAGTCATCTTCATATGATCAGTCATTCTGATGTTCAGTCTGTTTATCAAAGCATTGTATTGCTGTTCAGTTAGTTTATCAGATTATAAAGCATTGCATTTGATGTTCAGTCATGTTATCTGCTGCATAAAGTACTCACATGCATAAACATCAGTTGTTTTATTCTGCTTATTGAATTCTGTTCAGGCTAAACATCCTTGCATCATCACAGTCAGCATAGTGTGGGTCGACCCCCTTTCTAGATGGGTCGACTCCCCAGATAAGTGTAGTCTATACACTGCATACACTTACAGAAGTCTGCACATCAGCATCACGCATCAAGTATGTACATCGCCTTCAGTAGGCATGTCAAGTCCACACATTGCATAGCATGCATCGTTCATCAACTGAAGTCTGTTCACTGGCCAAGTCCATATAGAGTCTTCTGTTGCATTTGAAGTATATACATCGCACAACTTGCATGAATTCAAAGTGTGTACATTGTCAAGTCTTCACATCGTTTTTCAAGTGTATACATTGGCACTTGCACTACTTGATCATGTCTACACTCTGTCAGCATTGACTGGGCAGTTATGGGTCGACCCCCCTTTCTGATGGGTCGACCCCCTAGTTTTGCAAGTCAATACATTGGCCTTAGCTCTCATAGTCTGTACATTGGTCTTCATATTCAAAGTATGTACGTTGGTCTTCACCTGAAGTCCATACATTGGTTTTCATATTCAAAGTCTGTACATCCTCCGCTAAGCCTTCAAAGTCTGTACAGCCATTCCTTGAAGATCAAGTCCATACAACGGCACTGTAGCTTGCTCAACTGAAGTCTATACATCCTTCAAGGCGCCAAGTCTGCACATCGCCTCATTTCTTCAGAGTCTCTACATCCACAGTGGAACCCCAAGTCTGTACATCGCTTGCATCTTCAAAGTCCATACAGAGTCTTCTGTTGCATTTGAAGTCTATACATCCTGTGAACCTTCAAGTCTATACATCGCCTTCTACAAGCATTCTTCAAGTATGTACAGCCTGTGCATTGCTTCATAACAAGTCTAGACATCCTGGTTGCGTTCTAAGTCTACACATCCTGCTAGGTCGCACTTCAAAGTTTGTACATTACGCAGCACTGTACAAGTCCATACATTGGTAGCACTGCACAAGTATATACTTTGGCGTTGGGCATCCAAGTCTAGACATTGATTCACTATTCAAGCCTTGATTCAAAGTCTGTACATTGCTTGGTGCTCACCAAGTCTGTACATCGCTTCAAACGTTCCAGAGTCTATACATGGCTTGTATCATTAAGTCTAGACATTGCACTGTAGCTTCCTTAGTTGAAGTCTATACATTGCTGATCGAACTAAGTCTATACATTCCAACCTTTTCCTACGTTCGCTGCTTTAGCTACACCCTAAGTCTACACATTGGCAAAGTATATACATCGCTCATGCAAGTCTGTACAGCCAACGCATTCATTGATTCAAAGTTTGTACACTGGTCCTCAGGAGTCCCAAGTCTGTACATTGGTTCAGGTTTACCAAGTCTATACATTGCTTCAATATTCTCAAAGTCTGTACATCATGCCTTATCGTTCAGAGTCTCTACATCATTCCTCAAAGGCCAAGTGTATACATTGTCCATGTGTTCAAATGTTTCAAGTCTATACATTGGATAGGCTCGTTCATGCTTCGTTCATCTCAAGTCTGTACACTGCCTGTCACATGCACTCATTAATCAAGTCTGTACAGTCCCTTGTTTGCAAGTCTATACACTCGATTCCTTCACGCATTACCAGAAGCCTACACATCCCCCTCTGCCATGTTAATGCATCAGATTTCAAGTCTATACACTGAGGACGCTGAAGGCCTACAAGTGTATACACTCTCACGTTGTTTATACTTGCATATATGTTATTTTCAAGTGTATACACTCTCACATTGTTCATACTTGCCTATGTCCCTAAGTCTATACACTCGATGGCTTCATACATTTCACAGAAGTCCACACATTCCCCTTGTTATGATAATGCATTCTTCAGCAAGTATATACACTGAGGTCGCATGAAGACTTACAAGTCTATACACTCTCTCAGTGTACACACTTACTCATTTACTGCTTCTAAAGTATATACACTCGTTGTTATAAGCATGAACTAACTAATTCGTTTCATTTCGTTTTGTCTCTGTCTGCAGATGACTCAGGTTAATGATTGGGCGCGTGAACTGAGGATGATGCCTGGCACGTGATCCGAGGTGCTCTCTGGGCGAGAACCTGAAGGATACACGCCCTAGCACTTGCTAAAGCTGATATAAATAGAAGCCTTCATCCACTGAAGAGAAATGATCAGAAAGAAGAGGGTTGATCGAGACTGTGAGCCGAAAGTAAGAGAAGAAAGTAGGAGCAGCAGAGAAGTAGAAGAAGAAGAAGAAGAGTGAAGATAGAGAGTGAGAGCAGCAGAAGAAAAAGAGAAAGAGAGAGCTCGTGAGGATTGAAAGAAAAGAGAAAGACAGTGAGAGTGAAAAGGAGAGCAGAGAAGAGAAAGATTGCGTGAGCTGAGAAGAAGAAAGAAGAGGAAGAAAGGAAGAGAGGAGAGGGTTCTATTGAAGATCTGTTCAGTCTATTCGTGGATCAAATCCAGAACGACTATGCTCATTGAGAGTTATATTTCTTGTGTTTCATTTCCAGCTTTTGTCGCTGTGCTTCTTTTGTTTTCTTATTTTTCCTTTTGTTGCTCAGGTTACTATTGTTCTTCCGATTCTCAGTAGTGAGGTCGGGTTCCTCCTGTGGACTCAGGAGAAGGGAGATCTGATTTTCGGTTCTGAGCTTGTGGGTTGCAAGTCCAGGGTTCTCTCCTGGTCTGGAGGAAGAGAGGTCTTCGACCTCTGGTTTGCTGGTGACGGGGAGTCACTGGTGGGTTCCCTCCTGGTCTGGAGGAAGAGAGACCTAGTCTCTGGTTTCCAATTGGCTGGGAGTCACTTGGGGTGTCCATCCGGTTTGGAGGAAGAGGGGAGGTTGTTCCCCTGGTCAAGCTGTGTGGCATCAACTTGTTTGCAGACTTAGTCTGCTTTCTAGCTTGTGCTAGTGGAAGCCTCACTCCGGTTGGGAGTGAGGGGTGGACGTAGGTCTTGGTGACCAAACAACCTAAAACATCTCTTGAGCAGTGGTTTTTTTGTGTGTTTGCTTCCCCTAGATGATTGCTTAGGCGCGCTCCATGTGTTTGCTCATGAGTTTAATTGAATTAGTTTTATTCTATGATTGCGTCTAGGATCTGTGTTTTAATTTGGGCATTATTTCTGAAGGGGATACATTCACCCCCTTCTGTATCCGGGCATAGCACCCTATCAAAGTGGTGATGAATGTCGGGGGACCTGGACATCCGTAGATGATTTTCACATGCTTAAGACCCATGATGAATGAGGGTGGACCAATACATCCGAATATGGATCACTCATTCTTTCTACTTGACATGTGGGTGATATGAATGAATGGACCCAACATAGTGTTCATGCCAAGTGGTGTGGTAAGCCTAGACACATGCATATTTTTCCTATGGGTGACTTCCATGTGTATAGGTGTGGGACAACGTTTGAACTCCCATTGGAAAGGGTCGAATGGATCTAAGAAGGTGGTCATCATCGGGTGGAGCACAACCTCATTACGTAGGGATATGTGGCCCAAGGTCATGGCACCCAAGGTGTAACCCGGGTCTAAGATGAAGTGAATTGGGTCAAACATGGTGAGTTGGTGTAGGGAAAGGTGGGTGGTGGATAAAGTGTTTGGGTCACACAAGTCTCTTGACTCCCATTGGAATGGATCATATGGATCATAAAATGGGTTACCTAGGGGGAGGAACTCCATATCCTCAAGATCCTCAAAAGGTGCTAAGTCATCCTTCTCCATGATAGTTGGGCCAATGTTCTTGGCAAGTGGGTTGGCCATGAGTGGAGGGCTTGGCTTTCTATCCGAGATAAGAAGCTCTAAATCGAGGAGAAGGTTGGGCTCATCGGGTGTAGGGAGGAATAGAAGGAGGTCGCTAATGTAGCAACCAATGGTGCAAACCGAGGTGATAGACTCTATGCATACGTGTAGGAGGCTAAGGCTCCTAGGTTGTTCGACCATAGGGGTCAACATGCTAGTCATCTCTAATTGCCATGCTATGCCCTTGAGAAGGTCCTCTAAGGTCTTCACTTGATAGGATACTTGGATTGTGGTGTGATAGGAGAAGAAGGGCACTATGGGAAGGTCTTGTTCTATGGGAGGGAAAACATGGGCAGGGATCTCTCTAATTGGGCTCTCCTTTAGCCAACTAACAATGGATTCTCCTAAGATGAGCTCCGCCCCAACTAGAGAGGGTGGTGTAAGGTAAAGACCATCGTGTGAGATTTCTTCTTCAACTTAGACTTGGGTTTCCTCCAAGGTGGGGGGTGGGTTTGGAGTGCTCACAACTATTGGATCGGGTATGAGTTCTTCTACCAAGGAGGTGAGGGGGTCTTTTGGGGTGATGAGGGTTGGTGTGTGGTGCTCCCAGGGTGGAGGGTAAAGGGAAACTTGGATTGGGATTGGTAGAGTGGGGTTTGGGAGTGGAAGTAGTGGAGGCCTAGGTTGGGGTAGGATTGGGGTTGGAAGTGGAAGGTGGGTTGGGTGACAAGATTTGGGTTGATGGGTTTTGGGGGGTGTACCCTTTTTAGGGGACGATGGAGGGGTAGTGGTGAGGACCAAGGGGAGATGTGGGGTATGGGTTTGGTGAGGGATTGTGGGTTGGGTGGTGGTAGCCGTCATGGGTCTAGGTGGAGGGATGGACACGGGGTCCACTTGAGTTTGAATGGTGGTCCTTATTGGGGAAACCGGGTCGGTTAGGGGTCTCTTCCCCTTGGGATCGACCGGTTGTGGAGGGGGGGAAGTGGGGGCCAATTGAGTTTGGATAGTGAGGTTTGCGGAAGGGGGTTTTGGTTGGAGTGTGGGGTCCCTTAGGGGATTTGGTGGAGAGGTGGATGCTTGGTTTATTTGGGCCTTAAGGGAGAGGACTTGGTCGCGAAGTGTAGTTATGATGGCTGAGAAGTGATTTGTTGGGAGTGATGGGGGAGGAGGCCTAAAGGTGGTATCAAGTTGGTCGGGTGGGGATGGAGGAGTGGTAGTGCACCTCGGGCTAGGGGTGTTTGAGTAGAAGGGGTGGGAATATTTGGGGATGTAGATTTTTCTAAGTTCTTTCTTCATATCATCCCATGAGAAAATGGGTTCTTGTTTCCTAACGTCCCTTAAGCCCATTATGTTCCTCCATTTTTCTTTGGCTTGACCCCGAAATTGCCCCATGGCAACGCGGACTCTTGCGGGTCCATAAACCATAGTTCTCTCAAAGTGTTTTTCCATGGTGACCTCCCACTTTAGGTAGGCACTATATCATGATCCATCGAAGAGGAGATCCTCAAAAGAGATTATGTCAAATGGAGGGTTGATCGGTCCCTTGTGGGGGGTCGAGTGGGATGAATGTGACCAAAGAGAGGTAGCCATGTTGATGAATGCAAATGTGCCCAAGGACTAAACTTAGGAGAGACAAGTCTAAAACTTGCTCTGATACCACTTGATGTGACACAACCTCGGATCTAATTTAACAAGCACAACCACAAGGCTATGAAGCCTACGCAAGCGGACCTTCGTATGGCGCACACACTTAACCCAGGGGTAACTCGGGGATGCCGAGTCGAGGACATGGGACAAGCACCTTGCTGGTAGAGGGCCAGCAAAGTGTAAGTCAAACCTCCCCTTGAGGTGCGGATATTCAACCCAATGTGTTGGCCTTGGCCGATGGACGCGGATCACTCACTCACACCCACGGGGGTCGTACAAGTGCGGTGGAGCCTTAAGATCGGGCGCTCTCTTCCTTACCGACGGCGCAATTGGAGAATATTAAATGAACAAGAATAATTAAGAGCAAGGGACGAGTTCTCACCTAGCCGGTTTGAAGAAACCGACTCCGGTCGGAGACGGGGGCGAGCGGGGAGGCGAGGGGAAGCACCCGCACACCGCGTCGATGAAGCTTCAAACCTGTGAGTGTAAATAATACATGAACTACCCCCATGCAAGGGGGGGGGGGATCTCGGGGAAGGGAAGCCAAGGAATACACTCAATACGACCTCCACGCAGGGAGGGGCCTTCATCCGGCCAAGCGGGGAGGGGAATTCGAGCTAGAAGTGAAGAGAGGGAAGTCGAAGCCGAATCTTCCCGCTGACTGTGTCTCAGGACAGACCGTCAAGTATTTGGATGCTGTGGTCAGCCCAAAATTTTGTTGCAGACGAAACCACTTGGAGATTCTTCGAAGCTAGATCTGGATGATGCTTGAATTTTATAAATTTCTTCGGGCACCACTGTTGGTCGGGGTAGGGGCTTGAACAGGGTGGCAGACCCTCGGATCTGATAGCTTCAGGTTCCCAATAGCAGGAAGCAAAGGTTGCCACGGTCGCTCCTGAGCTCAGAATCAGGTGCCGCCAGACTCGTTGGAACCTTTGACGAGTCCTCTTCGAAGCAAGATTGACAGGGATGCCAGCTGATGTCAGGGTCGACCGGTAGACTCTGAACACTGAGGAGGGGTCGGTGCAGACTAAGTGGAAGCAGAACTGAGCACCCGAGGGATAAAATTGATAACTTTCAGGTCCGGTCGCTAAATGGGGCTTTGCTTCTTGGAGATGTTAGAAGACTTGTAATATAAGATGTTTTAAGAAGAACTCTTGATCCGATTCCCAACACGATCATCGCAGTCGAGCTTCCAATCCAGCTCTGGTCTCCTACCAGGGGGGATCTGCGCAGTTGTGGGAGAATGGCTCTTCTGGTCGATCTCGAACTCGGAATGGGACGGGACCACCACCGTTGCGAAGAAGACAGGCAGACGCTTCCGTCGGTATATGGTATGCCACCTGAAGCTCCCAGGGGACGATGGGGTGGCCTCTTCAACCTGCGGCCAATCTGCTACCTGCAACCAGAACTTGAGAGGGTGGAGATAGGTAATGGGGAATGGGGTAGATGGGAGGGGAAATGAGATGGTTGTGTGTAGGGGCAACCCCCAGCTGTGAGGGGGTCTAGGAGGGGGGGTTTCAAGGTGTGGGAAGGGGAGAATGGGGGCTGGAAGGGGGTGTTTGCTATGGGTGAGAGAGGAGCTGCGAATTTGGGCTTGGAGGGAGAGGGGAAGGTGAGGGGGGCACAAGTGGGTGGAGGGAAGGTGAGTTTGAATTTTCCTTAATGGAGGGTATTCAATGATGGTCTTGGGGGTGGGAGGGGTTGTGTTGGGGAAGGGAAGGGGTGCTTGGGGTAGTGGGAAGGGTGCTTGGGGAAGTGGGTGGGGTAGTTGGGGGTTGGGAGGTGGAGCTAGGATTGGTGGAAGCTCTCTTGGGACTAGGGGGTGGACTAATGGGATGTGTGGGGAAGGGGAGTGGCCTTTAATGGGGGTAGGTGGGAGAGTGGTGGTTGGGAAGGGAGGAGAGAGAAAATTTTCGAAATTAGGTGTGGAGGAGAGAGAAAGGAGCGTAAAAGAGAGAGATTAAGAGAGGGATGGGTGGGGAATCTCTCCCCTAGGGTCTCTCACCCAAATAATGAAATCTCTCCACTAGATAAGAAGTTTGAACTCTCAAAATGGCAAGTTTTTCATTCATTGATTCATTACCTCAAAATGGAGAGAGTGGGGTCCTATTTATAGGGATTCCACAATTTACAATAAGACCCTGACTTTTGACACATTGACTAATAACCAACAAGATAGGGGCGCCCATGGGCCAAGCCCAATGAATTGGGCCCAATAGCTAACTAATAAACCTAATGACACTCAAACCTAGGGAAATAAGCACAAGACCTTGGGACATGACTCAAATAAAAGGGAAATTACAATGATACGACTCAAATAAAATAAAGAAACAAACATAGGACTCAAAATAAATGACTAGACCATGATGTACGCCTCCGGGGTGACAAGAATGGTCAAGAGTGTCAGGACGGATGGTGATGACCCCATCATCGGGTCCTTCACGTCGATGCAATGGTCGTGTCCAACTCGATGGTTCCTGCATATTTCATGGGTAGAGGTGTGCCTGTGCACGTATCTCTCCCCGTTCCGTTTTGAGGTCTGATCCCCATTTTCTTTTCTCTTTGCATTGTTCTATTGCTCAGGGAAGGTCGGGATCACCTCCAGAACACTAGGGCCTGTCTTGCGACTGTTGCATACCAATTACTCGAGCATATGTGTACGTAGCTAAATCATCTTTTCTACAGACTAGTCATCGCCTCTCCACATGGATGCCGTCCTAATAATTCCCCTATCCACATACTAGCTACCCCTTTCTGTAATTGCTAATCATCCCTTCCCTGTGAGTGTTAATTCCTTTAACCCTCGAGCATTAATACTCTAACCCATGCTTGGTAATCTATCAACTCAATCGGCTGTCGTGTGATGTTATGCATTCCTGCTTTCATCTCGTCTGCATTCAAGGTCTGTGAGCTTGCTCGATAGCATTGCTCCAGTTAACCGGGGAGGGGAAACATTCCCCAATGTTTCATTACAAACACCACTTGGTCGACAGGAACTCATCTGTCAGTGATGAGCATCCCCACTAGCCACTGGGTGAACAACAATAGGGTTAACCCTGATAGATTAAAATCCACAGCCCTCAAGGGACTCTGTGGTGACTAAGGGATGTGTGTCCCTCGTAGGCTGGCCCTCGGGGCTCCCTTCCCTAATAGTCATCCCTCTCTCGGATATAGTGTTGACTACTGGTCGCATGTCCCTCGTAGGCTAGCCCTTGGGGTCGTTGCCTCCCTCATTAGTCGCCTTATCCGCTCGTTTTCACCCACGGAACCATGGTGCCCCTGGTAGGCTAGTCCTCGGGGTTTTCCTGTCCGATTGGGATCTGCTGGCTGCCGTTGTGCCGATCGGCTCGTTAGAGCCTTACTCCACACGTGAGTATGACCCCGCTTCCCCCCTGCAATCCTTCAAGGATGGGGAGATGATGCCCAATTTTTGCCAGATTTTAAATTAATAAGTAACCTTCATGAATTGACCTTAATAAACACGTGTTTTTAAGCAATAAACCTCCGTGCTCGAGTATGAACCTTGCACGAGCTTATGACTCTGTTCCCGGAGAGCCCGAGACTCTAACTCAATAAACAATCAGCCCAATTAACCCCAAAAACCTTAACAACGTCTTAATAAACCATAAAAGATTCAAAAATACCAAAAAATCAACTTAAACGGTGTGATCCTAACTCGGCGCGCCCTAATACGGCGTGGTACCCCCCCCCCCCCCGCCCCGGATTAGCTTTAGACTCAAACCTTTGTGGTTTTATTTGGTCCATTCCCAATGCGCTCTTGTAGTATCCCGGACCTTTCGAATCCTTTTTCGTGGGTCCCAGATCAGGTTTCTCGGAGTGTCTGGCTCTGATGTGTCCGGAATTTTGTTTCATACATCTTTCGTGTTCAGATCGGCGCGATCCGGAGTTGTTTCGAAGGCCCGGAAGCGTTCCGCGATTTTTCCGCGTGTGTTTTCTAATTTTCGGTGTGTGTTTCGGCAATTCCTTCGGAACCTCGTTGCGGGTGAACCGGGCCGTTCACCTAGGCGAGAGTGGTACCGTTGCGATCGGTGCGTTCTGAGGATCCCGAAAATGTAATTTTCTATTTTTTAGTATTTTTCAGAATTTCCAGATTTTCTATAAATACCACTCATTTTCCCTCTCTCCCCCACCCTTCTTCTTCTTCTTCCTCCCCACCGTGAGCTCTCTCTCCCTCTCTCTCTCTCCCATTTCGACGCGGTGAGCCTTCCCCCAGGTGCAGACGACGGCAGGGCGACGGCGCGACGACGTGGGCGGCGGCGAGGCGGTCATTGGGGCGTGCGGTGTTCGTGGGAAGCGTGAAGGAGCGGGGTTTTTCAAAGCGTTCTTTGCGATCTCGGCAACGATTCGGCGGAGCTTTCGCTCCATTGAGGTAGGGTGACGTTCCCTAGCTCCCCGCCGTTCATTTCCGTGATTCGTAGGCCGAGGGGAGGTCGAGAGGGGTGTGTTTGAGCGGGTTTGGGGTTTTCCATGATTTGGGGAGAGCTCGCCCGATCTATGGATTTAGCCCGCGATTTCATGTTTTGGTAGCCTAGTATCATGCTAGGGGTCCCCAGGGGTCTTCCCCTTTGATTTTTCCCTCTCCGGTGGAGGCATGGGTGTGTGGTTGGATTTTTAGGTGTTTTCCCATCGTTCTGACCTCGGGCGAGTGTAACGGTCCTTCCAGTGACCGTCACATCATGTAACGCGCCTAGGTGGGTCCATTACAGCCCTGTGTTGCCAATTGGGGGTCTGTGGGCTATGACGGCCCCTCGATAGACCGCCACAGGCGTGTAACGCCCCTGAGTTGGGCCGTCAGAGGCTTCCGACCGTTGGGGGGGGTCAAGGCCTGTGACGCACCAGGACTGGCGCGTCACAGCCTTGTGACGCCCCAGGGAGGGTGCGTCAGAGTTGACGAACCCCAGGTCATGTAACGCTCCAGCATTGGACCGTTACATGCTGTGACGCACCGAGTGGAATGCGTCACAGCTGTTCCTCGTTTATCTTGTGACGCACCAGGGTAGGCGCGTCACAGACTGTAACGCACTAGGGCAGGTGTGTTACACATTTTTTTCCACCCAGAGTGTGACACGCCTGCGTTGGGCTGTCAGGTGTCTGTGACGGTCCAACCTAGACCGTCAGAGCCTGTGACGCATCTAGGGAAGACCGTCAAACACTAGACTGCACCGGGAGGTTCGCAGTCCCGTTTTCTTGTCCGACCGTGGTCGCCGTGCGACGGTGCCAGTACGTGGGGCGGTCCCCGTACGTTGTCGGATGCGGATGTGGTTTACCGTTGACTTGAGAGTCTACTCCTTCAGTGACCCTCCACTAGTCGTAGCCCACCAGTACGAGGTGCTGGTCTCACCAAGGAGTGGTGTATGGGCCGACCCTTAGAGACGGTTTGTGGACCGGTTACCGTCGGGCCCCGCGTCTAACAGCCAGAGTCCGGCTGAGGGAAAAACCTGTCAGAGCAGTAGACCAGGGACGCACGGTCTGTGTGTGCACACGTGGTTGGGGGAAGTTGGACCCATGCTGATGAGCGTGACCCCAGCTAGTTACTTATTCGTGGTACTTGTTCGGTGTCCGTGCCTTTGGTAGGCGCTACCACGTCAGGCAGTTCACCTGCGGTGCGGTGTAAGACGTCAGGGGATGCTACCGGCTGTGCTTCTAGTGAGAGGTACTCCTGTCGAGTCGAGAGTGTTAGACTGTCAGTCGTTGCGACTTCGACCTTCGGGTTTTGTCGTGTCAGCCGTGTGTTCCGGTTGTTTCGCCGTGGCACATGTGTCGATTTTTGTGCCGTGAGACAGGTGATTTGTAGATCGCAGGGTTTCCTTTTTGAGGTACTCGCTTACTGCTAGTGTAGCGGTTTATTCGTTTGCGAGGTAGGGTTCGGGTGATCTCTACTGAGTCTCTTCCGAGACTCATTCCCAACGTGTTTTCACCGTGTTTCAGGCAAGGCAAGGCTTCAAAGGAGTTCGTTTGAGGCTCAGCATGGTTCAGGTGCCCAGCGTTAGTGCCAGATGTCAGAGCCGGGGTATGCCCCGTGTAGCTGTACTTTTCTTTCTTGACTCTGTACTAGTTGTGGACTACTGTTGTTATGTTATTGTTATCATGTGGACCTTGTAAAATGTTAATTCATTCCCTACTTAATTATATAAACTGTTTAATTTTTGCAATTATTTATGATACTTGTGTAGTTTCCACACCATCCTTCTAACCCTTCCGAGTCTTCGGGCTCGTGGGTGGCGGTACGAGTCTCGGGTTATCGGGCTTTCCCGGTAATCGGATTCTCGGGTCGTTACAGCTAGTATCAAAGCGCGGTTGTGGAGTTATACGAGAATCATAAGTGATTGTGGGGGTCCACTAGTCCACAGCGATGATGTACAGTTGACACTGGCATCGGGCATCGTGTGTTTTTCTTAACCTTGCTGTTCCGTGTATTCTATCTTTTGCTTTAGGTGCGAGTATGGCGCCGAGGCGGAGTACTCGCTCTCAGTAGAGGCAGTCGACTGGAGATCAGGAGATCCAGCAGGAGCAGGAGGAGCAGAGTAGAGTGCCACCTGCGGCCACCAGGGTAGTGGATACTGCGAGGTTTCCGGGGGCCGAGGATTTCATTCATGGCATGTACCAGTTTATGTCGCAGCAGTTCGGCGGAGAGGCTGGTGAGGGCTCGTCGACCAGGGGTGGGCCAGGCCGAGCAGTGAGGGATTTCTTGCAGTTCCATCCCCCTTGCTATGGCGGTCAGCCAGACCCTGATGTGGCTCGTGATGGGCTCGACGAGATGGAGCGGGTGTTCTGTTCCGCGCGGTGTGCTGCAGAGGACAGAGTGATGTTGGCCTACAACCAGTTACAGGGTACGGCTCGAGCGTGGTGGTCTTCCGAGTGGAAGACGTCTTTTCAGTCTTGTCCCCTTGAGCAGATCGCGTGGGGCGACTTCGTCAGCGCTTTTAAGCATGCATACTGTCCAGAGTTTATTGCTACGCAGCAGATGCGTGAGTTTTTGGAGCTGGTCTAGGGTGACATGTCCGTGTTGCAGTACAGGGCCCGATTTGTTGAGTTGGGTCGGTATGCACCTCATATCATGGAGCATGAGAAGGTGAAGACCGCACAGTTCATTCAGGGCTTGAGACAGGAGTTGAGACACCACTTGATCGCGAATGTTGCCACCGATTTAGAGACAGCGTCTCGCGTTGCGGCTTCTTTGGAGTTGGATATGCAGAGGACTCGAGGACCGATTAGCCAGGGACAGTCTTTGTCATGTCGCAGCCAGCAGTCGGCTACCCAGCAGTAGGGTTCTTTCCAGCATGCGTCTGGTGGTTCTCGAGCGCCGACACCGGCACGTCAGTGACAGGATCCACGTCCTTCAGCTCAAAGGTCAAGAAGTTCCTCAAGAAGAGTTTCCGTAAGAAGCCCAAGGGTCAGGGGTAGGCTTCATCGGGCAGTGTACAGCAGCCGGTCCCGTTTCAGCGTTAGGGATCAGTGGGTGGATCGCGAGGACCGTGCCCACAGTGTAGCGAGTATCACCCAGGCAGGCAGTGCATGGCGCTGATTATCTGTTTTTGGTGTGACCAGCCAGGGCTTATGGCGCGTGACTGTCCTCAGAGGCAGCAGCAGTAGTTTCCTCAGCAACAGTAGGTTCCCCCACAGCAGAGGCAGCAGCAGTAGGGACAGTATCCGCCACTACCCAGGTCAGCTAGTGTGGGAGGTAGGCAAAGAGCTCGGGGCCAGATTACACACATGACCAGGGCAGAGGCAGTGGCGTCGCAGCTCATGGAAGGTACCGTTCAGATTTTAGGTTGTGCGGCTCGGGTTTTGTTTGATTCTGGCGCATCTCATTCGTTTATTTCGGAGGATTTCACGCTGGGTATCGAGGAGCCGGTGACCTAGTTGTCCTGCGATTTGGCAGTGGAGTTTCCCTCGGGTGATTTTATGATCACTCCGTATTGCTTTGATGAGGTTCATGTGTGGGTGGAAGGGCAGAGTTTACCGGCTAGGCTCTATGCGTTGCCGCTTCAGGACTTTGATGTGATTTTGGGCATGGATTGGCTCGGGGCACATCATGCGTTGGTGGATTGCGGCTCGAAGAGGGTTTATTTTCGGTGACTTTGTGGACCCACCTTTTATTTCCAAGGTATCAGGTCTTCCTCTTCTCGTTTCCTTATTTCGGCGATTCGAGCTCATCGTTTACTTGATGCGGGTTGTTAGGGTTTTCTCACCTCCGTGGTTGTGACTGACCGCATAGAGCCGAATGTCGAGGGCATTCCAGTGGTGTACGAGTTTCCCGATATTTTTCCGGAGGACTTACCTGGATTGCCTCCCCAGCGGGAGATCGATTTTGTTATCGAGGTGGTGCCGGGTACAGGACCTTTGGCGAAGGCTCCCTACCGTATGGCCCCCGCTGAGTTGAGGGAGTTACGGGCGCAGTTGCAGGAATTGCTGGCCAAGGGGTACATTCGTCCTAGCTTTTCCTCTTGGGGTGCGCCAGTGTTGTTCGTGAAGAAGAAGGACGGTAGCTTGCGGTTTTGCATTGACTACCGGCTGCTGAATGATGTGACCATCAAGAACAAGTATCCGTTGCCACGGATTGATGATTTGTTCGACCAGCTTCAGTCTGCTTGAGTGTTCTCGCTGATTAATTTGCGGTCCAGTTACTATCAGCTGAAAATTCGCGAGTCCGATGTGGAGAAGACTGCGTTCAGTTCGAGGTATGGGCATTACGAGTTCTTGGTGATGCCGTTTGGGCTCACCAATGCCCCCGCAACCTTCATGGACTTGATGCAGAGGGTGTTTCATCCGTACTTGGACCAGTTCATGGTCGTGTTTGGGGACGACATCCTTGTCTATTCGCGATCTGCCGAGGAGCACGCGTACCATTTGGGTGTGGTGCTGCAGACGCTGCGAGACCACCAGTTGTATGCGAAGCTCAGTAAGTGTGAGTTCTGGCTTCATGAGGTGCACTTTTTGGGGCACGTGATTTCTGGTGATGGTATTTCCATGGACCCTGCCAAGGTTGAGGCAGTAATGCAGTGGCCGAGGCCGAGGTCTGTGACGGAGATCCGGAGTTTCTTGGGGCTTGCAGGCTATTATCATCGGTTTATCCAGGATTTTTCTCGCATTGCGGCCCCGATGACCAGACTTACGCGGAAGGATGTGCCTTTCGTCTGGACTGATGAGTGTGAGCAGAGTTTCAGGGAACTGAAGAGATTGCTCACCTCGGCTTTGGTGTTAGTTTTACCTTCTGGATCGGGAGGTTTGGTGGTGTGTACAGATGCTTCCGGGGTCGGATTGGGTGATGTGTTGATGCAGCATGGTAGAGTGGTGGCTTATGCATCTCGGCAGCTGAAGCACCACGAGGAGAACTACCCTACCCATGACCTGGAGCTGGCGGCTGTGGTCTTCGCGCTGAAGATCTGGAGGCATTATCTGTACGATGAGAGGTTCGAGGTATTCACTGACCATCAGAGTTTGAGGTATATGTTCACGCAGAGAGACCTTAACCTCAGGCAGAGGCGTTTGATGGAGTTCATGAAGGATTATGACTTCACCCTGTCTTATCAGTCGGGCAGGATGAACGTCGTCGCCGATGCTTTGAGTTGGAAGGTCACGGTCAATGCCTTGATGTTGAGGAAGTGGAGGCTCTGGGAACAAGTGCCCGAAGTTTCATTCAGGCTCAAGATTCCCCAGGAGCCAGGGTTGGCAGTGCTTGCGAGTCTGATTGTCACGCCAGCTATCCGCCATCAGGTGATAGAGGCTCAGCATGCGGACCCTGAGTTGCCCCAAATTTTGGCCTTGGCTGATGTGGAGCTCGGCGAGGACGGTGCTGCGAGTTTTTGCGCTAGGCTGTACGTCCCAGCCAATGAGCAGGTTCGTCGTGCGGTGTTACGCGAGGCTCATGGGAGCAGGTACACCGTACACCCGGATGCGACGAAGATGTATCGAAACTTGCGGAGGCAGTTCTGGTGGCCTGGTATGAAGAGAGATGTTGTCGAATTTATGGCCAGGTGCCTGACTTGTCAGCAGGTGAAGGTGGAGCATCAGCGACCAGGAGATACTCTTCAGCCCTTGGATGTTCCCACGTGGAAATGGGACCACGTGACCACAGATTTCGTGGTAGGATTGCCGAGGACTCCGAGTGGGCAGGATAGTATTTGGTTGCTGGTAGATCGGCTGATGAAGGTGACTCGGTTATTACCGATCAAAGTCAGCTGGAGTGTGCCCAAGTTAGCTCATCTTTATGTGGAGCGGATCGTTCCGTTGCATGGGATTCCCATTTTCATTGTGTCGGATCAGGATCCGCACTTCACTTCTGGATTCTGGAGGAGTTTCCAGCGAGCTCTTGGCACGGAGTTGGCTTTTAGCTCGGCGTATCATCCTCAGTCAGATAGACAGTCTGAGAGGACCATCCAGACTTTGGAGGATATGCTGAGATCCTGCTGTCTGGAGTGGCAGGGGAGTTGGATTCACCACCTACCATTGGTGGAGTTTGCCTACAACAACAGCTATCATTCGAGCATCGGCATGGCTCCTTATGAGGCGTTGTATGGGCGTCCGTGTCGGACTCCACTTGACTGCTTTGAGGTTGGTGAGCGTGTTTTGATGGGACCGGAGCTGGTGCAGCAGTGTGTGGATGTGGTGCACCTGGTTCGTCAGAACATGTTGGCGGCCCATAGTCGGCAGAAGAGCTATGCTGACCGGAGGAGGCAGCCTCTCGCGTTCACCATGGGCGATCGTGTGTTCTTGAGAGTTTCTCCGATGAAGGGGGTGATGTGCTTTGGACGGCGTGGGAAGTTGAGTCCCCGCTATGTTGGTCCTTTCCTTATCATGGAGCGCATTGGTGAGGTAGCCTATCGGTTGCAATTACCTCCTGAGTTGGCGTCGGTGCATGAGGTGTTCCACGTCTCGATGTTGCGGAAGTATATACCCGATGACTCTCATGTGCTTGAGGTTTCTGTGTGGCCCGAGGTGACTCCAGATCTTTCTCTCCCAGAGTTTCCCGTCCGCATTGAGGATAGGTGAGTGTAGACACGCCATTCTTGACGTCTCTTGAGAAAGTCTCATATTACTATACAACGCCCCGCAACGGCTTACGCATTTTGAATCACTCGAGTGCTTCCTTTTCTTGGATCTTCTTCTGCCTTTTTCGGCAACCGGAATCGTTTCGTCACGGCATTCGGACGGCATCAACACCCGTCGGACGCATCAGAAGGTTCCGGAACCCAGAAGGTTCTGCCGGGCGGCCGCTGTTTGAGGACCCGGGTCGATTTTAATGGGGGCGTCCAGGCCCCTGGACGCCCCCATATTTTTAATTTCTTTTTTTTTATTTATTTATTTTCTCAGGGCCCTAAACAAAATAAAAAATATATATATTGATGGAGGCGTCCAGGCCTCTGGACGCCTCCAAAAAAATAATAATAATAAAAATCTTTTTGGCATATAAAACACAAAAAAATAAAATAAAAAAATACATATTAATGGAGGCGTCCAGGCCCCTGGACGCCTCCATAAAAAACAAATATAAAAATTCAAAATGCCAGCCCTGTCATAAAAGACAAAAAAATAATAAAAATATATATAGTTTGGAGGCGTCCAGGCCCCTGGACGCCTCCATAAACTCCCTCACGGGCGCCGCCCACCGAACGACGGTTTGTCGTGTGTGAAAAAAGCCAAATTTAGAGACGTCCAGCTGACTGGACGCGCCCATTTCTGAATCACGAGGCGCCGCTCACAAAACCACGCGTTGTGCCAAACCGCGTGCGGCCGTCGTCGGTTTTCGGTGGACCTGTTAGAGGCGTCCGGGACCCTGGACGCCCCCATAAAAGTATTCTAAAAAAATCAATAAAAATAGAATAAAATATTATTTCGGCCCTGATGGAGGTGTCCAGGGTCCTGGACGCCTCCACCTTCCGGAACTCTATAAATAGAGGCCCACCCCTCAGTTCTAAGGGAGCTAAGCAGTGATCCGATAGGCTGCCGGAGCCCAGAGGCTACGGAGTCATTTTTCTAACCCGTGGGGTCTTTTGTAGGTGGAGGTTCTGCCGGCTTCTCGGGTGCCCACGCTCGCGAGAGGGAGGTCGTCTTCATCCACCGCGCTTCTACGTCGTCCCCACGCTGCCGGAGCTCCGCCGAATTTCGCCACCGGCACATCCAATAAGCCAACTCTTTCCTTTTCTTCGTAGTTCTTTTGCATTCATCATCTCGCATCCATCATCTCATTTTCCTCCTACTCGAGTCCGAGAGGGGTTTAAAAGATAACACCAACCAGGTGTGTGTCTTCCCGTTATTTCGTCATTTTTATTGCAAGGATATGAATACTACACATTCATCTTTCTAATCCATTTGTTATTTGTTTGTCGTTGTTTTGCAAGGGTAACCGAGGAAAGCCCTCTCCGTCGGCCGGCCGGAAGGAGAGGAAGAAGCAACCCGCCATCTCCCGCTCTTGAGGTAGGCGCGATCACCTTCTTATTTTGGGGTCTTTTGGCCCCTGGCGATCACATCTTATCATCGAGGCCGCGACGAGTCACTTCCCCAATGGCCGTTTAAATTTCTGTTTCCTATATTCTCTTTATATTTTGTTATATATTCTGCTTATATCATCGAGGCCGCGGCGAGTCACTTCCCCAATGGCCGTTTAATTTTCTATTCCTATAATCTCTTTATGTTTTGTTATATTCTGCTTATATCATCGAGGCCGCGGCGAGTCACATCCCCAATGGCCGTTTAAATTTCCGTTCTTATATTCTCTTTATATCCTGTTATATTCTGCTCATATCATCGAGGCCGCGGCGAGTCACTTCCCCAATGGCCGTTTAAATTTCTGTTCTCATATTTTCTCTATATTCTGTTCATATTCTCGAGGCCGCGGCGAGTAACTTCCCCAATGGCCGTTTCAATTCTTGTTATTTAATTTTTGCATCATTCCCGTCCCCCCGAGGTCGCGGCGAGTCACTTCCCGCTATGGCCGTTTAATCCCCATATTTTGCTATATCATACTTGTCCCGCTCGCCCCGCCGGAGCAATCTCCCGTGGTGGCCCCTTCTCTCTTTCCTCTCATTTCTGTGTTGCAGCAAACAAAACAAACAAAAAAAGAAGGAGCCCGCGCGCTCTCCGCTTCTTCCTCTTCTCCGATCTCCTTCCGAACCGCGTGACGTCGCTCACAGATTGGCGATCACGGTGGGACGTCTACTGCTTCCTCTCGGCTACCCTTGCAAGTTCGGCACCATCCGTGCCTCTCCATCTTGGCGCCCGCGCGCGCCCCCGTTGTGCTCACGGCAGCACTGTCAGTTGTTTGGTTGTTTGTTATTATATGTCTGTTATTTTTGTTGTTTTCCCACTCCATATATCTGTCAGCATTCCATTGCATACATCCATTCCTCCTTTCTATCTTTTTTTCATTTTTTGAGGATCACCCTTTCCCGGTGAAGGAAGGACTCTCCGTTTGGGAATTCCTCTCAACGGACTAGAATCTCCTACACTGGGACCTCCGTAAGTCCCCGACATCGAAGAATCTCCTCTTCGTTCACTGGGCTGGTTGTACCATTGAAGTTCCCTGGAGTTAGTCATTTCATTCGTGGTGAGACGAGAGACCCTAGCTGACACGGCGGTGAAACAAAAACAAAATAGGGTCCCTATCTTGTGTGAACTTCGGATCTCGCTAAAAATACAAAAAAAATCATCAAAATCAAAACAAAAAAAAGGCGTAAAGGCATCCACTTGTTTGATAATCTCTGCTACCTACTTGCTAGTGTATGTTTTTGCGTTCTGGGAGAACTGTGAGCATGTCTCACGAGTCTTCTGAGGAAAACTACCCTAGCCGTGGTTTGACAGCCGACCCGCGAGTCTATGCTATGGACTCGGGTCCTTCTCATGACCCCTCGCATGAGGTGCATGTTACTGCCGGGGACACGGTTCCCGCCACAGGATATCACTTCCTTACTGGGCGTCCTCGCCAACACGGAGCTTACCTCTGAACAGCTCCGGGCCTTCCAGGCCATTCTAAAGGGAAAATCTGTTTCCCCCACGCCCCAGGAATCAACTCCGGCCATCGCACCTCTCCAAGAGTCCGTGCAGGCCATTCCATCTCCCTCATTGGCGCAAGCCATCCAGTCTCCCTCGCTTCAAGGTCAGGCGAGCCAACAACCACCCTCATTCCAGTTCCCATCACAATCTCAAACTCCCGTTGTTCCCCAGACACCGCTTCAGCCGGGGCCAACTGTCGGCGGTCCGACAGTTCCCTCTCATTCTGGGTTCCCCCCTCAAGTCTCCGGGAGACAGTTTCTCCCCCAGTGGCAAGTGCCACCTTCACCCCCAGAGGAGCTCGCCCAATCGCTCCTCAATAGGTTCAACCGCATGGACGAGCAGTTTCAAAATCTAAGAAGGATGGTGGACGTGAAAGCCACCCCGGAGGTTGCTTTGCCAATCCTCCCTGTCATTCATCTTCCTCCTTCCGAAATGCCCACGTACCGCAGATACAACGGTACCGGCAACCCCTTCATTCACCTCAAGGACTTCATGTATGAGTCCTCCTATTGGCAAAATGATCAGAGGTCCCTGGCGTACCTCTTTCGGAGATCATTGGATGGTCCCGCGCTTGAGTGGTTCTATTCTCTGGAGCCCCGCGAGGCCGAGAATTTTGAAATAGTGCAGAGAAGGTTCTTGCAGAAATATAGGGATAGGGTCGGTCCCTCACTCTCCATTACCGACCTAGTGGCCGAAAAGATGAAACCCGACGAGGATTTTGTCCGATATGCTGATAGATGGAGGTCTCTGGCGGAAAGAATAAGGGATACCCTCTCCGAGCCCGAACAAGTGAAAATGATTGTGTCTAATGCAACCCCACAGTTCAGACATGTCCTGGCCATGAATAAACTCACTACAATGGAGGAGCTCTATGAAAGAGCCCGATACATCCAAACCCAGCTAAAAGACTCCCCCATCATGAACATGTTTGAGTCGCCGAAGCCCAAAGTGGTCAGAAAGACAGGCGCTGGTGTCCCGGGCGGAGCCACAGAAGGGGTCGTGACAAATGAGCAAGTCAGTGCGGTCAACAATGCCAACTATGCAGTCAACCCAAGGCCTCCACAAATGCCCCGACTACCCCTTCAACCAGGTCCTTTCCCTCTCCGTCCTCCACCCCAAAATAATCCACCCCAGGATAATATGCCTCCATTACGCCAACCCCAGCAACAACAACCACAACCTCAACAACAACAACCACCGCTTCAGTACAACCAAGTTCCACCTCCAGGGAACTATGGTCCCCAACAGCAACAAAGGAGGCCGCTCGGTCCCAAGAGAGCCTACTATCCACCATTGCCAGAAACTTTAACAGACATTTTTAATGCCCTCATGGCATCAAACCAACTCGCCTTACCCAGAGAAAGGCTCATGTGGCCCCCCAATGTTGATACCTCCAAATACTGTGTTTACCACAGGCAGCCGGGACACACAGTAGATTACTGCTTCCATTTCAAAGATTACATACATGATATGAACGATGAACATCAAATAGATTGGGATGAGATGAGACGATACGTCGCCGCTCTCAAGGCTAGGAGACCTCCTCAAAGGCCACAGCAGCAGTTACAACAGCAACAGCAACAGCAACCACAACAACAACAACAGCCTCAGCAGGCCCCACAACAACAGCCCGACATGGGCATAATCCAGAATCCACTACCGGAGCACCAACAGCCCAATCATCAGGTTAACCCCATCTCCTCCTTCCCGGAAGTCGGGAGAGAGCAGGTGTGGCACCAGGAAAGTACCTCCATTCTTTATACCTCCAACCCTATCGTCATGCAACCCCCTCACCTTGCCCGGGTAGCACCTCTCTCTCATCAACCCGCATCGGTATCGCCTTCACCATTTCCACTACCATTACGCCCTCTCATCCGCACCCCGACCTCCTATCAACCGACACTTTCTACTACGCCTTCACACCCTCTCACCTTCTCCCACTCCCCCACTTTACCATCCACCTCTACCACATTTACCCCTACGCCTTCTAAACCCCTTATCATCCGTCCACCATACATAACCCCGTCTTTCTCCACCACATCACCACTAATGCCTTCAAAACCACTCATCACCCACCATCCGCCTCAAAACCTTTACCCGTTTCAAACCTTACCTCCACCTCCACCTTCCAAACCCCTTATCCTTCATAATCCGCGTGATATCCCCTCTACCTCCACCATGCCTCCACCTAACAAACCCCTCATCAGAATCCCTGCTCCCGTCATCACCCCTGCTTCATCAACCATTCCTCCACTACTACCCCTCAAACCCCTGTTAAAACCCACTGCTACCCCCACAGAGGTACAAAAGCCACAGGCAATGGTGCTCCGGAGTGGAAGGATTTTCCACAGGGTTTTCCCCCACAACAGTCAGAATCCCGAGCAATCTCAGCCAGAGAAGGATGACGGAGAACAACCAGAAAGAGCTATCCCTGGAACACAGTATGATCTATTGAAACACCTGGACAAGACGCCTGCTCGGATCTCCATCCTGGAGCTTCTTCAAAGATCCACATCCCACCAGGCGGCCTTGATGGAATATCTTCAAAAAGTCATGGTTAATGAAGACCTCTCCGTGGAGAAGATTTCAACCGTCCTGACCCCAACAGACACACAACCGGCCATCATGTTCCACAACTACGAGCTCGCTCCCAAGGAGGCTCGGAAATATGCACTGTGCATTTCAATAAAAATTAATGGGGTATCCATAAACCCGTGTCTTGTGGACACGGGTGCGTCCATAAATGTGATCTCCATGAGCACTCTTCAGTTGTGTGGGGTCGACGAGGAACAAATAAGACCTTCCTCGATCACGGTCACGGCCTATGACAATAGCAAAAGGCCGCCGCAGGGATGATTATTCTGAAGCAGAACTGGGCCCTATGTCAATTCTCACGGAATTCCATGTCCTCGACATGGACCCCACATTCAAAGCTATACTGGGTCGCCCTTACATCGAAGCCATGGACGCTGTACCTTCCACCAACCATCAGTGCCTGAAGTTTCCTTACAATGGGAGAATTATTAAAGTGGTCAGTACACCTGTCCTTCACACAGTGGATGCTATCAACACCTCTCTGCCCTCTGTTTGGCCGTCTCATCGGCCCATATTGTCACTGCTGGACGTGCGTGATCCATCTCGCATGCCACTAGCACCAAAGAGCCGGTCAGGGCAACCACAACATCATGTCTCCCTCTTCACTCCAAAGGTTGGGAGATTATGAGGAACATCGGCTACCAACAGGGAAAAGGGCTGGGCGCACAGTTACAGGGAATGCTCAAACCGCCAAAGGAAATTAGGCCGAACCGTAGGTTTGGCTTAGGCTTCAAAGGACCGTTCAAGGCAGATTGGAAGCCCCTCACATGGACTCTATCAAACCACTTCAACAGAGGGCCCGTTGTTCAGATAGGAGATCACCCACGAGAAGCATATGGGGAATCACATGCTGTATATTTTGCTGAAAAATGTCCGAGGATCACCAAAAGAGGCAAGATCAAAGATCCGGAATGCGAGTGGGACAAATGGTTCGACATACGGGACATTTCTGTTGCACTGGAAAGGATGTTCTCGTCCCCACAGCTTGAAGGACCACCATTGATCTCCGAAATACCAGAGAATATTACCACTCTTGCCAAGGTTCCAAACTATCCTCGTCCTCGCCAGAAGGACTCTGTCATCGACGGATCTTCATCTGTCCTCAACATTGCCATCGACGGCTCATTAGCCGCCATCCTCTCCATCCACTCGTCTCAGCCTTTGCTGATATCTTCTTCCTGGGCCAGACAATTGTCTGATGATCTTCCCAGGTCCCCTTCTTTGCTTACATACCTACGCGGGCTTTTCAACCCGCGCCAGGCCTTCAACCATGATCTGCTCTACGAGCCCCACAATCCTCTAGCCATAACCACTTTCCTCTCTCCTCCAATCTCTTTTCACTGCTTTGTCATTAAAAATGAAAACGAAAAAAAAACGTCAATTTTCAAACTCTCCAACAACACATCTTCGTTGAGGAAACCTCCTACATCTCCCACGGGTGCGTACCGCCTTGCGGACCACCCGTCCAAGGTCCGATGAGCGACCTTTTCTACCCCTCCTCTGAGGGGTCTTCTCCTGTACATTCTACACCATCCTCCTCATCTTCCTCTTCGTCTGTAAATATTGTCAGTCAATCTAGGAATGACAGGCCAAGGGTAGTACCTAGGAAGAAATCCAAGGGTAGGCAGATCCCTCGTCGATTCCTTCTGGATTTGGCCGCCAGGTGTCAGGCCCTTCTTGCCATCCCCCAGTTGTTAGAAAATCCCATCCAGCTACCCGAAATAGAATGCGAGGGCGACTGTGCATCTGATGAAGGGTATGGAGTCTACGAGATCACGAATGAAGAATGCCCCACTGAAGATGAGGGTGAAGAATATGAGGATGTGGCGGGCGCATACGCTAGTGGAATGAGGAGATTCGACGAGCCGTCAACCGCCGTAGAAGAATCCACCAAGGAAGTCAACTTGGGAACTGAGGAAGACCCTAGGATCATCCTCATAAGTGACAACCTACCACCCTCTGAAGAAGAGGCATTAATTGAGGTTCTCAAGGAATATAAGGACACGTTTGCATGGAGCTACAAGGATATGCCGGGTTTGGATTCAACCTTGGTCGAACACCGTTTAACCCTAAAACCAGGGTCCATCTCGGTAAAACAAAGGTTAAGGCGTTTCCACCCTCAGATGGCTTTGAAAATGAAAGAAGAGGTCGATAAGCTCCACAAAGCCAGGTTCATTAGAGTCGTTCTTTATCCTCAATGGGTGGCGAACATTGTCCCGGTCATGAAGAAAGATGGGAAAGTCAGGATTTGCATCGACTTCCGGGACCTTAACCGCGCGTGTCCAAAGGATGATTTTCCCTTACCTCACATTGATGTGTTGATTGATAACACGGCAGGTTTTGAAACCCTCTCTTTCATGGATGGATTTTCAGGATACAATCAAATTCGTTTGGCAGAAGAGGATCAGGAAAAGACGTCATTCACTACCCCTTGGGGAACATATTGTTACGTGGTCATGCCGTTTGGGTTAAAGAATGCTGGAGCTACTTACCAAAGAGCGATGATGGCCATATTTCATGACATGATGCACATATATCTGGAAGTGTATGTGGATGACTTATTGGTAAATCAAGGACCAGGATGGAACATCCAGAAGTTTTGGCTAAGGTCTTGCAAAGGTCCAGAGAGTTCCAATTGAAAATGAACCCGAAAAAGTGTGTGTTTGGTGTGTCATCAGGTAAATTGTTGGGGTTCATTGTGAGTAAAAGAGGGATCGAGATAGATCCCGACAAAGCCAAGGCTATCAGGGATATGCCGCCTCCCAAGAATTTGAGGGAAGTCCGAGGTTTAATCGGGAGGTTGCAGTTTATTCGTCGGTTTGTGTCTCAACATTCACAAAGGTGTAGACCTCTCTACGAGTTGACCAAGCCAGGAGTAGAATTCCACTGGAATTCTAAATGTCAGAAAGCTTTTGAAGGGTTGAAGGAATATCTGGCTAGTCCACCCGTTCTCATTCCACCCAAACCAGAAAAACCTCTGATCCTTTACGTCTCAGTCTTGGATGACTCCGTGGGAGCCGTCCTCGCACAAGCTGATGAAGAAGGCAAGGAACGGGCAACCTATTACTTGTCCAAACTTCTCAATCCCTGTGAGCAGAAGTACACCGGCATGGAGAAAACCTGTGCTGCCCTCGTTTGGGTAGTGCAGAAATTGAAGCACTACTTCTTGGCTCACGAAGTCCACTTGATTGCTCGGATGAATCCTATCAAATTCCTTCTGGAGAAAGCCGTCCTTACGGATAGGCTAGCACGCTGGCAAAGTTTTCTCTCTCAGTTCGACATCACCTACATCCAGCAAAAGGCGATTAAAGGCTATGCCATAGCCGAGCATCTCGCTCACCATCCTCTTCCCAAGTTCGACCCCGTCCAATCAGAGTTTCCAGATGAGGAACTAATGTCCATCAACCAATCAGATGAGCCAATGTGGACACTATATTTTGATGGAGCTCTGAATTCTCAAGGGAAAGGAATCGGCGTCGCCCTCCTGTCACCGGAAGGCCTCACATTCCCATTGGCGTACCAGCTCAAATTTCCAGTTACCAACAATATAGCCGAATATGAAGCCCTTCTAGCTGGCCTAGGACTCGCTCATTCTTTACGTATCACTGAGTTGCGAGTTGTAGGTGACAGTCAGCTCATCCTTCGCCAGGTACTCACTAAGTATCGCACTCGCGATCCCAAACTCAAGCCATACCAAGAACTCACTGCTGCCTTTGCCAAACTGTTCACAAAACTGATCTTTGTTCATATCCCTCGTCATCAGAATATTCTCGCCGATGCCCTCGCCTCATTGGCATCATCCATAAGGTTCCCTCTAGGAAGATGGTTTAAGTCCATTTCCATCTACAAACTTCACGCCCCTGCAGTCGATGATGCTTCCTACGTAAACATCAAAGACAGGATAGCAAGGAAGATCCTGCAGGAAGATATCCTTGAGAAGAGGGAAATCATGTTGGCAGAGGCCGAAGAAGAACTGGCTGATGAAGAGAAACCATGGTTCTATGAAATTGTCAAATATTGCCAAGATCAGTCTTATCCTGAAGGGGCCACCACAGAGGACAAGAAAGCCATAAGAAGGGTGGCTCAGAAATACACATTGATTGGAGGTCTACTCTATAGGAGGAGCCTTACTGGTATTCTGTTAAGATGTCTTGGTGACGATGAGGTTTGGAAATGTGTAGAGGAGACGCACTCGGGTGTGTGCGGTGGCCACGTGAATAGTCAGATGCTCGCCAAGAAGATCATTCGTCAAGGCTTTTATTGGCCCACTATGGAAGAGGATTGTGCTGTCTATGTCCGTAGGTGTGTCAAGTGTCAACTTCACGCCGATAAAATCCATTCACCATCTTCCTCACTTCATCCAATATCCTCCCCATGGCCTTTCTCCATGTGGGCATTCGACATCATTGGTCCCTTAGGTGATCCCAATTCCCTCACCAAGCAGAAATCTTTCATCCTTACTGCAACGGAATACTTCACCAAATGGGCCGAAGCCGAAGCTTACGCGGAGATCAAGGCGTCAACAGTCTGTAAGTTCATCATGAAGAACATTCTCGCCAGATTCGGCATCCCAAGCACGATCGTCACCGACAATGGGCCACAATTCATTTCTCAGGACCTACAGGACCTCTGCAAAAGGTACGCAATTGCATTGCATCATTCATCGCCTTATTACCCACAAGGTAACGGCCAAGCGGAGGCCACCAATAAAACATTGCTCAAAATCATCAAAAAAACCTGCGAGTCTAGTAAGTTTTCAGACTGGCCAGAAAAGCTTATCGAAGCCCTATGGGCCTATCGCACTTCAATCCGTACCCCCACCGGGCAGACTCCATTTGCCCTCACTTATGGTATGGAAGCGGTAGTCCCGTACGAGACTCTGATCCCTTCTCTCAGGGTACAATTGGACGAGGAATTTCCCCTCGACGATCGTCGTAATTCACTCCTCGCCCAGTTGGAACTCTTGGATGAGAAGCGGCTGGCCGCCGCCGAACACGCGCGTGTGTATCAAAATAGACTCGCTCGCTTTTACCAAAAGAAAGTCGTTGAGAGAAAATTCAAAGTTGGTGAGATGGTCGTAAAAAGAATTTTCGTCAAACCTGGAGGGCCGCGTTCTAAGCTCCAACCCAATTGGGAAGGACCATTTGTAATTCAAGCCGTGTACCCTGGCAACGCCTACAAGCTAGTCAACGCCGAAGGGACCGAGTTATCCTACCCTTGGAATGGGCTTTATCTTAAGAAATACTACCCTTAGCACAAAACAAAAAAAAAGATGAAAAGATAAAAAAACATCAAAGACAAAGAAATATTGAAAACCACTAAAAATATGGAAAATTTAAAATGCCGATGCCTGGCAGTCACCATATAGTTAAGTCTCTGCATTTAACCTTCATGTTAGGATAGGGCCCATTAAGGCTTGGTAGGTACCGGGTCTTGGGTTGCCAGAACCGTGGAGACCCCTGTCCGGCCACGTCGGCCTATGCTCGCTCGAAGGAAACTAACATGTGTTCACTTATGTATTTTATTCAAAAAAGTTGGTAGCATCACCTACGGTAGGGCCACACCTAGAAGATCTCCGGAAGCTGTAATCTTTATTCTTTTCTCTTCGACCAAATGAGACAGTCGGCGCCCTTAAAACGCTGAGCATGAGAAACCGAAACTCAAACCCCAAGGGCAAGAGTAGGATCCATTTCCTCGAGCACCGATCAGAGCACGAGAAGAGGGCAGTGTCCCCGCAGGCATACGAAAAGGGAGCCCACAAACGTCAAACATCTCCCTCACAAAAGAAAAACAAAATCAAAATCAAGAGAAAAGCCTGGTCGTGACCGTGCCTGTTGCGATAAACGGAACCCCTCAAAGCAAAAGTCTGAATCCACAAAAGGGGCCGTAGAATGTAAATGCTCGAGATTTGGTCCGAAGTTGTCCGAAAGGAATGAGTTAATGGGCCCTTATTCGCTCGCCGGGTTAACGGCTTTGCCGGTCCTCTCAGGAGGTTTATCCCCTACGCTCTTCCTTCTTCCTCTAAAGATGAAGGTTCGATGGAGTTTCTGAAAGGTGAAAACTGCCCAAGGTCTGCGACCCTATTTTAATATACACATTTGGTTACCTACTTTGAAAAGCAAAAGCTATCGCTGCGAAGGAGTCTCCGTGTTTCTGGCTGGTCAAGACCCCTGTTTACCACCTTGATGTCTTCTTGTTTAACCTCGGGCTTAGGCCAATGCAAGCGCGTCACCTATGGGTGCGACGGCGTCTGATTCCGGGTCAGCGTCGCGCGGTTGGTCGTTAGGGTTCCAGGGTGTTCCATCTTATACCATCTAGAGTTGTGAGGAAACAGACCCGGGTCGGGCAAATCATTTACCTCAAACACCTTTTGGGTGAATCCCTGTGGTCGGAAGCAACTGGGAGCCTAAGCATGGCATGACGGTATTGTCATCAGGGTAAGTCTTAGCCGGCGGGATCGTCATTCGAGGGGTCTAGAGGCCCAAATCAACCTAGACGTGCACTTAAGATACCTGGGAGGTTAGTAAGAAACCCCTGTCTCACGTAGGTTAGGTGCCATTTGGGTGCTTGCCGGGCGTTAGCAATAAAAAATTTGAAATGATAAAAGCAAAAAAAATAGAAAAGAGAAATGTACATATTTGCAAACAAAAAAATCTTTTTATGATAAAACAAAAAAAATGTCAAATATAAAAAAGAAAACAAATCAATTTTGCATGATTGCATTTACGTGCATCATCTCACTTTAATACCGCTTGCATTCGTGTGCTTGCCTGTCGCATTTATCATCACCGCATCTTTCCCTTGCCTTCGTTAAATAAAGGCTTGGCCCCTTGACCAGTTATCAAGGACAGTCACAGTGACCATTTGCTTATTGAGCAAGGGGCCAAGTCAGAACAGAAATTCTGATTTGTTTGTTTCAGTGATATGTGCAGGGATTCAGGTAACTGAAGCAAAGGTGAAAAAACAAACAAACCGAACCTTGTTTTTTATTCCAAAAAACTAAAAAAATTTACATCAAGTTCCGCCCTCTCTCTCTGCATTACTCGTCCCACTACTCTCCGGGCAAAACACTCTCAAAGGCGCTACCCAACTACGAAAAGCGGTACTCCTGCCGCTCTGTACTCCTCTTCCTATTCCCACATCCCGCGTTGATCCGCGGAAGCAGCAGAGAAGCTACCAACACGAAAGCCACGCTCTCGTGCTTTTCGGTAGCGCTCCTCACCATCTCTCAGCCACTGTTTAGCAAGACCAAGGCCGATTCGGAGTTCGAATAGTTGGGCCTCCATGGCCCTTCGCTCCTCCCTTTCAGCCAAACTGTTGGCTCTTTCTCTCTCTGCGTTTCTTTCCCTCTCTGCCCGTTCTCTCTCACGGTCTTCCCTCTCTAACTGGAGAGTGATCCTCAGTTCCATAGCATCCCTGGATGAGTCGTCATCAGGATGACGCCGTAATTCCCTCTCCAGTTCTGCTATCCTAGCCTCCTTATGCGTAGCTTGGGCATGCGCTTCTTCCGTCTCCTTTTCCTGCCGAGTGTACCATCTCAGATACGCGATAAGGCGTAAACAAAGAGAACTCAACGCTGAAACTTTTACCTGTATACGGAGCATTCCTTCTGCCTCCGCAGCACGCTGCGTGGCGTGAGCAAGTTGCTCATGAAGCGAGTCAAGTTCTGAGGTGGGAATCCACAAGCTGGAAGAGGCACCACCTACTCCCATCGCTGGGGAGGCTGCGCCAATCTGGGCATGCTGCGACCATGTGAATTAGCAGCCAACATCTGGAATCTGGGGTTTTAACTAGGAATGTACTATACACCTACCAAGGCGCTCGTAGCTCCGCGGGCATCACCCAACTGTTGTTCCATCTCTGCCAAGCGAGTTCGTAAATTCGCTATCATGGCATCCCGGACATCCTGCAGCCTTACAAGTCAGCATTTTACCAGAAAAACCAAGAAAAGAGAAAGAGAGAAGAGAAAAGGGGAAACCTACCTCCACAAGTCCCCGGGGTTGGAACCGTTCTGCGTACTTTGTCCTATATAGACGCAAGTAGTCCTCGCTGTCCCGCGCCTGTGATTCTACAATCGTGCCACCCCGTTGCCAGTCTCGTACTGTTCAGGGAACCGCACGCGCCAGTCAATGCAGGTCGCCGGTCCCGCGTCTTTCTCCCGACACGAGGTGGCGCAGCTGAATCCACCCATTCCTGAGCCAGTCCTAAGGTCTCATAACCAATCGTAGCCGAGCGGCTCGATTTCATTCAGGCAGTGCATCCACAGTTCACGTCCGAACCGGGCACGACTTGCTAGAACCCACGGCTGGTCGGCATCGACCATGTCTGAGTAGGGTCTCCAGTTTACCATCGCTGCAGGGAACTCCTGTAGCTCTCGCCTCAGCACCATCAGTTGGTAGGTTAGGGGTGCCGCACTCATGACGGGTTCCCACCGCCTGGCTAGCGGCACCATCACGGGTCGCCAATGTCGAGCTCTCCCCATAGGGAGGTAATAATAGCTCCATAACTGCTCGGCGCAGGTCATCAGCACCTTGCGAAAATAACAAAAAAAATACAAAACAAGCAAAACCACAAAAATACCTGGATGAATGGTGTGAAACCACTCACAGTCGTCTCACGATCCGTTTCTGGAATAGCCTGCAAACAAGTGTGCCAGCATGGCGGCTCCCCAGGCATAATACCCTACTCTTTCAAGGTCTGACAGCAGCTCCAGGAAGCAACATTGGATACCATCCCCTTTCGAGCTCAGTACCAATCTCCCCAAAAGGAAGAGGAGAAATCTCCTCAAATCTATGTTACATCTTTCCCAGTTGCCGAAATCTGTGCAGTACACGGCACGGCATCCTATTTCTATCCTTTCCATGAACTCTTCTGAGGATTCGTCGTCCCGCCGACGAGTGTCGGTGAGCCCTAATGCATCCATGAGGGACGCCCTAGCTACCGACCGGTTCTTCCGACCATCTAGGTCCAAACCCAGTAACTTCTGGGCACCTTCTCTGTAGTCCGCGTAAGTGACTCCGGTCACTGCCTCGCCTTCTACCTTCAGGCTTGTGATCCGGACCACATCCTCCAAGCTGGGCACCATGTGCCCCCAGGGCATCAGGAATGCCCGGCTCACTGGGTCCCATCTCTCACACAAGGCTTGGATCAGAACCAGGTCGGGCTTGATCGGCTCGATCCGAAGAAAGGTACCAAATCCCATCACGTCTAGCCTCGCCTTCTGAAAATCTGGGAGGCCCCTGTACGCCGCTACTACCAACTCCCACAAGATTTGTGATTTCATCACAACCTACACATACAAGGAATGGGGGTGAGGTTTGGTCACAAGAAAGGAAGAAAAAATGAGAAAAGGGCAAGAAAACTTGGCTTACGAGTTGTGATTGGGCCCTTTCGCTGAAGTGCCCTTCAAGGTCTGAAAGCCTTCTGGAACTACTACCACTGGACCTGCTTCTCTTCGAGGAATGGGAAGATTCGCCCTCCATCCAACTCTCGGAATTTTGAACTCCTCTTCTCCCGTAAGAACTCGTGCTCCTCGAGTTAGCTCTCGATATACCTGGGAGGATAAAAGGGACAAGAATTTATAGAAATGGAAGGAGTGCGGGCCAAGATTGCCTCCATCACCTGTCGATGATAGCCCTCGCAATGAGACACTGGCCAAGCGACCCCATGTGTCGCTTCACCGCTCACACAGGGTGATTGACTGGACGAAGAATAGGACGAATAGCCCCTATGTTGTCTAGGGATACCCTATCATGTTTTGGAGGAAGCCCGCAAAATTTGGCACAACATCCGGGAAAAGGAACTAGGGCCGTCAGTATTGACTTCGACGGCGGATTCTCGTGGAAAATGGTCACAACAAGACGTGATTCTCCGCTCGAGGCGGAGTCTCGACAGATCCGTCACATGGGAACAGTGCAGAGGAGAAGAAGTGTAGGGAAGAAGGAACGCACAAGAGGACAAACAAGCATCAGAAAATCAAACCACTCCATTCATAATTCTACATAAGTTGTCAAAAACATCATAAACATAAAGAGGTGACGGGTCCACTAGCCCGCCAATCCTCACCATCACTCATCTCTCCGGGCACTCTCCTCCTCTCCCCCGAGGTGAGGGTCCCTCAGAAGCCTCCAGGATCCCCATGCAGTAGCACCTGCCTCGCCTCTGGGCGCCTGCTCCGCAGCAGTGACTCGCTGCTCCTCCCCTGGCGTGGCGAAGAAGCCACTGGCGGCAAAGCGACCGGACTGGCGGAGTCGCTCCCCGAACTCTCGCGCTCTCTCGTAGCGCGTCTCCATCCCTCCTAGCCTCTGCACGACGGCCTGAAGGCCCAGCTGGAGCTCCCTCACTTGGGCCTCCAAGGCCCTCCTCTCGGTCAGATCCCGCTGTCGCTCGGACCTTCTCTCAGCTTTCTCTCTCTCTACCTCTCTCCTCATCATCTGCAGAAGAACCCTTAACTCCAGGATGTCTGGAGAAGGTCTCTCCTCACCACGGTGCCGCAGCTCCGCTACAGTCGCCACCCAGGCGTCACGCTCCTCTTCCGCCCGGGTCGCACGGGCCACCGCACCGGCAAGTTGCTCCCGGAGGGAAGCAATCTCGAGAAAAGGGGCCGAGGAGCTAGAAGATCCGCCAGCCGCTCCCACCGTCGCTGTCTGCTGGGCACGCTGGAACAAAATAAACAACGGCCGTCAGTGAAACTCCGAAATCTGAAGTTAAAAGGGCGGCACGTAACTTACCAGGAGCGACAGCTCATGTTGAGCGACGGCCAGTTGCCGCCTAGTCTCTGACAGCTGGGCGCGCGAGCCGCCGATGCCACGCGTGTCCCCAGCTTGGGGAAGCCCCGCGTAACTCTCTCTCTGCCGCCGCAGGAAGTCGGCACTGTCCTGCACCAGTACACCCCCTTGCTGTCCAGGGAGACGTACGGGCCAGTCCTCGAGCCTCGCCTTGCCGCGACTCTCCCTCCTGACGCGGCTCGGCTCGTCTGCACTCGCCCACTCATCGGCCAGGCCCAGGGTCCTTGCCATGTCCTGCACCAAGAAAGGGGTCCCATATCAGTTAAAAGGAACGCGTCCCCTGTCTAGGACGCGTCCATCATTTGAGTGCAACACTCTCCGAACCCTTTCCTCCTCGCCCGGCTCGCTTCAAAACCCAAAATGAATTAAAAGAGGAAGAGATCGGAGGACCTACCGGACCGTGTTCACCTCCTCCCACGCCATCGGGCCCCTCGGGTCCCTCAGGGGCCCGAAGCGGCCCTTCCTCCTCCATGGACGCCGTTCCGTGATCGGGCGCGTCCCTCCTTGGGCGAGGATTTCCTCGTCCCTCTCCTCCTTCACCACGGTCGGGCCCACCGAACTCCATCGATCAAAAGAGGAGGAAGACGAAAAAGGGGCGAGCGCGTTTCGGCGGAAGGCGGGCTCGTTTGCGGGTAAGGCACGGGAGAAGAAGGACCACCCGTCGCTTTAAATTTAAAATCAAGGATTAAGACGCGTCCTCGCGCCTGGACGCGCCCAAAACGGTGGAAAGGAAACAAAATCCCCCGTGCAAAACATAGTTCCCCGCTGTTCAGGGCAAGGTCTCGCGAAGCGTGCCTCAAGGGACAACTCAGTGCAAAAAAAGAAAGTGTGGGAGAGAGAAAAGTACACACAACACAAAAAAGCCATTTCCATTTCATATAATAGCCGAAAGTACATCATACAGTGAGAAGGGTGACGTACAAGCAACTCTCTAACTCTCACCGTCACCCTCCTGGTCATCTCCTTCCTCCCTCCTCTGACGGAGATCCCTAGGGGGCCTCCGCGACCTCTGTGAACCCTGAGAAGCAGTGCTCGCCTCGCCCTGCGGTGGCACTCCAGCCTCGAAGGCGCGACGACGCTCCTCGGCCGAAGAAACCAGGTAGCTGCCCATGGAAAAAGAACCAGACTGACGAAGTCGCGCCCCGCGTTCCTTCGCCCTCTGGTACCGCTCCTCGCTCTCCCGAAGCCTCCCCTCCGCCGTGCCAAGACTCAATCGGAGCTCCAGCAGCTGGGCCTCTAGAGCCCTCCTCTCGGTCTGATCCCGCTGTCGCTCCTCCCTCTCTCTCTCTCTATCCCTCTCCCTCTCTCTCTCCACGCTCTCCCTATCCCTCTCCCTCTCCTCTCTCTCCCTCATCGCCTCTCTCCTCGACAGCTCGAGGGCGATCCGCAGATCCACTACGTCGCGAGGAAGCTCCTCAGCCTCCCGTCGCCGCTCCTCCTCTAGCTCCGCAATCCGGGCGTCACGCTCTGCCACCCGGGCATCGCGCTCCTGCTCAGCACGAACAGCACGCGCCAGGGCCTCTCGGATCTCGGCCACCTGTCAAGGCACGCATGCACCGTAAGAGAACAGTGATAGAAGGAAAGTAGCTAGAAAAGGGTCGCGGCCAAACAGGCACTCACTCGAGCCTCGCGGTCACGCTCGGCCTCCTCAGCCCGAGCCACCGCGTACGCCAGCTGCTCCTGGAGGGCAGAAACCTCCGGAGGAGGGCCCCGCGAACTGGAACCCGCTCCACCAGCCATCGCGGCTGCCGCTGTCTGGTGGGCCCGCTGAAACACGGGGCAAACGTCAGTCAAAGGCTAAGCATCAAAAATCCAGGTCACAAAAAAATGCATTGCATAAACTCACCAGGATCTCCAACTCCTGTCGGATGGCCACCAACTGTCGCCTGGCGTCCGCCAACTGGGCCCGCAGGTCGGCAATCATGGTATCACGAGCATCCTGCATTACACATAAGTTAGTATCCCATGCATACATATAGAAAGGTGGAGCAGTTTCATTTCACTTACCCCTGCCATACCACCCAAGGAGAGGCGGTCCCCGTACGTAGCTCGGTACCGTCTCATGTAGTCTGTGCTATCCTGTACGTGGGACACTACTGGGACCCCGCCCTGCTGCCAGTCCTGGTACTGTGCTGGGAAGCGCGTACGCCAGTCCACGATCTTCGCCTTCCCCTTGGTCTTCCGCCCAATGCGGGCCGGCGCATCTACGTCTACCCACTCCTGGGCCAGCCCCAACGTCCTCATGACCAGTCTAAGCCGCAGCGGCTCAATCTCGTTCAGGCAATGGACCCACACGTCCCGCCTGAAGCGAGGAAGACCCGCTACAACCCAGGGCTGGCCAGCATCGCCCATGCCCAAGTAGGGCCTCCACACCACCTGCATCACCATACATACATCATGTTAGTTACCATTCAGTCACATGCATAAACACAAAAAAATCATGCGCATCATACCATGGCCTCGGGATACTCGCTCAGCTCTCGACGAAGTGACGCCAGCTGGTAGCCGTGGGGTGCTGCAACCACGACCGGCCTCCACTGCCGCGCCAGAGGCACGGCCCTCCTGTTCCCATGCCTAGCCCTCCCCATCGGGAAATAGTAATAGCTCCACACCTGCATCCATCATACATCATTAGTACAATAATTGCATATTTAACTGTGAGAATGCATAAATAAAATGTTTACCTGGAGGAAAGGTGCGAAGCCGCTGACTGTCGTCTCCTTCTCCGAAGTCTGGGAGAGATCGGCAATCAGATGGGCAAGCAGAGCCGCTCCCCACGCATAGTGCCCCACTCTGTCCAGATCCGCCAAGAGCCCGAGGAAACGGCAGTGGATGCCATCCCCCTTCGTCCCCAGCAGAAGGCGGCCCAGGAAGAAGAAAAGAAACCTCCGAAGGTCTAGATCCACCAGCTCCCTCTCGCTCGGATCCTGGGTGAAAGCTGCACGAGCATCCCCCTCCAGTCGAGCCAAGAACTCCGCTCCAGTCTCGCTAACCCGCTGACGCGGGTCGACGAATCCGAGCGCCTCCATGATCTCCACTCGGCCGACTACCCTGCTGTCTCTATCAGTCACGCTCGTCTCTAACCACAGCAGGTCGAGGGCACTCTCTCGGTAGTCGGGGTAGGTGACCCCGCTGACTGCCTCTCCGTCAACTCGTAGCCCGGTGATCCGAGCCACGTCCTCCAGTGACGGCACCATGTGCCCCCAGGGCATCAGAAACGCCCGGCTCGGTGCGTGCCACCGCTCCCTCAGTGCCTGGATAAGAGGAAGGTCGAGCCGGAAGGGCTCGATCCTAAGAAAAGCTCCAAAGCCCATGGCGTCCACACGCGCCCTCTGAAAATCCGGCAGCCCACGGTATGCTGCCACCACCAAGGACCAGCTGATCCGGCCCTTCATCACGCCCTGCAAACCACAAAACCAACAAAGAACACATCAGCATCATGAACAGTAATAAACAATAACACTGTATATATATACTACCTATTCTCTTTATTTTATTTTTACTTTTAAAAATAAAAAAAATTAATAAAATAATAATAAAATAATAATAAAAAAAATTTTTTTATTTTCTTGTGGAGGCGTCCAATGCCCTGGACGCCTCCTCCCAATTTCTTTTTTTTTATTTTAGGAAAAACCCAAAAATGGCCAAAACAAAAATTATTAATAATATATATATATTTATGGAGGCGTCCAAGGCCCAGGACGCCTCCTTATTTTTAATATTATTTTATTTCATTTCATTATTTATGAAAATTAATAAATAAATAAAAAAGGAAAAAGAAAACATGGAGGCGTCCAGGTCCCTGGACGCCTCCTTCTCTCACTACCCGCCTCTCTCTCACAACCTCTCGTACACCCGTTTTAGCCTATTGAACCACAGAGTGAGGATTCCGAGGTACTTACCGGGTCGTGATCATCCTCTCCCGCGTCACCAGCATCCGCAGCAGCCTCCGCGGCCAGGAGAGGCACCTCCATCCCCTCCTCCGCAGCAATCTCCTCTGCTGCAGCCTCCTCGGCATCATCCCTCAACCTCCTCGCACGACGAGCCAGTCGTTTTCGCTTCCCTGGAACCTGGCTCGATCCTCCTCGCTCCATGGGGACTAAGAATAGGTCGTCTGGGTGACTGGGTCGTCAGATTGAACAGTAAATGAGCAAAAGGGGGGGGCAGCCCTTATAAATAGGAGTTACCTTCTTTGGGGCGTCCAGGCGCCTGGACGCCCCCATAATTTTTATTTTTTTTCAAAATTCAAAAAATTTTGGGGCGTCCAGGCGCCTGGACGCCCCCAAAACAAAAAAATCAAACAAAATATAAAAATAAAATTTGGGGCGTCCGGGACACTGGACGCTCCCAAAACAAAAAACAAAATAAAAATAAAATAAAAATTAGGGGCGTCCAGACCCCTGGACGCCCCCATAATAAAAAATTTTTCAAAAAAAATATATTTATATATAATAAAAGTAAAAAAGATAAGAATATGTATATAATCCAAACAAAATAAAAAACACAAAGAAAAATAAAAACCATAAAAAAGATAATAATTAAGGGGACGGGGGTCCGAAACATCCAAATGCCAAATTTTATTCCATCAGAAAAGTAGAGTGAACTACATCAGGGGCTTAGGCGCTTTAGGCCTTAACTTCCCCAGTTCGGTTACATAAGCCCTCCACGGCTCGCATTCTTCCACCACGTGCGCTAACGCCTTTCCCGCAACACTTGTCTTCCAGGGAGCTTTAATGGCCTTCGCTTCCTTCGCGTCCGCTTCAGTGCCCAACTCCCTCTTCTTCAAGGAACGATGCCAGTCGGTGGCGGGAACGAATGGCGTGGGATGCCAATCTGGAGGCAGCACCGATGCGCGTTGTAAAGAACAAACTCGGTCGCGCCGATCAGTTGAAGATCAACTTCGGGAGAAGGCCTCATGAGAAGATCAAGCGAAAGCAAACATGCCGGTGCGCAAGTGAAGAAGCCTTGTGTCACGGTGCGGAAGTGAGACCGCCAGTCTTCGCGTTTCTTCAGCCACGGAACGCGGTTCACTACAGTACCACCAAAGCCTAACACGTCGGCTATGTGGTGAAGCGGGCTTTGTTGGAAGAGCTTCGAAGCGGTTGGCATTCCCCCGCGGTGGTCGAATTTGAAATGCAAATCCAGCCAGCAATTCAAGACAAGTGCACAACCAAATGGAGGCTTACCCATGCTCGAGGCGGTAAGGCCGCTGTAAAGATAGGCAAGGACGGCGGGTCCCACCCTCTTTCCACGCCAGATCCCGCAGATAGCACCCAGTTGGTCTTCCTCCACCATGTTGTCGGTATAAGGGAACAAGAGAGCACCCGCCAGACAAATGGTGAACCCCTTCATGATTCCCTCCAAATAGTCATCGTCTGGTGACCCTCTCAGGGCGTTCATGACCCACTCCGCAAGCTTTTGGAGATCGATCCCCTTCTGAGTACGGACCTTTCTAGCTGCGTCGGGCGGCATGAAGCTTCCAAGGACGCTTTCAGAAGTACCCCGTGTCAGCATCCGCATAGCCTTCACCTTCCCGTCACTCTTGAATTTCTTCAAACCGAGCAGAAGTTCCACCTCCTCGAGGAGGATGGTCACCTCGAAGGTCGGGAAGATAAAAGTGTGGGTCTGGGGATGCCAGACCTCCACTAGCGCGCCCATAGCCGCCCAGTCCATACGAATCTTCTCGTAATGCTTGGCGTGAATAAGGAGCCCCTGCAGATGCCACTTCGAGAGTATGGCCCTCATGCCAATGGAGATATTGGAAGTCAGCTTTGAAAGCCATGGCAGCTTGGAAAACTTCCTCGGGCCTGGGAAGAGTGGATATGGCTGGAGAGGAAAGAAGAAGAAATGAAGGAAGTAAGAAGAAGGTTCACGTGCAGAAATTTGAAAAGAGTCAGCCTACCATATGCGACATGATCGTCCCACTCAGATGACCCTCGAGGTCGGAAAGTCGCTAATCTCGCTGCTAGGCCTGCTCCTCTTCATAACGCGGGAAGACTCTCCTTCCATCCTGAGCTCCAAACTCTCCTCTCCTTCCTCTCCTGAGCTTCCAAAACCCACCTTGGTGCATTTGAATGAACTAGCCTAAGGGGAGTTCTTATAGGAAGGGTAGGGCGCTACAGGACGAAACATGTCACATCAATTGTCACTGTCAGATTTTGGCTAGATCTCCTTTCATTGTGGTGCGATTCTGCTGTGATTCTGCTACTTTTGATGTTGTTAACCTTTGCTAATCTGTGCAGGTTTTGCTAACGGACGTCTTTGTCCTGTCCCACCTTTCATTGGTTGGTCCCACCATCTCATGCATCATAGTATATGATACCTACGCTACTAGAACATGTCAAGGACCTTGCGGCCCGAACGAATCTGGGATCTGAGTTCCCCTTCAACAAAAACGGTGATGATCCCGGAGAGTTTGGCTGTACGGATAGGCCGTTAACTTGTGGTAGCATGGGGACGACGGTTCCATTCAGTGAGTTGGTGCGCGGATAAACGGGCCCCAGCCCAGTATCAGCTCACCGGGTCGGTATCCTGACCCGTTCTTCGCAAGTTGACAATATTATCCTTGGCTATTTTCTATTTTAGTTTGTTTTAATTTTTCTTTAACCCAGCATGCATTCATATAGGACTTTGATTTATTGCGGAAGATCATTCAAGTGATTCGATTGTGAAAGCCGTTGTGCTCAATTCCCACAAATGTGAGATATTCCACTCTGAATGAAATACTGAGTTTCTTGAGACAGCCCGACGCTGCTCTTCCAAAGGAGACCCTTGTTTGGACAGACCCTCAGATATTCCTTTACCTTTTTTGACCCACCTTGGCCGCAGCACTTCCACATTGGCTGGTAAACGCTCCCCAAAGGTGAAACCTCCGGTTTATGACCCAGGTACTTCCACACCGAGAAGTTGGTCCCTTTTTGTTTCGTGCCTGAGCGCACATCTCACCCTCCCTTATTTGATCTCCGTCCAAGCAATCGTCAATATTTGAAAGACCTTCTTCAAGGTCGTCTCATTGAAACTCCAGGAAAGATTCCAAACAGTAACGTCAAAAGCGTGTCTCATCACACCTTGGCATCAACTTATCAGTCCGCTCCCACTTCATTCCACTCCACTTCGATACCATTCCACTACGTGTCGCTCCCTTGCAAAGCAGACGCCAAGGCGGGGCAGCTGTAGACACGCCATTCTTGACGTCTCTTGAGAAAGTCTCATATTACTATACAACGCCCCGCAACGGCTTACGCATTTTGAATCACTCGAGTGCTTCCTTTTCTTGGATCTTCTTCTGCCTTTTTCGGCAACCGGAATCGTTTCGTCACGGCATTCGGACGGCATCAACACCCGTCGGACGCATCAGAAGGTTCCGGAACCCAGAAGGTTCTGCCGGGCGGCCGCCGTTTGAGGACCCGGGTCGATTTTAATGGGGGCGTCCAGGCCCCTGGACGCCCCCATATTTTTAATTTCTTTTTTTTATTTATTTATTTTCTCAGGGCCCTAAACAAAATAAAAAATATATATATTGATGGAGGCGTCCAGGCCTCTGGACGCCTCCAAAAAAAATAATAATAATAAAAATCTTTTTGGCATATAAAACACAAAAAAATAAAATAAAAAAATACATATTAATGGAGGCGTCCAGGCCCCTGGACGCCTCCATAAAAAACAAATATAAAAATTCAAAATGCCAGCCCTGTCATAAAAGACAAAAAAATAATAAAAATATATATATTTTGGAGGCGTCCAGGCCCCTGGACGCCTCCATAAACTCCCTCACGGGCGCCGCCCACCGAACGACGGTTTGTCGTGTGTGAAAAAAGCCAAATTTAGAGACGTCCAGCTGACTGGACGCGCCCATTTCTGAATCACGAGGCGCCGCTCACAAAACCACGCGTTGTGCCAAACCGCGTGCGGCCGTCGTCGGTTTTCGGTGGACCTGTTAGAGGCGTCCGGGACCCTGGACGCCCCCATAAAAGTATTCTAAAAAAATCAATAAAAATAGAATAAAATATTATTTCGGCCCTGATGGAGGTGTCCAGGGTCCTGGACGCCTCCACCTTCCGGAACTCTATAAATAGAGGCCCACCCCTCAGTTCTAAGGGAACTAAGCAGTGATCCGATAGGCTGCCGGAGCCCAGAGGCTACGGAGTCATTTTTCTAACCCGTGGGGTCTTTTGTAGGTGGAGGTTCTGCCGGCTTCTCGGGTGCCCACGCTCGCGAGAGGGAGGTCGTCTTCATCCACCGCGCTTCTACGTCGTCCCCACGCTGCCGGAGCTCCGCCGAATTTCGCCACCGGCACATCCAATAAGCCAACTCTTTCCTTTTCTTCGTAGTTCTTTTGCATTCATCATCTCACATCCATCATCTCATTTTCCTCCTACTCGAGTCCGAGAGGGGTTTAAAAGATAACACCAACCAGGTGTGTGTCTTCCCGTTATTTCGTCATTTTTATTGCAAGGATATGAATACTACACATTCATCTTTCTAATCCATTTGTTATTTGTTTGTCGTTGTTTTGCAAGGGTAACCGAGGAAAGCCCTCTCCGTCGGCCGGCCGGAAGGAGAGGAAGAAGCAACCCGCCATCTCCCGCTCTTGAGGTAGGCGCGATCACCTTCTTATTTTGGGGTCTTTTGGCCCCTGGCGATCACATCTTATCATCGAGGCCGCGGCGAGTCACTTCCCCAATGGCCGTTTAAATTTCTGTTCTCATATTTTCTCTATATTCTGTTCATATTCTCGAGGCCGCGGCGAGTAACTTCCCCAATGGCCGTTTCAATTCTTGTTATTTAATTTTTGCATCATTCCCGTCCCCCCGAGGTCGCGGCGAGTCACTTCCCGCTATGGCCGTTTAATCCCCATATTTTGCTATATCATACTTGTCCCGCTCGCCCCGCCGGAGCAATCTCCCGTGGTGGCCCCTTCTCTCTTTCCTCTCATTTCTGTGTTGCAGTAAACAAAACAAACAAAAAAAGAAGGAGCCCGCGCGCTCTCCGCTTCTTCCTCTTCTCCGATCTCCTTCCGAACCGCGTGACGTCGCTCACAGTGAGAGCAGCGCCTGCGGAACAAGGTCATCCCCTTGGTAAAGGTGGTGTGGCAGCGGCACTCTGGTGGTGAGGCTTCTTGGGAACGTGAGGACGAGATGCGTCAGCAGTTCCCCTTCTTGTTTGAGTGAGTCTTCCTCTTCTTTCCCCTTGGGTTGTTCTTAATTTCGAGGATAAAATTCCTTAAGGGGGGAGGGCTGTAGTATCCCGGACCTTTCGGATCTTTCTTCGTGGGTCTTGGATCAGGTTTCTCGGAGTGTCCGGCTCCGATGTGTCCGGAATTTCATTTCGGACATCTTTTGTGTTCGGATTGGCGCGATATGAAGTTGTTTCGGAGGCCCGGAAGCGTTCCGCGGCTTTTCCGCGTGTGTTTTCCGATTTTCGGTGTGTGTTTCGGTAATTCCTTCGGAACCTTGTTATGGGTGAACCGCGCCGTTCATCAAGGCGAGAGTGGTACCGTTGCGATCGGTGCGTTCCGAGGATCCCGAAAATTTAATTTTCTATTTTTTGGTATTTTTCAGAATTTCCAGATTTTCTATAAATACCACTCATTTTCTCTCTCTCCCCTACCCTTCTTCTTCTTCTTCTTCTTCCTCCCCACCGTGAGCTCTCTCTCCCTCTCTCTCTCTCTCCCATTTCGGCGCGGTGAGCCATCCTCCGGCTGCAGACGGCGGCGGGGCGACGGCGCGGCGACGTGGGCGGCGGCGAGGCGGTCGTGGGGGCGTGCGGTGTTCGTGGGAAGCGTGAAGGAGCGGGGTTTTTCAAAGCGTTCTTTACGATCCCGGCAACGATTCGGCAGAGCTTTCGCTCCATTGAGGTAGGGTGACGTTCCCTAGCTCCCCGCCATTCATTTCCGTGATTTGTAGGCAGAGGGGAGGCCGAGAGGAGTGTGTTTGAGCGGGTTTGGGGTTTTCCATGATTTGGGGAGAGCTCGCCCGATCTATGGATTTAGCCCGCGATTTTGTGTTTTGGTAGCCTAGTATCATGCTAGGGGTCCCCAGGGGTCTTCCCCTTTGATTTCCCCCTCTCCAGTGGAGGCATGGGGGCGTGGTTAGATTTTTGGGTGTTTTCCAGTCGTTCCTACCTCGGGCGGGTGTGACGGTCCTTCCAGTGACTGTCACATCATGTAACGCGCCTAGGTGGGTGAGTTACAGCTCTGTGTTGCCAATTGGGGGTCTGTGGGATGTGACGGCCCCTCGATAGACCGCCACAGGCGTGTAACGCGCCTGGGTTGGGCCGTCAGAGGCTTCCGACCGGGGGGGTCAAGGCCTGTGACGCACCAGGACTGGCGCGTCACAGCCTTGTGACGCCCCAGGGAGGGTGCGTCAGAGTTGACGAACCCCAGGTCATGTAACGCTCCAGCATTGGACAGTTACATGCTGTGACGCACCGAGTGGCACGCGTCATAGCTATTCCTCGTCTGTCTTGTGACGCACCAGGGTAGGCGCATCACAGACTGTAACGCACCAGGGCAGGTGCGTTACACGTTTTTTTCCACCTAGAGTGTGACACGCCTGCGTTAGGCCGTCAGGTGTCTGTGATGGTCCAGCCTAGACCGTCAGAGCCTGTGACGCGTCTAGGGTAGACCATAAGGCACTGGACTGCACAGGGAGGTTCGCAGTCCCGTTTTCTTGTCCGACCGTGGTCGCCGTGCGACGGTGCCGGTACGTGGGGCGGTCCCCGTACGTCGTCGGATGCGGATGTGGTTTTCCGTTGACTTGAGAGTCTACTCCTTCAGTGACCCTCCACTAGTCGTAGTCCACCAGTACGAGGTGTTGGTCTCACCAGGGAGTGGTGTACGGGCCGACCCTTAGAGACGGTTTGTGGACCGGTTACCGTCGGGCCCCGCATCTAACAGCCAGAGTCCGGCTGAGGGAAAAACCTGTCAGAGGACCAGACCAGGGACGCAAGGTCTGTGTGTGCACACGTGGTTGGGGGCAGTTGGACCCACGCTGACGAGTGTTACTTGTTCGGTGTCCGTGCCTTTGGTAGGCGCTACCACGTCAGGCAGTTCACCTACGGTGCGGTGTAAGACGTCAGGGGACGCTACTGGCTGTGCTTCTAGTGAGAGGTACTCCTGTCGAGTCGGGAGTGTCAGACTGTCAGTCGTTGCGACTTTGACTTTCGGGTTTTGTCGTGTCAGCCGTGTGTTCTGGTTGTTTCGCCGTGGCACGTGTGTCAGTTTTCGTGCCGTGAGACATGTGATTTGTAGATGGCAGGGTTTCCTTTTCGAGGTACTCGCTTACTGCTAGTGTAGCGATTTCTTCGTTTACGAGGTAGGGTTCGGGTGATTCCTACTGAGTCTGTTTCGAGACTCATTCCCTGCGTGTTTTCACCGTGTTTCAGACAAGGCGAGGCGTCAGGGGAGTTCGTCTGAGGCTCAGCATGGTTCAGGTGCCCAGCGTTAGTGCCAGAGGTCAGAGCTGGGATATGCCCCGTGTAGTTGTACTTTTCTTTCTTGACTCTGTACTAGTTGTGGACTACTGTTGTTATTTTGTTGTTATCTTGTGAACCTTGTAAAATGTTAATTCATTCCCTGCTTAATTATATAAACTGTTTAATTTCTGTAATTATTTATGATACTTGTGTAGTTTTCACACCATCCTTCTAACCCTTCCGAGTCTTCGGGCTTGTGGGTGGCGGTACGAGTCTCGGGTTATCGGGCTTTCCCGGTAATCGGATTCTCGGGTCGTTACAGCTCTAATCCGGCGCGCCCCAAAGCTACTGCACCGGTTTAACCTTTGCAGCGACCGCGCCGGTTTAACCTCTTTTACCTACGCTTGACCGCACCGGGGAGCCCTATTCCTATACTTGGCCGCGCCGGATTTGAATAAACTCTCTCTATTGCACTATTTTAATCCCTCACTCGTCTCGGGAGCGATCTTCACCTCCCACGGTCGAGGTTAATAAACCCTAATTAGTAATAAACCAAGCAAAAGAGGGCTGTTCAATTTCAAACCATCTTCTTATTATGCTTGTTATCATCATGCTTAATTAATCATTGTCTATATCTATGATTTTGTTATCATGCTTTAACATAATCATGAACATCATGCATGCATGCTTGCGTGTACCCCTGGGTATATCAAATGGCACTGACGGAAGTCCGAGTTGCGCCCGACTGGAAGTCTTTGCTATGCGTGATGGTGGTGTTCGGACCTATGTCCTCCGCCACGTATCGAGGGTCTCCGACTTAATAAATCGTGCCTCTCTTGCATGCTAGATAAAAGCACTTCATGTGACCTCGTCACATTCATCCTTTTGCATCTTATTTCGACCTCGGACGGCCCGCTATCTTGGTAATTAATCAAAGATTTTCTCCCTTATGGGGGATGTAATTACCGTCATAGCCTTTATGATATAACGAACTGCTAGTCCAGACCCGAATCTCACTCTCGCCCGATACGGGTTAGAATGAGCGCATAATAAATTTGTCACGTACGTGACTGGCACACATGCGCGGTCAACTAATCGATTGGTTATTAATCAATTAATCGGTTGTTCGACCCGAACAAAATGACCGAATAGATCCCATCATCCCACAAAGGTATGATGGAACGCATGTCGAGTACATGCAAGTGGGAGAAATTATTGAGAGTTCAAACTAGGGAAGACTAGGTGTAGTTCGCTGCATCTTAACACACCCCCAAGAGGACGACTTACGTCGAACCTCCATCTTCCAAACATACATTATGGTGAAATCCCAACCCTGCAAGGTAATTTTTGACAACGGGAGTTGTATCAATGCAGTCTCTTCAGACTTTATCTCCCGTCTAGGTCTACCTACCCATCCTCATCCTAGGCCATACAATGTGGCTTGGGTTGACGACACTTCTATTCCAGTCACCACTACATGTGTCATTCCCATTCAGTTCCAGTCCTACTAATGACAGATCTTATGCAATGTGGTGCCAATAAAGGTTGGTAGCATCATCCTAGGACGACCGTGGATCTATGATGTAGACCTTACTACATTCGGTCGGTCCAATCAGTGTTCCTTCTCACACAATAGGAAGAAGATACAGCTGTACCCAGCACCCCCAAAGGTAACCCCGGGAAAGAGTTCCACCTCCACCCCCACTGGAACCCCCAAGGTTCAAGAGAGTCCTCGAACTCCCACTGAAGGGAAACTTCCCATTCCCTCTTCCCCCGCACCTATCACACCCATTCCAAGGCCCCTAAGGTTGGTTATGACCTGGTTAGGCGTCTTAACTTCATAGGTGTCCGTGAGCTGAATAGAGAGGTTGCCGAGGGTGCCCCTGTTTAGACTGTTGTCGTCACCATCACACCTGAGGAGTCCCACGTCTTAGTCCCACCTGAAGTCCAGGCAATCTTGTAGGACTTCCAAGATATTTTTCCCGAGGACTTGCCCTCTAGACTCCCTCCCATGCGTGATGTACAACACGCCATTGACCTTGTCCCTGGGTCTACCATACCCAACCTTCCCCATTATAGACTGAACCCTAGGGAACATGCTGAGCTCCAAAGAATTGTCAATGACCTTATCCAAAAGAGTTTCCTTAGGGGAGCAAGAGCCCATGTGTTGTCCCTACTTTGCTCACACCCAAGAAAGATGGCACCTGGCGGATATGTGTTGACAGCCACGCCATCAACAAAATCACTGTCAAGTATAGATTCCCAATTCCCCGTCTTGATGACATGCTTGACATGATGAGTGGAGCCACCATCTTTTCTAAGATTGACTTGAAAAGTGACTACCACCAGGTCTGAATCTAACTAGGGGATGAGTGGAAGACAGCCTTCAAAACAAAAGAAGATCTGTATGAGTGGCTCATCATGCCGTTCGGGCTATCCAATGCCCCCAGCACTTTCATGAGACTTATGATAGAATTCCTCTGCCCTCTCATTGGTCGATTTGTTGTCATCTACTTTGACGACATTCTCATCTATAGCCACAACCCTCATGACCACATCCATCATTTGAGGGAAGTCTGTGAGACTTTGAGGAGAGAAACCATGTATGCTAATCTCAAGAAATGTGAATTCATGACAGACCGAGTCACTTTCCTCGGATTTGTGGTGTCGAGTCAAGGAGTGTATGATGGGAATCGACGCCGAGCAAGTACTTTTTATATTACATTTATATCCTTTAGTTTATTTTTATATCCACGGGAAAGTATACACGCAATTGTACGGCTTTATCAGCCAATGCGTCACTCCCGTAGATTGTGTGGGTTTCTATGTAATTTGCCGGTAGGACCAGCAAGGGGGCCCTCAGCCCTTTCCCATTGGTCCACCTAGACCATGTGGGGCTGGTCAACCAGCCTAGGTGACCTTCTAGATGAGTTGAATGTCAATTGCCACGTGGGTAGACAAAGGGGGTGATTTTTCCTTGGTAGGCTACCTACCAAGTCAAATTGTCTCCCTTGCCACTCCATAGTCAATAGGCCGCCTCCCCTTGTATATTATATTTATTTTTTTGTGTTTGTGGCATGCAATCCAGGCCATCCATCTCACATCCCTAGATCTAAGGGTGGAGGTTAGATTTGGTTGGAAGCATATAAAACCATGTATTTTCATGTGAAAATTAGTGAAAAATCAAAAAAAATTGTGTGTAAGCCAAGAAGGCTCTTGCGCCCCAGCCCTCTCCCCTGGTTTCCTCTCCTCAAACCTCCAGTTCTAGAGTGTATCAATCTTCTATCTCCCCCTCTCAACCTCTGATCTTCATCTGTGCCGCCGCCGTTCGTGCCGCCTTCGAGCCGCCGCGGAGCCGTCTTCAAGTTTCTGTCCTGCTGGACAGAGGTGTAGTTCGTGAATTCTTGCTGCCAGCCACGAGCTCAGATGGATTTGAAATTTTTAGGGTGTGTTCTTGCCTTGAATCCCCACCTCCACCTAACTTTTCACGTCCAAACTCTTCCATTTAGTAATTTTCCATTTTCGTTCATTTTGCATTCCCAGATCTATTTTGTCTCTGTCCATAGTGACAACAGCTCTGAGTTTCCCATCTCCGACCACCTTTTTGAATTTTCCAAACCCTCTCAATTTTACTGGGAGTTTTGTCCATCATCCCCTACATCCACCATTTTTCTTGATTTTTGATCTGCCCTCTATCCATTTTTCAAAATTCGTGTTCTATCTCTGCTACAGTGCCTTTAGTCAGATTCCAGATCCGACCCATTGTTAGTGAAAAAATCCTATCAATTCGTAGACACATCCAAACTTGTTCATACTAGTTTTGCCGTCTTACTAGCTCAATTTCCTACACCTTTCATGAAGACCTCAAGAGCTGAATCGGACATCTACCCTACGGTCAACGACAGTTCTCAGAGGACAGCCCTGCAGATCTGAGAAGAGTTGAAGCCCTTCGAAGCAACTTTCCAACGGCGCCAGTTTTGTTGTAATCCGACATCGGGGCTGATCGCAGCGTCCATTCTCGCCGGAGCGCGCGCTGAAAACCAGAAGCTGCAGATCCGTGGCTGGTCATTCCGACCGGTGCCGAACGGAGCCGCCTGGCCTCCGGTCGGCGAACCAGCGTGCCGCCAGCCCAGGGAACGCTTCCACAAGTGTCCCCACCACAGTGGTGACACCGGGTCCCGCACGGTCCCTCCGGATAGCACGTGGGCCCCACCGTCACGTGTTCGGGTGTTGCCGAATCAACGCGAGAAGCCGCCCGTCAACCCGAATTCGGTCCTCCCGGACCCCATTGTGTAGCCCTTTACCTCCCTGCGTGGAGTGGGCAGCGATTTGTATTGCTGTAATCTTGTGTATTATTGTTCCGGGAGTACGAGTTTCGGCCGGGTCCATCGTCCCCACGCCGAGCGCGTGGAGGTATCATCCTCGCTCCTTACTTGGCATTTTGCTTAATTTCATATATGCTTGTTTATGCCGCTGCTAGAGAGCATGATAGGGTAATTAGCTCGCTTTCTATTTATATCACCGCTGCTGCGAGAGAGAGCGTGACCGTCCCGTGACCCGATCCGGGCACAAGTGAGAGCTGACCACCCTAGCTCACTGCCGGTTTCTCAACCGCGCACGTCCGACGCTTCCCTCGTTAAGGGATGATCGCGAGCTTGTCGTGTCCGTGGTCCCATCCCGCATCAGTGTATGTGGACCAATCCAAGGTCCAAGTCTTAGTAGACTGGCCGGAGCCCCATAACGTCTATGACGTTCAAAGTTTCCACGGGCTAGCCACTTTCTACAGACGTTTCATTCAAGGCTTTAGTACTATTATGGCACCCATTACGGATTGTATCTGTAAGGGAAATTTTGAGTGGACCAAAGTCGCCTCCAAGGCTTTTCTTGTCATCAAGGAGCTTATGACCAAAGCCACTGTCCTTCACCTGCCAGACTTTTCCAAAGTCTTTGAGGTTTCCTGTGATGCATCTGGTGTAGGAATAGGTGGAGTACTTAGCCAAGAGAGCCACCATGTGGCTTATTTCAGTGAGGAGCTTTTTGATGCAAAGCTTCGTTACTCCACCTATGATAAGGAGTTTTATGCCGTGATCCAAGCCCTCAAACACTGGAGACACTATCTCTTACCACAATAGTTTGTCTTATACTCGGACCACGAGACTTTGAAATTCCTTAGCTCACAGAAGGGCTTAAACCCTGGACATGGTTGGTGGGTAGAATTCCTCCAGTCCTTTACATTTGTCCTAAAACATAAGGTTGGAAAAGAGAATAAGGTAGTCGACACCTTGAGTCAAAGGGTCTCCCTTCTTTTCACTGTTCGGGTAGAGGTCACCGGATTTGATCGCATGAAGGAACTCTATGGAGAGTGTCCTGACTTTGGCCCTGCCTACTTTGCTTTGTCTGCTAGATCCTCAACAGCCTTTGCTGACTATCTACTCCAGGATGGTTTTTTATTTCGAGGGCAGTAACTCTGTGTCCCGAAGACTTCTGTACGGGACTTCCTGATTTGGGAAATACATGCTGGAGGTCTTGCTGGTCACTTTGGACGTAACAAGACCATCCATTCTGTAGAGGAGTGCTTTTATTAGCCTGACCTGAAGAAAGATGTGGCCAAAATTGTAGCCCAGTGTAGGACATGCACAATGATGCGGGACGGACCACGGACTCGACTCCAAATGGATATGCGATACTCGGACTCTAAGCAAGTTCGCGATCGTCCTTAACGAGGGAAGCGTCGGACGTGCGCGGTTGAGAAACCGGCAAGAGCTAGGGTGGTCAATTCTCTCTTGTGCCCGAATCGGGTCACGGGATGGTCTCGCTCTCTCTCGCAACAGCGGTGAATAATAATATGAAGCGAGCTACGATCCTAGAACATGCTCCCTAGCAGCGGCATAAACAAGTATATATGAATAAAGCAAATGCCGAGTGTAGGAGCGAATACGATACCTCCATGCTCTCGGCGTGGAGAAGACGGACCCGGCTGAACTCGTACTCCCAGGACAAGTAATACACAAATATTACAGCAAAGAACTACTGCCCACTCCACGCAGGGAGGTAAAGGGCTACACAAGTGGGCCCGGGAGGACCGATTCCGGGTTGACGGGCAGCTTCTTGCGACGTTTCGGCAGCACACGTACTCGCTACCATGGGGCCCACGTACTGGTCGGAGGGGCCGTGTGGGACCGGGCGGCATCGCTGTAGTGGGGACGCCTGGAGGGGTGCTCCCCTAGAGTGGCGGCGCGCTGGAACGTCGGTTGGAAGCCGGGCGGCTCCGATCGTCACCTGCCGGAATAACCGGCCACGGACCTGCACTTGCTGTTTTCAAGCGCGTGACCCGACGAGATCGCTCGCTGCAACCAACACCGACGTCGTATTGAGGCGAAACCAGCGCCGTTAGAAAGCTGCTTCGAAGTGCTTCAACCTAGTGGCATTCAAAAAAAATTCATCAGATCTGTGCTTCTGATGGATGATGAAAGCTGCTATTCTCAATTTCAAATCTGCTCAGGCAGAAATTGAGTTTCCTGTAAATCAGCGTTGACTGGTAGGTAGACCTCCGAATCTGAAGTTGGGTTCTTCAGCAACGTTGTAGAGGTTCAAGAGAGGAAACCAGTTATATTTTTAGATCTGAAAATATGGAAGTTTGGATTTTCTAAAGAGTTTATACTGGCGAAGGGTCGGATCTGGACTGAGGCAGACAGAACAGATTTGGGAACTTGGGAGAATTTTAAAAAATATGTGGAGGGCTGAAGAAAAATCAAGAAACTTCGTGGTGATAGGGGACGGTGGACAGAACTTCCAGTAAATTTGGGAGCTCCTGTAAAAATCAAAAAGTGGTCCGGAGATGGAAAACTCAGGGTTGCTGTCACTGTAGACAGAAACCTGACAGAACTGAAATGAAAGGGTGGACGAAAATGGAAAAATATATTTCGGAGTCTAAAAGCCAAACCAATTTTTGTAGAACCTGGAGGGGACCTCTAGAATACCTCCTAAAAATTTGAGCTCAGAAAGAATCCGTGGCTGAGAGATAAAATTCGTTGAAGAGCCTGCTGTCCTAGATGGATAGAACTGCAGAGGCGGCCTCACGGCGACACGACGGCGGCACGAACGGCGGCGGCGGCACCAGAGATGAAGATCAGAGGTAGAGGGGAGGGGATAGAAGAGATAACCACTCTAGAATTGTAGAGGATGAAGAGAGAAACCAGAGGGAGAGGGCAGGGGCGCACCAAGCTTCAAGCATTCAACATATTTTTCTTCTCATTAATTCCACAAAATGATAAATACATGCTATATATAGTAAAGGGAAAAAGACCTCTAATGCCCCTAGATTTAGGGTTTAGAACTTATTTGTTCTAATAAATATTTACAAAAAAATAAATGGGAAATAAGGAGGGGGGCGCCCCCTTGACCAAGGGGGGGACAAGATTGAAAGGTAGGTAGCCTACCTTTGAATTTTTAATCCCTTTGTCTACCCATGTGTCATTTGACATTCAACCTTCTAGATGGCCACCTAGGATGGTTTGACCAGCCCCACATGGCCTAGGTGGACCAATGGGAAAGGGCTGGTGGCCCCCTTGCTTGGACCTACTGGAATTTTGCATATAAACCCACTAGGACTTACAATTGCGTACCCATATAACACAAGGGTATACATACAAATATAAAAGGACATAAATGCAAACAAAATGTGGACGGTCTTACTTCGATGTCCCCATCAATTCTCCCCGGGTGGGAAGAACTTGACCCCGTCGAGTAAAGGGGGTGACTACTCGAGTAGCTCTGGCGGATCCGTCACCGTACCAAGTAGCGCGGGTACGCTCCACTCCAAGTGATCGTCACCTGCTCATTCCGTATATACTCGATATGCGCATGCTGCTATGGGAAGAGGCTAGTGGTGGAACACTCCAGAGTGGGGTCACTCTCAAGGGGAAGGAGGCGGCTCGAAGACTCACTAGGAATCACCGCTGAGTCCCTGTAGGTGACTAGATCCGGGACATGGATGTAGAACTGATCCCATACTCATTGAGCGAGTCCACTCGCCTCTCACTCATAAGAGACCGACAACGAGCTCGCACAAGACATATGCAGACTCACCATGTGCTAACACACGTATGCAAACCACACAAACAAGAAACTGACTCATGCATGACTCGAGACAAACCTATTGTTAGTTCGACCCGTACATGGGTGACGGTGGACTTGGACACCCGATTGTGTGCCATGCATGCATGTTATGTAACGGAGATGGGTGACATGGGGAACATCTAAACGTCCAAATATGACCTAGTCATGCATGGACGGCCCTTTGGATTTGGGAGATTTGAGAGGGCTAGAAGAACCGGATGTTGGTGTATCATGGACGGGCTTGGTGGGTGTAGGCCCGACCTGTGGGAAAGGGGTGTGAAAGTGGACTTCCCCGACAAGGTATGAAGGAAGTGATGGGTCACGAAGCCCACTAGAGAAGGGGTCGAATGGGTCAAAGAATGTGTGACCCCTCGGTTCCTCCGTTACATAGTCCCATGTTTGAAATTCATGAAGGTGGTGGTCACCTCCATCCATCGTGGTAGATGGGACCGTGTATAGAAGATATGGTTCCTCCCTCGGGATAAATGGAGCAAAGGTATGCTCGGCCGATAAGGGAAGGAACAAGAGAATCTCCGTGGTAACACAACCCACGGTGCATACGGAGGTAATAGACCCTAAGGCCGGATGGGTGAAGCTAAGACTAGTGGGTTGGTCGACGCTTCGGGCCAATAACTGCGTCAACTTCCATTGTGAATCTAATCCCAAAATAAGGTCACCCAATGTGTCAACATGGTGACTAGAGCGGAATGTAGTGTGGTAGGAGTTGACGGGCACTATAGGTAGGGTAGGGTCCATAGATGGATATGGAGGTGGGACCAAGCCATCCTTGAGCCAACTAAGAAGTGACTCGGCTATGTATAGCGTACCTGTAAGAAACACGGGCGGCTCGGGATGAGGTGGCTCCAAGCGTGAATCCGAAGGTGGAGTGAGCCACTGGGGTTGGGTGGCTGAAAATACGGGGGTGCTCGACTGAGCCCTGTCTTTAAGGATGATCTTGCCGGGTAGGTAAGGTGGGCATAAGGTGCAAGTCCTCTTGTCCCAGTCAAGATTGGCTTTTCTCTCTCCTAACCACATTTACCCTAAAATGATGCATGGGCCAGCAAGTGTGCCGATCCTGCACCATGCGCCATCGGAGTAAAGAACGGAGCCAATTTTCCTTTGGAACTCGACACAAGCAAAATCACCATCGCGGACAATCTCGCCTGTCTTGGAGAGGGACTCCACGATATCAAGAGAAACCTAATTATCCGACTCCCTATCGGTGAAATGGAGTTCCGTTGTGGACCCATTGGGTAGAGTGGCTTTAGTAATGAGAGGGGTAAAACCAAAGGCTCGGGCCATGATGGCATTGAATTGGGCCACAAAGGATGACCACTCGGACGTATGGTCTTGGGGAACGGCCATGGATAGCAGACATGGACATGCATACACACGGTGACAAGACACTAGACCGACTATGCAAGGTTGGAATGCATGCACACTAAGGACCCTAGACGTAAACCAAGACTCGGTACGTGGCGGAGCTAATCGATCCGAAGATCACTCGCGCAAGTGTGCGGCCTTCCCGATAGGCGTAGCCTAACGTTCGGACAACACCTTTTTATATACTGATTAATGGTATGCAAATGTAATTCCTAAGACCGACTTAGACGATGACTAGACGTAAATGACACTTGTTTTTTTTTATTAGACACCCTAGACTCAACCATGCTCTAATACCAAATTGATGCGAGACGGACCACGGACTCGACTCCAAATGGATATGCGATCCTCGGACTCTAAGCAAGCTCGCGATCGTCCCTAAGGAGGGAAGCGTCGGACGTGCGCGGTTGAGAAACCGGCAAGAGCTAGGGTGGTCAATTCTCTCTTGTGCCCGGATCGGGTCACGGGATGGTCTCGCTCTCTCTCGCAGCAGCGGTGAACAATAATATGAAGCGAGCTACGATCCTAGAGCATGCTCTCTAGCAGCGGCATAAACAAGTATATATGAATAAAGCAAATGCCGAGTGTAGGAGCGAACACGATACCTCCACGCTCTCGGCGTGGGGAAGACGGACCCGGCCGAACTCGTACTCCCGGGACAAGTAATACACAAATATTACAGCAAAGAACTACTACCCACTCCACGCAGGGAGGTAAAGGGCTACACAAGTGGGCCCGGGAGGACCGATTCCGGGTTGACGGACAGCTTCTTGCGACGTTTCGGCAGCACACGTACTCCCTACCGTGGGGCCCACGTACTGGTCGGAGGGGCCGTATGGGACCGGGCGGCACCGCTGTAGTGGGGACGCCTGGGGGTGCTCCCCTAGGGTGGCGGCGCGCTGGAACGTCGGTCGGAAGCCGGGCGGCTCCGATCGTCACCCGCAGGAATAACCGGCCACGGACCTGCACTTGCTATTTTTAGGCGCGCGACCCGACGAGATCGCTCGCTGCGAAAAGCACCGATGTCGTATTGAGGCGAAACTAGCGCCGTTGGAAAGCTGCTTCGAAGTGCTTCAACCTAGTGGCCTTTATAAAAAATTCATCAGATCTGCGCTTCTGATGGACGAATTATGAAAGCTGCTGTTCTTAGTTTCAAATCTGCTTAGGCAGAAACTGAGTTTCCTGTAAATTGGTATTGACTTGTAGGTAGACCTCCGAATCAGAAGTTGGGTTCTTCAGAAACGTTGTAGAGTTTCAAGAGAGGAAACCAGGGATATTTTTAGATATGGAAAATATGGAAGTTTGGATTTTCTAGAGAGTTTATACTGGCAAAGGGTCGGATCTAGACTGAGGCAGACAGAACAGATTTGGGAACTTGGGCAAATTTTAGAAAATATGTGGAGGGCTGAAGAAAACTCAAGAAAATTTGTTGTGATAGGGGAAGGTGGACAGAACTTCCAATAAATTTGGGAGCTCCTGGAAAAATCAAAAAGTGGTCCGGAGATGGAAAACTCAGGGTTGCTGTCACTGTAGACAGAAACCTGACAGAACTGAAATGAAAAGGGTGGACGAAAATGGAAAAATATATTTAGGAGTCTAGAAGCCAAACCAATTTTTGTAGAACCTGGAGGGGACCTATAGAACACCTCCTGAAAATTTGAGCTCAGGAAGAATCCGTGGCTGAGAGATAAAATTCATTGAAGAGCCTGCTGTCCTAGATGGACAGAACTACAGAGGCAGCCTCGCGGCGGCACGACGGCGGCACGAACGGCGGTGACGGCACCAGAGATGAAGATTAGAGGTAGAGGGGAGTGGATAGAAGAGATAACCACTCTAGAATTGCAGAGGATGAAGAGAGAAACCAGAGGGAGAGGGCAGGGGCGCACCAAGCTTCAAGCATTCAACATATTTTTCTTCTCATTAATTCCACAAAATGATAAATACATGCTATATATAGTAAAGGGAAAAAGACCTCTAATGCCCCTAGATCTAGGGTTTAGAACTAATTTGTTCTAATAAAATTTTACAAAAAAATAAATGGGAAATAAGGAGGGGGGCGCCCCCTTGACCAAGGGGGGGACAAGATTGAAAGGTAGGTAGCCTACCTTTGAATTTTTAATCCCTTTGTCTACCCATGTGTCATTTGACATTCAACCTTCTAGATGGCCACCTAGGATGGTTTGACCAGCCCCACATGGCAAAGGTGGACCAATGGGAAAGGGCTGGGGGCCCCCTTGCTTGGACCTACTAGAATTTTGCATATAAACCCACTAGGACTTACAATTGCGTACCCATATAACACAAGGGTATACATACAAATATAAAAGTACATAAATGCAAATAAAATGTGGACGGTCTTACTTCGATGTCCCCATCACACAATGCCCAAACAGGTCAAACAAAACACTGGTCTCTACACTCCTCTCCCCATTCCTGATAGACCGTGGGTTGATGTGAGCATAGATTTTATCCTTGGATTATCACGCACTGCTCACAAACATGACTCCATTTTCATGGTAGTTGATAGGTTATCTAAGATGGCCCACTTCATTGTATGTTCCAAAACATCTTATGCATCTAGAGTAGCCCACATGTTCTTTGATGAAGTCGTGCGTCTGCATGGTCTCCCTCAAACCATAGTGTCTGACCGAGATGTCCGATTCACAAGCTATTTTTGAAAGACACTTTGGCACCTAGTTGGCACCAAGCTTAAATTTTTCACTGCCTATCACCCACAAATCGATGGGCAGACAGAGGTTGTCAATAGGAGTTTAGGAAACCTTTTGAGGTGTCTTGTAGGGGAACATTCTGGCACTTGGGATCTTCTTTTGTCCAGAGCTGAATTTGCATACAATAGCTCTGTCAATAGGTCAATAGGTATGAGTCCATTTGAGGTCGTGCATGGATATAAATCTAGAAAACCTGTGGATCTCATTCCCCTTCCCCTCGAGTCTAGAATATCCAAGTTAGCTGAGGAATTTGCACAGCATGTCAAGAGCCTGCATGAGTCAATTAGCAAGTAAATTAACCTCAGTAATGAAACTTACAAACGCTTGGCTGATTCGCATAGGTGTCACCATGAATTTCAAGAAGGTGACTTGGTTATGGTACGGGTCCGGCCCGAACGACTCCCCTCGGGAGCCGTTAAAAAGTTGCAAGCCCGTAGTGATGGTCCCTTCCCAATCCTGCGGAAGATTGGCTCCAACGCTTATGTTGTGGACTTACCTCCCGAATATGGGATTAGCTCGACCTTTAATGTGGCAGACCTAGTGGCCTATAAGGAACCCACAGCGATTCCTAGTGACCCTTTCTAGCCTTCTCCTCCCATTGCGAGTGAGTCCACCCCTGTACGTCCCACAGTCTCGAGAGTACCGCGTGAGTAAATTGAGAGGATATTGGATGAGCAGGTGACAACTACACGGAGCCGAGTGTACCAGCGCTACCTTGTCCGCTGGCGGGACCGTCCACCTTCTGATGATTCCTGGATCAGCCGGGAAGATCTCCAGCGTCTCGATCCAGATCTGCTGGAGCACAACCACAGCAGTGTCTGTTGAGTAGTGGACAGCGGATCTAGAGGGGAGGGGTGAATAGATCTGCCCCTCTTTTCGTAATGTAACCCTCTATATAGCTAGATAAGATAAATTACAGCGGAATATAACTAGCTTATCGAAGAACACTATGATTCGCTTGACAAGACGAGCAAGTAATATATTGATTCGAACCTATGTATGCATCTAGAATGAAACAATCACACAAGCAAACCACAACACAAAGGATTTTAAGGTGGTTCGGACTGAATCCCCAGTCCTACGTCCACCTCTCACCAAATCCGGTGAGGATCCACTAGTGCCACGCACTGAACCGTAAATCGGAAAGACCTCCGATTGCCTTCCTACTAACCACAGGTAGGGACGTCAACACCGCAGATCGGACAACTTCCGATTACCTTCCTACTAACCACCGGTAGGGACGATCTTCAGTTTTAATCATTTGAATGAAATGAAAAAGATAACAAATATGAAATCACTCAAACAAGATATAGAGTATGCTCAAAGAAAGAAGATCTTGTCTGAGTTGCAGAAGCTTGAATCGGATGCTTTGAAGGTGTCTTCTTCCTTGCGAGATGATCTTCCTTGAATCTCTTCTAGTTGATGAAGAAGATGATGGATGTAGATTCGATCTTCCTTTTGATTTTCTTGAGTTGATGAAGAGGATGAAGAATGCAGTAAGTTTAGATCACCTTTGAAAGTCTTGATTGCTTCTTGCTTCCTTGGATGTTGAGATTGCTTCAGATATGGACTTGAATCCCATGGAATGGATGAAGCTTCTTCCCGTAGTACTGTTCAAGGCTACAGTACTTCGAACTCCTCTCCCTTGAACACACCCTTGCAGCCTCCCTTGAATCCCCTTGAAGCATTAGGGTTTCTAACCTCTCATGTGTTGGTTTTATAGACTTTGAATGGTCCTTGGACATCCCCCAGACCAGATCCAAAATCCATGGGAGATTGGGTGACTTTGGGGTTAAACAAATGGGTAGAAAGATCTCTCCTTGGGCTTGAAATAAAAGTCAACAAAGGAGGCCTCGAGGCTGGCGGTCGACCGAAATTCATGGGGCGATCGACCGGAATACATTTTGATCCTGGCAAAAACTGGTCGACCGGCCCTATAGTGGCGGTCGACCGAAACCTGTAAAATATGGAGTTTTTCATCTCTGGGAGAACCGGTCGACCGAAAAGGTAGGGGTGGTCGACCGAAACCTGTAAAACGTGGAATTCTTAGGCTCTGGCAAATCTAGTCGACCGGCCAAGGTGTGTTGGTCGACCGGAAAGACCTATACCTATAAAAATGAAGTGTTAGCCCAAGGAAACATGTCCATAAGTCAAGATACTCATGTCCTTATCAATTCCATGTATTTTTGGGTTTAGTTTATGCATTAGATCATTTGAGCATTTCTAAATTTTGTTACGGGGGCTCTGCCCCCGGAAACTCCCGCAAGGGGCGCTGCCCTCTTGACCCCCGCGACCTGACCGCGCAGGTCGATCCGCGTGCGAGGGCGCAATCATTGAGCTTTCACTTTTACCATCTCCACTCCATTCCTTGGCATATCTGTCATGAAAGAACATCAAGTTGTTTAGTCATATAAGAGTGGTAAAATATCAATGACTTATAGTATTTAGCCATTATCAAAACCAAGAATATCAAATAACTCAAATGACCATAGGATGATGTCGAATGACCCAAGTGACCACAAGATGACTCAATTGACCACAAGGGCACAACATTCTCCCCCTTTTTGATGATAGCAACACTGTGAGTCATTATGTGACAGTAATATTTAAAATGGCAAAAGTTATAACAAATGCAACATATGCAGCTCCAGATATATGATAGTAATAGTATGTGAATGCAATTATGAATGCAGATATGAATGCTATGCAATTATGCAACCCCCATCACATACACATAAGAGATACACAAAGCGCACAAAGGATTCTTCCCATTGGACTCTCCCCCGTACATAATTCACTCATCTTCCTTTGACAACTCACAAAGGCCGCACAAAGGACGGACAAAGGTATTAAAAGAAAGGACTCACAACAAGACATTCATTTTCTCCCCCTTTGACAGTAGCAAAAAAGAGGGATAAGATAGAGAAGGTGACTAATGTCTGAGAGACCAGAGCTGAATGAGAGTGGAGAGCAAGTCATTATAGGCAAACTTGAAACATGCCGTGAGCAATATATATGGTTCAAAGCTAATGAAATCTGAGATCAACAATGGAGTTCGAAAAGCAACTACATCCAAGATATAATAGAAATGAACCAAAGTTGCATATCATGGTAGTGTTTAACCTTCCCTTGTCTTATATATCCATATTTAATAACTACAAAGGGAATAACACAAAAACTAGTATTGAGGCTAAACAATCATGACTAAAGCATGAAATATTATGAGTTCAACAAATTTGATTGTCAATGATATTTTCCAAATGAATTAAGACAGAGATAACAGGGACACATCATGACATATCATTCGTCACTTGATTTGATGACGTGACATATTTCTCCGTGCAACAATATCATTGCTCTGTCAAATAGATTTTCAGGAATTCCAGCTCATCAATATGTTTTGAAACAATATTAAGCCTGAGTGTATCACCAAGATGGTCATGAATTTTGAATTTTCAGATATCAGGATAGTCATGCAAAGCACAATATGCAATCTCTAGTTAGGGTCTATTAAAACCACATAACATAGATGATTTCAGAATAAATATTTTTGAACTTCGAGGAAATCATTAAATCTGAACCATTTTCATTGAATGGACAATCATCAGGGCATATAATAGAAAGCTCTTACGCTGTAGTTCTGTCGGTCTCATGATCTCAAATAAGACTGTAAGCCATTGAAGTTCAGATTGCAAGAGATTTAAGAAAATCAACAAGACTCCCCCTAAGGATATGCAATGAATGCACTCAAGGAGTTATGTTTGCAAGTGAAAAGATAATTCTCAAAGAGAGTTTGACTTGAGCCATGCAGGGGTTGACCTGGTCAAACATGAAGTTGGTAGAGATGAAATGCATGACCCAACACATGGTTGTACACTTATTCATGGCAACAGAATGAAGATGAAATATATGCATGAATACTTCAAAAAGATAACTCCCCCTTATTATATGGCCTATATGCGACAGTGACGCATGGTACTTGGCGGAGGTAAAACCTCACGCATATTGAGTGCTTCTAGACAAGTATAACCTGCCTTTCCATACATCAACATTTAATATACCATAGCCATACAAGTATGATGCTACACAAACCATGCAATGCATCATGAACATGAATTCAACTTTATTATGCAACTACATGCAATGCGACACCATATGCAAAATGACATATTAACATATAAATAATGCATGAACACCAATATGTAAGAATACACAACTAAATTGAACAAGATAATCATTTCAATATTTATTGGCCTGAGGTTGGCAAAGACCAAGCTCCCTTCTGAGTGTTGAAAATCTGTTATTACACAAGGGCTTGGTTAAAATATCAGCAATTTGATTTAGAGTATCAACAAAATGCAGTTCAAAATTTTTCTTACCGACCTCATCTCTAATGAAGTGATGCCTAATCTCAATATACTTAGTCCTAGAGTGCTGGACTGGATTTTTTGCAAGGTTGATAGCACTAGTGTTATCACATAGAATCGGGATACAACCAAGATCCACTAGGTAGTCTTGGAGTTGGTGTTTAATCTACAACGCTTGGGTGTCACAGCTCCCCGCAGCAACATATTATGCCTCTGTGGTTGAGAGGGCAACCGAGTGTTGTTTCTTGGAGGCCCAAGAAACTAAACACCCGCCCAGAAACTGGTAGTAGCCACTTGTACTTTTGCGATCCAGCTTGCATCCAGCATAGTCCGCATCAGAATAAGATATAAGAGATAAATCACATGATGACAGATACCACAATCCCAAATCTTGAGTGCCAGAAAGATATCTAAGGATACGTTTGACGGCAGTCAAGTGGGATTCTCTAGAACTATCTTGAAATCTAGCACAAAGGCATACACTAAACTGGATATCTGGTCGGGATGCAGTCAAGTAAAGCAAAGAGCTGATCATACCTCTATAGATCTTTGCATCCACTAATTTACCATTTTCATCCGAATCCAGTGATGTTGTGGTGCTCATAGGAGTTGCAATGATTTTGTTGTTCGTCATGTCAAATCTTTTCAGCAGCTCCTTGATGTATTTGGTTTGACTTATGAAGCAACCATCTTGTCCTTAGTTGACCTGCAAGCCGAGAAAGAATTGGAGTTCTCCCATTAGGCTCATCTCAAATTCGCTAGTCATGAGGTTAGCAAATTCCTCACACATTTCAGATTTAGTAGAACCAAATATAATATCATCAACATAAATTTGAACAATCAAGATGTTCTTACCTTGCTTCTTGGTGAAAAGTGTTTGATCTACCTTACCTCGTGTGTACCCTTTTTCAATGAGGAACGAGATTATTCTCTCATACCAAGCTCTTGGTGCTTGCTTAAGTCCATAAAGTGCCCTGTTTGGCTTTTATACAAAATCTGCATAGTTAGAATTCTCAAAGCCAGGGGGCTGCTCAACATAGACTTCTTCTTTGATCAAGCCATTCAAGAAAGCACTTTTTACATCCATTTGATACAGCTTTATTCTAAGGGAGCATGCAAAGACAAGTAAAATTCTGATGGCTTCGAGTCTAGCAACTGGGGCATAAGATTCATCAAAGTCTACCCCAAACTCTTGATTGTACCCTTGAGCCACCAATCTAACCTTGTTTCTTATTATCTTACCATCCTCACTTAGTTTGTTCCTAAAAACCCATTTAGTGCCTATGACAGATTGTGATGATGGTCTAGGAACAAGATGCCAAACTTTATTCCTTTCAAACTGGTTTAACTCGTCTTGCATTGAATTTATCCAGTTTTCATCTTTTAATGTTTCATCAATATTTTTGGGTTCAAGCTGAGAGACAAGAGCAAGTTGATCTAGTTCTTCCATAATTTTAAAATGTGACCTTGTTCTAGGTGGGTCATTCAAGCTACCAATGATATTTTCTAAAGGATGATCCTTAAGAATTCTAATGTTTGTAGAATCATTACCTTCTCCTGTAGCTTGATTTCTAGCATTGCTTGATTCAGCTAGGTCACCATCTTCTTTTATTTTATCTTGTGGAGACTCACTCTTTTCCTTCATGCTTAGGAATTCCCCGTCTTCATCATTTTTCCTGCAAGAGTTATCACTGTTAGAATCATCATGATACTCATCAAACGAAACATGGGGTGATTCTTCCACAGTTTGACTCTTAATGTTATAAATTCTATAAGTTCTAGATCTATCAGAATATCCAAGGAATATACCTTCATTGCTCTTGGGCTCAAATTTATCTAAGTCTCTTTTGTCATTGTTGTGGATGAAGCATTTTGACCCAAACACTTTCATATGTGAGAGAGAGGGCTTTTTATCTTTCAGCAACTCATAAGGAGTCTTTTTGGTATGTGGCCTTACCATAGAGCAGTTGATAATGTAGCATGCTGAGTTTACCGCTTCAGCCCAAAACCTCCTTGGAAGTTACCGTTCAGCAAGCATGGTTCTTGCCATCTCTACAAGTGTTCGGTTTCTCCTTTCAACTACACCGTTTTGCTCTAGGGTTCTTGGTGAAGAAAATCGGTGTGAAATACCTTCGGCCCTGCAAAGATTATAGAAGTTAGTATTTTCAAATTCACCACCATGATCAGATTGGATCATGAAAATTTTAAACTCACCGTCCTGCTTTATCTTCATGTAGAGTGCCTGAAACTCATCAAAAGCATCATTTTTATGTGTGAGAAAGAAAACCCATGTGAACCTAGAAAATTCATCCACCAAGATATATCCATATTTTCTACCACTTAAGCTAGCAGTTCTGGTTGGTCTAAACAGGTCCATATGAATTAGCTCGAGTGATTTGAATGATGTATTTTCAGATCTTCCTTTGAAAGATTTTCTTATTTGTTTACCTAGGGCACATACATCACACAACTTGTTTTCTTGTTTAAATGATAATTCAGGCAATCCTTTCACCATTGAATACTTTAACAATTTATGTAAGACATTGTAGCTAGCATGTCCTAGTCTACGATGCCATAACCATGCAATTTCAGATTTTGGTGCAGCAAGACAAAGGTTTGAATAAGCATGATCATCTAAGTCAATCATGTAAACATTGTTGACTCTCTTACCAGAAAATTTTACCTTATCAGATTTTGGTTCAAAGATTTTACATTCACGAGAATCAAACAACACTTTGTGACCTTTATCATACAATTGACTTATCCTGAGCAAGTTATATTTCAATCCTTCAACTAACAACACATTTCCAATAGAGTTGGAGAGATTCTTACCTACATTACCTGTTCCAATGATTTTTCCTTTGTTGTTCCCTCCAAATGTGACGTGTCCTCCTTCCTTTTCCTCCAAGAGATAAAATTTTATTTTATCTCCAGTCATGTGTCTTGAACAGCCGCTATCAAGATACCACCTGTTATGCATGGCTGCAAGATATTCCTGCACAAGTAATTAAGCAATGGTGTTTGGAACCCAATCAAATTTGGGTCCCATCAAACTTTTCAAATTTTCAAAATATGAAACCATTTCTTTTGGAATCCAAACATTCTTAACATTCATGTTTTGTTTGCTTAGAGTAGGGATTTGATTTTTCTTTTCAATCTTGACATTCATTTTCTGTTTGGAGGCTTTTGGTTGGACTTTGTGGAAGTTTGATGAATTTTGCTTCTTAAGCCATTGAGGTGGTTGGTTGGTTTTGGGTTGAAAATGATTATTTTGCCACCTATGGGATTGATGCACACAGAAGTCACAATTGCCCCAAGAATATGATGGTGTTGGCCTATATGAATGTGCAATCCAGTTTTGGTGATGTCTAGAAGGTTGAGCAGGCGATGGCCAAGGACGTGTTGACCTATGCTTCGGGGAAGGTTGACTTTTCTTAAGCTTTTGAGCAAACTTTTTGAGAATTTCAGTTACTGCCTCTTCAATCTTTTCTTTTCCTTTGGATGCTATTTTTGAGGTTGAAGCATCAGACGAGGAAACAAATGTGACTGTTTTTAGCCCAATTGGCCTTTTGTTTGTTGGATCAAAACCCAACCCATCTTTGTTGTGGTTCATTCTAGTTCCTAGCAATGCATCTAGGTTTTCTTTTCCATCCACAAATTTTTCCAAAGATTGTTGTTTATCCTTCAACTCTTTTTGTAAGTTTTCAATGTTTTGCAGGAGTTGAATGTTGAACTTGTTTGATAGCTTCATACTTTTCATTGCTCAATTTGCTATCCTTTTCATATGCTTACATTTTTAGCTTCATGCTATCAATCTCATTTCTTAAATCTTCATTTTCAGTTTTCAAGTCAGCCATTTCTTTTCTTCCTTCCTCCAAGTTCTCAATCATTTTCTTAAGATCTTCAATTTCAGTTTCAAGTAGAGCATTCTTATCATTCATATCATGATCATGCACAAATGAGTTAATTTTCTTTTTCAATGATTTATTCTCCTTTTTGTACATTTCATATTTTTACATGAGTTGTATATATGCATCCTCCCAATCATCAATTGCATAATCTTCAAATGGAGAATTTACCTCAGTTTCTTCGTCACCTTTGGCCATGAGACAGAGATCTTCTTTTTCTTTATCCGAGGACCTAGTTCCGTCATCACTTTCCTCTTCATCGCTCCATGTGGACACCATGGCCGTGTTCTTCTTCTTGCCCTTCCATTTGTCTACTTTTCTGAATCTGTCGGGACAATCATTCTTGAAATGTCCTGGTTTATTGCAAGAGTAGTAAATGATTTTATCAGATTTCTTAGAGTTTTCAGAATTAGATTTGAAACCATTTCTTACCTTCGACCTTCCTCTCATGAAGCTCTTACCTTCCTTTCTCATGAATTTTCTGAACTTACGTGTGAGCATAGCTACGTCATCCTCATCTTGCTCACTTGCCGAATCCTCACCTTCATCAGAAGAGCCTTGACCGCTGGGTCCTGCTTTAAGAGCTAGGGGCTTTTTCTTAGGCACCTCAGCCTCTTTGTTCTTAAGGTTAATCTCATAGGTCATTAATGACCCAATGAGTTCATCTACCTTGGTAGTTGCGAAATCTCTCGATTCTTCAACCACGGTAGCCTTTGTGTGCCATGCGGGAGTCAATGATCTGAGAATCTTTCTCACAATTTCCTGTTCTGAGTATTTCTTTCCCAAATCAGTTAGACTATTAGTAAGCACAGTTAACCGAGCATACATTTTCTGAATTGACTCATCAGGCTTCATGCGGAACATTTCATATTCAGAAACTAAAATGTTGGCTTTTGTTTCTCGTACCTTAGAGGTTCCTTCGTAGATTACCTCTAACCTATCCCACATTAGTTTTACAGATGCGCTGGTAGCCACTCTTGAGAATTCAACTGGATGGAGTGAGCATTGCATGATGTGTTTAGCACTCTAGTTGACAGTGGATTGTCTTATTTGTTCTTTGGTCCACAAGTCCTCATTATCCGTAAGCTCATACGGGCCTTTGCTGATCACTTGCCAAAGTTCGTAGTCTTGAGCGCGAATGAACACCTACATGCGATGTTTCAATAAGGATAATTAGTTCCAATAAAGTAAGGAGGTCTATTAACATAATGTCCTTCAGGTAAGAAACCTTTAGACGCTAATCCACCATTTCCCTCAAGGTCGTTGGACCCCATAATGAGAGATTAGGCTCTGATACCACTTGTTGAGTAGTGGACAGCGGATCTAGAGGGGAGGGGTGAATAGATCTGCCCCTCTTTTCGTAATGCAACCCTCTATATAGCTAGATAAGATAAATTGCAGCGGAATATAACTAGCTTATCGAAGAACACTATGATTCGCTTGACAAGACGAGCAAGTAATATATTGATTCGAACCTAAGCATGCATCTAGAATGAAACAATCACACAAGAAAATCACAACACAAAGGATTTTAAGGTGGTTCGGACTGAATCCCCAGTCCTACGCCCACCCCTCACCAAATCCGGTGAGGATCCACTAGTGCCATGCACTGAACCGCAAATCGGAAAGACCTCCGATTGGCTTCCTACTAACCACAAGTAGGGACGTCAACACCGCAGATCGGATAACTTCCGATTGCCTTCCTACTAACCACCGGTAGGGACGATCTTCAGTTTTAATCGTTTGAATGAAATGAAAAAGATAACAAATATGAAATCACTCAAACAAGATATAGAGTATGCTCAAAGAAAGAAGATCTTGTCTGAGTTGCAGAAGCTTGAATCGGATGCTTTGAAGGTGTCTTCTTCCTTGCGAGATGATCTTCTTGAATCTCTTCTAGTTGATGAAGAAGATGATGGATGTAGCTTCGATCTTCCTTTTGATCTTCTTGAGTTGATGAAGAGGATGAAGAATGCAGTTTAAATCACCTTTGAAAGTCTTGATTGCTTCTTGCTTCCTTGGAGGTTGAGATGGCTTCAGATCTGGACTTGAATCCCTTGGAATGGATGAAACTTCTTCCCGTAGTACTGTTCACGGCTACAGTACTTCGAACTCCTCTCCCTTGAACACACCCTTGCAGCCTCCCTTGAATCCCCTTGAAGCATTAGGGTTTCTAACCCCTCATGTGTTGGTTTTATAGACTTTGAATGGTCCTTGGACATCCCCCAGACTAGATCCACAATCCATGGAGGATTGGGTGACTTTGGGGTTAAACAAATGGGTAGAAAGACCTCTCCTCGAGCTTGAAACAAAAGTCAACAAAGGAGGCCTCGGGGTTGGCGGTCGACCGGAATTCATGGGTCAGTCGACCGGAACCTGTTGGACTTAGAACATTTTGATCCTGGCAAAAATCGGTCGACCGGCCCTATAGTGGCGGTCGACCGAAACCTGTAAAATATGGAGTTTTTCATCTCTGGGAGAACCGGTCGACCGGAAAGGAAGGGGCGGTCGACCGAAACCTGTAAAACGTGAATTCTTAGGCTCTGGCAAATCTGGTCGACCGGCCAAGGTGTGTTGGTCGACCGGAAAGACCTATATCTGTAAAAATGAAGTGTTAGCCCAAGGAAACATGTCCATAAGTCAAGATACTCATGTCTTTATCAATTCCATGTATTTTTGGGTTTGGTTTATGCATTAGATCATTTGAGCATTTCTAAATTTTGTTCCGGGGGCTCCGCCCCCGGAAACCCCCGCAAGGGGCGCTGCCCCCTTGACCCCCACGACCTGACCGCGTAGGTCGATCCGCGTGCGAGGGCGCAATCATTGAGCTTTTACTTTTGCCATCTCCACTCCATTCCTTGGCATATCTGTCATGAAAGAACATCAAGTTGTTTAGTCATATAAGAGTGGTAAAAATATCAATGACTTATAGTGTTTAGCCATTATCAAAACCAAGAATATCAAATAACTCAAATGACCATAGGATGATGTCGAATGACCCAAGTGACCACAAGATGACTCAATTGACCACAGGGGCAAAACAGTGTCCCCCCTTACTCGGCGGAGTCGAGTTCCAGCCGCCCCGGGAGGGTTGGTGGGGACACCGGGCCCCCTAACGGACACACTACTCGGAGCTGACGCCGCATCGCCCCGACACTGAGCTTGTGGCTCGGAGACTCACTCGAAGACTCGGCATCCTGAGTATTTTACTTGTACGTATTTACGTATTTATGTATTTATGTGTGTATGTAAGTAACATACATGTATTACTACATGTATATTTACTTTTGATTTTATTAGGCTAGTTATAGTCAAAAGACATGTGTATTTTATTTTTATTAAACCCACAAGTCAAAAGGTAAATTGTTGAGTCTTGTCTTATTAGGCTTGGGCATATATACAAATAGGTAAAGTCTAAAGGTTTTGCTGTCATGGCTTTTCCTATATAAGGGAGGCTAAGGGTGTGTTGATTTCATATATGAATGAATGAAGAAGTTTGCCATCACGTAAGGTGCTTTACCTTTGTGTTTCCCCTTCTCTCTTTTCTTCTTTGTGAGGTTTGAGTGTCGCCCGGTGAGAGACCGTCCGGTGTGAGGCCGAGCTGTGCGAGACAGCAAACTATCATGTCTCGTTTGCGTCCCGGAGTTGCCGTCGGTCCGTCCTCCTACGCCGTCCGCGTCACCTTTCACACCAACAGAAAACCTTTGCAGAATAACTTACTAGTCTTAGACAATTGATATAATATAGACAACCCCATCAAGTAGAATATATATATAGGACCATTTTCTTTATGGTTTCATCATTCCAATTGATTTGTAGCCCGTTAGACTAGGGGTGGGCACGGTTTGGTTTGATTCGGTTTGAACAGATTTTTTCTCGAACCAAACCAAACCGAACTAAGGGCTCAACCCGAACCAAACCAAACCGAACACCTTTGAAACCAAACCAAACCAAACCGAATTAATTCGGTTTGAACCATAATTACATGTCAAATTTGGATTGGTCATTCCATCTGAGTATTCTTGCACCTTCTTACTCTCGTATCATAAACACCTTTGAAAACTTGACACTTGACCATTGTTTGATGCTCATTAATTTTTTTTAAATCAAAATTTCCAGTCTATTTACTGTAATCATAGTATCATACTAATACTCGTAAATAGGAGAACAATGCAGTATAGATGCAGCAATAATTATATCTGCTTTCCAAAATCATATGACATGATGCACCAAAATCATATGATCAAATAAATCATAAAAATTACTCACTTATAACAGGAAGATCCATTTCCAGACCAACGAGTTCAAGGAGTTTGAACCCATCCATGTCAGGCATGTGGGCATCACTTATGACCAAATCAAAATGACCCTTCCTCTCCTGAAGAAGAGAGGATGCACTCGTGGCTTGAGATCATATAGTAACTCCAATCAATTGAAAAAACAAGATAAGTAAACAGAACTCTAAAAATGCAAACCAAATACAAACACTAATCATAGTATTGCTTATGAAAATCTTAAACTAAAAGTAGAAAAATCACAAAAGTAGAAAATACAGCACAACAATACGTAGAGAATCTGAGTAATGGATGGAGGATTACTTGCCAATCCAGCTACATATGCTACTCCAAGAGAAGTTGTCTCTATATCAGCTGGCCTCAGCCTCACCACGGAACTATCCAACAGATCTGCCTGCAAAGACGTTAATAAACTATTTGATGAACATGTTTTATACACAGTATTTCCCCCTTAAAGGAGCCGAGATAAAAAATGGAGCAAGATTTAAGAATGTATTAAGATGAAAATCATCAGGGAGAACTATCGGAAATAAATATTGAGAGGGGTTAGAATCTCAAGCAGCATTTCGTTGGCTGGAGAATCGGGAGAACTGTCGAAAATAAATATGGCGTCACCACGGAACTACCCAACAGATCTGCGGTGTTGCACTGCTGCCGTGGCTTGCGAGGTGAGGAAGGTAATCGATCGTGTAGGGCGTGGCTGTGTGAGTCACTCGCTGGCCTGCGGACGATGGGTCGCGGGAGGGCCGGAGGTCCCAGGAGGGCTGACTGCTGAGGCCCTCGCGGAGTCGCGGGTCACCTGCAGGTTGCCGGCGGGGTCGAGGGAGGGGGACGGCCGGAGGGGTCGCGGCGCGGGGCGGGTCTCCTGCAGACTTCCGGAGGTGTCGAGGGAGGGACGGAGGGGGAGGGCCGGCGGGGTCGTGGACTCTCGGTCGCGGGGGAGGGTCGGAGGACGCGGGCGGCGGGCCTCCTGGCTCCTGCGGCTGGGTGGTGAGAGAGGGCCGGATGCGGATGGGTCACTGGGTGAGGGAGGACGGCTAGGGTTTAGACTGTTTAGTGTTCACGCCTTCACGGTCGCGGTGCGAAAGAAGCGAAATCGCCGAAATAGTTAATAAATTAGGGTGAGTTTTTAGTTTGAATAAATTTACAAAATCATCTTTGATAAATCGGTTTATCCGGTTTGGTTTGTTTTTTTGTGACCAAAAACCAAACCAAACCAAATTTTTAAATACGGTTCGGTTTGAAACCAAACCAAATATTTTAAAATTTTAACCCAAACCAAACCAAATCAAACCTGTCGGTTCGATTTGGTTTTCGGGTTGAACCCGAATTATGCTCACCCCTACGTTAGACTATAATATTTCATTTATTTAAATAATATTAAAAATATATTTTAACATATTAAATGAAAAGTATAACCTAGTTAGAAGCTTGAAACTGTTTTAGTTTCCCTTTCGCCTTACTTATTTGCTACAGAGCAGGTTATCTTTTCAACTTTTAAAAATTGATGATAACAATATTAAATGATAAGATCATGAGAGATAAAATTTTAAAGGTGACTTCTCATCTTTTATTTTATTTGCATGCTAAATAAAAGTTCAAAATAATAATAAAAATAATGAAAATATGAAATAGGTTTAGATCTGGCTGGGTCATATGAATTTTACTCAGTTGAGTGGGTTATGTAAGACCTACTCAAGTTAATTTTATTGAGTTTAGAGTGTTGGTCGATTTAAATAGTAGGTCAATTCAATTTTGAGATCAAGTCTTGAGTCAATCGATCGAACCAATTAACCCAATCTGAATTTTAAAACACTGGCTGCACCCTGCACATGGCACTCAAGGGCTTATGGGCAACCCACGATATGAATAAACCATGTGCATAAGAGTACACGTGCGCTCTCTCTCTCTCTCTCTCTCTCTCTCTCTCTCTCTCTCTCTCTCTCTCTCTCTCTCTCTCTCTCTCTCAATGTCCCAAAAAAGTGAGAAAATAAGAGGATTTGTATTTCTTAAAAAAAATTATAATAATTTATTTTATTAGGGGCTGTTTATTTATATATATATTCTCCATTTTTGAAAAAAATTAAGAATCACAAAAAATATTTCTATAGAAAGTGAAAAATAAGACAATTATTTTATCAAGAAAAAAATATGTGTTTACAAATTTTATGAGAAAATGAACGAGGAATAAAGACACATGTTTGCATTTCCATCCAAAAAAATCTGCGTGCTACCAAATTATTTCCACATAAGATAATATGGTTAGATTCTCCTTGCTTAAATAATTGAGGGAGAGAGATCTAGAACAAGGATGGAAAGTATTTTCCAATAATTATTTTCCCAGAGAAAGGGGTGGAGAAATAAACTCCAACAAGGGATTAGGGAATATCTTAAGATCATTAGGACCTGTGTTCTCAACTAACCTTTTTGCAAACCGTACACAAATTACGTAAGAAAAAAATTTCGAGAAAATTTTTGAGAATGCAAACACTACATTAAAAAATCTCTTTTAAAATTCTTATAATATTTTATCTTCTTAAAGGACACCACTTAATTTATGCTCGAGGAGGAGGAGAGTATTGATCGCAAAATTTGTATACGTTGCCGAAGTAGTGTTAACATTTATGTCGGGTCCACAACGCCCAATGACGTGGGAATCATCTTAATTAAAATACTTAAACTTTAATAATTATTTTGTTAAGTTAATTGATAAAATAATTCTCTTAAATGAACAATTGCAGAATTGACATATTTAGATGACTATTGTAATAAATACACTCCCTGCAATATAATACTTGCAAAAAAATATCCTTCTAGTCAATTTCATTAAACTCTTCCCACATTCGTTTGCAAAATAAGATCGGGTTAACTCAGATATACTCTTATGTATCCTATTCCTAGTCGATTTTATTGTGTGTCTTATATTCTAACTGGTATTCAAGCTAAGAGTCGGTATCCGAGTTAAGAGTTGATTAGATTATTCGAAAAAAAGTGAAATAAACTAACCCCAATTATAATATCACTTGATCGAAATAAAATTATTCATTCTTTGAAATAAACTAACTCCGGTTATAATGTCACTCTTAAACTATTATCCAAACAAACGAGGTCTTTTCTCTATCTACACGTGTCTATCTTTTTATCTCTTCTTCTCTTTATTTGACAAAATATGTTAAAGAAATAATACCACGTATAGTTTTAATTTTATGGATCAAAAGAAAAGATGTAAAAAGCAACTAACCTCGGGGATAATTTTTAATTTTCATACAAGAGAGTTATTTATAACAATAGCTTGGTTGACAATTATGCAATAATTCATATATACAATATTTTTTTGGTTATTTTTTTACCATAAAATAGTATAATAAGATTGCTTTTTAAAGATGTCGGCCCAAATGATATTAAAATTTCCTGATTTTTGGTTTCCATCGTATACTCACCAAATTAATCCAAAACAGGAAGTGAAGTGACCAGAAATTATAATAAACTAACAAAATATTACGTTTTGCTCTACGATGATTTTAAAATTAAGAATGCAACCGATGATTTTAAACCGAAAATTTATACTGTTTTAATTACGTCAAAACAAACAACTGTTGAATCTGTATATGGTAATTATTGAAAGGTAATTTTTTTCCTCTTAAATTTGACGGCGACTTATTTGTCTCACATTTTAATCCTCGAATAATATGAGTTCTAAGTTTACTGATTTTGTGCTAAATATTTCATCATCAAAGAAAAAATATTAAAATAAATTTGTAAATAAATTCATAAATATTTTAAGGACGGAAATGCAGAAAACATATTGAGACCGAGTTCCTCGGGGAATAGTGAAGAATGGCAATACTTGGGTCGGGCATGTGAGACCCACTGATTCTAACAACCGACCTTCTAAGGAGCCACACGAACCACAGTCATCCATGCCTAAAATGTTAGAAGTAGATAATCTTTTGAGGTTGTCAATAGGTCGGATCGACCCAAAGATTTTGTGAGTCTAACTCGATCTAAGATGGAGTCGTCGAGTCTTTTTCATTCCGCAGATCTTTAATCTGGCTTAAGAGTTCGGCCTGATTAAGTCCATCAGTTGAACTCAGATTTTGAGTTTGATTCACCGGTTAATTCGGTCTATTTTTTCTTCCAATTTTTATTTTTAATTTAAAATTTAAAATATTTAATTTAATTTAATTTAATTAAAAAATTAAAAACTCTATTTTTAAATAAATTAATATATAAACCTCTAATTAATCTAGTGAAATTGTAAATTTTATATTATATATATTATTATGTATTTAATTTTTCGGGTATGATCGAGTTGGGTCAAAGTCTGGCATATAAAAAAGTCAGACCCAGTCCGACTCGACCCGACATAATCCACGGCACCTAGGCTAGACTCTAAGTCTAAAAATTAATTAATAAGTCAGACTTGAGTCTACCTAAACCTGGCCCAAACCCGACCCATTAGCAGCCTTTCAATTGACCCCATCTAAAGATTCCCAATTAGAGAACTGATCACTTAGGGCCTGTTTGACAACCGGTTAAGCCTGGGTAGGGTAGGTTAACCGGGGTCAGGTGGGTTATTCCTAGTTTGATATTTTTTTTCTTAACCGGGGTCAGATAGGGTTAAAGTGGATTAACTCATTCCTAGGAAATAGGTGGAATGAGTTAATCCACCCCGGTTAGGGTTAGGGGTCGGGTGGGCCACCCCGGGTAGGCCACCCGCCCCTAACCTAACCCGTTATCAAATTCGCCCTTAGGGTCTCTTTGATAATGGGTTAAGGTGGGTTAGGATGGGTTAACTGGGGTCGGTTGACTTACTCCATGTTTGATACCTTTTCCCTTAACCCGGGTCGGATAGGGTTAAAGTGGATTAACTCATTCCACTTAAATAAGTAGAATGAGTTACTCCACCCGGGTTAGGTTAAGGGATGGGTGGGCCAACCCGGGTAGATCACCCCCCCCCCCCCTTAATCCAACCCATTACCAAAGTGGCCCTTAATGTCCGGAGTCAACGAGCCAACTTCCAATTCTAATCGGTGAGAAGCTATTACAATAATTTTTGTCATTTAATTTAGAGTCAGCTGCTAGCGTCACCCAATCCATTCTTCCGTACGGCAAGCAGCCACATGAACAAAGACACCGGTATATATATGAAGCACAGGAGTTGAAGATTTGGGAAAATTGGAACCAATGGTTTCAATAACGAAAGGGAATATTGTGCGGCCAATATTTACATGTTTTCTTTATGAAAACCTAATTGTTAAAATTAGTTTACAAAGTTATTAACTTAATCATAAGTAGGAGTCAAAAAGTTATTTAACGATGCAACTAGTAGCTCCACTTCAACCTTCATTTTTAAAATGAAAAACTATTTTTAACCTTATCCTTATCTTTATATACTTGCATTATGCTTATTCATGAAAACTATGGCTCCAGATATGTAAAGGCTAAATCAATTATCAGATGATATTATAATTCTGCATAAATTTTTTATGCAAATCTCTCCAATGTTGTTGTGTAGATTCACTTGATGGGCCATACATTGTCTGTTTCTTGGTGCAAGGGCCCGTAGGTATAGAATGGGTCAAAGTTTTACGAAAGGAATTGTGGGACAAACAAATATATAGTTTCTCTAACTCCAGGAATCTTGAGCTAATTCTTTAAAAAAGGGCAAAGGGAGTTGAGGGTTCAAGGAATATATTATATACCGCTACTTCTCCATTTTGGGGGAATCCTCAATTTAGGGATCCTCAGTGGAGAGAGTCTTAGAAGAAATTAAGGAAGTCAAAGTGGGGGTAAATTTTTGACTCTTTATGTTGTTACAAGCTGGAGATATTTGACTGAGACTCAGAAGAGGATTTAAACGATTTCGAGTTCAAGTCTCCCTACTGACCATTAATCATGTGATATGTTTGATATTTCTTTGTCAGTGCTACAATTTGTTAACGATCAAGATGGATCAAGATGGGCAGCATTCATGTGTTAGAGATACAAGATCCAAATTAGCTATATCCACCACAAGTTTCATAATTGTCAAAGTTCTACAAAATTTCTCATAAAATAATTATCATGTTATAATTTCTTTTATAAATATACTCTCCTTAAGAGTTGATTTGTAGAATTGTGAGTCTTATTTTCTTATTAGTTTTAACAGTCTGGCAACAGTGTAGTGCTTGTAAAAAATTTCTCTATTGTCACGTTCATCATAATTTTGTTAAAATATTTTATCTAACCTTAGTGAAGTTTTAACCAAAATTTTAAAAATCTAATATACCGCCAGTCTCTCTTAAAGTCACTAGACAGTCCTTCCCCCATCCCACCTCTCTCTCTCTCTCTCTCTCTCTCTCTCTCTCTCTCTCTCTCACACACACACACACACACACACACGCGCGCGCGCGCACACACAATCAAAAATAATGCAAAAAATATAATAATTCCACGAATCAACTAGTAATAAGAGTATATATTTAAAATATATATTATAATATATATATATATATATATATGCATATATATAGAGAGAGAATATCCTTGAAATATAAGGACCCATTTGATAATCGAATAAGTCAATGTGATTTTGCGCATTCCCCAGTGGGTTTCCGGTTTCACCGGTAACAAGTAAAATCGGCTTTGATAAAAATTCAGATTTAGCCCGGGTTAGTTGAAAGAATTGGTGAAAAAATGGATTTTATGGGGATTACCCATTCGACCCAGAGAGGTCGGCGGACATCGTATTCTACTCCTCCCCTGCTCCTTTCTCAAATGGGCCCTAAAAGAACAGAAAATCTGGCTATGGGCCCAAAAGTAGCTAGTATTTATCTATTATTATATCCTAAATAGAAAAGTTCAAACCCGTCTCTCGAGTTTAAGAAGCCCACGATAAAAAGCCCAACAACCTGTACGGTTTAAAAACTTATAGCTCTGTGGGCTTTAACCATAAATTGGGCAGGGTCAAACTCAACTCAAGAAAGGCCACACCCATATATAGTCGCATGCAATGTTTTAAAACCTGAACAGGATTGACATGTCCAACCAATTGACGTGCGCTCGACCCACTACAAAAAATTGGGTTAATTAGCACATCATGTAATTAAACTGTTTTGATGCCTAAAATCTTGGGGGGTAAAAACCCGTATAGCCCTGATGATCTTACCTTACATAGTCCATTCATCCAAGTGCGGGCATCTACCTGGCCGGATCTAACTCTAGACATTCTTCGTATTTCTTTTTTATTCCTTCCATAATAGTTTTAACCTGAAAAGAAAATGGAAAAGTGATCAGAGTCGATCTTTGAGACTCCAATATCTGCCACCATTCAGCTGAAACGTGAATGTTTGGAAGGCAAAAAGATCTCACGTAAATCCGCCACCCACTACTGTTGTCCGCTGCAGTGCTGCCATCCGCTACAGTCCTCACAGCAAGGCGTAGCGAATATCAGCAGACAGCGGACAGCGCCTCTCTCTCTCTCTCTCTCTCTCTCTCTCTCTCTCTCTCTCTCTCTCTCTCTCTCTCTGGGGCTGACCCCACGACAATTTACCATGGAGTCGGGATATGAGCCGTTAAATACATAGGACCAGCATATAGGGAGATCATCTCCCATATATTTAAGGGCCCAGATTCTGACACCATAGTAATTTGTCATAGGGCCGGTCCCATGTGAACATCTCTCTCATATATATATATATATATATATATATATATATATATATATATATATATATATATATATATATATATATATATATATATATATATATATATATATATAAGGCGACATTCACATGGTGTCGGCACCATTGTGAACGTTCTCATGGGGCTATAATCTCAGCCGTTCAATTAACGTCAAAATAATCTCACCATTCATTAAACTAAAATCTATCTCCCGGTTAACCAACCCTCACCCTCTTATTTCCCGCCCGCTCGACATTCCCAACCAACTCCGCCACCCTCCGTATTCCCCACCCTCCTCTTGGGATTAGCCAACATCACGAACACCAACTCTCCTCAAGTCCCAAAACAGAGAATACGTTATGGGCATCTTTTTTTATCTCAACAGGATTAAAACAAAGAATACAAGATGTCACGTAAGCAAGGTAAACTGGCAACATCTCTTGTTTAGCATGATAACATTTTTTGTCAATAACGGGTTTTTTCCCTCAACATGATTAAAACAATCTAACCATCTATTAAATTGTGTTCCGATGCGCACATTTCCACCCCTCCTCGTCGCAAGAAGATATAGTGCACCTATTTAATTTTTAAAATTATTTTTAATAGATTTTATAAAATAACATTATTATCCAAATAATAAAATTATTGATATATAGAGTTCTTAGTACTAGTAATTAAAAATAAAAGGTGAAACACGAATATACTAATTTACTGTTTACTTTCAAGTAATATTTTGATACATTACAATAATATTATTTATTTAATTTTTATTTTAAAATTATTTTTAATAAATTTTATAAAATAGATTTATGGTCTTACTCTATATTCAAGAGGTGAATTGAGACTTTTTTTTATCAAAACCAGATGAGTCGCTTTGTGACATGAATACATCAACCGACTCCAAAGTCAGAAAACGTAAAAATAGATGCATAACTTGAAATATGTAAGGATAAATTCATGTCTAATGATTCTCAAATTAAATATACGGCCAACTCCAACCTACTCTTTCATTGTATGATTATCAAATTAAATACTTCGTGTCACCGTAAAGCTTAAATATAACACAACACTTGAGTCATAATAACGATATCATGACTGTATAGCTTAAAATATATCTGCGTGACCATGCCAAAAAATCTTATCTTTTCCTTGGTGTAATCACTGGATCATGCCGTTGGAAAAAGTTGCATTGACCCCCATTCAATTGCATATTGACACAATGATTACAAGAAGATATAATATGGAATTATAAGACCGTATACAACAAACACATGAATCAATAATCGATATACTTACAAAAAGTTCTTTTAGTCAAAAAAAATCATCTTCCAAGATATTCCTTTGTCCATTTAGTAAGGAGTTGTGTAGATCTTTCACAATGAAAAAAACTACAAATCAATAAAAAAGTTGAGACCCAATAAAGATATAAGTCAGTCTAATTTTCATTTTAGAAAAATAACTTGCGTTATATTGTCAGCCACCTCACGTCCTCTAGGGTGACCTCTCATACTTCCCCTTCTCGTTTCGACACAAAGAATACAATCGTAATACTTCAAAACATTAAATATAGAAGCTATACATTTGAAATTAAAATCAATAGGCAAAATTAAATCATGTACCTTGGACTCTCATTTTTTATACCTTCACTCCTCAAACTAGGGCAGTTGTGCTTATCATATCCGAAAATCATCTTTCCACAACTTTTGTTGTGCCTCGCTTTCTCCTCTTTACCAAACTTAAATCTTTTATTACTTCCACGACCTTTAGTATGTACCACGTGCGGATCCATCAAAATATCCTCTTCATTCAAATGTGGAATGATGTCAACTCTTCTCTGATGACTTTCTTGTGTTAGAAATAAATTCAACTCTTCATTGACCTGATTAGTGCTACCATATGCTTCATTACTTGTATCTTGCACAACTTTAACTGCTGCCTCTAGATGAGGCATACATGCCTCATATGCCTTGGGAGTTTTGGACCCATTCGTCAAAAGATAGCTCATGATACAGGCTATATTATTTCGACGTATGAGAGTTGATCCAGCAACATTCTCATTACGACTTTGAATGATAGATGAATTTGTATATCCCTAACACGACGTGTCCATCTGGGTACTATAAATTTGACTGCAAAGAATTTCATTAAATTCAAAATTTCGACATGAGCACCCTCCAAACTGGTCTTCGGCATTCCAATACACATTGTATGTTCGGTCGTTCTATCTCCAATCATACACACTATATCGATTCAGTTCACCATCATTTTCAACTAACTCTGCAAACAAAATTGCACTCTCTTTCACTTATTTTTGGAACTCATAAAATACATTTCTTGTATAAATTTTTGTCATTTCACTTTCTAATGAAATAGGTGTAGACGATACCAGAGTGCCGTATGCTGTGGCCGCATCTTCTTGCTTTTCATCTTTCCTTCGTTTCTCAACCAATTGTTGGTACCCTTCAGTAAAGTCTAATAATGTTGACTCGTGGTTCACGAAAAAATCTAGAAAAGAATCCATTCCTTCACTTCTTTGAGTTGTTGTCATTCCCGTAAAAAATATTTTTTTTAAGTAAGCCGGGATCCACTTATGACGAATATTATACATATCCTGAATCCAACTATTCTCCTCAAGTTTAAAGATACTCACCATTTCAGACTAGAGCAATTCAAATTCTTCAGGAGAGATAGCATTATAGATACAATTTTTTCATATATCATTGAATTCTAGATGGGCATGTATAACATGCGGCAACTTTTTAGACACTTTCTACAGAATGTGTCACATGCAGAAGCGATGCTCACTTGTTGGAAAGACAAGAGCAATGGCGGCAGTAATTGTAGGATCTTGATATGTAACTATTACTTTCGGTTGTTTTCCGCCCATAGCTTTTAGCCATGTACAAAATAATCATTCAAAAACTCAATTGTCTCTCCAAATAGTAAATTGGCCCCGAATAATATACTCTATCGGTGGTGATTTATCCCAACGTACAAATGGGCCAAAAAGCATGTCGAATTCGTTTGTTTTGTACGTAGTGTCAAAACATATGACATCTCTGAAAGTCTCATAGTCTTGTTTGGATATGTAGTCAGCCCAAAAACAAGATGTTAGTCGCATTTCGGCATCAACTTGAATTTTGAAGCTAAATTCAACATCCTCTTTATGCCGCATCCTGAAATAATTCAAAATTACTTGCGCCCCACTGCCATATCTCTCTGATCATTTTTTTCTTAGAGCATTTCATATGTCCCTGTCGAGGAAACCTACATTCTCATGGCCCCCAACTTCATTAGCAAAATAAATTAGGGCTTTTGAAGGACCAATCCTTACTATGCGCATATGGTTCAAAACATCCAAGTGACTGTCAGAAACCCGTCTATGCGACGGTAGGCAGTAAGACTTAGTTAGGGTTATACAAATGTGACTATGTTTGTCTATAAATTGTTTCACAGTCTAAGTCTATGTATCCTTCTTTCTACCAACAATCAATTTTGCAGGACAACCACACCTTGTCTCTTGTTTAGGCCTTCTCTTCCTATCTGCATGTTCGGTCCATTTTTTTCTCAACTGTCTTCTTTTGCGCACACCCATGTCTTCTCCCTTAATTCATTGTTGTGCTCAAACTCTCTTGCATGACCCTTTCGCATGCTAAACCCACAATATTTGGCATATTCATTATAAAGTTTCCCGCTTCAACGAGAGATTGAAATTGTATTCCTAGTTTTGGATGTAATTTGTTTGGTGCTTCAAGATTATATTCTCCAAGTTCTTTATTTTGTTCATGCACTGTATCCTCTAAACTACCACATTCTTTGTTAAGATCTATGTGTAGTTCTTCATCCATCTTGTTTAATTTGGACTGTTCATACACGGAAAAATATACAAAAAATCATTATAATTTTATTTTTGAAAGCACCCTTCACAAAGATTCGTGCACTTAACTAGCACCCCAATATTACTTCAATGGAGGGTACGTACCTTGTTGCTGTAACTTCGAGACGGCATCGGCTATGGAGGGTGATTTTAGGTAACTTTATATATATGAAATTATGGAAACTCTAAAACAGAGGCACCGCATCAATCTACCCACTATAGATGTCAATGCAGAAAATACAAAACACCCGTTATTGACAAAAAAATGTTGTCATGCTAAACAAAAGATGCCACCAACTTACCTTGCTTACGTGACAGCTTGTATTCCCTGTTTTAATCTCGTTAAGGTAAAAAAGGATGCACACATCATATTCCCTATTTTAGGACTTGAGGAGAGGTGGTATTCGTGGTGCTGGGGAATCTCAATAGGAGGGCGGGGAATTAGGGGGGGGTGGCGGGGTTGGTTGGGAATCTCGAGAGGGCAGGGAATACAGGGGGTGGGGGGTTGGTTAATCAGGAGATAGATTTTAGCTTAATGAATGGTGAGATTATTTTGACGTGTTATAGCCCCATGAGAACGTTCACATGGTGCCGGCACCATGTGAACGCCTGGGGCTGTATTCTTAGCCGTTCAATTCATGTCAAAATAATCACACCATTCATTAAACTAAAATCTATCTCGAGAGGGCAGGGAATCTCGAGAGAGTGGAGAATATAGGGGGTGAGGGGTTAGTTAACTGGGAGATAGATTTTAGTTCAATGAACGGTGAGATTATTTTGACGTGCACCATGTGAATGTCACCATATATATATATATATATATATATATAGCGCGCGCGCGGGGACTGGATGAGGTATGGAGATAGGAATTCAGTACGTGGGCGCTCAGGCCTTAATTGTCAGTTCTGGTTTGCAGGCCGGCACTGATAACTAATTAAAGGTAGATTCTAGCTATCCGATGGCTTATCCAAGCACAACCCTCATTGCCGCCTCTGCGAAGCTAAGCTACATCAAAATCAACGAGAGGAATGCTAGCATGCCACGCCCATTTTGTCTGTGGCATGCCACATATATATGCCATCTCAGCCATTTAATCTTCACTAAGGTACTTCGATCACTTCGTCTATTTGAGAGTACGTATCAAACTTAAGTTCAACTTTCCAAATCTTCATATATAGCGAATCACATACGGTGATCAGTAGTGTGGCATGCCACATCCAAAATTAGGGTGTGGCATCATACTTTCAATCCTCAAATCGACCAACAGAGGTGAATATCCACAGCTCTTGAGCACCTTGGCTTGCCACGGCCTCGTGCATGCAAATATTATTGCCGTTTAATTACATGAACGGTGTGGTACGTACGTACGTGTAGATGAAACCATCCATGAGGGCCATGCATGGTTCAATTCTGCAAGCGATCTAATGCGCGGGGGCCGGCCGGGTCCCTTAAATTCTCTTGCCGGTGATTCAATTCTTTAATATTGTAAGGTACGTAGCTAGCTTCCGGGGCCCAGTTTTCACATGAGCGGCAAGTTGATGCAGCTGTATGCACGGTGTACGTACGTAGACCCGGCCCCATATGCATGCCCGGCAGGCGGACTTGGTCGCAGCCGCCCCTCGTGGATCTGTTCTCCGCGCGCATAAGTGATATGTGTGGAACACCTCCACGCAAGTCCACGTTGAGTCACCAAGCAAATATAATTAAGGAGGACTTGGTCATGCACAGCCCCTTGTGGATGTACGTTCTCTACACAGCGTTGCAGGAGGGAAACAGCCGCGCGCCAGGGCCTACTTGGATCTCCAAGAGGTATGACAAAATATATATATATATATATATATATATATATATATATATATATATATATATATATATATATATATATATATGAGAGATGTTCACATGGGGTCGACACCATAGTTATTTGTCATGGTGCCAGCATCTGGGCCCTTGATCGCATGGGATCAGCCCCATGCGATCATTGACCTCATGGGATGGAGGGCCCAGATCTCGGCACCATGATAAATAGCCATAGGGCCGGCCCAACGTGAACATTTCTCTATATGGGAGATGTTCACATGGGGCCGGCATCATGGTTATTTGTCATGGTGCCAGCATCTGGGTCCTTGATCGCATGGGATCAGCCCCATGCGATCATTGACCTCATGAGATGGAGGGCCCAGATCTCGGCACCATGGCAAATAGCCATAGGGCCGGCCCCACGTGAACATTTCCCTATATGGGAGATGTTCACATGGGGCCAGCACCATGGCTATTTGCCATGGTGCCAGCATCTGGGCCCTTGATCGCATGGGATCAGCCCCATGCGATCATTGACCTCATGAGATGGAGGGCCCAGATCTCGGCACCATGGCAAATAGCCATAGGGCCGGCCCTACGTGAACATTTCCATATATATATATATATATATATATATATATATATATATATATATATATATATATAACAGGGACTGAATGGGTCTTAATGTCTGCCATATATATAATTGCTTTAGGTTGGGCTACAAATTAAATTGAGGAGCCTCTATATATCCTGTGGGATCTCAAACACCCAAAGCACGCCCTCCCTTCTTGAGGTATAACCTTTTCCATGTTGTGTTCCTCTGATCCCAAATCTCATCTATTGTCTACGTACATCGCGGAGGGAGTACTCATGGGCATCAGGCTTCAGCACTTCATCCGTAGGCTGCAGCACTCGGCCGGGTACCGTCCCTCTACGATGGCCATCAACGTCCCCAAAGGCCACTTTGCAGTGTACGTGGGGGAGAGCCAGAGGAGATTCGTGATTCCACTGTCCTACTTGAAGCATGCTTCTTTCCAGAGCCTGTTGCAGAGGGTAGAGGAAGAGATCGGTTTCCAACATCCCACGGGAGGGCTCACGATTCCCTTTGCAGAAGACGACTTCGTCACCCTCACAGCTCGCTTGGATTCTTCGATCAGAAGAAGCGGCCAAAGACAAAAAATCCTGGGTACTGCTAACTAAAATTACCTGCGGCAAGAGGGCGTTGGAGATCATGAGCGGTCCACTCCACACACTACGTATACTAGATTAGAGATTGATCATCTGACCCTGTACAAAGCATTAATTGTTTTTTCTTCTTCCATTTTGTTTTTGTTCTTGGATATATGCATCATCTCACTGGGACTTGTAAACAGGCAATTCAGGTCTCATATGTTTATATGATTCTTCAGTATTTTTTGGCCCCGTTTCATTTATAAAATGTTCTGAGTTGTAAGATCAAGAGAATAGAGATACAGCAAATAGTTGCAGGAACATCAGGAGCCGATAGATGAATTAAAGTAGCGACGTACCAAGTCCAAAATTAAGTTTTCACACGCGATATATCTCAACGTAAATAAAATGGATGGAGTCGAGAATCTGCCGAAGGTGGAACATCAGCTTAAATAAAGGTGATGCCTTTCGAAATATTCTGGGATATCTAGTAAATATGCTTATATCAAGGAATTTTGATGATTTTGGAAGCTGTTTGCACCAGAGAAGTGGCGTTTTCTTTTACATAAATAAATGAATGAATGAACAATATGCAAGGCATGCATGTGCACAATGAGCTAATTAAACCAGATACAATGGCCGCGGCAGTGCCCTCAAACAAAACAAAGTTGGAGTGACCAAGGTTTACGCTTTAGCTCGTCTTCACCCTTCGGAAACTATCAGTTTACCCATGATAATTACAAGATATTTCAATATGTGGTCCTCCTGCAGAAGATACAATTTGTCTCTCTAATTTTATTTTATGTTTGTAAGTGATCAAACTTATTTACTCGCTCAAGACTTATATATATATATATATAGAGAGAGAGAGAGAGATATATATATATATATATATATATATATATATATAGACCGAAGATATTTATATGGATCGCGTGTTCATACTTGGTGGTGCTTTGATCACAACAGTGGACATCTATCCCTGCAATGGGTCACCGACAATATTGATTGAATGACGGATGCACCCCTAGCTAGGACAAGTAATGGACCCGCACTCAATGGGTGTTTCAAAATACTTACGAGAAATATGTATTCAATAAAGAGTAACACTTTCTACAAATTAAATCGATGCTCATAGTTTTATTAAGTATGAACCCTACTTTGCAATATTACTTTTTGACAAAAGTTGATTTTGAAAATGTGCTCAAGAAACAGATGGTCGATTTCGAATCAATAGACGAAACTTCAAAATCTCATGTCGGAATTAAAGTGCATGTGGAATGGAGTTGGGAAAGTACCACACCATCAAAATAAAATCTCATGCGGATCGAAGCACCTCAGATTTTTCAAAATCACCTGAGTTCAGAGGCCAAGGCATGCAAGCACTAACCCAAGAGTTCTGGACGTGGGCTAGCTACTCATGCTGTAATACTAGGGTTGTCAATGGGTCAGACTCAAGTCAAATTTTGATCGACTTGATTCGGGTCCGACTTATCAATATTAAAGTCCGAGTCCGATACAGACCCGATCTATGTCAGTCGGACCTGATACTATTAAAAAATTATAAAGTCCGACTAAGACACAGTTAATTTAGCCCGACAACTTAAATTAAAAATAAAAATTAATATATTTAATAATGTAAAATTTATAATCTCACTAAATTAATTAAAATTTTGATATTAGTTATAAAATTTGTGTGAAAAGAGAGTTTTAAATTTTTTAATTAAGTAGAATAACATATTTTTAACTAAGTAGTTTTTAAATTTTGAAGGGAGAAAAGAAAAGAACGGGTCGGGCCGGCCCGCGGGACGAACTCAAAGCCCGAGCCTGACCCATGGACCTAGTCGGATCAGACTTTTAGACCCGACTAAGTATCCACGGACCGGAAAAGATCTTGTGGTCCAGCTCGAAATCGGACCGCAGATCTGTCGGGCCAGCCCGACCTATCGACGATCCTGAGTAACACAAGAATTTGAGGAGGACCCACACCCGCATAGAAATTAACTGTTTGGAGCTTGCACAGATCTAGCATTCTTTCTTTTCTTTTTTCCTTGAATTTTATTTATGATATTTAATTACAAAGAGGCAATTTATCTGCTTCTAATTAAGTAATAATTCTTCACTCTTCTGCCATGTTCCATGTATAGTATATATGTAGGTACACAAATGCTATGTTATGAGGAGCCGCGCGCCGACAAGTTCTGTGATTAGAGATATAGCAGTAGATGCAGCCATATCATGGTGGCCGATAACAAACTAATCAAGTATGAAATATTTAGGCAGGGTTAGTCCTAAATAAAATGGACGGAGTAGAGAATTTGCAATCCGTGGAATATGACTAAAAAAAGTAGGTACATTAATTAACTTTGTTGCTCTTGAATTATGGAGCACCAAAATTAAGTTACCAAAATTAAGTTATTCATCTCAACCATCCAAAATTTTATTATCAAACAGTCGAATAAGAAAATGGCAAATGTTGTAGTATAAAATATAGCACCATATTTAAAATTAATTACTAGTATCTAACCCTTGGCGCCTTTAATTATACATTTTGGAAACCGTCAATTTAACCCCGGCAATGGCGAGAGATTATGGAAACTCTAAGGGCCACTTTGATTATAGGTTAGGATATGTAAGTTAACCCGAGTGAGTCCAAGATGAGTTATTCTTAGATTTTTCATATTTTTAATTTGATATTTATTTTATTCGAAATCGGATAAAATGTTCTTATGAGAGAGATAGAATGAATTAATCTCATATTAAAGACCTTAACCTTATCTGATCCTGGACGATATATTCTAACTCCTAAACTTGAATAACTCAATAACTCATGTTAACCCGTCAAAGTGGAAGAAAAAACTGCAAAACATTTCAACAACATATATATGCATATATACATTCGTGTACCATTCATGTCAAAGAAATCGTTGTTTAGGGGTTGGGACTTCCGTTAGTAAGAGGAAGTAGTGCTTCCAATTAAGCTCCCTAGTTTCCCGAATATCATACGAAGATCGAATCTGAATCTCGTTGTTTTGGAGGCAGAGAAAAGGAGATTTGAAAAGGTCAGATACGTCTAATTTAAAAGTATTCCTCGTATGTAGAGTAGTCCTGTCAACGGATACGGATATTATTCGGATCCGCTTCGATTCGTATTCGTTTTTTCGGATACGGATAATATTCGAATTTGAATCGGAGCGGATACGGATATTATAATATTCGCTTCGAAAAATATCCGTCCGTAATATTATATATCATATAATACATATTTTTAAATAATATATTATAAAATAAATGATATTATAGAGAATTTAGATATTTTATAGTTGTATTTTAATTTAAAATTTATTTTATATATTTGACATTTTATAATTATATTTTATATACTTTTAATATTTTTTAATTATATTTATATACTTTTAAATTCGCATCGGATAATTCAGATTTTAAAACGGAGCGGATACAGATAGTCAGATATTCGTTTCGTATCCGAGTCAAATCGGAACGGATCAAAATCGGAATAATTCGAATCGGAAAACGGAGCGGATACGGATAGTCATATATTCTCTTCGTATCCGCTCCGTTGACAGGCCTATGTAAGAGTTGACTGTTTCCACTCATGATTCGACTAGTTAAACTTTTGAAGGTGCATGGCTCAGTCAGCTACGTACACCCTGTGAGGGCCTACGTACGTACACTTATTACCGATCCGAAAGGAATCAAGTAGGTTTTGATAATATCTTGAACCGACAAGATTGATGCAATTCATTTTTCCTGTCTGAAAGATGGCCACGGCGCCGGCCTCCTTTAAATGCATCTGACGTTCGTGATTGGTGGGCGGGGGGTGGCGCGTGCTATATATATATATATATATATATAGCCTCGGAAGAAGTCAGGAAACTTCATAAATCGACCTCCATGTGCGTGATAACGAGCACCCACCTGCCTTCCATATATGTAGATGTGGATGATAACTATGACACCCTTCAGAGGGATGCATGGAGGTCCCCACGCTTCCCCCTGATTAGAGGCCATGCGGCTTCCGTAGTTTGAAAGTTTCAGACGAACACCACAGAAGGTGTCGCACCGCCGCAGGCCCGCAGCAGCAGCAGCAGCACCGCGTGAAGGGCATCCCATCCCAAAAGTGTTGCTGTGTAGACCCCGTGGCACATGCATGTGGTTTTTCTTCGTAGTCAAATAACAAGCGAGATGCAACATCCACAACTCAAATGTCGACCATTTAATTGCATGCTTAATTACCCTGTGATCCAAGTGAGCGTAGCTTTCAGAACCACCTATATATATATATATATATATATATATGTATGTATGTATGTATGTATCTTCACATGAGAAGTTGGATGTGTCACAGCGTGTGCTGTGTACCATATATATACCCTCCCATGCATCTCTTATAAGCGACAGTTTGTCTGAGACTACTTAATCCTGTTGTTTCTGGCTCAGGGTTAACCCCGATAAGTGTAAAAGGACACTTTGATTGTCGAAATAGTTTGTTCTGGGACAGATTGGATTATCATCTCAGGTTAACCCAGGGTTCTTTCTGGATTCCGGCCTGCACATGCATTGAAATAGAGTTAACCTCCAAATTAATTAACTCCTTGTTCTTTCTCATTGAATGCCATGTACTTTGTCATTGAATGTCCTGTAATTTTAGTTTGAATGATCGAGCCTTCTTTTTTATTTAAAAGAAGGTACGTACCAACAACATTCAACAACCGGAAAAGATATATACTATCACTATTGATCAATTAGGATTGGTATAATACTGGCTAACCCAAACTCCAAACAAATTAATTAAGCTGTTCAAAAAATCAAAAGGAGAATAGAGAGATTACCACTCAAGGTTAACCCATGAGCTACCGAATCAAAAATTGACTTATCCCAAGTTATCCTGTCCCAACTCTTTGGGACAACTTTATCTGCTGGGCTACGGGTGGATATTTTACCAGGGGTTTCTATCAATCTACCCTTGTGTGATTCCTGTTGAATTATATACTCGGGGGTTAGTTTATCCCCGTCCTGCAAACAAATTAAAGAGGGCCTTATAGGTATGGTAACACGAAATTAACTAACTACGATCTGTCTGCCTTGGGCTATAACAGGGGCCTTCGATCATGATTTAGTGGCAGTCACACCATGCATATCACCGATCGAGAGGGTAATGGGACTTAGGCTTTAGCACATCGGCAGACGGTTTGTGATTCCACTGTACTTACTTGAAGCACGCTTCCTTCCAGAGCCTGTTGCAGAGAATGGAGGAAGCGATCGGGTTCCAACATCCCATGGGAGGGCTCACCATTCCGTTCGCAGAAGGCGTACGACATTGTCACCTGTTAGCGAAGATGGCATTCGTGATCAGCGGGATCTCGTTCGTAACAGAGCATAGCGAAGATTCCACCGCAGCTCTGGCTTTCCACATTTGATGTACTCTATATTTTCCGCTTCCCCTGTTATAATCCACCTTCCCTGTATTGGCACGCCAGCTACGTGCGTCCCAAACATTCTATGTATAGCTACTGTACATATCTATATAAAGCCGGGACGCTCGAAGCAGAGGCATCGAGCATTTCTGCAAACTCTCTGTACGCCTGCTCTCTCTCTATTTCTTATATCACCCTCACAGCTGATCACTTGTGTCCGGCGGCCAAGACCAGGAATCGCTGACGCCAAGAGTTCTAAACATAGCCAACCAAAGATGCAACTAGCAGCAGGATACATAAGAACCCACATGCATTAACGAAATCTGATCGGTGGGCTTTGTATAGAGAGAACTTTCAGCTTTCTTTCTATTTTTTGGCTCCTACTTGTTGCTTATCAATGAGCAGTGTATCATTGAGATGTTATATACAAACAATTAATGTTTCAATCTCTGTCGAAATATTAGTTCCTGTTCAAACTATTGCAGTGACCCATCCATGGATGGTAGCTAGTTACGTACGTAGTATGGTCATCCTAATTCTTGAATCCTCCATCCAGTAATTGAAAAACAAACTTTTAAAACTTATTCTTAACTTCGCATGTTCACATATTATAGATTGCTAACATTTATTAATAAGTTAGGGATTTAGAGGCCTATTATTACTAAATGTTAAATACAACAAAACCAACTTATCTTTGATCCCTTTGATTGGGTCTGATTAAAAACATGTTTAATTTGATTTGATTTAGTTTGATATCTAATTTAGTTTGGTTTGTTTTCTAAAAAATTCCCTTTAAACCAAAACAAACTAGACCATAAATCACTCAAAAAAATTGCATGTAATCATGAGGATACGTTTTGGTGGTGACATTGAAGGCCATATATATGTCTAACCCAGTAGTGCCACCAGATTTTCCGGGCTGCCTCTTTGCTTACTAGCTCACCTCTCCCTGCAGCATGCATGGCCTGCCTTCATTGGGCAATTTACTTTATACCTACTATTCCGCCCGGTTTTTGGTTCCTAGTCTGATTTTATTAGTAATCTTTCTTTCATGAATACACATAAATTTTTTTTTAAGCCAAGAACCGACCAAGCAGGATAGAGACTGGTCGAGTGCACCCTCCCTCAAAAAAGGAGGATGTTCTCACTCCCCCAGACTGTACCTGTGGTCCTAGATTTTATTAATATTGAGAAAAGAGTACACAGACAACGGGGCATTCCTCTGGGAAAACAAGAGGGCAAACAAAAGAGTCAACCCTTTAGAAAGCAAGGAAATAAAAAGTAAGGGCCTAGAGATTAACTACCAAAAGAGACTAAGAAAAACAGATGGCTGGTAACCCAGCCTAGTCCATTAATCTAAGTCCCCCCTGGAACCCAAAGACGGTCTAAAGAATCAGAAACAGGGCCAGGGATGCCAAGACAAAGAGCCTGCCAGCTAAACCCTGACATCGTAGAGCTCGAGATGCTTTGGCCTACGACGATTCTTCCTTTTGCTCCTACAGACGGGTTGGAAGGGCACATCAAACTCCGTGCCTTGCTCATCCACCGAACCATCAATCTCGCTGGGAGCATAATCTGAAGGATGACCATCCTGCTGTAGTGCGGCGGGGGGGCTTCGGGAGACATCAAACGGGGCAACCAGGATTGACGGCTGGCTGGAGGCGCCACAGACAGAGCCACCAACAGCCAGAGAAGAGGCAACAGGGGTTGGGGAAACTTCGTCACAGGGGCTAGTGCGCATGGCCATCACATCATGGGACTGCAAAACTGGGAGAGACGGAGCCAAGACGACAACAGTAGCAGAGGGCCGAGCCCGGCTAGGGGCCCCAGACCCGGAGAAGGCAGGCAGAGCGTTCAATTCATCTCTCATAGCGCACATGGTGGCAAAGCAGGCCAAATGGTCTGCCTCCTTTTGGATGACGACGGCGCCCGGATGGCAAGCAAGAGCGGATGACGACGCAGCAGCAACAGGTGCAATGGCTTTGTCGGACACATCCGCAGTGAAACCCACATCAGAGGCAGCAGCAGCCCCAGGGAGAGGCAGTACTTGGACGATGGTGGGGAAGCTCAGGGAAGCTCCTTCTGAGGAGGGGGAGCTGTTGTCCGGGCTGATATGGACATCGTCTTCATTAGAGGTATGCAATTTAAGTGATGGCGCAGCGTTGGCGGAAGATGAGCAATCAGCCCCACCACTGTGGGTGGCAACCGAAGGCGCTGCTGGCACAGCAGAGGACCCAGATGGCAGTGGGACGTCCAAACTTTGCTCGGTGGCGCCAAGTCCTGTGGTGGAAGGGCACAGTTCGTCGGCCAAGGGGTTGGAGTGGCCGTGGGCTCCCAGGGAGGGAGTGAGGGCGGTGTTGCGCAGTTGGGGGAGGGACCCAACAGAGACAGGGGAGGGCGGGTCAGCAAACCCTGCATCAGCACTCGACGTTGACAAGGCGCCAGCGGATGGAGGGTGGAGGGAGTCCGGTGATCGCACGGAGCTGGGCAGGCATGTCTTGGAGGGCCCCTCCTCAGAGGCTAGCGACAGACAGGCTTTGTTGGCAGCTGGATCGGGGAGCATCAAAGGAGCACCAGCACGTTTGAGAGGGGCTGGCTTAGTTCCCGGCTGCGCATCCTTCCAAAGCATTGAAGGCGCTTGATCGGCGACGGCAGGAGGCAGGCAAGCTGAATCAAATCCCTCCACAGCTGGTGCAGGAGGCGCGTCGTTGACAGTGGGTCCGCCCGACCGCACATGGACAGTCTCAGGCTCAGCCATAGATATGAGAGGGCCCTCCTTAGGTGGGTTGGGAGGGACCTCAGAGGGCAGAGAATGGACAGCAGGCGGCTGAGAACCGTGGGGCAGGGGAGCCTTGGCACCTTGCGCAGGCACGCGTGGAGCTTCCCTTGCAAGCTTTGAGGGGCCAAAAATAGAAGGTCCCGCTGGCCGTCCATTGCAAGATGATGAGGCATGGCCCATACGCCTACAGAAGGTGCAGAAGGAAGGTAGGTTGGGGTAAAGCGCTGGCTGCCAAAAGCCCCACCCACCGCAGTTAATCCAGATCCTTACAGGGGGCTTTTGGGAGACGTCCATCTGGGCACAAACACGGGCAGTAATTGATCTGGTGAGACAGAGGGAGTTCCGGTCCACCTTGAGGGGGTTGCCAACCGTCCCTGCGATAGAGAGGAGCATAGGCTCATTGTAGAAATTGGCAGAGAGGGAAGGCATGTCCATCCAGGTACTACCGGTGAGTCTTCCTCTGGGGAGAAATGAACATGCCACTTGGAGAAGAAGAAGGGGCGACCCTCGACAAAAAGGAGTTCTTTGAGGAGGACAAGTAAGAAGTCTTCCTTGTTCTAGAAACGGGCTAAAATAGAATGTGATTATAATTGTGGGTTCTTTGAATTTATAGTCTTGGGCCCCTTCAATCTTAACACCTAGATTTTAAGATTTATAAGATGGTATCGATCAGAGCAGGCCAAGGAGCTCTATTGTGATGATTGGACGCCCAGTCTCTTCCTTGCATTATTTGGAACTAAAGTTTTATTATAGACCTTTTAGGCGTCGTAAGGTTACACTCAATGTGTACCCACATCCAACAATTGATCACGACCCCCATAATTAATTGATAGCTCCATGCAAAAGATTATTTTACAGATTTTCTGAACTGTGATCAGGTCTTGATGAGTAGAAGCTGTATCCGGTCTACCAAAGAGGTTCAGCCACCAAAGGCCATAGGAAAGATGGTCATTGGCCTTGGAAGAACTCAGGAAAGTACATATATATCCACCTCCATGTGTGATAGCGAGCGCTCGCTTGGTGCCCATTTGGGTTGTGGCTACAGTGAGGGAGGTCCCCCCATGCTTCCCCACTGATTAAAGGTCATGTAGCTTTCTTAGCCTGAAAGGTTCAGACGATCGAACACCACAAAAAGTGTCACACCGCTGCAGCAGCCTCGCGTGAAGGCATCCCCTCGAGAGTGTTGTAGGGGATGAACCCCGCGGGACCTGCCCAGCTAGGTCAAATGATAACAGAGATGAACTATCCACCACTCAAGTGATCGACATGAGATTTGTCCAAGAGAGATTCTTTTGCGTGAGGTAGCTTTCCAGAACCTTGCTTTCACATGAGCATTCAAGTTGGTGTGGCCATAGGGTGTACCATGCCCTCCCCTCGCAGGGCTTGGCCATAGCAGCCCCTTGTGGGCGTCTTCCCTTCCAAGGTGTTATGCGACAGCAACAGCCATCATGGCCTATACTTGGATATCCAAGAGTTATGATAACAGTGATGGAACATATGTTAGAATAGCCCATGTCTTTCATGTCACCGCTGCTGCTTCAATCCTGCTAGGGCCTCATCCGGAGGCAACTTAATTAGATACCAAAAGCCCTTGCTTCTTCAGATATTTTCTCCAGTTTCCATTGATTTCCTCTCCCAAAACTTCTCTCTTGTCACGCCGCCGCCATCGCCAAGGGAGTCATAGGCATTCAGCTTCAGCACTTCATCAACAGGCTGCACTTGGTCAGGCATGCAGCGTTCTTCTATGATGGCTACTGAGATGTCCCCAGTGGCCACTTTGCAGTGTACATGGGAAAGAGCCAGCGACGGTTTGTGATTCCAGTATCTTACTTGAAGCATGATTCTTTCAGTAAGTCTCTTGCAAAGGGTAGAGGAAGAGCTCGAGTTCCAACATCCCATGGGAGGGGGATCACAATTCCCTTTGCTGCAGAGGATGACTTCGTCTTTCTCACAGATCACCTAAGTTCAGGTGCCAAGACATGGAAGGATTAACCCAAGAATTCTAGACATTGGCTAGCAAATCATGCAGCAGCAGGCCTGGGGATCGCCCACACCAGCATAGGAAATTATTAACGTACCGTTGGAGCTTGTACTGAGCTTTCTATTCCTTTTTCCATTAATTTTATTTATGAGATTTACAAGCAGGCAATGTACGTATTAGTTTTCAATAAAGCGATAATTCTTCGGTCTTTTACCCTGTTCCATGTATATAGCGTAGGCAAGCAATATATATATATATATATATATATATATATATATATATTTTGAGAATAGAAACACCGCAGTAGACGCAGCCATATATATCAGCGGACGAGCACAAACTAACCAAGTCTGATATATATATTTAGGCAGGGTTCGACCAAAATAAAATGGATAGAGTAGAGATTCTGCAAATCGCGTGGAATATCTGCCTAAATAGAAGTACACGTACGCCTTTGGGAATATATATATATATATATATATATACCATGGAACTCGAAGTAAATATGTGAGGAATGTTTCGGTGCCACAGTTTATATGTATCATTTTTCTGTCACACTCTTTTCTGACTGTTTGCTTTAAAATTAAAATGATAAAAAAAATGTTGAACTTAATTCTAGTATTCTCAAGTAGAACGTAATTATTCACCTAATTGATCGGACAGCTGATGAGAGTGGCAAAAATTGTGACATAAAGTGTGGCACGGTAACTTTCCTCTATAGATATCTATTATAGCCGAGTTTTTAAATCAACATTAGTAGTATATATGTGTAACCTTCGGCCTATTTGTACCTTCTGGAAACCGTCAGTTTAATCCAGATGATAGAGAGAGGTTATCGAAACTCGACAGAAAGCTGCGGAGCATTTCAGCAATATATATTTTCATCTACCATTTGTGCATTCTTATTGCCCACCATAGTTCTGCTGCCTAAGATGGAAATTTTAATTTGTTTAGAGGTTGAGACTTAGCTTCCGGTAGTAAGAGGGGGCACATCCAAGCCTCCTAGCTAGTTTCCCCAATATCTAATAAAGATCATATTTTTATCTCACCGGTGAAGACAGAAACAAGATTTCAAGCGTTCCTGTTTGTGGTAGTCGACTTGTTCTGCGCATGATTCGACTAATTTGTTTTAAGTGCATGGCTTTTAGTCGGCTACGCACTAGCTGTGAGGGCCTGTCACTCTGTTCAGTTTTTGTTTTCACTCTGTTCTCAGTTCCTCGCTTAATTTGAATGAAATTAAAATACTTACTAATCAATAAGAAGTAGTACGTTTTTGAAGTCAAATGTTATTCACCTACCTTTAGGCTTTAGTTATAACTCTAAAGTGATCATCTTCGAAATTTTTCGTGGGTGGTGGTTGGCTTTTGGGTGAATATCAACTGGTCCACCAAAGATTAAATATATATTAAAGGACAGGTGATGACCGACTAGGTTGATGTAAATCTAACTTGTCGCCGGGAGAATGGCCACCGCATCGACCTCCCTTAAAATGTATGACTCCTGCGATTATGGTGCAGGGGATCATAATAGCCTCCCACACGTCAGGAAGTCCATAATATATATATCACCATGTGTGACAGCAAGCACTCGCCTGCTTCATGTCCATGTGGGTTAATTATGGCGTGCTTTAATTAGAGGGATGGAGGTCGATCCCCATGCTTCCCCCTGATTGAAGGTCCCGTGGCTTCTGTAGTGTGAAAGGTTCAAACGACGACCACAGAAGGTCATGTCGCACCGCCGCAGCAGCCCGGTGATAGAAGGCATCCCCTCCCCAAGGTGTTGCAGCAGATGATCCCCCCGGCACCTGCACATGCATGGTTTTCTGCGTAGGAAAATAGCAGGAGATGCATGAGCTATCCATGTAACGTACACAAATGTCGTGCATTTTTGCTTACCTGTAATCCGAGGTGACTTAGCTTTCAGAACCCTGCTTTCACATGAGAATGCAGCTGGCTGGTGCCTCAGCGCGTACGTCGTACCATGTCCGCTCGATCCCTTTCAAGACTTGGTCTTGGCAGCCCCCTGTGGGCATCTTCTCTCTTCCAGAGTGTTGGGCAACACGGGGACCTACACATATCTCTTATAGCTAGGTATGGTGACACGAAACGAACTACTCTATATATATCTGCCTTGAGCTACAGAAGGAACAGTCATCTTCTAGCATCATATATATATATATAGACACTCAAGACCTTTGCTTCTTCAGATCACCCCCCCCCCTGCCCCCTCTCTCCTTCCCTTTGCATTCGATCTTCTTCTACTACTTCGGTTCAGTGACACCCACACCATCATCGAGAGAATAATGGGAATACCACCTAAGCTTCAGCACATCGTCAACCGGCTGCGCTTGGCTAGACATCGTTCTTCTTCTATGGCCACCGACGTCCCCAAAGGCCACCTCGCAGTGTACGTCGGGGAGAGCCAGAGACGGTTTGTGATTCCACTGTCCTATTTGAAGCACGCTTCTTTTCAGAGCCTGTTGCGGAGAGTAGAGGAAGAGATCGGGTTCCATCATCCCATGGGAGGGCTCACTATTCCCTTTTCAGAAGACCACTTCGTCACCCTCACAGCTCCCTTTGAGTTCAGCGGCCGAGACAAGGGATCTCGCCAAGCCAAGAGTTCCGGGCGTTGCTAAACAAAGATGCAAGTAGCGGCCGGAGAGATAGAACCCACAGTGACCTAGAAAGAAATCTGAGCTATCATTGGACTTTGTATAAAAAGCTTTGGGCTTTGTTTCTACTCTTTTTTTTTCTCTTCCTATTCTTGTTTATCATGAATAATAAGCAGTGGAGTAGCATTGGGATTTATATATAAAAACATTAGTGCTCCAATGTCCGTCGAAACAATAATTATTTCAAACGCTTGCGCGTAGTGACTTATTCGTTAATGATACACATACATAACATGGTCATCCTAATTCTTGAATCATTAATTCGCCACCCAACAGATCAAACTTTTATAATTTACTCATAACTTCACAAGGTTTATTTAGAAGTTAGGGCTTTAGAGACTCATTTCTGTATGTTAAATTAAACCAAACCAAAGTGATTAATTAACTGACTTATTTTAGTTTCGTTTGATTTGATTTGATTTCAAATAATAATAATTTGACATCCAATTTAGTTTGATTTGTTTTGTAAAAAAATCTTTCTAAAAAAAACAAACCATGAATAATTCTCAGAAAAATGCAATCAGGAGGATATATTTTGGAGGCGGCTTTGCAGACATTCTCTCTAAATCAAATCAAATTAAGCCGTGAGTAACTCCAAAAATATGCAATCACGAGCACATGTTTCGATGGCACAGAGAGAGAGAGAGGCAGTGGCCCAGGTCCCCCGAAGGCCACCGCTGCATCAAGATTCCTGGTTCCCGTCTCATCCTCCATATATAGGCCCGGTGCTCGTGAGGCTTTACCCAGAATTAAACTTTAAAAAAAAAGGTATTAAAAACGTGGTTAGAATCAGAAACATAACAGAGAAATGCATGTACATATACAGATAAAGAGAGACCAGATAATCCTTTTAGATAGAAAGAAAGAGAATGATAGAGTTTCAGATAGACTAGGAAGAGAATTTTGGATTCAAAATGTCGGATAGGTATATAGAGAAAGAGACACAAACAGAGAGAACAGATGTGTGTGCTTTTAAAAGAGAAATTTTTGTTAGTGTATATAGAAACGTTCGAGAGAGAAAGAGAGGGGTTGCACTGCCTGATAGCATTTATTTAGGATTTTTATACTCATATTATTTAACTAAGTATATAAATAAATTTTGAAGAAAGACATTTTTAAATCTGCTCTTCTCTTTTCGCACTAAAACACCTGGTTTTAGTCCATAATACACAATCCCTCTGTAAAATAAACACCACAAAAACACTTAGCAACATGTCATTTAATGTTTATGTCAAAATACGCATTTCTAGACTAGAATCTATGATTCAATAAGGCAACATAACTTTGATCTATAATACATACCACCTCATCAGAAAACATAGATTTGAAATTGCTTGTAGCTGAAGCATATTTTGGTAATTTATTATCCTTTTTTAAAACAAAGACTCCCAACATCATTTGTGGCATAAAATGGGTTGTCCCTGAAAGAGATGGATAGATCACGACACAACCATAATTCACTCCGTAAACCCTTGTTCACAAGTTTTTAATACCAACGGCCAGATTGCATATATAATACTGTAAAGCATTGTAAACGATGTTAGTAATAAGTTTCACATGATACAATCAATCCGTGCATTCCTCCAATCCTGGCAACTCGATCGGGGCTCACAATTGTGGCTATTGAATATGATGAATGACGGTGGTTCTCTTGCAGAGAAGAAAACGCAGTCGTCAACCAGGGAAAATATGCCTTTTCTGAAGTTAAATAACATGTTAAAATGTGATGTATGTTGTAAATCATCATTGCAATCGCAGCTCGGTCGATATTCAAAGTCACATTCATATCACGTCTTATTCGATATCCAGGTAGACCAAGACAAATTTATACATATTCCTCGTAACATCAAGTTTTTGTGCAAGTGGCCCATTGGTCTGGGACCGGGGGATATCTGGGAGGGGATAAAGAGGTCTAGAGTTCGAAACCGGCTCCCCGTGGATGGCCTCCCCAACGCCTACATGTTCACTGCACGGGAAGATGGAGGCGCCGGACGGGTGATCCTGTGACCTCCCCCTCAATGTGGGGAGGGTGAACCATTGAGGCGCCGCCTCGGATTCTCATGCTGATAACCACATCTTTGAATTGTAGTTGCACAGATGATAAACTCGTCCTTCTAACATGGATATAGATGCACATAACCAAAATCGGCTTATTTATCCCCATGGAAGATGTAAAGAAAGCAATGCAATGGAATACACTGTCATGCTGCAGCGCTCCCCCCCCCCCCCCGGGAAGGGGGTTTAAAAGCCACAGCTCCTTGATGACAGAAGAAATGGAATACAAGGCAAGAGAGATTGGTGTGGCTTCCACCAAGATGGTGGGCATAGCCTCGGAAATCAAGACCCCAATCCCCATTACACCGTCATCCCCATGCTTTGTTTCCTCTCCGGTGATGCACTGTTGCCTAAGAATAAGGTCTTGATGAGAGACGGCCAATATGAAGAATGGAACGGCAGTGGCCGGGGGACACGTGAGAATGAGATGGCTTACTTTTAATATGAAGGATGTAAATATTGACCAGTAAAAATATACATATATAGGGGTCAGTGCCACCTGTGAGTGCACCGACAAAAAAATGGACCGCTTCAATTAGGCATTATATCATAATGATTCGGCAGACAGAACCTATGCTACACATCCCACCAAAAAGTTAGGCATCTCTCCGACAGACTCAGCTGAATCTTCACATCTGTTTCGCTGCGGCAGCCCGGCACTCCCTCAAAAATTCATCGAGCTTACTAGAATAAATATGGGGAAATGTCCTGAAATGGTCGACATGGGGAGAGGAGATGAAGTCATACGCCCAGACCTCTCTTCCCAAACATTTCTGCTCCTGGATAAAAAGTTCTACTGATCGCACTGGAATGACCTTGTCAGCAGAGCTGTACAGGTACAACTGTGGACAGGGAGGCTGGTTGTTCGAAAGAACTGATATAACCTTGCTCAACCTCCTGCACAAGAAGCCAAAATAATTATGTAACAGTCACACATGGTACCATCTTGGATTGTAAGAAAGAATGCACGTTTTCTCTCACATTTTTCCTGATAAGTCAGACTAAATAATGGTTATATTAGCCTGGATTTATTTGTTAGTTCTAGTATTCCAGTGAGATGAAGGTCCTATTTTATCACTACCATTATATTTGTCTCATCTTTGATATCCACCATGCTTTATGACTTTTTTCAGATGCAAGTGCTCTACCTCATTCGTTCAAAGCCTACGTGAGAAAGAATTTATCAAGATAATTTCTTGATGCTAAGAGAGGACCGCCCATTGTATAGCCTTTCCCCCTTTCGCTATTTCTATATTTTGTATCCTACTAGGAATAGGAGCTTCGGCCATTGGCCTTGCCCTCTTTGGGGCTCATGTACTTGTATATATTATGTGATATACCATAGGAGAGGCTCAAGCCCTCTAGTTTTCTTTCCATTGCTCTGTTTGTAACATGGTATCAGAGCCACTCGCCTCTTGACGTCCACGCTCTATTTGCATTTCGCCCCTGCTTGCGCCCACACTCGCAGCCACCGCGCTTGCGGCTCGCTCTGGCCATGCTTCCCGCCTTCGCTCATAATGTCAGCACTGCCGCTGCACAAGGTGTCTTCTTCAGCGGTCCAGGACACTCAGACCGCCTGACTCACCCACAGATGCCACTGCCTGCTACTCCTCTGGCCACCGTACACGCCCCCTGCCCCATCCTCGCTGGCTGCCGCTTCTCCGAGCACCGTCGTCACAGCCACCGATTGCCATCACCGTCACTGTCTGCAACCAGGGCCACCACCAACCCCCTACAGCTAGGGCACCAACGCCCACCCTTTTGTGTGGGGGAGTGTCAAATTGCGTTCAACCCAGACTCAATCGCTCAAACCAGTGGCCTCAAGTTAACCGAAGAATAATGCTTCGTGCAACACCCCTGTAAATTACACACAGGGGTGTTGCACGTGCAACACTTCAAAAAAAAACTGAGTGACCCCCACGTCAAGCTAGTTTGGTGTGCCAGCCACGTCATCAAGTGACGTGACATGGGGGCCACATAAAAATAAAACTCCAACCCTGTGAATAGTAAAAATGCCCCATCTTCACTATTCACAGGAGAATTTTTTTTGCATGACCCCCACGCCACGTCACCTGGTGACATGGCCGGCACACCAAGCTAACTTGACATAGGAGCCACTAAAAACAAATCAAAAAAAGTGTTTCTTGTGCAACACCACTGTGTATAATTAACGGGGGTGTTGCACAAAGCATTACTCTTAATCGAATCCAGCCTACTTAACCAGATCAACTTAAGTCCACTAATTGCCCGATTCAGTGCCCCAGTTCCCTTCTTTCTCTCCTCCACCGTGTCTTGTTAGGCAACCGGTTCACTACGCCACCTACTGATATCAGTCATTCGCTGACGTCAACTCCCATACAGCCTTGTCCTTGGCACTATCTAGGGGCTTTTCGACATGATCGCATACGTGCAACTTGTTTCATCATTCAGCATCACTTTTGAGACTTTTTGCCATTGTCACCATGTTGTCCATGCTAAATATTCTCAAGATGGATATTCAATTGATTGGGGATAGCAACTATGTCGTTTGAGCTGCTACTTCGCACTCTAATCTACGTACTACAAAACTATGGGGTTATGTTGATGGTTCCATCACTCTAGGTACTGTCGTGCCCTCAAGCTCTATACCTATGTCTGATTCCTCCTCTAGTCCTATCACAAACACTATTGTGACCGTTGACGTTAAATTCAGCACTACTCCCGTTGTTTTGGCTGCCCCCACTCTTCAAGCTTGGAATAATAATAAGATATATTTTTCGCTTTGTTGACCTTGTTAGACCTCACTACTTCTCATCTGCAATGGCTTTATCTAGTCAAGCGCTATATTCAGGCCAGTAACGCCCATGAGTATCAATGGCGCAGTGAACTCGATGCTCTTCGTCAGGTGAGCTCTTTATTAAGGACTTCTTCACTGGAGTACACCGCATGTGGTCCGAGTTAGATGTTATGCAAGCAGTTGGTCATATAACACATAACAGGATCGTCAATAGCTCTATCATTTTCTGTTGTGCCCCTGACCTAAGTTCGAGGCTCTTCGAGCACATCTTCTTCATCGTTCTCCTCTGCGCTCTGCCTATTGTGAATGATGCCCTTGCTGAGGAGATGCAGCTTAGTGCTCTCAGTTCATCTTCCACTCCTTCTAAGACGATTTTGGCAGCCTCAGCACAACCTTTTCGTCAGCATACCTCCTCTTAGGCTTCTCCTGGAGATCCACTGGGTCTACCGCTCGACTTTTTTGCCACTATTATCGTCTTCAAGGCCATCTTCGGGATACTTGTCATCAGCTTCTTCACAAGCAGACTCGTTTAGCTTGCCCTGTTGATGCCATCACTGATGCTAAGTCCTCTCCTTCAGATATCCCTACCACATCTATTGTCACTCTTGATATAGTCCAGTTGGTCACCCAATAGACTCAGTTAGCCCCTCAACTTTAGCAACTCTTTCAGTCCGTTGGTCTTTTCAGTGAACCCTCTACAATGTTTGCCACCTTTGGTACTATCTCTACTTAGATTTTAGACTTTCGGACTTCTCATCATATGACTTCTGATGGCTCGTTGCTTGTACATTATTCTTCTGCTCCCACTCACTTGCAAATTCACACTACCGATGGCCCTCCTCGTGTCTTTCAATGTGGTAACATCACCCACCAATCTGACCCTTCTGGCAACTTGACCCTTTCTCCTATACTTCATGTTCCCAAATTCTCTATGAATTTAATTTCCATTAGTCGCCTTACTGATGCTAAATATACTATCTCATTCATCTCTTCTTATTGATCTACGCAAGATCTGCATACAAGTCAAAGGATTGGAACAGATCATAGAGTGGGCAACTTGTACCGGTTGGAGTCCCAACATCTTCCTTCTTCAACTATCGTTTCCCCATGTGTTCAATGCTCTATGTTCTCTGTTGTTAACTTATGACATCATCATCTCGGTCATCTTTTTGAAGCTTGTCTCAAGTCCTTGTTCTAGTCTGGTGTCTTAGGATCTCAGTAGTCTCCTATTCGTTTGTTTCATTGTGAGGGTTGTAAGCTTGCTAAACATTCTGCCCTCCCTTTCACTACCCGTGAGTTTGTATCTTCAAAACCATTTGACTTGGTGCATTCTGATATTTAAGGTCCATCTCTTTTGCCTTCCATGGCAGATTTTCTTTATTATGTTAGTTTTCAAGGAAGGCGGAATCGGATCGGATCGACGGATTCCGGGCGAAACGACCCGAAACCGATCCCACTTGAACCGATCCAACCCGGGATCGGCCGGATCGGCCGATCCCAGCCGATCTTGGGTGATCCAAGGCGATCCCACCCTTGTCCCATTTGAATTTCAAAAAAAAAGGTTTTCGGGGGAAAGCCAACCAACGATTTTTGGTCCTTGTGACCTTTTGATCGGGATTTCACTCTCTCTCACACACACACCCTTTCACTTCTCTTCTCTTTCACTCTCCTAAACCTCTTCCTCTCTAAGTCTCTTTCACATCTCTCTCTCTCTCTCTCTCTCTCTCTCTCTCTCTCTCACACACACACACATACACACTCTCTCCTCTCTCAATCTAGGCTCATTGTTGCAAGAAGATAATTGATCAAGAGTGATCGGTGTTAAAAGATTGCTTCTAAGCTCAACTAGGACCATTTTCTCCAAGAGATTTTTGAAGGTCTCTCTCTCTGTAGAAATATTTTCTCTCTCCTCAGAATTAGGCTTAGGGGTTGATATTTTTTCTGTTTTCATTATTTTGTGGTCCCCTAACATTGTTTAGCACCCCACCATGATCCCCCCTCTCTAGGACTCTCTTTCTCACTCTAGAAGTACTTTCTCTCTCCTCAGAATTAAGCTTAGGGGTGATATTTTTTTCTGTTTTCGTTATTTTGTGGTCCCCTAACATTTTTTAGCACCCCACCATGGTCCCCCCTCTCTCTAGGACTCTTTCTCTCTCTAAAAATATTTTCTCTCTCCTCAGAATTAGGCTTAGGGGGTGATATTTTCTGTTTTCATTATTTTGTGGTCCCCTAATATTATTTAGCACCCCACCATGGTCCCCCCTCTCTCTAAGACTCTCTTTCTCTTTCTAGAAATATTTTCTCTCTCCTCGAAATTAGGCTTAGGGGGTGATATTTTTTTTCTGTTTTCATTATTTTGTGGTCTCCTATTGTTTTAATTGTTTTCTTTGGCTTGTCTTTGCATTGGCTGAAGGTATGGCATCTCCTAGTGGGCAACAAGAGGAGTCTTCCACCGCCTCACGTGACGACCCGGCATGGAACCATTGCACACTCGTGGACATGACAAGTAGGAAGGTTAAATGTCGTTATTGTGGAAAGGAAATGTCCGGCGGTGTATTTCATTTGAAGCAACACCTTACACATGTAAAAGGAGATGTTAAGGGTTGTGAGCGTGTTCCGATGGAGGTGAGAGCACAATTCAAATCTCTTTTGGACAAGCATCGAACTGAGAAGACAAGAACGGCAAAGAAAAATGTTGCAATTAGGGAGGAGTTAGCACATCCATCTGGTGGACTCGGCATTCATATATATGGGGTTGGTCATGAACATGAGAAAGATACAAGAAGAAGATCAACTTCGTTTGAAGGTTTTGATCCAAGTAAGAATTACATACATAAGATAATTGTTAATCAAATCTATTTGTCAACTTTACCTTATTGACCATGCCTAATTGTCTCTCTTAAGGTGAACTTCGGCGTGGAATGGAGGCTAGTAGGAAGTCATTCGCTGAAGATAGATATTATAGGGAAACAGGCCGTTATGTGGGCGAAGGCAGTGGATCTAGACAAAGCAGTGGAATTGGACAAGAAGTCAATCAAGAGGTTCATGATCTGACTAGGGATGATGACCCTAGAGTGGGCCCTATTGACCCTTATCTAACTAGGGCGAGGAACAGGCAGCCAAATATCACAGCTGCATTTAAGAATTTGAAGATCCACTGCATTGAAGACACAAGCTACAATCCAAACTTCATTCCTTATAGGCGAAATTGGTCGAGGAATAAGAAGGCCATGAGGGAAGAGTTCCTCCGAAGGGCAGGAGAAACAAGTGAAAATTATGGCCAGCCAAAGTACAACACATCATCTCCTGCACAAGGTTTGTAGAATAACTTTGTCCTTACATTTGAAAATGCTTGAATACTTATATATCTTCTGATTTTTAATTATTGCTTTTTTTACAGGAGGAGGGGATTATACTTTCCCTGCATGTTATTATGGTTACCCCCCCTCTGATGTATCTTCTTACTCATGAGGAGGATATTATGAGTATGTTACCTATCCATCCTATTCAGACACATCATCACAACAATCAACTGGAGGTAGCTACCAAGTCCCTGAGATCCCCGGTTGGACCCCTATCATGACAGTGTACACTAACACCGAGGAGTATAATCAGTATCTCATGGACTATCAAGTCATGTATGCCACGTACATGTCATGGAATGACTATGTACAATATGTAGAAAACTCTTTCAATGTTCGTCTTCAATGAATGAAAGGTAGCTATCTCATGAAATTATTGTATTATTTGAGTATGTCACTTATTTCACAAAATGATAAGCAAATGTCAACTATTTCACATTAAATTTGATATAGATCTATGTTAGAATGATTTTTCTATTTTTTCATATTTTTCCAGATTTTTTTAGACATTTGTATCCCTAGTCGAGTCAGCTGGCCTGACTCGGCCGGGATCGACCCGGGATCGGCCGATCCCACCGACCCGGATCGGTTTGGGACCAGGCGATCCGATCTCGATCACCGATTCCGCCTTCCTTGTTAGTTTCATTGATGACTGTACTCGTTTCACTTGAATTTTTCTTATGCACCGAAGATCTGACCTTCCCTCTATTTATCAGCAATTCTCTAAGATGGTTTACGCCCAGTTCTATTTTGTCACATTAAAGTGCTTCGTAGTGATGGTGTGTGCGAGCACCTCTCCATTGATTTTTGAGAAATCCTATTTTCTCATGGAACCCTTCTTCCACAGTAGGCTGCCAATGGGTTGGAGACAAACAAAATGACACCTTTTGCCTCCATCTCCTGTGAGAATTATCGGAGGTGAAAATAGAAATGGAAATGGGTGTTTCTGTTTCCGCATCAAATTTCATTTTTGAATAAAAAAGGGGATTCGGAAATAGAAGTTTTCGCTTCCATCCATTTGCTACTTTACCTACTTGACTAAATTTTAAATCTCATAATTATGTAAATGTGCATAATCTATATAGTATGTAAAATTTTAACCTCATAGAAGTGCCATTACAACTATTAAAAATAAACTTCATAATTACAAAATATATTGTTTATCTATTGTAAAAAGAATCAAAGAATAATGAAACCACACCGCAAATAATATAAAATGATAAAAACCATACAATTCACATGTAAATTTATAGACCCTCAAATTGGATGTGGAATAAAATCTCATCTGATGGTCTAAACTCAAACAACTTATTAATAATATATGCTTTATATTTAAATCAAATGTGTATTTGTTATCGAGAACGGATTTGCAGATGCGGAAATAGGTGTTTCCATTTTCGCTCCAATAATTGTCGGGTATCCACTTTCCGCATCTGATAAGCTATCGGGTGGAGTTTTCAGGATTTCCGTATCCATTATCTACTTCGGAAGCAGATCGAAACAATGGATATCGGGCATCCGTTGGCAGCCCTACTCAATAGTCTTGCCCATATACCCTGCAACATAATAGAGTTGCTGAGCACAAGCATCGTCATATTCTTGACACTACTCGGGTGCATGTCATTTCTGCCTCAATTCCTCATGCATTTTGGGCCGAAGCTATTCTCACTTTTCAAAAATACCATGCCATCCTATGTTCTTTCTAGGTGTTCTCCCTATGAGTGTCTTTATGCTTCTCCTCTTGACTATTGTGATCTTCGCACTTTTGGTTGTACCTATTTCGTTCTCCTTCCGCCCCATGAGTGCACCAAGCTCTCTTCTCAAGCGTCTAAGTGTGTTCTTTTCGAGTATAGCTCAGAGCATTGTGGGTATCGGTGCTATAATCTGATCACTCATCATCTTCACGTCTCTCATCAGGTCACCTTCTTTGAGAATGTCCCCTTCTTTGCATCTTCATCTCAAGATCTTTTTTTCCTCTCTGGTCTTGACCCTCTACCTCCTATCATTCCAGGCCTCTTGATGAGTCTTCTCCTACTCTTGTGCCTTCTCTAACACTCCCGAAGTCTTCAATACCTCCTCGAACCCCATTGTCCATGTCTATCATCGTCGTTCTCATGATCCTGGAAAGGCTTCCATGCCTCTAGCTGAAGATGTTGGTGACTCCAATAGATAATACTTACCTGTTGCTCTTGCTCCTGCTTTGCCTCCCGTAGATCTTCCACGGCGTAACCCCCTGCGGCACTATCATCCTCCTGATAAACTTAGTCTTGTTACGGCTGACACTTACTCCCCATAGTTTTCCACCTTTCTTGCAGCCCTTTACACTTATCAAGAGCCTCAAAAACCTATCGTCAAGCAGTTCAGTTACCCAAGTGGCGATAGGCTATGGATAAGGAGCTTCAAACTCTTCAACATATTCAAACTTGGGCTTGTTCCACTTCCTCCAGAGTTTCTCCTATCAGCTGCAACTGGATTTACAAAATCAAAACCAAGTCCAATCGCAGTACTGAATGACATAAGGCTCAGCTTGTGACTTGAGATTTTACTCAGGAGTATGGCATTGATTATGAGGAGATGTTTGCTCCAATGTGGCCAAAATGGCCATTGTTCGTATCCTCATTGCTTTTCTAGCCGTTCATCAGTAGCCGCTTTATCAGCTCGATGTCTAGAATGCTTTTCTACATTGTGACCTTTCTGCGGAAGTCTATATGTAACCTCCTCTTAGTCTTTCTACACACCACATCATGATTATCGTCTTCGCAAGGCCCTCTATGGACTCCAACAAGCTCCTCGTACTAGGTTTGAGCACTTCCATCATGTTCTTAATGCTGGTTTTCATGCAAGTGCGAAGGAATATGCACTCTTTGTCCATGACTCTCCTCATAGTCGTGACATCCTTCTTCGCTATGTAGACGACATGATCATCATTAGAGATGACATTACTGCTATTGCCTCTCTCAAGTAGTGTCTCCATCAGCAATTTAAGATAACGGACCTTGAGACTTTGCAATATTTTCTTAGTCTTAGGGTGGCCTACTCCTCTGGTGGTTAAGTATTGACTCAATAGAAGTACATCAACAACATTCTTCAGCATGTTGATCTTTCTAACTCTCGCATAGCTGACACTCCTATAGAGTTTCATCTCAAGCTTCGTCTATCTGACTGTGTTCCCTTAAAGGATCCTACACGCTATCATCAACTTGTTGGGCTCTGGTGCATATAACTATTTCTCATCCTGACATTGCCCATGTTATGCATGTCTTGAGTTAGTTCATTAGTGTTCCCACTTCAGTCCACTTTGTTGCCCTTCTACATGTACTATGGTACGTGCGTGGCACCATTCACCACTCACCACTCCTTATTTATGTCGTCCACAACCACTTTGGAGTTCCATGCTTATACCAATGCTGATTGGGCTAGTGATCCCACTAACCATGTTCCACTATAGGCTTTTGCATCTTCCTTGGCTCCTCTCTTATTTCCTGGCAGAGCAAGAAGCAAGTTGTTGTCTCTCGCTCCAACGCTGAGGTTATTTAGTTTCGTCGTCTTCTCCATGATCTTGGGATTGATTCTTCAACTCCTACACCACTTTACAATCACAACAGCAGTGCTCTTCAAATTACTGGCAATCTTGTTTTCCATGAGCAGACTAAACATATTGAGATTGATTGTCATGTCATCCGCCAACAGTATCCCTCTGGCACTTTGTCACTTCCTCATATTTCCTCCACCAAGCAACTTGATGACTTATTCACGCAGTCTAAGATGACCCATTGCTTTGTCCGTAACAATTGAAACATCTATTGGTATTCAACTTGAGCGAAATGCGAGAAACAATCAAAAAGTCAACCCTTTCTAAGATTTTGCCACTGTAACACCAAATGTTGAAAAAACACTTCAGAAACAGATTTCACATATAATTAGAAAAAGGACTCTACCAAAAATGGCTTTGTATGTCATTCAAAAGAAAAATGTCATGAAAAATGGAAAACATTATAACCATAAACACATTTTTAAAATTGGTCAGGTGCTGAAGATTCCTATTTGGAATACAAAATGTAGTAGTGCTGATGAATTTCTAACCCGGACACCAACGTCCAAAACAAACTACTTTGAACAAAACTTTAACCTACGTTGCGCTGTAGATGGCTTCTGATAACTTGAGTATCCAATCCATTTCTAATTCAAGTATGGATTCAGAGAGTCAAGTTCAAAGAACTCAATTTAAGTTTCTAATTGGAATCGGACATAGATATTCTGATAAATTGTCAGACCCGAGAACACATGCTCTTGTACCCCCGGATGGCAGGTTTCGGCCGACACCGAAACCGAAACGCACCAAGTCACTGTAGCAAGTCCGATACCGAAACCGGACCGAAACCGGACCGAAACCGTCTGGTTTCGGCCGAAACCGGACTTGCTCAATACATTTTTTGCCTTTTCTGACTGTTTTGAACCGGTTTCGGCCGAAACCGAAACCGAAACCGAAACGTATCGGTTTCGGTACCGGCCGAAACCGGTACCGAAACCGATACTACCATCCTTGCTTGTACCCATGTATCTAAATTTCCGGTGTTTTATTTATTATCTTTTACAAATTATAATATACATAATTTAAAAGTATATATTTTTTATAAATCATTATTATCAATCATTGGATGGAAACTCCATTCAACGGTATTGGGGCAGGGAGGAAGTGGTATGAAAGGGAGGCCAGAGCTATTCTATACAAGCTACTTCCTCCAAAATCAAAGAACATCTCTGACTTGAAAATAGAGAGTAAAGAGGGGGGGACAAAGGTACAATGGATGCCATCCAATAATGCAAAGTTGCCAAGAATCTTTGCACAATTGGATGGTGTGCAATCACACCACCTTCCACTCCCACTTTTACACCGGAGACTTTTAACGTCAGGAGATGAAACCCCTCTGTAGAAAGAGGTCTATCCCTTCTTTCATGACAATTCCCACCCTTCAAAGGCACCCTTCGACACTTAGATGGAGTTTCCATCCAACAGCGGAGAAAGCACTGTTCCACATGAATATTGGAGAGTTCAATTCTGATTGCAGGCCACACCCTTCTCCCGAACTTTCAAAACAATAAAAAATGGAAAGAAATATTGAAATGCTGGCAGGTCCCAGAGGAATCCATTTCTAAATCCAGTTCTGATTAAATTCATTGGAATTGGAGTCAGAAACATTGGTTTCCAACTCTGCATGCAAACCTGTTTATTTCCTGAATCCACCTCCATAAGTTAACTGGTGCTAAAATCCAGGTCCACGATTAGTCAGCAGGGAAAAGATTTATCATGATGTAACTGCACAAAAGGCCCAGGTCTGGTCTAGTTAACAAGCAGCATAATGACAATCTACCTAATTTATTGACAAGCAAAAAAATATATAATATGGGAGATGAAATTGAATACATAATATTTTTAATACAAATGGTAACTATAGACTACTTACTGATTTACATATGGCAGTCGCAGAATGAATGTGAAGAACTTCTCTAGAATAGACAAGAGAACGGATTCTATCAAATCTGCTCTAGAATCTTCTATTATCAATCTTGTCTTGTCACCATCAGGAGTTTTGCCCTCAACAGACTCCACTGAAGCATATGTCGAAGAGCTCCGTTTCTTAAGTAAGGCAGCACAAAATCCAGCTGCCCAGACCTAGATAGTCAAATGAGATCAGAAACACCATAGATGTGGGCATGACCCAAGTAATCAAGTGAGCATGACCCTTGCCTAGGAAAAACAGCAAGCATCAATGAGTCAAGGGGGGGAAAAGTGAGTTCATTAAAAAGCCCAACTTTGGAACTATTCATCTATAGCAAATTCCACTAATTATAAAAAACACAGATTTGGAAGCAAATAAGGTAGCAGTTACCTGCAAAAGGTATTTTAGCAACAAATTAGAACAGTAGTCTTGGTAAGGAGAAAGGGAAAGATGGCATACACTCAAGGTTTGCCGGATCGTTTGTACCTGTCGTGCTGCTTTTTCTGAGGTACGATCCAGTACGGTATGGTACGGTACCAGATCGAGGACAATTTTTTTTGAGCCCCAAATGACAAGAAACTACTTTTTACAGGGATTGTTTTATAAAATGCCCAAGCCCACCTCTTCTCCCCACCCCCGATCCCTCTCTTCAGATCTTAACCCTGGTAGCCTCCCTCCCCCCCCTTTGCTCCGCCACTCGCCGTCGCCGCTCGCTGTTGCCGATCGCCCGCCCGAACACCCGCGTCCGCTGCGAACACCTCCCAGGCAGCCGTCGGCATCCCAGGGCCCAGGCTCCCAGCAGAACTGCTGGAAGAGCACCGCCCCCTCCCGCGACGGCGCCGACAACAGTCAGCAGGAAGAATCCCCCGCACCGCAGCTCACCCTTGCAGCGCCCAGCCTGCTGCCGGACGACGCTGACCACCCCGCCGGATGTCATCATCCACCTCGCCGCGCCGCCAAACCCCACTAGAGACCTCGCCACTCCCACGTCTCTCTCTCTCAGACTGGTCACTGGCCTCCCCCTCGACTGCCGTCAACCATCAGTGACAGATTTTCCAGATCACGCCCATGCTAACGTGCCAGCGTGCCAGTTTCCTAGCAGCACGGTCAGTACACGCCGGCACGCACCGATCCGCCAAACCATGTATACACTACTATTCAAGTAATTTGTGAAACATAATTAGTTTTTCTTTTGTAATATTGAAAGGTTCTATCTACAAAACAGCAACTTGCATCAAACACACAAAATGAAGAAACCCAGGGATTGTTAAGTAATTTTCTTTAAGTACTACTCACAAAAGTACCCTAAGCATATGTGCTAGTCCATCTTAAAAGTAGGAATTTGTTGGCCAGAAATGGGTCAAATTAGATTGGAAAATTGTTCAAACCACATGCAACCCACTGCAGATCAGAGATTAAAATTTTCATCCAAATGCTATTGCAGATCAAACCGGGTTAAAGATAAAAGAGAAAAATGTACATGCACCCCCAAAACCTGCTGTATTCTACAGCATACCTCCATATTACTTATATTATCATGTATACCCTCGTAAGTTACATTGTTTCAGCTATATCTGCCTGGCTCAAGTACTACCAGAACAGGACAAATATTCTGTTAATAACATAGGGCTTTGGGATATACAATAGGATACAAACGATTCTAGAAACATGGTCATTTGGATTATGTGAAGGAGGTTACGTACAGGTTTTTTCCCACTCTCAACCCGTCCAAGGTTTATGGCACATTTGACTAGAGTATGAGTTTTCATGAAGTATTAGCCTTGATGTTACTATTTTTAGAGTATAAAATACAATATTGCCATTGACAAGGGAGGATTGTGAACAGCAGTAGCAAAAGGAAAAGGAGATAGATAGGAATAAAGAAAGATTAGAAAAGGGCGTGTTTAGACTCCTAAAAAATGAATTGTGACAATTATACAATAATATCAAAATTGATAGAACAGAACTAATAGCAATTATTAGTAGTAAGATTACATATTTGAAAGAACCACCAAACATCCCCTCAGGTAAGCAAATGGCAGACAATTGCAGGGTTACATGTTAGATGATATAAGACAGCTTATTGTGGGAATGTTTATGGCAATAAAAAAAATATGGGTTGCATTGAGTTAATGTCCAGAATGGTGGTTGTATCTAGAACACCTAACTGAGTGGGTCCCATTAAGCTTAAGGCTCAGTAGCAAGATTCGTTAGATCATGGCTTCACCAGCTCAACTAGTCAACTGTAGTTGCAAAGGGAAGCCCCAATGTTGTCTATGTGAAAGAAGGATGACTTGTTGTGGCTGTGTATCAACCACATTGCTGTTTCAAGGCCTCCGTAAGTCTCCGCGAGCCTGAGATTCCCACTAGGACGCCGAGCTGGTTGTACCCTCAAAGCCCAATTATCTAGAAAGCACTCACATGACCGGTGTTTTTCTGAGTCCTGACTAGTAGCATCCATCAAGGAGACCGCAATTGTCAAGTAGCGGCCTTCCCATGACCGTTATCTCCCAGAGGTTTCACTGCGTCGACTCTTCTTTCTTCATGCGTCGATTCTGTCTAGGTTGCGGCTATCCCAGGACCGCCACTTTCAAGTTGCGGCCAGGCTGTGACCGCTATCTCAAGAAAACGGCCCAGACATGACCATTTCTGTCTCAGCTGTGCTTAACCCGAGGTTTTGACCCAAGGGTTGATTTCCCTATGTTCCTAGGTGATCTATTGATTATCTAGACCTTAAAACCTTAATCAATAAATTACTAATGAACTATGGAAACTATTAAATGTACCGTTATACTGCCGAATTCTTTTCGTGACATGACATTGTTCTTAATTCATCTTTGAACTCTCATGATTCATCTTTGGTGCACTCTTCCCTTGATATTGTTATTATGAACTATAGTTTGGACCTTGCATTATTGGCCTACGTTATTGATATTTCTCGTGGAAGTAGCTTGATTTATAACTTGAAGATGCGGATCGGGCACTGATTGTGTCCAAGGGCTCGACACTAACCCCCTCGGCTGATTGCCGGAAACATGCTATAAACTATGGGGTATGATGAATACTGGCGTCGCATTGTGCCGGGAGTACTTTTTTTATAAACGAGTGAAAATCACGAGGCTCTACATGAAATTATTACATTCTTGTTACATGACTTTCTAGTTCATAGCCTTTATGGTTATGAAAAGTACATTCTCGATACATGCTAGTACATTCTTGTTACATGAAAGGCCACTTTACAATCTTGCTTGATCATGCCCTCACTCTACTTGAAATCTCATATCTCTATAGTCTTGTTACTTGCGGTATTACTTTGGTTTTATTCGCATGTTTCATCGTATGCATTTATCTTCCTTTCTAGAGCTAAAATGTTAATTATTTAAATATTACATTCAATGAGATCATCGTGGAGAATAATTAAGTACCCATTGCCGAGAATTGAAGATTTATTTGATATACTCCAGTATGCTGATGTGTTTTCTAAGATTGACCTTTGATCTAGGTAACATAAATGGGGACCGTCAGACTTGGTGGTTCATCCTTCATGCTACCCTTTGGTCTCTTTGGAGTGAACGGAAAGCCAGGATCCACAAGAGGGAAGCTAGTCCCCCCGCCCCCCAGATAATGTTGTTTCTTTTATTTGTGAGAGGGTGAGGGAATGGGAGAAGGTGGCCGGTAATCTCAACCCCTCCTTGTCCCCTGGTTGTTAGCCTTGGGTGGGTAGGGCTGGCTGCACCTTCTAGGTGCTTCTTGTATAGGGGCCTTTATTGAGAGCTTACACTCTTTTACTTGTATATTCCTTTCCTCTTTTATATAAAGTGTGGAACAACCCACTTTCCAAAAAAAACATAAATGAGGATCAAGGAGGAAAAAGTGCATGAGGACTTGTGTAAGGTCAATGGAAGGAGAGATGTAAACATGCACATAAGAATTCTATTATTAAGAATTTAAGAAAAAAATGTCAAGGGTCTTTTAGTCTTTCTGTGAAAGATTTCTCCTCCAAGAAAGAGATAATACCCCAAGCAGGCAGGAGACTTTTCTCCCTATAGAAGTGGGGTTTCTCCTCACATGTGAAGAAGTGTTTGCCCCAAGTTATTTCATAAACACCAGGAGTTTAAGATTACTTTGATAGCTCCAAATGGTGCCACTAATCAAAATATTGTTAATGGACTTCCAACAGTAGAAGAGCCATCTGAAATAGATATCAATAGGGAAACATGATCATTGGATATTTTCCTTTGCCTTTTTCACGAAAGTGATCAATGGATATGTTTCTTAAATTCCACGAGCAGAAAAGATAGATAACTCATTAATTATTCACAAGTTAACAGACCTGAGGATTTATCTCTGGATCAGCTCCAGAATCAATCACACATCCTTTGATCTTCTGAATAACATTGCCTCTTGATTGCAGGTTTTCTAGTATTGCACCATAACTACAAGACAAGAAAAGTATTGCCCGTTAATTGATAAAAGATAATAATTCACAACAAGAACTTACACATTTAAGGTGATAAAAAATGAATCAAATAAAAGAATCATGTCCTGTGGCATAAAAGTAACATTAAGGTTTTAAACATAATTATGTAGATGGTAAAAATCAGAAGCTTTATCAGAACAGCATGTATCTTGACGATCAAAGTTGACATCTGGAACTAACCTAAACAAGCACTACCTTTATCCCCTGATGGACGTTCAACCCCTACCCCAGTGTTGTTTAAGTTATGCTTTTATAACTAAATCCACTGCTAAAAGCTTTCAAAATGTACTGTGTGCGCCATCAAATTCATTCTCCATGGAAAAGTAGATGATTTTATAGCTTTGTACAAGTTAGAATATAATATTACATTAGCTACATGTCATGCCATATTGTCAGCTCTGCCTTAGAACTTGTTCGACTAACAGAATAGCCAGTATACTACACAAATATGTGTGCATAGTAAACATAAGGCGCTCTTTAACATAATTTTTTCTCACGTTGCGAAGGAAAACTCTACATCAGTGAGGGTCCGAGCCTATTGTTTTTACGTTTTTTCTGATGAACTACATAAGCAAACTACTAAATACTTAACTGTCTGCCACTACTTGACTGTCTCCCTCATTAGGAGCTACTGAAACATTGAGCAAAATCAATATTTGTTGTGCATGCTTCAAACACTTGTATTTTAGTATAAGGGAAACAGGTTACAAGACGCCGAAGACAGTAAAGTAGAGAACCTAAGAAAGGGGGGAGGCTCGGATACAAAGCCTGAGAAAGAGCAGCCCCGATACCCAAGGGTGAGCCGAGCTTTAAGACAAGCATTTGTTCGCTCGGGGGCTCCCGGATAGCGTTGGGGGGACGAGCATCGCCGTTGTCCACAGAGGGCCAATCTTTGGATGCCAGCCGAGCTCTTCCCAGTTTGTATCTTCCAATCGGCGCCCTTCTCTTGGGCCTTGTAGGCTTCCTAGGTGAATCCTCAAACGCTCGCTCGGAGTCAGTCATCGCTGCCCAGTGTCTTCGCTCGCCCGTGACGGACACATGGTCTGAGGTGAGACGACCTTCGACTCAGCCTGGGACCTAGTAGATAGCAAGCAAGACCGAGCGGACCAGACTGAATGTAGCAGGCCGACTCTGCGTTCGCACGTCGTCCGGACATGACCTAGTGATGGGGAGGACAGGTTATGGCCCGCGAGCAGCCCGCCACGGTCGGAGTCTGCAAGGAGTCAGTGGGAGGCCAACCGGAGGGTGGGGGGGTGCGCCCGGCTCAGCCAGGGTAGATCTCGTGCCCGAGGGCATGATCGGTGTTCTCTCACTCACAAGGCAACAACTGCCCTCACGAACGGGGATCGGGAACGGGCACTCCCTCACCGTCGGTGCAAGCTAAGATTGGATACGAGGAGAGCAAACTAAAGAGGAGCTGAGTCACACCACGTACCTTGTCGGATCTAAAAGATCGGCACTATTCGGAGACGAGGGCTAGCCGGGGAACGTGCTCACCCGACCAGCACACCGCGGCGATGGCGCTTTTGTCATGACTTGGGATACAACCAACGCAAACCTCCACACAGGGAGGGAGAACAAGGGGACGGGGACGTACAAAACTACCCTCACGCAGGAGGAAGCGAGGGGAGGGGAAGTGACCCAGAGGTCGCTGCTATCTGGCAGAAGGGACGGCAAATTGGCGGTGCCGTCAGGCAGAGATGGGGATCTGGGACGCTGCCGAGAACATATGCGATCGAACTTGAGCAGACGTGAACCCCTCTATGAGTCCCCTAGGATATAGACGATCCGTCCGGGGCGTCAGAGCAGGGGAGGAAGCCAAGGGAAGCGCGAGGAGTTGATGCAGGGTGCGGCCGGTAGACTGGTGCTCGGGATGACGGCACTGTCGTCGGCCGGCATGGGCAGACTTACCAGCGATAGTAGCCAGCCAATCGGACCTGCAGGGGACTCCCACCGTGCGAGGACGGGGGCTGAGGGAGAGCCGGGGCAGGAAGGAGTGGTGGATGCACAGCCGGAGGTGTGCAGGTCGGTGGCGGTTCTGCTGGACAGAACAGACGGCGACATCGACGTCATGCTCTGGAGGGATCAGGGGCGACCACCAGAATTTGGCGAAGACTCCTCCACGCTGGCATGGTTCCCGGGGTGCCGGGAAGGGAGGCTGATGGGAGCTGGGTCATCGTCGAGGGCGGGAAGCACCGCCGGGAGCGGTGGTTGCAGGTTGCTGGTCCGGGCTACTTCCTGCTCCTGGGTGACCTGATTTGAGAAACAGAAGGGGAGGGGGTGTAGCAGCAGCGAGAGGAGGGGAGGGCGGAGCTAGAGGATGGTCAGGGAGGAGAGAAGAACAGGAGGAGGAGGGAGGGGCGCTGCTGGAGGCTAGGGGAAAGAGGAGAGGGGGTTGCGGCCTGCTCTAGGAGAGGGGGGGCGTGTCCAGATCTGGAGGAGGGGGAAGGGGATTGGTTTCCCTTGACGGAGGGGAAGGGAGAGGGGAGTTTAGGGAGCTTTTTGCATTTGGGTGCAGAAATGGGGAAGGGAGGCTTGGTTTGGAGGAAGGTTGGGTGGAGGATGGAGGGGATTAGGAAGGAAGTGGGAGTGATTTGGGGAAGTGGAGAAGGAAAGTGGGCCTAGTTGGCTGCCATGTGGGAAGAGAGAGGGATGGGGTGGCTGGGGAATGGCCAAGGTGGCGAGAAGGTGGAGGAGAGAGGGAAGATGCACAGGGAGGAGGGAAGGGAGAGGGGGAGAGAGGGGGCGGGTTAGAGAGAGAGAGAGGGAGAGACACAAAGGGCCACTTTGATAAAAGGGTAAGCCGGGTTAGGGTGGGTTACCCGGGTGGGATGAGTTAATCTTGATTTGGCTCTTTTTGTCTTAACCGTGGTCGGTTAGGGATAAGCTTAGATTTTTTCACTCCAACCAAAAGGGTGGAATAAGCCACCCGGGGTGAGTTAGGGGTGGGCCACCCGGGGTGACTTACCCGCTCTTAACCCATCCCTTTATCAAAGTGGCCCAAAGGGATTTTCATTTCTTCAAAATTCATTCTGTGATGGAATGGGGGGCCCCTTGGTCTCCTTATATAGGGGAGAGCAGGGGCGTACAATAAACTACTTTGCCCCTTTACAACTGACAAAAGACCTCACTGCTTAAGGGAAGGGGTGAACATAAGAAAACATTGACCCAATCACCCAACTATAAACCTAGAGACTAATACCTAGATAGTTGACTCAATAAAGAAAACTACTTGAATAGCTGACTCAATAAAGAAAACTACATGAATAAAAGGAAAATTACATCATAAAAAGGGGGGAAAGTCAATAAATCTCATCCCGAAGGTGCTGAAGCTAAGCGAAGTCATCTCGGACTGTCAGAGTCACTGCCGGGGCGTGGAAGGTCACCTGTGTCCCCACCAATTTTCCCGGGGTGCGGGAAACTCGTCTCCGTCGAGTGGCGGTCTGGTGGAACCCGGTAGTATGGATCGAGGTGCTCTCCGGCTGACCCTTGTGTTGGCCGACTGGGGCTGGGTCTCCCATCTGGCATGATAACATCGGTGCAACCTTCTCCTAATGTGCGTGACTTGCTCGCCCAATATCCCTTCGGTTTGCTTGCGTCGGACCCTCATGCTGGCTAGTGGATTCTCCGGGGGTGTGTCAACTCAAGGAGGGTAGTAAACTCGATGGACTCACTAGGATTTGCTGCCTGGCCCTCGTAAAACATTAGATCTTCCCTATTGAACACAGGGCTCATGCCATACCCAGTGGGTAGGCCCACCTTATAGGCATTGGAGGCTATCCTCATAACTTGAAATGGCCCTATTCTATGGGCTCTCAGCTTAGAAAAGACTTAGGTGGAAAGTCTCTCCGCCTTTACCAGCACCTGGTCATTTATTCGGATTCTCATGTGACTTTCGTGAGTTGTCGCATGTCGCTTCGACCTCTTATCGTTCATTCTTGCTTGCTTGCCTTGACAACTCCTAAGGGAAGGAGTATGGGTGGTGGCTTGACTAGTCCTGAAGGGATACGGGACTTATCTAGCTAGGGGTGGGTCAGAGGAGGGGAGTTGAGTGCTTGGTTAAGTAGGAGAGCTAGGAACGAGTGTGGAATAGTGCGGGATGGGGCGTTCCTAGAGAGGGGATTGGTTGAGCTGGTCATCAGTTGGGAGTGGGGTGGGATGGAAGAGGGGTGTGACAATTGGTGGGAGGGAATGGACGATGATTGTTTCACCCTTGTGAATGAAAGAACAGAAGTTGGCTCAACCAAAATAGGTGATATCCACATCGTACATCCACAGCCATCTTAGGATGATGCTACTGACTTGCATCGGCAGCACGTCACACTAGACTAGCTCGCGGTAGGTGTCGAAGTGGATGGGAACAAGACAAGTTTGGACGATAGAGAGGGAAGTGCGATTGATCCACGACACTTCATAGGGCTGTAGATGGGAGAAGACGGGTAGACCCAAGCGGGAAACACAGTCAGTTGAAATAATGTTGACACCACTACCAGTGTCAAAGACAACCTTGCAAAGGTGACCTCCTATAGTGATGATAGTCTGGAAGAGAGAGGTCCAACGCTAGTCGTCCTCTGGGGGCAGAGTCGGAATGCTAGATTTGGATTTCCTGTTACAACAACTGATGACATTAACTGGGGCTGAGGGAGTTGGGTTAGGTTCCTGGGGATTGTCCTCTTCCTCGAATTGTTCAATGAGGCCGGGGTCGGGGGCATACTCTATAGCTTCTCCCTCAACAGGAAGAGAGTGGTCTTCCTTTTCTTCGATAACTAAACTGGAGAGGCCTCGACTTGGACAGCTACTAGCAAAGTGGCCAAATCCTCCACACTTGAAGCACGAGTTCCTAGCTGAGGGGGTCTAAGAGGGGATCCCGATGGCTACCTCTTTACCTTTGTCTTCCCTCCTGACTGAGGGAGTGGTTGGGATTGGCTGGGCCGGTGTGATAGACGGACGTAGGTCGGTGTTCGGCTGGGGCAAGAAGGGGAGAAGGGTTTGTGGCTGGGGTTGGACAGGGAGGGGGAGTAGCGTAACCTCCCGAACGGGTGCTACTTTGATGGGGATCAGGTTGGCAGGGAGAATAAACTCTAGGAGGTGGGTGGAATCTCTAAGTGTCACAGGGTACTTGGTAAGCATGCTCAAGGGAAAGCACCTCCCACAGGTACAACTCGTGCTTGATATGACTAGATAGACCATGCCTAAAACGGGAGAGGGTGACGACGATGTCCTCCTGGATGTCGCACCGAAGAAGGTAACTGTCAAACTCCTCGATGTACTCGGTTACCAACTTCCCTTCCTGAATGAGATTCTGCCACTCGTGTAGGAGATTCTGATGGTAGGATACGAGCAAGTATTTTTGCCTGAGGGTGACTTTCATCTGGTTCCAAGTTCTAATGGGTGGCTCCCTCCTAACAGCCATGAGAGTCTCAGTGTTAAGCCAATAGGTCTTGGCTAGTGTTGGACCCCAAAAAGTTATCACTAATTTCTAATATTTTCAGAAATTTTTTAGAAAGAAAGAAAAATGAAGGAGTTTTATCATGAATGGCCTTAAAGTGACGAGTTTGTCGCCATCATGAACTCCCATAAACGTCCCGTTAAAATAGGGACTGTTTACAATTTTACACGTGTTTCTATGTATAGAAACTTCATCAAAAGGTGGTATAAATCCGCTCACCCGCACGGGAAATCCACCACAAATAAATATTTTTGTCTTTCGGGCTGTCCCGACGGTCAACGGGAATTTTCTCCAACTCCTGGACAAATAAAAAAAGGGCCAAAGCCACGAAGGCAGGCCTTACACCTGCTGAAGTCTCCCCTACCAGCTGTAAAAAAACTCCTTTTCTACCATCAGGACAGGCTTTTTATAGCCACCGGGGGTTAAGCCCCCCCTCCGCCACTCCTCCTTATGCCTATAAAAAGGAGGAGCCTCCAAACACAAAAAAGAGAAGAACGAAGAGAAGAAGAAGACTTGGACAGCTTGCAGTAGGCCCAAGTTCAAGGAAGACAAGAAGGCTGCGCCCCCTCCTTCATTGACCAGTCTTGTTAGGTTTAAGCACCTATAATTTACGAAAAGACCCTTCTAGGGTATGTTTTGACAAAAATACCCCTTGGGTGTACAAAAAGACATTGTATTATCGTGTTATTAAAGTACATTGTATAAAATTATGAAAGTCAAAGAATGATGGGAATGTATCAATTTATTTACTAAAAAATTACGCAATGGCCCCCGCATGGTCTTGAAATTACGTTGTTACTTGTATTTCTCTGGAATTGTGTAAAAGTCCATCTATTTCAAAGAAAATTCAGAAAAATGTGCGTTGGCCATGGAATATATATATATATATATATATATATATATATTATTTACATATATATATATGGTGTTCTTTTTGAAAAGAAATTTCGTGGGTGTGCATAGTATCAGACGATTTGGGTTCGGGTGCTGGACCTTTTCTCACTGACCGCAGTCAGTGTTGATTTACATCGGCCTAACGTCCGAACACCTTTATTTGACTGTCAAAGAGATCTCAGGGTCCTCTATATGGGTACTGATGTTGAGGGCACACTCGCTTAGACGACTCACAATTACCACTCATTCACCACCTACAAACTGATGGAACTAGGGTTTCATCGAAGGCCTCTTAAGTTCAGGCAAAACCCTAAACTTTAGGAGTATGAATACAATTTTGTGAAAGCTATAGGCATTTTTGAGGCGGCGGGAGGTTTCCCGGATCCCGATGGTATTTTGGTAATTTTTACCTTTCTAGGGGTATTCTGGTAATTTTACCAGGTCAGGGATATTCCTGAAATTTCTGAGTGGGAAGAAAAGGGAGGATAGGGTCCCTAACTTCTCAAGACGCTAAGGCCATTTGTGGAGGGTTTTAGGGGCTACTAGCCCATTTCTAGGTCACAAGGGTATTTTAGTAATTTTACTAAACCCTACACGGATCTAGGTTTGAGACGACACCCAAGTGTCGGACTGAGCTGACAATGTCCCCGAGCCAATGGAGTGACGAGGGGCTTGATAGAAGGCTCACACGCATCAATTTGCGGAGGTGGGGCATGTATGCAATCTTCTTGGAAGTCAGGGTTTTCTTATAATTTCCTCTGACGGGCAGGGTTTGCCGTCCCGTCCATCCCGGCCGTCCCGGTCACCGCTCGGGACAGGACGGTACAGGTTTGTACCGGTGCGTACCGAGACGGCAAAGCATAATTTATATATATATAATGGAATAAAATAATTCAATTGAAATTCTATCTTAGTTGGTTAGTTATTCTACGGTTTACCCGAGTGTCCCGAGTTCGAATCTTAGCTCCGCCATTGTTTTAAACGTCTTTTTTAATGTAACTTTTCAAAAAACGCAAAAAAAAGCGTGCCAGAAGTGAGATTCGAACCAGAGGCCTCATGGTTAACCGTAAGACACTTAACCAACCGTGACACAGAATTAAACTATTATAAAAAAATTAAGATAATATATGAACCGTCCTGGTTGCGTCCCACAAACCAGTCGTCCCGATCTGGGACGGGACGGGACGGCCGGTTCAGGCCATCCCGTACCGGTTTGTCAAACCTTGCTGACGGGTGAGTAAAGAAAATCCGTAAAGTACGTTGAATATATTTAGGGCCCAAATGAGTGTAAGGCTTGTCGACGAGTTGTTGACTATACATCACAAATATCCGCACTAACACGGGAAGTAGGGGTGTAGCCCCAATCAGGGTTTACCGACCCGTTCGTACCGTCCGTCCCGATCTTTCACTGGGACAGTACAGTACGGGTCGGTACAGTTGCCAACCGAGACCAAAAAAACATATTATATATATATATATATTCTAGTATAATATAACTCAAATGATTTTCTAGTGTAGTTGGTTAAGTGATATGTTGTTTAAATGGGTGTCCACGGCTCAAATCCCACCTCTACTGTCTTTTGAATTTTTTTAAAAAAATAACTATCAAAAAAATCGAATAAAAACGATGCCAAAACACGTTTCAAACTGAGGACCTCACATTCAAACATGAGATCTCTCAACTAACCGACCTACAAAACACATTCGATATAAAAAATTTAAAATAATATATAGAGTCCCGGTTGCGTCCCACAGACCGGTCGTCCCGGTCTGTGGCTGGGACGGTCCGGGATGGGCGGCTCGGGCCGTCCCGTCCCTGTTTAGCAAACCCTGGCCCCAATTACAAAAGGTTGCAGGGTAAAACTGCAAACAACAGGACTTTTGTTTCTCACAATCTCGAGGAGGACATTTCCGTAATTCCCCCATCATAGGGGCGGAACTACATAACTTAGCCGTCCCATGACGTAGAAACTTACAACACTACCCACAGAGGGACGCAATTATAAAATTACAAAAATCCCCTTAGGAGCATAAATTCAAGACCCGGGGATCACCTACCCCTCAAAGGTCCAAACAACGAACAAGTGTTTTCTGCAGGAGTCCTTGATCTCTCATCGATGCTTGATGCCTCATCTTTTGGCCCAGGGGGCTATTTATAGAAGTAGGAGAACCGAGGTTGTCAAAAATATGAGGATTTGCCTCAATTTTGACGAAAAAATGATTTTTAACCCTAATTCTAACAAGGTGGGGTGGCCCATTTTTTTTTCTTTCTTCTTTTTTTTATGGGAACACGACCTCGGGGGGTCGTTTGACCCGCGGACGGGACCACTTGACCCCGCTGGGGGCCCAACCCAGCGAGGTGGGCGCGACCCCGCCCGAGGTCGGCCGCGCCCGCGGGTAGACCAAAAGGGTCATTTGACCCCAAGGCGCCCCTTTTGGGCCCTCTTCGCGTCTTTTCTGCAATTTTCTGTCGCCCTGGGTGGGAAAGGAGCCGTCGCCTTGCATTTATTGTTCCCCGAGGCCCACTCTTCGCCGCGTGGTAGCAACACGTTGGTGGAGAACCGTGCGGGAGCGAAGGATTGTCTGTTTGTTGTTTACTTGCGCGTCGCTCGCCTGGAGGGGAGTCTTTGCACCCGTCTGTGCCGTGTGATACACAGTTGTTCGCCACTTTGACAGGTGTGCATGCATAATCCCTCTTGATTTCCCTTGCTGCGACGCCGCTTGCAATTATGAGGTCGGATCAATAGACCCTACACCGCGGAGGTACTCCGCGGACCGACGATATCGGCGCTATGCCATATTTTCCGTCGGTTGCTATGAAATAAAATCCTCGAAATATTTCGAGAGAAATACGGGTGCAACAATGTGAAAATTTAAGAGGGATATTTTTACTCATGGGAAAACACCCCACTTGTGGAAATGTCTCCTCTCAAAGCTAAATCCCATAAATTACATTTCTAGCCCAGATTTTCTTAAATTTATGTATATACCAGCAAAAATTTCATAAAAAGCAAAAAATTCAGGAAAATTAATAGGGCTTACGTGGCACCGTAGTTGCGCAATAAATTGCAAATAAACTCTTCACCAAAGGTAAAATTGTGATTGAACTCTCATAAGAGGGAAAATTATAATTAAACCCTCGCTTGAGGAAAGATCATAGATATTCTCTCCTTGCCATCGTGAAGACAGATGGGAAGCCTTTAACAATTAATCAAGGATATTCAAACTTCTCCGATGTAAATTAACGCCGACTCCGATAGGCGGGGAAAGGTCCAGTACACGAACCCTTAAATCGTCTGATAAAACTGAAAACGCAAAACAAGTAGAGAAATGCAAATAAACATGCTGGTGATAATCAAAAAGTCAAGATTTTAATTCATTGCCGGCATGTCCGCATTTTATTTACCTGTTGTTTTTCGCGTGTAAACAACTAGTTTGTGAAGTTGATACTTAGCCAATCGGACTTTCCAGTCCTCACTCATGGGGTACCACTCGAAATATTGGTCCGTTGCGGTCTCCCAATCTAAATAGTCACGGGGGTTGTGGGATCCCTCGAAAGTTGGGGCATCCAGATTGATAAGCCGGTGGAGGGGATCTTCCATGGGCTCTTGAGGACGCCTGTCCTCTCGCCCTCAAGGATGATACTCTCTACATTCTTGGAGAGGATTGGCTTCTCTTTCTTCTTCCTCAAGTTAAGGGTATTGAGGTTGGTGTCGGCGGGGATGCGTCGGAATTGGTTGTTCAGGGCCATCTTCCATGTCGATCAGGTTCCGACCTTCAACGTGACCCAAGCGATTTTCGCATTGGTCCATCCTTCCCGTGATGTGATTCAACTCGCCTATGATGGTATTAAGTTGCCTGAGGATGGTTTCGGCCAGGTTGGTGTCTAAGGGTGTGGAGCTAGCAAGATTGGGCTACTGGCCCGGGAGGGACTCGGTTTGGGCTTGGCAAATTGGGTTGGCGACCTAGTCGGACTACGTGTAGGTGGAGTTGGAGGTCTGACCGAACTGCTGATACAAGGCTCCGCTGCGGGTCGCCACGGCGAATGAGTAGGGTAGGAAATAACTCGTTAGCGGGGCCTAGCCGGGGCTGGGCAGAGCAAGGGCAAGTGTGTGGAGCCACCGGAATAGCCGACGCGCTGGTCAGAGCGTGCAAACTGGCTGGTCTGGACAGGACGGACCAAGGGGAGAGTGTGATGGCAAATCATAGGTGGGGCGCACAAGGCCCGAGACTCGACTTGCAGGGGCAAATCGAGAACTTGATCCAATACCAAAAGTTGATGCGGGATGACCCTCGACTCAGGCTAGGACCTAGTAGACAGCAAGCAAGACCGAGCGGACCAGATCGAATGCAATAGGCCGACTACGCGTTCGCACGTCGTCCGGGCGTGACCCAGTGATGGGGAGGACGGGCAATGGCCCGTGGGCAGCCCAGCATAGTCACAGTCTGCGAGGAGGTCGGTGGGAGGCCGACCGGAGGGTGGGGGCACACGTCCGGCTCAGCAGGGGCAGATCCCGTGCCCAAGGGCACGATCGATGTTCTCACTCACAAGGCAGCAACTACCCTAATGAACAGGGATCGGGAACGGGCACTCCCTCACCGTCGGCGCAAGCTAAGATTGGATACGAGGCGAGCAAACCATAGAGAAGCTGAGTCATACCACGTACCGTGTCAGATATGAAAGATCTGCGTCATTCAGAGACAAGGGCGAGCCGGGGAGCGTGCCCACCCGACCAACACGCCGCTGCGATGGCGCTTTTGTCGTGACCTGGGATACAACCAACGCAAACCTCCACGTAGGGAGGGAGAACAAGGGGACGAGGACATACAAAACTGCCCTCACGCAAAAGGGGGGAAGCAAGGGGAGGGGAAGTGACCCAGGAATCGTTGATGTCTCGCAGACAAGACGACAAATTGGCGGTGCCGTCGAGCAGAGATGGGGATCCGAGATGCTGCCGAGACCAGGTGCAATCGAACATGAGCAGACATGAACCCCTCTATGCGTCCCCTAGGGCCTGGACAATCCGTCCGAGACGGCAGAGCAGGGGAGGAAGCCGAGGGAAGCGCGAGGAGTTGGTGCAGAGCACTGTCGGCAGACTGGTGCTCGGAATGACGACGTTGTCGTCGGCCGGCATGGGCAGGCTTACCAGCGATGGTAGCCAACCAATCGGAGCTGCAGGGGATTCCCACCGTGCGGGGACGGGGGCCGAGGGAGAGCCGGGGCAAGGAGTGGTGGACCCACAGTCGGAGGTGTGCAAGTCGGTGGCAGTTCTACTAGACAAAATGGGCGGCGACGTCGATGTCACGCTCCAGAGGGATCGAGGGCGCCCACCAGAACTTGGCGAAGACGACTCCACGCTGGCAGGGTTCCCGAGGTGCTGCGAAGGGACGTTGATGGGAGTTGGGTTGTCGGTGAGGGCGGGAAGCGCCGCCAGGAGCGAGGGTAGCAGGTTGCTGGTCCGGGCTACTTCGTGCTCCTGGGTGACCTGATCTAAGAAAGAGGACGGGAGGGGGTGTAGTAGCAGTGAGAGGAGGGGAGGGCGGAGCTAGATGTCACAGCACTAACTTGTTGGGCCGTGCGGCACCTGCAAAAGTCTCGCACACAGGCTAGCCAATCGACGCGCAACAGCGCGCAACCAACACAATGTGACACAAGGCAAGCAACCCACACGAAGAGGCACAAGAGTTAGCCAACGGCTAAGGACGATTTGTATTGCTTTTAAAGGATGTATAAGAAGGTGGACGACTCAGGGGAATAGGCTTTGGTGAAAATGGACAGCAATGCAAAGCCGACTAGTTGTGGCCAGGGTTTGCCAACTCGCCCGTACCGTCCGTCCCGGTCCGTCACTGGGACGGGACGGGACGGTACTGTTGCGTACCGAAATAGAAAATAATATATTATATATATGTTGTAGTATAATATGTTTCAAATGACTTTCTGGTGTAGTTGGTTAAGTGAGATGTTATCTAAACGTGTGATCACGGTTCGAATCTTGTATCTGTCATTCTTTCAAAGTGATTTTAAAAAAAAAAGCTATCCAAAAAATAGCTTAAAAACGTGTTGGAATGACGTTTCGAACCGAAAACCTCATGTTTAAACGTGAGGTCTCTCAACTAACCGACCTACAAACTATATTCATTATAAAAAAATTAAAATAATATATAACGCGTCCCGTTTGTGTCCCACAGACCGGTCGTCCCGGTCTGTGACTGGGACGGTCCGGGACGAGCCGAACCGCCCATCCCGAACCGGTTTGTCAAACCCTGGTTGTGGCCCCACTTGATCGAGCCCAAGTTCTTCTACCCTTACTATACTTTAGGAAGATCTAGGCCTCAACCACGCCCGGACATCAAACAGCCCGTGGAGAGGGCCAAAAAGCCTAGAACCTCATATTTACATTAGTTACGCAAAGAAGAAAAAAAGGGTCAACGAGTCGAGGCCATGCAGACATCGCTGAACATGCCGATTATAACAGGCTCCCCAACTTGAAAATGTTAACGCCCTCGTCGACTGTCGCTTGAATGCCCCAACTATGTCTTCATCTTGATGCAGCTCAGCTTCAGGCTCCCAGCTGACTTCAGAATCTGGCAATCCCTTCCACAGGATGAGGTACTGCATTTGCTCCACGCCACTTGAGAGGCGTCATTTCCGCTCTGCAAGGATGGTGTCAACACGCTTCTCAATGGTTGAGACGGCTGGAGGAGACCTCGTCGATAAACCGTGTGACAAGTCATGGCGATCAGCGTGGAAGGGCTTAAGACAGTTCGCGTGGAATACTAGATGGATATAGAGCCACGGGGGCAGCTCCACCTTGTATGACACCTTGCCTACCCGTTTGGTGATGGAACGAGCCTTCATATGTTCGAAAAAGGCCTTGTGCACCTTGCGAGTGAACTTGTGTTGTGCAGGGATCAGCTTCACCATCACAAGGTCACCAACTTGATACTTCATTGGCCTTCTATCTTCATCCGCCCACTTATTCATTCTTCGTGCAGCGCTCTCCAAGCAAATGCACGCCAAGTCTCTTTGCCAATGTCAATCTTCAGTCATCTTGAATGCTGCCGAGTTAGAACCTACATATTGAACAACAATAGCATCGGGGTCTTCGGTTGTTGCCCTGTTACGAGCTCGAAGGGACTCCGAACAGTAGCAGAACTCTTCTGAAGGTTGAAGGAGAATTGGGTAACATCTAATACCTCAACCCAATTCTTCTTATTTGCATCAACAAAATGCCACAAGTATTCTTCTAACAGGGCATTCGTTCTCTCCGTCTGGCCATCTGACTGGGGGTGGAAGTTGGAAGAGAAGTGAAGCTTCGATCCAAGCAGCCGAAACAGCTCTGTCCAAAACCGACCCAAGAAGCGAGGGTCCCGGTCGCTCACTATGTTCTGCAGTCCCCAGCACTTCACAACATGTTTTAAGAGTAGCCGAGCTGTATCTTCAACAGTGCAATGTACCAAGACCGGAATGAAAGTGGCATATTTGGAGAAGTGATCCACCACTACGAAGATAGAGCCCAACTCCCCCACCTTCGACAACGCAGATATGAAGTCCATTGAGATGCTCTCCCACGACTGTCGTGGTATAGACAAAGGCTCCAGCAACCCTATTGGCTTAGAGCGCTCCACCTTATCTTGTTGGCAAATGAGGCAAGTGAGGGCATAATGCTCGACATTGTCTCACATCTTGGGCCAGTAGTAATGGCGTTGCAGCCGGGCAATGTGCGCCTCATACCTGGATGGCCCACCCAGAGAGTGTCATGACACTCCTTGATAAGGTCTCTTCTCAAGCCCTCAGCTCGGGATACAAAAATGCGGCCACCTGTTGTGAAGAGTAGCCCATCGCGGTGCCAGAAGTGTCGTGTCTTGCCATTCTTTGCCATGCCATCAAGTTGCAGACGAAAAGGTCTTCATCCATCGTCTCTCGAATCCGATCACAAAGGCTTGGTTATGTTTGGCTTGCTGTTTGCTGCCTTTGTCCTTGGAGGGCCGACAACTCAACCTTTCGGCTGAGGACATCGGCCACCTAGTTTTGCCTCCCAGATTGATATAGCAAGTCCATGTCGAACTCCGCAAAAAAGTCCAACCAACGAGCCTGTTTGGGGGAAACTTTCTTCTGAGTTAGAAAGTAGCTAAGGGATACATTGTCCGTCTTGACTATAAACTTGACCCTTAGAAGATAATGTCTCCAAGTCCGGAGACAAGGAACTATAGTTGTCATCTCTTTCTCATGGGCCGGATAGCGCCTTTCAGTGTCGCTAAGCTTCCAACTCTCATACGGCACCGGGTCCTTGCACGAGGATCCCACCGATAGCGAAGTCAGATGCATCAGTGTACACCTCGAAAGGCTTGCCATAGTCTGGCAAGTGCAGCACTGGTTCCTTCATGATAGCCTCCTTCAGCTCTTGAAAGACTACTTCGCATTTATCTGTCCACTCCCACGGTGTGTCCTTTTTCAGCAAGTCTGAAAGAGGAGACGCCCTCCGAGAGTACCCTGTAAGGAAGCGACGGTAATAGTTCACAAGGCCTAGAAACGAGTGAAGCTCGCTTACATTCTATGGGGCCTTCCATTGTTGGATGGCTTGGACCTTATCCCGATCCATTCGGATGCTACCCCCTCCGATAACATGCCCCAAGAACTTGAGGCAAACTTGGGAAAATGAGCGTTTCTCATTCTTCACAAGGAGATGATTATCATGAAGCACTCTCGAAGATGGGCAGCATGTTCCTCTAATGTCTGACTGTAGACCACAATGTCGTCATGGTAGACGACCACAAATCTGTCAAGGGAGTCATGGAACAAGTCATTCATCAGAGTGCAGAATGTCGTCGGGGCATTGGTTAAGTCAAACGGCATCACCAGGAATTCAAAGGCCCCACAACGGGTTACGCAAGCAGTCTTGTGCTCATCACTTTCAGCAATACGGGCTTGGTAATAGCCAGATCGGAGATCTAGCTTAGTGAAATATTTGGCACTCCCTAGCTGATCGAACAAGTCAACGATGAGGGGAAGGGGACACCTATTCTTGACGGTGAGCTTGTTTAGGGCACAGTAGTCCACGTACATTCGCAGGCTCCCGTCGTGCTTTTTCCGGAAGAGGACTAGTGCTCCAAAGGGACTGTTGGTGCGGCACATGAAGCCAGTCCCTAGTATTTCGTTCAGTTGCCTCCTCAATTCAGCCAATTCCACAGGAGATATATACTATGGGGAGCGGAATGATGGTTGAGCTCCTTGTACCAGCTCAATGTTGTGGTCAATGGCACGCCGAGGTGGCAAGGACTTTGGCAGCTCGGGTGGCATCACTGTCTCAAACTCTTTCAACACTCCAGCTATGAGCTGGGGTATAGGGGACTCGATCACTGATGGCTCTGAAGCTTTGAGTGCCACCAAGAAGGTAGGTTCGCCCTTCTGCAAGCCACGGTTCACCTGGATAGCAGACAGGAGACCACCCCCGTGGCCGGCCTTTCTAGACACCAACACCATGCAGGGTAACTCACCGCCCATCAGGCATAGTGAATTGAGGAATGGCATGGGCACGGCATGAACCCCTTGTAGAAACTCCATACTCAAGATCATCTGGAAGTCATCCATAGGCACTGCGAGGAAGTCGTTGGTGCCCGACCAGGAGCCAATTTGCAGTTGAACACCTTTGGCAACACCCGAGGTTGGACGGGCCTCGGAATTCACTACCTTCATGCGGCTCGAGTCCTCCACCAAGGTAAGGGCAAGGCGGCCTGCTTCTCGGTCAGAAATGAAGTTATGGGTGGCTCCTATGTCCACCATGGCATGCGCAGCCCGTCCGTTGAGGCGATGTCCACGTACATGAGGTCGTTGGTGTAGGGGTTCTTGATCCTCTCACTCACTTGAGCCTTAATGGCATGCAAGAGCCACAATGCACCGAGTCTGTGTGCCTCTTGCTCGTCCCTTGGGGATTCTCCATAACTGACAGCCTCCTCCAAATTGTCACACCACATGGGAGCCGCTTGCACGGCGTTGAGGTTGTGGGCAGCTTCCAACCCTATGGGGCCCCCCGCAAAGGATGCAATGCAGAGTCCCTTGGGACTCCTCCCGTGAGAAATTGTTGGTTAGCGTCCAATTCTTTCCATTGGACCTTGGCTTCCATTTGTTGAATGATGTACTACCGCCGCTTTTGCCAGTGGAGACAGTTGGCCCAGCATTGCTGCCCTTAAGTAGCCGCTAGAGAGAGTAAGCTCGTTGCCTTCGCAGGAGAAGGGTTTCTTTTGACATTGGGCCATCCCTGGCCGTGAGTAGTCATCTAGGCGCTCGGTCATAGCCTGCACCGCTGTCACATCTTTCACCTCCCTACGAAGTAACTCGTCTCGTGCCCAAAGTTGTAAGCCTTCAATAAAGTAGAATAGCTTATCCTTTTCAGACATGTCCCGAATGTCCAGCATGAGGGCAGCAAACCGCTTAACATACTCCCGAATAGAACAGGTGTGGCGGAGGTTCCAAAGGTTCCTCCTAGCCATGAACTCCACATTCTCTAGGAGGAATTGAGCCTTCAACTCCCGCTTCAACTCGTCCCAGCCATCCACGGAACAACTCCTAGCCATGATGTCTTCAAACTTCACATGCCACCATAGCTTGGCATCGCCCTTCAGATACATGGTGGCAATGGAGATTTTCTCCTCCTCGAAGTTGGGTCGGACAGCACGAAAATAAAGCTCCATGTCAAACAAGAAGTTTTGGAGCTCCTTTGCATCTTGCGCGCCCTTATAGCTCTACTGTTCGAGAACACGAACCCGTCTAGAGCCTTCATGATGGCTGTTGGTGCTCGAGGCAATGGCCTTTGTGAGCACCGAGACCTGCGAGGCTATTTCCTCAAGTATTTCCTCAAGTCGTGCCTACAAGGTCTCCATGGCCCCGCAGATCTCCTCCACAAATCCGGAGGTGTTTTCGACCACCTCCTTCAGTTGGTCTTCTTAGGACTCTATTGCTTCCGCTACCACAACACTGGACCGCTCCAGGGAGTCCACGCACGCGGAGAGCTCTTCAAGTTGTTGAGCCACAGTGCCATCGTCACCAGCAAACTCCCCACTATGTCCTTCCTCGCAAGCGGGGTGGGATAGGTCCATCGTTCCGGGAAGGGTGGAATTACCCACAACACCTCCCTCGGCGAATTCTGTGCACCCACCAGATCGGGTCATGACCATCCTTGTCGCACTCTTCTATGTCTTGTTGCCTCACTCTTATTACCACCTGTCACGGCACCAACTTGTTGGGCCGTGCAGCACCTACGCAAGCCTTGCACACGGGCTAACCAATCGACGTGCAACAATGCGCAACCTGCACAATGCGACACAAGGCAAGTAACCCACACGAAGAGGCACAAGAGTTAGCAAACGGCTAAGGACGATTTGTATTGCTTTGAAAAAATGTACAAGAATGTGGACGACTCAAGGGAATAGGCTTGGGTGAAAATCGACAACAATGCACAGCCAGCTAGCTGTGGCCCCACTTGATCGAACCAAGTTCTTCTACCCTTACTATAGTTTAGGAAGATCTAGGCCTCAACCACGCCTGGGCATAAAACATCCCGTGGAGAGGGCCAAAACACCTAGAACCTCAGATATACATTAGTTACACAAAGAAGAAAGAAATGGTCATGAGCCGGGCCATGCAGACATCGCTGGAGGCCCCAACTGTGACATAGAGGAGGGTCAGGGAGGGGAGGAGAGCAGGAGGAGGAGGGAGGGGGCGATGCTGGAGGCTAGGGGAAAGAGGAGGGGGGGCTACGGCCTGCTCTAGAAGAGGGGGGGGCGGCCAGAACTGGAGGAGGGGGAAGGGATTGGTTTCCCTTGATTGACGGGGAGGGAGAGGGGAGTTTAGGGAGGTTTTTGAATTTGGGTGCAGGAATGGAAAGGGGAAGGGTAGAAGGGGGAAAAGGAGGCTTGGTTTGGAGGAAGGTTGGGTGGAGGATGGAGGAGATTAGGAAGGAGGTGGGAGTGATTTGGGGAAGTGGAGAAGAAAAGTGGGCCTAGGTGGCTGTCACATGGGAAGGGAAGGGGATGAGGTGGCTGGGGAATGGCCAAGGTGGCGAGGAGGTGGAGGAGATAGGAAAGATGCGCAAAGAGGAGGGGAGGGAGAGGGGGCGGGTTAAAGAGAGAGAAAGAGCTAGAGAGAAAGAAGAGAGGGAGAGACACAGAGAGATTTCCATTTCTTCAAAATTATTCTATGATGGAATGGGATGCCTCTTGGCCTCCTTATATGGGAGAGACCAAGGGTGTACAATGGACTACTTTGCTCCTTTACAACTGACAAAAGATTGTCCAGGGGAAGGGGTGAACATAAGAAAACATTGACCCAGCTATAAACCTAGACACTTATACCTAGATAGCTGACTCAATAAAGAAAACTACATGAATAAAAAGAAAATTGCATCATAAAAAGGAGGAAAATGCCAATAAATCTCATCCCGAAGGTGCTAGAGTTGAGCGGAGGCATCTCGATCTGTCGGAGTCACTGCTGGGGCGTGGAGGGTCGCCTTTGTCCCCACCATGGTCGAGGGGAAAAGATGGCGGACTTGGCCACTCCTCCGTGGACCGAGGGTACTTGTTTTTGGTTCACCCTACGTGGGACCTGAGTCCATAAAGGTAGGGAAATAGTACATGGCCTACGATTCCCGAGATGTTACCGTCGTGATGGTGTCCTTTCATACTGAAAACTGTCAGATGACCATGTGGCAGCGTCCCCTTGAAAGGGACTTGGGTTGTCGCACCAATTTGTATACAGCTAGTGCGATGAGGGGTGGAGCTCTTGGAGTCTTGCTTGATGACTCCCAATCTAGACGGTGGCCGCCTTCCACCTTGGGGAGTCTGGGCCCGCTGGGCACCGAGAGCCTAGTCGATCCCCCCACGCCGCATACCCGACGTGCATGTGCCTTTCCGAGTTTCTCAACTAGGCCATCGGAAGTAGGAATCCCTTTTGAGTGCACTAACCAAGTTTCAACCTACACAAAGTTCTTCACCGAGGTGATAGTTCCTCGGGAGAACCCTCCGATGCTTAAGTCAGCAGACTGAAAGAGAGACAAAAGTGGGGTACTCAAGAGGTGGAGAGGGCTCGAGACAAGGGAGCTGACTTGAGGAAAATGCAGAAGGGTGGCCATGGAGCCCAGGTGGCTCTATCAGAAGGGGGCTATGCTTTCCTTGGAGGAGATTCTGGCAAGGTAGAAGAAGGTTTTTCTATTCTTTCTTGCATACCTGGAAGAGGTCGCTAAGACCCCATTTTATAGGCGAAGGCTGAAGAGGGACGACGTGATCGACTGGCATCATGTCTTTGAAATGACTCCACAACCTGATGTGACAGCCAAAGCTGCAGTCATTATGGGGAAATGGAGTGAATCGCAGTGCTGGGAAGGGATGTAGATATGCTAACGTCGAGAAACCATTACTATGGTTTCAAATTCTCGGAACCCGGCGAAAAACTCAAGCCAGGTGGGAAAAAGGGAGGTATGTGGTGGTCACCCGCCGGTGAACACCCATCAATATTCTTCCAATATTGGCACCAAAGTAATCCATGTCATATTCCCAGAAAATATCAAGCATCCTCATATGAATTCTCTTTCAAGATAGTCACCTAGGGTTATTTTAATCTCAATATATAACTCCAACCCTCGTGAGTTGTCCATGCATACACTGAAAAGGAATCTCTTTGTTGAGTATTTGTTGAAGAAATGATCCTCCATCATGTTAATCTAACTGCAACATAACCTGTCACATCATTCATTATCGTAGATACCAATGGCCTTGCCTTCTCTTCTTTAGCTCTCTCCCAAAAACAATGTAGACCTTCTTCCGAAGATTGTCCTATATTCACAGTCAAATTATATAAAATGGATAACCAGTGGACTGTTATCCCTGTGCAATCCAACATCATCCTTTACTATGCTAGGGACATAAGAATTAAGAAAGCACCACAAAAAAGGGAGAATCTCCAAAAGAGTCTTCACTTTTGTTCTCTTCTTTCGCTAATAAAAGTAAGCAATATTCGAATTTTTAGCAAGTGCTTAACGAGGTACTGAGGAAACAAAAGACCGAAACTTTATGGACCTCACCAAACAGAAAGGACGAGCAGGGAGACGGGTTAACGAAGTCTTCAGTCATACGTACGTGTACCAGCCGGTGTTGCTGAAAGTGTGGAAGACCAGCCTCCTCTCCCGGCCGTCCGCCTCCGTCCCCTCCGCCCACGCCGCCAGCTCCCCAGCCAGCCGGGCGACCCTCCCCTCCAGGCCCCTCCCAAAGTCGAAGATCAGTTCCCCCACGGGCACCACGAACGGCACCGCCCGGAACCCACTCCTCTGGTACATCTCCGCGTACCTCCTCATGTGCTTGTGCTCCGAACCCAGCCAGCCCAGCAGCACCGCCATCCATGACCCGCCGTCGTCAAAGACCTCCCCCCCGTGGGGCAGCACGCCGACCCCCTCGCCGGTCGGCGGCGTCGGGTCCCACGCGTGGGAGAACCCCTCGGCATTGTAGAGGGAGTAGGATGCGAAGCCCTTGGGGCCGGCAGCGTCGCCGGGACGAGAGGCGCTGCAGGAGAGGGACGAGAAGGGGAGCAGGAAGCGGGGCAGCCCGGCCGGGGTGGCGGCGGCGACGCGGCGGTGTTGGACGACGGCGGGGAGACGGTGGAGGCTACGATAGCGGCAGGCGGCGGAGCCCAAGAGGACGAGACGCCCGGCCGAGGCCTCCATGGGGACTAGCGTTCACCGGGAGCGCTTTTTTTGACGGTTGAGGAGGGCCAAAAGCGAGGGGAACCGAAGAAGATTCCAACAGCTTTTCGTCGTTGAGAAGTTGATCGGCATGTCACTATTTTTATCATCTCATTTAAAATTATGTTAAAAATATTATTAATCTGAAATTTATAATTAATAGTTGAGAGAAAAGTAATAAATTAAATGCTAAACTAAAGTGACACTTTAACATCGCACAACAAAACTTTACGTGAAAAGATTTACATTCGTAACACGTCAAATATACCGGATCGGTTATAGATCGGATAACGTGATATCTAAATTCGTATTTGATTAATATTTAAATTATCTGATTAATAATTAAAGTATTTATCAAAGATTATGTTTAAATAATTATCAGATTAATACGAATTCGAATTCGATTCAAATTATAAACGGATAATTATTAGATCTACTTAAATATTAGTCATGTGAATCGTGTGAGAGCGTCGTCGTATGTTATTTTCTCAAAAAAAAATTAAAGAGTGAAAGTTATTTTTATTGTGGGAGATATTATCAAAAGATTAAACTTAATCCTAAAAAATATGAGATAACTTGTCAAATGGGTGTAAGTGGAGTTCTTATTTTTAAATTATACTTTGAGAAAAAATATAAAAAAGAATAATCAAATAGCATGTTAAGATTTGAGTTAATTATATATACAGTGTGTGTATCCTTATATATTTATCTAAAGGTTTATATTCGGTCAGATAATAACCGACACGGATATCTCAATATCTAAATTCGTATCTGATTAAATAATCAGATATGTGATATCCAATTAAATTATTCGTCGGATATTTTATTCGAATAATTATCTAATTAAACGAATACGAATTCGAATTCGATTCGAATTTTAAACAAATAATTATCAAGTCTAATGCCAAATTCTTAGACATGACATTATATTACACTCGGTTAAATTAGGCACCATATATTTAACCCTTTTACTCCCTATGCCATGCCATGAGGAGTAATAATAAATAATAAATTCTAAATCTTAATAACCTTCAATAGAGACATTCAATTGACATGAAATTTAAACTATTAGAAAAAGGGCATTACCTATACCTTTTATGTTAAGTATTTTCCTAATTAAACCATTAAGTAGGTTGAAAATCCCATTTTTTGCGGAGTGGTTTGGCTACCCAAACCTCATATAAATTACAGAAATACCATTATGGTAATATTGATCTGTATTAAAGTTAGTTAAATAATAAACCTAGTATATGGTTAGAGACTTGACCTAGAGTTTAGGGGTCAAATAATGAAGTGTGTAGGACAAGTGGCAACTTGGTTCTCATGGGTGGGGACACATGTATTGCTAGGTGACATATAAAAGAGAGTTAACCGGTCAAAAACAAGGAAGGATGAACGAGAGGATGACACATCATCGTCTTTGAATGTATAGAAGGTTTAAGAGAGACTTTAATATGTAAAAATTCAGAAGAGCATATGTCATTTTCATGTGTAAGTCATAAAAGAGAGAGCAGGAGAAGAGAAAAGAAAAGGAAATGAAAGTGGAAGGGAAATGCTAGATAGACTACTCCAACTCTTGATGGTCATTAGAATGAAAGTTCTCTTGGGCCTCTTTGATAATGGGGTGAGGTGACTGATTGGTGCCTCTGGGTACTAATAAAACTATCGCATCTAGGTTAACTATTTATGTGTGTGAGAATAAAGGTGTGAGCCCCACTTTTCTCTCTCGTCAGTTAACTATTTCATCTTACCCTATTCCTAAATCAAAGAGGTCGGTGAACTTGTAAAGTTTAGAGGAGATACGAGAGCCAAAGTTTACTAAAGAGGTATTGCTGGAAGGATATTCTAAAAGCTTGAAAGATGTTTGTAAAATTTGGAGGTTAATGGGGTGTTTGGTTGCTCTTTTTTATCTCTTTTTTTCTCAATTTTAAAAAAAAAGAGTAAGAGATCTTATAACCCTGTTTGGTATGCCTCTCCTAAATTTTAGGGAGAGAATCTGCTCTCATGTAAACTTTCCTAAAAAAATTAACAACACTAGACCAATTTTTTTAAAAAAAAACACTCACGGCGTCCCTCTCTCCCACTCGCGAACCCGTCCTCCCCCCCCTCCGCCCGCAGCCCCCTCTGGCTCCCCCCGCAGCCCTCCCCTCCCCTCCCCTCCCCTCCCCTCCACGGCAGCCCCCTCCTCGGCAGCCCTCCCCTCCCCTCGCCCGCATCCACCTCCGGCTCCCCCCCTGCGCCCTCCCCTCCACTCCCCGGCAGCCCCCTCCCCCCCTCCGGCTCCCCCCTGCGACCGCAGCCCCCTCGGCCCCCTGTAGCCCTCCCCTCCCCGGCAGGCCCCTCCCCCCCTCCGGTTCCCCCCCTCCGCCCGCAGCCCTCTCCGGCTCGCCCCCCTGCGCCCTCCCCGGCAGCGCCCTCCCCCCCCTCCGGCTCCCCCCATGCGCCCGCAGCCCACTCCGGCCCCCTGCAGCCCTCCCCTCCCCTCCCCGGCAGCCCCCTCCCCCCCCCCCTCCGGTTCCCCCCTCCGCCCGCAGCCCTCTCCAACTCCCCCCCCCTCACCCTCCCCTCCCCTCCCCGGCAGCCCCCTCCCCCCCCTCCGGCTCCCCCCCTGCGCCCTCCCCTCCCCTCCCCGGCAGCCCCTTCCCCCCCCCCTCCGGTTCCCCCCTCCGCCCGCAGGATCCAGGTCGTCGCCCATCGAGTTGTACCCAGGGGAGAGAAGATGATGCCAAACATAACAACGTAAATTTTAAAAATTATATCAATGATGTCAAACATAAATGATTAACTTTTATCAATTTTAAAATTTAAATTAAAAATTAACACATCACAATTTTTTAGATAGAAATAGTTTTAAAAAAAACTGTTCCCAAACACCCTATAAGGAGACTCTTGGAAGAGTTTCTACTTTGACGAAGAAATTGGAGAACTACTTCACCCGTTAGTCGGGTAATTCAATCTTGAGGATTAGAAAGCAAACAAGAAGTATGGTTGCTAATTAATATTCTTAGGCTAAAATTATGCTTCTTAAATTCTAATAGATATGGTATATCACTCTTAAGAAGAGTAAGAACGAAGAGGTATTTGGTTTACAGTGTTTTCCACTTTTCTATCTGAATACATCTCAGTCTTGTTTAATTTGTTTTATCAAATCTATAGAATATCTCTTCAATCCCTTGGGTGGTTTTATCCTCTCTTCTGTGTTCTAAATTTAGAGCTTGATATACAACGGTTGGGCTGGGAGATTTTAAGATTGAGGTAAATATATGTACGTCACTAATTAAAATTTTGTTTCTGAACATATGCCTGGTGTTTATCTTATATTTCTTTCTCTATTGATACATTTCGTGTGCATGTTACCTTTTTGGAATCTTTACTTGAAGCATTAAAAGCTCATTTCATGATATGATATGGTTTCATTAGGCCTGTCAATGGAGCGGATACAAAGTGAATATATGACTATTCGTATCCGCTCCGTTTTAAGATTCGAATAATCCGATTTTGATCCGTTATACGATGAATTATCAGTATTCGATTCGAATTAAAATTTTAAATTATTCAAATTATCTGATCCGATTTCATAATACTCCACAAAATTAACATATTATATACATGAGATTGCTCTCAACTTTATTAAGACGATGGATAAAAAGGGGAACAATAATGCTAAGTAAAAAATTAAAGGACGTTTACAATGACTCTAATGATAATAATTTTGATGAAATAGATATAAAAAAATTAGGCAATAATGGTGACAAATAAGTGTTAGTGGTGAGAAATGAGTGATAGTGGTGACAAATAAGTGTTAAGGGTGGAAAATGAGTGATAGTGGTGACAAATATAGTGATGCGATGACAAATAGATGTTATTGGTGAAAAATGAGTGATAATGGTGATAAATAGAGTGATAGTGGTGACAAATAGGTGTTAGTGGTGAAAATGAGTGATAGTAGTGGTGACAAATAGAGTGATAGTGGTGACAAATTGGTAGTAGTGATGAAAAATGAGTGATAGTGGTGACAAATAGGTGTTAAGAGTGGAAAAGGAGTGATAGTGGTGAAAAACGAGTGATAGTGATGACAAATAAATGTTAAGGGTGAAAAGTGAGTGTTAGTGAGTCTGTTATAAAATAATAGAGTGGAGAAAGATACAATATATGAAAGAGATAAATAATTAAACATGCACACGCAGATAGAGAGAGAGAGGAGAGAACATAATCACGTGAGAGAGAGAGAGAGAGGGAGAGAGAGAGAGCAATCATGCACTTTTCAGCGACAAGCATCTATCTTACTCACTGCTCAATGTGATTTATGGCTACTCATTACTCAATCAGACATAATTTATAAAGAATTACACTCTAAAATAGCCACTAACTCTGTCAAAACATAACTTAATTTTCTCCCCGCCAATTGGGTAACAACCAACAAGGAGGTGACCATAACTTACAGTCAATTTTAAAAACAAAAATATGGCTACAAATTCAGATGTGGACATCTAAAGTCCTGAGTGGCTCAGTGGCCATTGGATTTCAATATCAACATTATCTTAAAAATTATTCACATCCATCGTAAGGAAATCACTTCCCACACAACCTACGATCATCCTTAAAATCACCTCCATACAAATTCTTAAACATGATGAATGACAAAAAAGCAATCAAGAAAGTGCTAGCACCTATAGAGTTTACATAATATGATCATAATAAGAAACATGACTTACATAACATTGGTCTGATGTTGGAAATGTAAAATTGAATTTCCCCATATTAAAGTCAATTGGAATCTGGCTCTGTCATTTTGGATTTTCAAGCAATCCATTGGAACAAACACGTGAAATGTAGTAGTCAATCTACAGTTGTTATTCATATACATTTTTTGTTTGTACAAGCATAATTATATTGACGTGGAATTTATTTTTGTAATTATAAAGTTAATTTATAACTGATATTCATATTGATTTTCTTATTTACACAATTAAGAATATATCAGTTTTACTGAAAAATTATCTAAAAATAATTAAACATGTGCTCCTCAAGAATCTGCTCAAGCTCTTGTTGTGATGCCTTTATCTACGTATGAGTAAAAGTTTAGTAACCTAAGAACAAACGGAAAAAATATATACATTGATAGAGACTCTCCTCCAAAAGCAAACAGATACTTAAAGAGTTTTTAACAAAAGACAACTAATATAAAGAAGATTCCACAAAAAGGTAAACATTTATGGAGTTGGAAAAGTGCTCAAATTTCATGCCTTCGGATACACCGTGCACGTCTCTCCCTCCTGGCCTCTTGTTGTTGCCGTTTCCTACTTCTCCCAGTCCTAGGCTGCAGCTACTATCATGTGCGCTTTACGCCGTTATGAATAGAAGATGACATGAGTTGAGGTTTTGAACGACCTAAACTCAAAGGAAGACAAAGAGTCGAAGACGAAGGGTCTCATTACGGGCCACGGCTAGTCTGTAGTGTTTTAATTTTAGAAGGTAAATAGTCAAAATGGGGTAGTTATTATAGTTTTGGGAAGTGTAACAATCTTCCATTTTATGATATATTTTATATTTTATAATATATTATTTTAATATATATATTATATGATATATAATATTACGAACATATATTTTACGAAACGAATATTATAATATCTGTATCTGCTCTGATTCAAATTTGGATATTATCCATATCCGAAAAAATGAATACAAATTTGAATATTATCCGTTAATACGCATTCGAATATGAAACGGATCCGAATAATATCTGAATCCGTTGACAGGCTTACCTCCTTGTTGGTTGTTACCCAATTGGCGGGGAGAAAATTAACTTATGTTTTGACAGAGTTAGTGGCTATTTTAGAGTGTAATTCTTTATAAATTATGTCTGATTGAGTAATGAGCAGCCATAAATCACATTCAGCAGTGAGTAAGATATATGCTTGTCGCTGAAAAGTGCATGATTGCTCTCTCTCTCTCTCTCTCTCTCTTTCTCTCTCTCTCTATCTCTCTGATAGATGCTTGTCACTGAAAAGTGCACGTGATTATGTTCTCTCCTCTCTCTCTCTCTCTCTATCTGCGTGTGCATGTTTAATTATTTATCTCTTTCATATATTGTATCTTTCTCCACTCTATTATTTTATAACAGACTCACTAACACTCACTTTTCATCCTTAACATTTATTTGTCATCGCTATCACTCGTTTTTCACCACTATCACTCATTTTTCACCACTACTATCAATTTGTCACCACTATCACTCATTTTTCACCACTACTATCAATTTGTCACCACTATCACTATCACTCATTTTCACCACTAACACCTATTTGTCACCACTATCACTCTATTTATCACCATTATCACTTATTTTTCACCAATAACATCTATTTGTCACCACATCACTATAGAGACTCTCCTCCAAAAGCAAACAGATACTTAAAGAGTTTTCAACAAAAGACAGCTAATATAAAGAAGATTCCACAAAAAGATAAACATTTGTGGAGTTGGAAAAGTGCTCAAATTTCATGCCTCCGGATACACCGTGCACGTCTCTCCCTCATGGCCTCTTGTTGTTGCCGTTTCCTACTTCTCCCAGTCCTAGGCTGCAGCTACTATCATGTGCGCTTTACGCCGTTACGAATAGAAGATGACATGAGTTGAGGTTTTGAACGACCTAAACTCAAAGGAAGACAAAGAGTCGAAGACGAAGGGTCTCATTACGGGCCACGGCTAGTCTGTAGTGTTTTAATTTTAGAAGGCAAATAGTCAAAATGGGATAGTTATTATAATTTTGGGAAGTGTAACAATCTTCCATTTTATGATATATTTTATATTTTATATTTTATAATATATTATTTTAATATATATATTATATGATATATAATATTACGAACATATATTTTACGAAACGAATATTATAATATATGTATCTGCTCTGATTTAAATTCGGATATTATCCGTATCCAAAAAAATAAGTACGAATTTGAATATTATCCATTAATACGCATTCGAATATGAAACGGATCCGAATAATATCTGAATCCGTTGACAGACTTAGACTTCATCTCTTGTGCGAACAGTTGCATATGAAGTAGACCCTCATTTTCAAATTCTTTGCTTGATCTAGATACTCGTATAGTATTTGCTAAGTTCCCTCTCTACGGTGATCCATTTCATGTGTGCCATCTTACTTTTTTAGAATATTTACTTGAAAAGCTAAAAATCATTTTATATTTTGATCTGATTTCATCCCGTGTGTGTGAAGTAAGTCCCTATTTTTAGGTTCTCCACTTGTTTTAGATCCCTGCACAGTGTTTGCTTAAGTTCTCTCTCTATGGTGATACATTTCTTATGCATTATCTTTTTGGAATCCCCACTTGAAGAGTTAAAAATCCATTTCATGGTTTGATGCAATCCCATCCGATTTGTGAATAGTGTGCATGTGAAATAAGTCACTGTTTACAGATTCCTTCTTTTTTCTGGATTTATAACCCTTACGAAATTTCTATATAATTCAATTCAGCATGCATGCATGACTAGGAATTTGGAGCAGACTCATGCAAAAGTGTACATAGTAATATTCTTAGACATTCAAGTGACATGTATTGGGTTGAGATTTGCAAGAATTAAATGGAGACGGAGTGATTATTCCGTACTAACTATTATTGCAGGCTTCAGATATTAGAACCGCTCATGACAAACTCATGTCTAGAAGTTGCTTAATGGACACTAGTGTCATGATCTCATTTCTTTATCTTTATGGAATCAAACTTATGTAAATATAAGAGATTAAAATACATACTTGATGGGCAATGACATCTTAAGGGCAATTATATATGGATGACGGATCCCTCGACAACTCATTCATCGTGGGAGAAGTCGAGATGCTCGAGGATGAAGGGATGTGAAATCTCGAATCTATAACTTTGGAATGGTAGTACGGTGGGCACAAGCTCGAATATCCTACACAATCGATTAAGACTCTGGCGCTATCGTCTTAGTGCCTTGGTATTTAGGTATGTATATACCCTTGTGTTGTGGATGGATGCATGTTTGATGTGTATATGAAACATTATGTGAATTATGTCCATATTTCAATGATATATGAAACGTGGAGTGTAATATGAACATGCTCGAATACTAGAATGAGTTTAATCAGATGAAATGACTTTTTGGTAATAATTTAAACCATAAGGCAACATTGAATAAGGGTTTTGGTTTATGATTAGTTTCGATCTAATTTACATGAGTCTGCTTAGAAGTGTTAATTGTTTGTTTTCAATATATATAGCAAGTAAGTAAGTATTTGTAAATATGATATTAACCATAATGTTATTATTTTTACAGGTTTTGGCTTAATAATTGTGAATAGACAGCTTACTGGGTCTCAGTTGTCGGAGACTCACATCTACTAAATTTCAAGAGATCGGTTATTTGGAGGTTGAACGAGAGGGCTTAAGTTGATATGGCAGAGTTTGGTGTTTATAAGCTTATGTGTTTAGTTTGTGTGGCTGTCAAAGTATACAATGTATTGTAATTAGCTCAACGACGAAGATGTCAGATTCGGAATATATATATATATATATATGAGCTTTTAGCTAGTCTGTTTAAGAACTTGGTGCTTATGTTAGAACAATTCTAAGTTTTGTAGTTAATATCTTTGAACTCCTGGCATGTATTAAGTAGTATTTTATGAATTGAGTTTTAATTAAATATTTTTGTTAAAATTAATTATGGTATGAGTGGTGCATGACTGAACGTCGATCTCCCAACAATGTGTGTGATATGTTTGTCCATCTATCACCCTCTTCTTCATTGTTATTATTAAATATTTGGCTGCAGCGGCGAGCGTGGCAACATTTTTTTTTCAATCATAGTTTAATCATTTTAAAATGAATATTTAATTTTTAGATGTTGTTTATATAATTTGCTTAGCTTTCAATCAAACGGCTAAATATAAAATAGCACTAAGGGTATGTGGATAAGGTATGCTGACTGTCCCAAATCAATTAGATTCATTACTGCATGGTATCTTCTATGTTAAAAATAGTGATTTCTTCCATATTGAAAATAAAACTCAAAAAATAAATTTATTTTAGAAAACTTTTGCCAAACATATGATTTATTAGAGAAAAACACCTTTTGTGAATGAAAAAAAATACCTGTATACCTTTAAAAAAATTCACAAATTATCGCTATATCCCTACTTTTATGGAATTTACATGTGACTATGAAGAGCACATTATGCCCACACCAATGGCTGCACACAATAGTTAATCCCAAGTGAGTTAATATATAGGGTCAAATGACTAACATATCCCTAGCTAACTCTCTCTCTCTCTCTCTGCCCCCTCTCTCCTCATCTCTCTCCCTCTCTGCTCTCTCTCTATAGCTCATCATCCCTAGCGGTGATGAAGTTGGCACTCCGACGGATGAAGCTGGCACTCTCCCTCCTCCTCCGTTGTCATAACACTCCCCCCCTTTCAACTCCCCCTCCCCCTCCATCACCAGACACGGCTCCCCCTCCCGATATCTCCTTCTCCCCCTCCATCGTCGGACCTGACTCTCCCCCCCTCCCTCTTGGCCCCCCCTCCGTCGTCAGAACACTCCCCCTCCCCCTCCCTCTTGGCTCTCCCCCCCCCCTCCATCATCTGACCTGGCTCCCCCTCCTGATCCCCCCCTCCATCGCCGAACCCGACTTCGCCTCCCCGTCAATTGTCGTTTTCTTCTTCTGTGTCCTCCGAACCACAACATCAACTCTCTGCATGGCGGCAGTGGTGGGGATGACCTGTAGGTCGAGGGTGTGCATGTTCTTGCCTGAGGGGAGCACCTAAGGGTTACGAATGGGGTTGCCAACACCGACATCCATGACAGAGGAAGAGATCCTTGCTCTCTCTCTCTCCACATTGGAGAGCTCTCCCTCTCTCTACCCTCTCTCTGCCACACCGGAGATCCCTACTGTAATGCCCCAGGTTTTTCGGATATGGATCCGTGGGTTTCGGATCGCCTTTCCGTGTGTTTCGGATTTGAGTCCGATCGAGCTTCGGGCTATTTTAACAGATTGTCGGACCCACTGGTGGTGTGTCCGTGAGTTTCCTTGGGTCCGTGGTGTTGTGAGGAGCACACCGGTAATTTTTTATATTTTACGGAGCACCTTTGTGGGTCCCAGATTGCGTTTTGGGTTTTACGCGTGTTTTCCGTCTGTCGGACCTTCGGAACCCCGTATAGGGTGAACCGTTGCGTTCTCCGACGTCGGGACGTTACCACGGTGATCAGCGTGTTCCGAGGATCACGGGGGTGTATTTTTCTATTTTTTGATATTTTTCATAATTTTCGGATTTTCTATATAAACCCCCCACCCTTTTTCTCTCTCCCCATCTCTCATTTCTCTCTTCTCTCCCTCTCTCTTCTCACGCTCTCTCCTCTCTCCCTCTCTCTCCGGCGGCCGACGGGGTGGAGCGCGGGTGAGGTGGGGACGGCGCGGGCGAGGCACGGGCGAGGATGGGCGAGGATCGAGGCGGTGGAGGCGCGTGGGAGCTCGTGGCGCGGTCGCGAACCGGCGAGGCTTCAACGGCGTTTCTTCGCTGATCGGCGAGCTCGGGGCGCGAAATCTTCGGTGGAGGTAGGGTGATGGACCCCCAACTTGTGCTCTTCCTTTCCCGCGAGTTTCGTAGGCCGTGGTGAGCCGAGCGGGCTAATCGGGGTGATTTGGGGAAAAACTCCATATTTTGGGGTTGTGAGCCGATCCACCGTTTCATCGCGTTTTTGGCCGATCCGAGGCCATAGATGCATGCTAGGGGCTATTTGGGGGCTTCCCCCTTATCTTTCCCCTCTCCCGTGGAGGTATGGGGGCGTGGGATGATTTTTTGGTCATTTCCCGCTGTAGCGTTCTCGGGACGGTGTGACGGTCCTTCCAGTGACCGTCATAGTCTGTAACGCCCCAGGGTGGGTGCGTTACGTGCTGTGACGCGCCAAGGAGGGTGCGTCACATGGTCCTGTTTTGTCGGCAGGGCGTCGGTCGCTCTGACGGTCTCACGATAAACTGCCAGAGGGTGTGACGCGCCTGAGTTCGACCGCTACGTCCATTTTCGTGTTTTCAGACCGTTGGGGGTCACGAGTCTCTGACGCACCAGGGGTGGACCGTCAGAGCACTGTGACGCCCCTGTATGGGAGCGTCATAACTGACGCAGCCCATTCTTCTGACGTGCCTAGGTAGGACCGTCAGAGGCTGTGACGCCCCGAGGGTTGTACGTCACAATCTGTTTCATTCTGTCTTCTAACGCACCAGGCTTGGTCCGTTAGAGACTATGACGCCCCAGGGTGGGAGCGTCACAGTCGTTGTTGCCCCTCTCGCGTGACGCTCCTGTGTTGGACCGTTAGAGTGCTGTGACGGTCTAGCCTTGGACCGTTATAGTTGTGACGGCCCATAGGTAGACCGCCAGGCACTGTGTTGCGCCGAAGTGGTTCTTCGTGCTTGCCGCGATTGTTTCACGTTGTGTAGGTCCCTGGTCGACCCGATTGAGACCCAGCGGTCGACTTGCGGTCTTGTGGATGTCCCAGACACCCCGAGGGTTCTGTGTCTGTCTCTTGAGGTGTCGGGAGGACCGTGCTACCTTGTTTAGTGTGCCCGTGGGTTTGAGAGTTTGGGTGACTCCTCGTGTGCCGGGCTTTTGTGTTACGCTAGACCGAGTCACCGTGTATCGGTGTGTGTGCGGTGGGGTCTCCCCCGCATGCCGTGAGCTTTCCTGGAAGATGATTCCCGAGTGGGCCATGTGTGTGGCCTTGGACTGTGAGTCCAGTTATCGGCGTGGCAGCTGTGAGCGACGTCACGCGGAAGGAATTAATTTGCCGGAGGAGGAGAAGCGGAGCGCGCGAGGGGCTCGTTTTGCTGCAACACAGAAAGAAGAGAGAGAGAGAAGAGAGACCATCACGGGAGATTGCTCTGGCGGGGCGTGCGGGACAGATGCAATATAATAAGATATGGGGATTAAACGGCCATAGCGGGAAATGACTCTCCGCGACCTCGGGGGATGGGAAAAGTGCAGAATTTAAGTGACAGTGATTTAAACGGCCATTGCGGGAAGTGACTCGCCGCGGCCTCGAGAATATGAACAGATATGAGAAGAGTACAGAATACAAGCAACAGGAATTTAAACGGCCATTGCGGGAAGTGACTCGCCGTGGCCTCGAGAATATGAGCAGATATAACTACAGCACATAATATTAATGACGGAAATTCAAACGGCCATTGCGGAAAATGACTCGCCGCGGCCTCGAGAATATAACAGATATAAGGAACAGAATATAAGAGACAGAAATTTAAACGGCCATTGCGGGAAATGACTCGCCGCGGCCTCGAGAATATAACAGATATAAGAAATAGATATAAGAATAATGCAGGATATAAGTGACAGGAATTTAAACGGCCATTGAGGGAAATGACTCTCCGCGGCCTCGAGAATATGATGTGATCGCCAGGGGCCGGAGACCCCAAAATAAAGAAAATGATTGCGCCTACCTCCAAAGCGAGAGATGGCGGGTTGCTTCTTCCTCTCCCTTCGGCCGATGGAGAGGGCTTTCCTTGGTTACCCTTGCAAAAGAGAAACAAACACAAAACAAGTGGATCAAAAAAGATGGCAGTGTAGTATTAGTCCCTTAATGAAGAATAATGAAATCGTGGCAAGACACACACCTGGTTGGTGTTATTTTTAAACCTCTCTCGGACACGAGTAGGAGGAAAATGCTATGATGAATGGAATTATGCAGACGTGTATAAAAGAATACTCCCTTATGAAGGGAGGCGGAGAATGCGAGATGATGAATGCAAAAGAACTACGGAGAAAAGGGAGAGAATTGGCTTATTGAATGTGCCGATGGCGGGATCCGGCGGAGCTTCGGCAGCGTGGGGACGACGTGGAAGCAGAACGGATGGAGCTAGCCTTCCTCTCGCGAGCGTGGGCACCCGAGAAGCCGGCAAAACCTCCTCCTACAAAAGTCCCACGGGTTAGAAATGGGATCCGGCAGAGTCTCCTTCCTCTGTCGGATCTGAAGCCCCTTCCCTTCGAGGGAGGGGGTCTTCTATTTATATAGGGTAGAGGGCTTGAGGCGTCCAGGACCCTGGACGCCTCCAACAATAAATTAAATTTTTTTATTTTTTTATTTTTAATATTTTCATGAAGGCGTCCAGGAGACTGGACGCCTCCATTTCCGCCCACCAGAATCTCGCCGAAAGCCGTAGACGGTGGGTAGAGCGCGTGGTTTTGGTGGGTACCCATGACTCACGAGTGGGCGCGTCTAGCTGGCAAGACGTCCCTATATTTTGGATTTTTGCACAACGTCAAATCGGACGGTGGTTCGGCTTGTCCGGGTGTCGGAAATTGAAGGCCTCCAGCCATCTGGACGCCTCAAAGTTTTAGATTTTTTCGAAGCGTCAAATCGAGCGGTGTGCTGAGATTATCCGGATGCAGAGTGTGGAGGCGTCCAGGCCCCTGGACGCCTTCACAATTATTATTTTTATTTATTTATTTTTCATTTTTCATTTTTTTCATAATGGAGGCGTCCAGTCTCCTGGACGCCTCCATGAAAATCTGTCGGACCCCCTCGAAAGGCCGTCGGCAGCCATCCGCCAGACATCTCCTGATTTTGGAATCTTCCGGTACGTCGATTGGTGGCGATGCCGTCCGTATGCTGCATGATTTCCGTAATGAGACGGTTTTCGGATGCCGAAGAAGCGTTACGTTACTCACTCAAAAGGCGAAAGAAGACCCAAGAATGGGAAGCACTCAAGCGATTCAAAATGCGAAAGCCACTGCGGGGCGTCATATAGTAATATGAGATTTTCCCAGGGTGATGTCAGGAATAGCGTGTCTACAGCTGCCCCACCTTGGCGTCTGCTTTGTAAGGGAGTGACACGTAATAGAATGGTATCGAAGTGAAGTGAAATGGAGTGGGAATGGACTGAAAAGTTGATGCCAAGGTGCGATGAGACACGCTTTTGACATTACTATTTGGAATCTTTCTCGGAGTTTCAGCAAGGCGACCTTGGAGATGGTCTTCCAAATTTGACGATTGCTTGGACGGAGATCAAACAAGGGAGGGGGAGATGTGTGCTCAGGCGCAAAATAAAAGGAGACAAACTTCTCAGTGTGGAAGTACCTGGGTCGTAAACCTGCAGGTTTCACCTTTGGGGAGCGGTTACCAGACAATGTGGAAGTGTTGCGGCCAAGGTGGGTCAAACATGGTAAAAAGTAAAGGAATATCTGAGGGTCAGTCCAAACAAGGGTCTCTTTTGGAAGAACAGCGTAGGGCCGTTTCAAGGAAACTCCGCGTTTTATTCGGAGTGGAATATCTCATATTTGTAAGAATTGAAGCACAGTAGTTGTCACAATCGAATCACTTTGAATGATATTCAACAATAAAATCAAAGTCCTATATGAATGCATGCTGGGTTTAAAGAAAATTTAAAACAAACTAAAATAGAAAATAGCCAAGGATAATATTATCAATTCGTTAAGAATGGGTCAGGATACCGATTCGGTGAGCTGACACTGAGCTGGGGCTCGTTTATCCACGCATCAACTCACTGAACGGAACCATCGTCCCCACGCTATCATAAATTAACGGCCTATCCGTACAACCCAAGTTCTTCTGAAATCATCACCGTTTTTATTGAAGGGGAACTCAAATCCCAGATTCGTTCGGGTCGCAAGGTCCTTGACATGTTCTAATAGTGTAAATATCATATAATATGATGCATGACATGGTGGGACCAATCACCGAACGGTGGTACACAAGGTGGGACAGTGGCGTCCGTTAGTAAAACCTGCACAGATTAATAACATCAAAAAGTAACAGAATCGTACCACAGTACAAGCGAGATCCAGACAAAACACTGACGACTGACCACTGATGTGACGCATTTCGGCCTTTAGCGCCTCTCCTTTTCTATAAATGCTCCCTTAGGCTAGTTTAGCCAAATGCACCAAGGAGTGGGCTTAGATGCTTAAAGGGGAGGAGGAGAGGAAATCTAAGGGTTTCAGGATGGAAGGCGAGTCTTCCCGCCTTATGAAGAGAAGCAGGCCTAGCAGGGAGATTAGGCGACTTTCCGACCTTGAAGGTCATCTGAGTGGGATGCTCCAGTCGCATATGGTAAGTTGATTTATTTCACATTTCCCGCGCGAACTCTCTTTTCACTTCTTTTCCTTCCTTGTTTTCTTCCAGCCACACCCTCTTTTCCCAGGCCCGAGGAAGTTTTCCAAGGTGCCGTGGCTTCCGAAACTCACCTCCAACATCTCCATCGGCATGAGGGCCATAATCACGAAGTGGCATCTGCAAGGGCTCCTTATCCACGCCAAGCACTACGAGAAGATTCGCATGGACTGGGCGGCTATGGGCGCATTGGTGGAGATCTGGCATCCCCAAACCCACACTTTCATCTTCCCTACCTTCGAGGCGACCATCCTCCTCGAAGAGGTGGAACTTCTGCTCGGACTGAAGAAATTCAAGAGTGACGGGAGGATAAAGGTCATGCGGATGCTGACAAGGGTGACTTCCGAGAGTGTCCTCGGAAGCTTCATGCCACCTGGTGCTGCGAGGAAGGTCCAGACTCAAAAGGGAATTGATCTGCAAAAGCTCGCGGAATGGGTCATGGACGCCCTAAGAGGGTCACCAGACGATGACCACTTAGAAGGAATCATGAAAGGGTTTACCATCTGTTTGGCGGGTGCTCTCCTGTTCCCTTATACCGACAACATAGTGGAGGAGGACCAATTGAGTGCCATCTGTGAGATTTGGAGTGGAAAGAGGGTGGGACCCGCCGTCCTTGCCTACCTTTACAGTGGCCTTACTGCCTCCAGCATGGGTAAGCCTCTTTTCGGTTGCGCACTTCTTCTGAATTGCTGGATTGATTTGCACTTCAAATTTGACCACCGCGAGGGGATGCCAACTGCTTCGAAGCTCTTCCAACAAAGCCCCCTTCATCACATAGCCGATGTGTTAGGCTTCGGTGGTACCATAGCGAACCGTGTTCCGTGGCTGAGGAAACGTGAAGACTGGCGGTCTCACTTCAGAACCATGACGCAAAGCTTTTTCACTTGTGCACCGGCATGCCTACTCTCACGCGAACTCCTCACAAGGTCTTCCCCTGATGCCGAACTCCAACTCATTGGCGCGACTGAGTTTGTTCTCTACAACGCACATCGGTGCTGCATTCAAATCGGCCTTCCCCGCCACTTGTTCTCATCGTTATCCGGCATCGTTCCTTTGAAGAAGAGGGAGTTGGGCACGGAAGCGGATGCGAAGGAAGCGATGGCCATCAAAGCACCATGGAAGACAAGTGTTGCGGGAAAGGCATTAGCGCATGTGGAGGAAGAATGCGAGCTGTGGAGGGCTTATGTAACTGAACTGGGGAAGTTAAGGTCTAAAGTGCCTAAGCCCCTAATGTAGTTCACCCTGTTGCTTTAATGGAATAAACGCGAAGTCAGACATTTTTGGACCATTGTTCCCCTTTGTTATTATATTTTTTTTCGTCCTCTTATTTATTCATATTATATATATATATATATATATATATATATATATATATATATATATATATATATATATATATATATATATATATATATATATATATATATATATGTATATAATGGGGGTGTCCAGGGGCCTGGACGCCCCAATCTTTTCCCTTTTTTTAAAGGGGCGTCCAAGGGCCTGGACGCCCCAATATTTTTTGGATTTTTTAATTAATTTTTTTAATTTTAATTTTTTTGGGGGGGTGCGTCAGGGACCTAGACGCCCCAATATTTTCTTTTTTTAATTTTTTTTATTTTTTTAGATTTTTTAATTAATGTTTTTATAGGGGCGTCCAGGGACTTGGACGCCCCAATATTTTCTTCTTCTTTTTTTAATTTATGGGGGCGTCCAGGCGCCTGGACGCCCCCAAAAAAGTTGAATTTCTATAAAAAAAGGCGGCTTCGCCCCCTTTTCTCTTTCCCTGTTCATTCCAACGACCCATTCTACCCTGAACAACCCATTCTCAGTTCCTAATGGAGAAAGGAGGCCCGAGCCAAGGTGGAGAGAAGCGGAAACGACTTGCTCGTCGACCGAGGAGGTCGAGGGATCACGTAGAGAGGGCTGCAGTGGAGGAGGAGGCCGTCATGGAAGAGGAGGCGCCTCCCTTGGCCGTGGAGGGTCCTGATGGCCCCGGCGACGCGGGAGAGGATGAGCATGATTCGGTAAGTGCCTCAGAACTTCTCCATTACATTATTATGTGATTTCATGCGTGAAATGGGTGAGAGATGGCATTCAGGAGGGAGGTGGGTATGAGAGGAGGAGACTGTTTGAGGCGTCCAACCCAGTGAACGCCTCCATGTTTTTTATTTTTTTGTATTTTATTTTTTTACGTTATTTTTATGGAATTAATTAAATAAAAAAAGATAAATGTATAGAGGCGTCCAAGCCGATGGACGCCTCAAATAATTTTTTATTATTTGGATTATTTGGATTTTTTTTTGATTTAAAAAAGCGATAGAGAGGCGTCCAGGCCCCTGGACGCCTCAAAATATTTTGTGATTTTTTTGTTTGTTTTTGTTATTTATTTTTTGTTGTTATTATGCTCATTAATTACAGCCCTGTTTTTACTAATGTGATTTTTGTGTTTGTTCTTTGTGGTGTGCAGGGCGTGATGAAGAGCCGGATCAGCTGGTCCTTGGTAGTCGCAGCGTACCGAGGGCTACCGGACTTCCAGAGGGCGCGGGTGGACGCCATGGGATTCGGGGCGTTCCTGAGGATTGAGCCCTTCCGGCTCGACCTTCCCCTTATCCAGGCGCTGAGGGAGCGGTGGCACACGCCGAGTCGAGCGTTCCTGATGCCCTGGGGGCATATGGTGTCGACACTGGAGGACGTAGCTCGGATCACCAGGCTACGAGTGGACGGAGAGGCGGTCAGCGGGGTCACCTACCCCGACTACAGAGAGAGCGCCCTGGACCTACTGTGGTTGGAGACGAGCGCGACCGATAGAGACAGCAGGGTGGTTGGCGGAGTGGATATCATGGAGGCGCTCGGATTCGAGGGCCCGCGGCAGCGGGTTAGTGAGAGCGGAGCAGAGTTCCTAGCACGTTTGGAGGGAGATGCTCGGGCGACTTTTACTCAGGACCCGAGCGAGCGGGAGCTGGCAGACCTGGATCTCTGGAGGTTCCTCTTCTTCTTACTGGGCCGCCTTCTGTTGGGGACGAAGGGGGACGACATCCATTGCCGCTTCCTCGGGATCCTAGCGGACCTGGACCGAGTGGGGGACTACGCGTGGGGAGCAGCCCTACTCGTCCACTTGATCACCGATCTCTCTCAGAGTACAGAGAGGGAGACGACAGTTAGTGGCTTCGCACCTTTTCTCCAGGTAAACATTTTATTTATGCATTTTACCGTAGTTACAAATACGCAATTACTTGTACTAATGATGTATGATGGATGCAGGTATGGAGCTACTACTACTTCCCGATGGGAAGAGCTAGGTAGTGGAACAGGAGAGCCGTGCCCCTGGCGCGGCGATGGAGGCCGGTCATGGTTGCGGCACCGCACGGCTACCAACTGGCGTCGCTTCGACGTGAGCTGACCGAGTACCCTGAGGCTATGGTATGATGCGTATGATTTTTTTTGTTTTATGCATATGATTTAATTGAGTAAAATGGCAACTAATATGATGCATGTATGGCGATGCAGGTGGTGTGGAGGCCCTACCTGGGCATGGCCGATGCTGGCCAGCCTTGGGTCGTAGCGGGCCGTCCTCGTTTCGGGCGGGACGTGTGGGTCCATTGCCTGAACGAGATTGAGCCGCTGCGGCTTAGGCTGGTCATGAGGACGTTGGAGCTAGCACAGGAGTGGGTTGACGTGGACGAGCCGAGCCATGTCGGGCGAAAGACCCGAGGCAAGGTGAAGATCGTCGACTGGCGTACGCGCTTCCCTGCATAGTACCTAGACTGGCAGCAGAGTGGCGTCCCGGTGGTGTCCCACGTACCGGACAACACCGACTACCTACGACGGTACCGGGCCACGTACGCGGAGCGTCTACACCTCGGTGGGGCGGCAGGGGTAAGTGTGAGGTGAAGATTTTTCCTTCTCTATATGCATATGCATGTGACACTAACCTATGTGCATAAATGCAGGATGCTCGTGATAACATTATTACCGACTTGCGGGCCCAGCTGGCGGACGCCAGACAGTAGTTGGCAGCCATCCGGCAGGAGTTGGAGATCCTGGTGAGTCTATGCAATGTATTTTTTTTTATGACCTGGATTTTTCGATGCTTAGCCTCTGACGGTCGTTTGCTCTTGTGTTTCAGCATGCTCATCAAGCAGCGGCAGCCGGGATGACCGGCGGAGCGGGTTCTAGTTCGTGGGGCCCTCCTCCGGAGGTCTCTTCCCTCCAGGAGCAGCTGGCGCATGCGGTGGCCCGGGCTGAGGAGGCCGAGCGCGATCACGCGGCTCGAGTGAGTGCTTGCTTGACCCCGGCTCTCCTTCCAGTTGCTCTCCTTCCTTCACCGATCTTTTACGGGCCATGCGGGCTTTGGCAGGTGGCGGAGATTCGGGATGCCCTGGCTCGTGCAATCCGTGTCGAGCAGGAGCGCGACGCTTGGGTGGCAGATCGTGATGCCCGGATAGAGGAGATAGAGGAGGAGCAACGACGGGAGGAGGAGCGACGACGGGAGGAGGAGCTTCCTCGCGACGTGCTGGAGCTACGGATTTCCCTTGAGTTGTCGAGGAGAGAGGCGATGAGAGAGAGGGAGGACAGAGAGAGAGAGGGAGGACAGAGAGAGGGAGAGAGAGAGAGAGAGGGAGGACAGGAGAGTGGAGCGGCAGCGAGATTGGGACGAGAGGAGGGCTCTGGAGGCCCAGATAATGGAGCTCCGACTGAGCCTCAGCATAGCGGAGGGGAGGCTTCGGGAGAGTGAGGAGCGGTATCAGAGGGTGAAGGAGCGCGGGACGTGACTTCGTCAGTCTGGTTCCTTCTCCATGGGCAGCTTCCTGGTTTCTTCGGCCGAGGAGCGTCACCGCGCCTTCGAGGCTGGCGTGCCACCACAGGGCGAGGCGAGCACCGCCTCTCAGGGTTCGTAGAGACCCCCTAGGGATCCCCGTCAGAGGAGGGAGGCGAGAGATGATCAGGAGGGTGGTAGCGAGAGTTAGAGAGTTGCTCGTACACCCCACCCTCTTCACTTTATGATGTACAACTGACTATTTGCTTATGTGAAATGGAATGGTTCCTTCTGTTGTGTGCACCTTCCCTTTCCCACGCTTCCTTTCGAGGCACGCTTCACGAGACCTTACCCTGAAAAGCGGGGAACTGCGCCTTGCACGGATGGGTCCTTTTTTTTTCTCTTTTCTTGGTGTGGACACCAAAAATTGCACACCCAGGCATCCTGCTCGGCCCAGTGAAGAAGCCCCGGGGAGACTGGTCATCCGGATTCTCCGAACACGCACACACTGCCGTAAGGCTGTCTCCAGAGTCACGGCAGTAAAGAGAAATCAACCACCAAGGGCCTCCCAAACCACGGGCCACGGAGAAAATCAAATGGGCCATGACTCGTGTGCACAACGGGCTCAGAACGGGCTCATAAATCCACCCAGGGTGGCCTTCAGTGGCACACCTTTACCCTTCAATGGCACACCCTGGTGGCCCTCAGCGGCACAGCCCCTTGCCCTTCAGCGGCACAGCCCCCTTGCCCTTCAGCGGCACAGCCCCCTTGGCCCTCAGCGGCACAGCCCCTTGCCCTTCAGCGGCACAGCCCCCTTGGCCCTCAGCGGCACAGCCCCTTGCCCTTCAGCGGCACACCCCCCTTGCCCTTCAGCGGCATCGCCCATCTTGGCCTTCAGCGGCACGCTCATTTGGGCCTTCAGCGGCACGCTCAATTGGGGCCCCAACGGCACGCCCATTTGAGGCTTTAGCGGCATGCCCATTTGGGGCTTCAGCGGCACGCCCTTTTGGGGCTTCAGCGGCACGCCCTTTTGGCCCTCCTGCGGCACACTTATTGAGCCCGCCAGCGGCACAGCGTGAAGGCGTTTCAACGGCGGGACGACGTGACGCCCATGCCCTACGTATCCTTGGTGCGCAGTGAGCTGTCCGAGGTGTCAACCAGAGGTTGGGCCACGTAGGCTACTCCCCTGACAGCCAGAACAGGGGAAGTCAAACCCTATGATGACCCAGCACTTCCCGCCTCCGACCGCCGTGCTCGAGGGCTCCCGCTACTGGGAGATTAAAACGACTCCCATTCCGATGAAGAGGCAGAGGGGGGGGGGGAGGGGGACGGACACACACACACAGACACGCAGAGAAAAGAGAAGAAGGGAAAGAAGAAGAGAAGAAGAGGAGGGAGGCGCCTGCCCTCCCGCTGCTCTGTCCATCGCCGTCCACGCAAGGAAGAAGAGAAGGAAAAGAGAGAAGAGAAGAAGAGATGAGTGAAGTCTGGGAGGGGAGGAGCCCACGCTCCGTTCCCCTTCCCACCTTGTATTTTCATTTCTTTTCCCTTTTTTTGTTGTTGTCCCCCTTTTCTTTTGTTCTCTTGTTTCTCTCTTGCTCGTAGTCTTAGCTCGAGCATGCTTTGCAATGTATTTGACCGGCCACGGTCATTCCCTTTCTTTTATGAATGAAAGTCGCCCTCCTTGGGCTCTCTATTGCTTCCGTTGGTCTGTGCCACCGCGTTCTTGACTGTCCATTTCTTTTCCCTTCTCCGGCGTTTGCTTTGAGTCTTCGTGTCGATGGTTTCTCCCGGACGCCACCCCAGCTTGAGTGGTCTGGGGCCACGAATCTCTCCCTGCAAGGCCCAATCCCTTCATCCGTGCTAACCCCCTCGGGCCATTTCCCCCTCCTGCCGAGGTTTTCTCTGGGTTTGATCGACCTAGTAGCCCCGGTGCACCTGCACCCTCCCTCAACGGCACACCCGTTAGGGGTTTCAGCGGCACACCCGTAGCCTCCCCTCAGCGGCACACCTGCCGCTTAACCCTGACTAAACCCCTAGTAGACCCTATCCAGTCTCAGAGGCATCTCCCATTCAGCGTTTCTTCCAGGCTTTCAGAAGTTTTATAAAAGGTGTTGTCGCCATTGGCACGCACCTCCCATTGTAGGGTTCCGCCACTCCATGTGGGCGCGTTCCCTTTATCTCCCTTACGCCCCGGATCAAGGGGAGATGCTGCCGAATTCTTATTAAAAGTAATACTATGTTAAAAGACAGAGAAGTAATTAATAAATGATCAGGTAATAAATAAAACATCCCAATCGGGACAAACGGAACAATGTATGGCTCGAAGGATTGGACTGCTAAAATACAGCCCCGGCCTTAGCCACTCACTGAAGAATTCAGAACACGGCCATCCGAACCTCCCCCATCTGAACTTCATAAACCAACAAGAACCTATCCACTCCCTTGGCCTTTCAACGGTACACTCCCTTGGCCTTTCAGCGGCACACTCTGCCCACCTCCAGCGGCACATTCCCATCGCCTCCAGCGGTACACCCATCTCCCATCCCCAGCGGTACACCTTAAACAACCTTCAGCGGTACACCCACTGCCCAACCCCCGACGGTACACCCTTCTCAGCCCCCAGCGGTACACCCTTCCCGGCCCTTCAGCGGCACACTCTTTCCACCCTCCGAAGTGGAACACAATGTATAGACTTTAGATTGATGCATGAACATAGTAATGAGCAATGTATAGACTTTGAACTGCAGCCAAGGGCCAATGTATAGACTCTGGGCTGCCCAATGTACAGACTTCGAGCTGCAATGTATAGACTTTGAGCTGCAGCCAGTGAACAATGTATAGACTTTGAGTTGGCCAACGTATAGACTTTGGGCTGGCCAATGTACAGACTTTGAACTGCAGCCAAGGGCCAATGTATAGACTCTGGGCTACCCAATGTACAGACTTCGAACTGCAATGTATAGACTTTGAGCTGCAGCCAATGAACAATGTATAGACTTTGAGTTGGCCAATGTATAGACTCTGGGCTGCCCAATGAACAGACTTCGAGCTGCAATGTATAGACTTTGAGCTGCAGCCAATGGCCAACGTATAGACTTTGAACTGCAGCCAATGGCCAACGTACAGACTTTGGACTGGCCAATGTATAGACTTTGAGCTGCAATATATAGACTTTGAGCTGCAGCCAATGGATAATGTATAGACTTTGAGCTGGCCAACGTACAGACTTTGGGCTGGCCAATGTATAGACTTTGAGCTGTAATGTATAGACTTTGAGCTGCAGCCAATGGACAATGTATAGACTTTGAGCTGGCCAACGTACAGACTGTGGGCGGCCAATGTATAGACTTTGAGCAGCAATGTATAGACTTTGAGCTGGTCAACGTACAGACTTTGGGCTGGCCAACGTATAGACTTTGAGAAGGATGTATATACTTTGTGTGCTGGTTGCCAATGTATAGACTTCGAGCCGCAGCCAATAGACAACGTACAGACTTTGAGCTGAAGGATATATAGACTTTGAACTGCAGCCAATGGCCAATGTATAGACTTTGAGCTGTAATCAATGGACAATGTACAGACTTTAAATTGGCCAATGTATATACTTTGAGTTGCAGCGAATAGACAACGTACAGACTTTGAAATGAAGGACGTATAGACTTTGTGTGCTGGTTGAATAGACAATGTATAGACTTTGGGTGGCAGCAAATGGACAATGTACAGACTCTGCGCGTGTGCTAGCAGACATTGTACAGACTTCGAGTCAGCCCGGCACGCCCGCCAACTCCCTCCCCGGCACACTCTCTTGGCGCTTCTCCGGCACCCTCTAACCTACCCGGCGCACTTTCCCAGCCCCTCTCCGGCACGCTCTCCCTGCCTTCGCTGGTACACCCCTTTTTTTTGCCCCCGACGGCCCACTTTTCCTTCCAAAATAAATATAAATAAATATATATAAATATGTCATGATAATGATAATGATAATAATGATAATACATTAATAAAAATCATCATAAATAAATAAACCTGAATATATATATATGAGAAATAAACAAAAAATGTGAAATAATAATAATAATAATAGTAAAAAAGGGAAAGGGAAGATATAATAGTAATAATAATAAACAAAATGGAGAAATCATCCAGAATTAATACATAAAAGGGAAATAAGTAATAAAATATATATGCACATAATTTAAAGCCCAGATAAAGAAAATGGTAAAATCTATGTTGCAGCCCCGTCTCCCCCGTGACCCGATGCTGAAGGAACAATGATGTCGCCCTGCCAGGTTGGGCCCGAGTCTTGGGAATTATCCCGAAATGGCCATGGCCTGACCTCGCCTCGGGCTGACATCCCGATTAAACCAGACTCGTTCCTCAGGCCGGATCCCTTCCGAGCCACTACTAAAGTTGCCGCACGTTCGACAAACATTTGAATGGGTTCGCCTCGATTTTCGCCACGTTTCTATTATGGACATGTGTCTGAATATGAAAAGACCTGTGAGCAACCAACATGGCTGACGGCTCCTACCCCGGTGTGGTCGTGACCTAGTATTGCTCCGGGCCAATAGCTCGTCAAACCGGATTCACTCTATCGGGATTCGTTCCCGCCCTTTCATTGAAATTACCGTAAACTCGTCATACATTTGTATGTGATTGTTCCTATCTACGCGCACCTTCAATATGGACCCTTGTCTGAATATCAAGTGGTCCGCAAGTGACCGACAGAAATCTGAATAGAACGAGATGGCTCCTGTCGTCCCTGGACCCTATACACGGGAATATCAATAAGGCCTTTGTGGGCTATGCTTGGACCTCGGGTCCGTCCCGATTATGGTCACTGTCTGACCCACACCCTCGGCCTATAGCTCGCTTCCTTCGAACATGTTTTGGTTTTGGAATCTAGTCCTGGGACTCTTCCCCGTTGCCCTCCGGCACCGGGAACATTAATGATGCCCACGCAAGCCCCGTTTGGACCGCGGGAGGCGCCCCCGGTATGGTCCCGACTCGATCTCGCACCGGGCCAATAAATTCGCTAGTTTCCTGCTACACTAATCGAGATTTAACCGAATGTTTTCAGTGTCTCGGAATAATGTATTTGCCGTATCACAGCATACATATGTTCCAGGTCCTCCTGCGACGATTATGATACTCTCAAGCCGGACACCCGTCCGAATATTAAACGGTCTCCCGAATGACCGACACGTTTCGAACGTCCGCTTTCCTAGACACAGGGTTTTTCAACCGATTCAAGGGATATTCCCTCGTTGCCCCTTGGCACCGGAAATATTAATGACGCTCATGTGAGCCAGACTTCGACCGCGGGGGGCCCACCGTAGTATAGTCGCAGCTTGATCTTGCACCGGGCCAACAGACTTATTGGTTTCTGACCGCTCCAACCAAGGCTCAGCCGAACGTTTTCCGCTCTTCCGAACAATAAAATTTGCCGTACCTCGGCATACATGCGTTCCAATTTTCCCGCGACAACCGCGATTTTCTCGAGCCGGACATTCGTCCGAACATTAAATGGTCAGTATACGACCGACATGACCGCGAATGGTTTTCTTCTCGCGCTCGCGTGAGGATTTCAATACCTCGTAATAGACCTTTCATGCAATTAATTTCTTGGCCATGAGGCCCTGAATCCCGATGATTAATCAAGGGTGTTCCCTCGTATGGGGGATGTAAATGACGCCGTGACCTTTATGGCGTGGCGGGTTTTGGTCCCGACACGAACCACACAATCGTCTGACCGAGTCAGATCGAGTGCACCATGGGCTCTTCGGAGCCCGAACAAATTTTCACTTTGTGACTGGCACGCCCACGCACTTAATAGACGAATCAACCATGCCCGAACGGACGAGCATAATAGACGAACGAAAAGTGCGTCCACAATTCTGGCACGCCCGGTGGGACCAAACGACTCTTCATCTCTTCGCCGGGATTCAGGGCCTCATGGCCCCCTAATAAACGATGTTTGTCTGCTTTGATGAATTGCAGGTGCTGTCTCCGCCAGTCCTATAAAAAAAAGAAGCCAGACTCGGTGCAGCTACCTTCGTGGCCTCGAGGACGCTGCTTCGAAGCATATGCGGCTTCCAGGGATCATGGGGGCTGTTATAAAAAGGGGAAGAGAAGAGAAGAGAAAGAGAAGAGAAGGGAGGGGAAATCAAACCCTCCCCTTTTCCTCAAGAAGAAAGGGAAGAAAAGAAGAAAAGAAGAAAAGAAGAAGAGAAGAAAAGGAGAAAAGAAGAAAAGAAGAAAAAGAGAAAAGAAAGAAGTAAAAAAAAAGAAGAGAAAGAGTCGGGGAGAGAGGGCTGTACGGCCACGCCCGTCGAGACCCGTGCTGAATTAAGATTACCATTGTGGGGTTGATGCGGTGGAGCGAACCACTCATCCCCTCCCTGAGGGGGTGAGCGCTCTCCTGCACCTCCACCCTGGTCAATCATACAAAAAGAGGGAGAAATAAAGAAGAAAGGAAGAAAAGTTGGCCAGCATCGCCGACTGAAAGAGCAAGAAGAAACCTGGCATCCCACCCGACTCTAGGAGGTCCCGAGTCCGCGGTGCAATGACCCCGCTCGTTCCTCCTTCCTGCTACCTCCACCCGGCACAAAACGGCCCCCGAGTGGTTGTTAAAAGACCCAGCGAGCCACAATTGTAGCTTGGTGAATGGTTGCCCGCTGTGGGGAATGCTTTACAGCAATGAGGCCAAGCATGGCCACCACTCCCGAAGAGAGCATGCACATACCCCGCCATGGGGGATGAGAAGAAGATATATACCCTGCTACGGGGGGATAGGAGGCAAAAAAAGAAATACACCCCATTCCCAGGGGCACATGAAGAGAATCTGCCCCGACTGAGGGGCACACAAAGCAAAAGCTATACCCCGGCTTCGGGGCATTTGAAGAAGAATCCGCCCCGACCTGGGGACGTAAGAAGAAATAGAGTTGCACCCCGGCTTATGGACATTTGAAGGGGAAATACACCCCGATATGGGGGCACATGAAGCAAAAGACATACCCCGCCATGGGGGCATAGGAAGAAAAGAATTCACCTTGGCCTGAGGACAAACAAAAAGAGAAACTCACTCGGGCTTAGAGGTATATGAAGAAGGAACGTACCCCGGCCTGGGGGCATAAGAAACAAAAGCACACCCCATGCTAGGGGCATATGGAGAGGAATTGACCTCGCCCTGAGGGGCGCAAAAAAGTATAAGAACACACCCTGGCTTAGGGGCATTTGAAGAAGTCACATCCCGCCTCGGGAGCATGAGAAGCAGCAAGAATACACCCCGGCCTAGGGGTATTTGAAGAAGAAATATGCCCCGCCTGGGGCATAGAAGCCGTAAAGAACACGCCTCAGCTCAAGGGCATTTGAAGAAGCTACATCCTGCCTTGGGAGTATAAGAAGAAAAGAGTCCACCCCATCTTAGGGGTATTTGAAGAAGAAACACACCCCGCTATGGGAGCATAGAAGCCATAAAGAATATGCCCCGGCTTAGGGGTATTTGAAGAAGAAGGATACCCCGCCTCGGGGGACATTGCAAGCAGCGATACACCCTGCTTGGGGGCACAGGAATCAAACCACACCCCACTCCTGGGGACACATAAAGAGAGTACACCCCGCCATGGGGGCACATAAAGAGAATCCACCCCGACTCGGAGGTACATGAAGCAACAAAGAATACACCCCGCCTTAGGGGAATCTGAAGAAGAAGCATACACCCCACCAACGGGGGCACAGGAGCCGTCGAGAATCCACCCCACTTTGGGGGCACAAGAAGCAGACATTCCCCAGCATGTCGGGGCAGAAGAAGAAGAATCCCCCCTCGGGGGCATATAAAAAAGCAAAGATACACCCGGTGCCCGGCGCACATGAAGAGAAAGGCACCTCCCTCTGGGGGCACAACAAGCAACAAAGATACACCCCATTCCCAGGGACACATGAAGAGAAATACACCCCTGCTCCAGGGGCATATGAGATAAAACTATACCCCGATTTAGGGGCATTTGAAGCAAAGACTTCACCCCGCCTCAAGGGGGGGCCATAAGAAGCGAAAAATATACCCCACCCCGGGGGCACAAGAAGAAAACACACCCCACCTTGGGGGGCGTAAGAAGCCAAGAGATATACCCCGCCACGGGGCAACGGAGGCAAAATGCATTCCCCCCGGGGGCACGTAAAGCAACATACCCTACACCTCGGCAGCATATGAGGCCAAGAAGCTACATCCCGACTCGGGAGCATAAGAAACAAAAGATATACCCCACGTCCGGGGCATATGAAGCCAAGAAACACACCCCCGTCTCGGGGGTATTTGAAGAAGAAGCATACCTCGCCTCGAGGGCCTAGAAGCTATAAAGAACACGTCCCGACTCAGGGGCATATGAAGAGATGTCAACCCCAGCCTAGGGGTATTTGAAGAAGAAGCATACCCCGCCAGGGGACATAGAAGCCATAAAGGATACGCTCCGGTTTAGGGGTACTTGAAGAAGCTACATCCCGCCTTGGGAGCATGAGAAGAAAAGAGAATCCACCCCGGCTCAGGGACCTTTGAAGGAGCATACCCCAGGCTCGGAGTCCATGAAGCAACATGCACCCCCCTGGGGAGGACATCTGAAGCAGAACAAACAACATCCTCCGGCTTAGGGAAGCATATGAAGAGAGGAATACACCCCGATATGGGGGCACGTAAACAAAGAAGAAGAATTCACCCCGCCTCGGGTGCATAAAAAGCAAGAACCACACCCCGCATCAAAAGCGGCAATACACTTCACTCTGGGGGCACTAGAAGCGGAATACACCCCGTGCCAGGGGCATATAAAAAAAAGGGGATACCTCACTCTGGGGCATCAGAAGCAGCAATACGCCCCACCTTGGGGGCATCAAAAGTAGCAATACACCCCACCTTGGGAGCATAAGAAGCAAACATTCCCCCCGGTGTGTCTGGGAAGAAGAAAAGAATACGTCCCGGCCTAGGGGTATTTGAAGAAGAAGCATACCTCGCCTCGAGGGCCTAGAAGCTATAAAAGAGCATGCCCCGACTCAGGGGCATATAAAGAGAAGTCCACCCCGACCTAGTGGTATTTGAAGAAGAAACATACCCCGCCAGGGGGCATGGAAGCCATAAAGAACACGCCCCGGCTTAGGGGTATTTGAAGAAGATACATCCCGCTTCGGGAGCATAAGAAAGAGAAGAATACATCCCGTCTTAGGGATATTTGAAGAAGAAATATACCCCGCCAGGGGGCATAGAAGCCATAAAGAATATGCTCCGGCTCAGGGGCATTGGAAGAAGAAACATACCCCGCCTGGGGGACGCGGAAGTAAAGAGACAGAGTACACCTCCACCCGGGGGCGTAAAGAAGTAAAGAGACATACATCCCGACCTGGGAGCACATGAAGAAAGAATATACCCCGACCTAGGGGCGTCAGAAGAAGAAACATACGCCCCGATTCAAGGACATAAGAAGCAAGAGAATACGCCATGCGAAAAGGGTATAAGAAACATGAAGAATGTACCCCAGCCTAGGGGCACAGAAAGAGACACACTCCGCCCCTGGCGCATAAGAAGCAGAAGCATCTACCCTGACCCGGGGCACAGAAACGAAGAGACATACATCCTGATTGGGGAGCATAAGAAGAAAGATATACTCCGCCCAAGCGGCATCTGAAGAAACAACATACCCTGCTTCGGGGGCACAGAAGCCGTAAAGAGATACACCCCCGCCTCAGGGGGGCGTAAGAGGCAAAAGATACACCCCGGGCTCAGGGGGGCATAAGAAGCAAGAGATACACCCCCGTGCCGGGGACATATGAAGAGAAGCACTCCTCCGCCTTCAGGGGTAGAAAGAGAGCAGAATTCGCCCCCACTATGGGGGGTATAAGAAACAAAAGACACGCCCCGTACCAGGGGCATATGCAGAAGAAACATACCCCGCCTGGGGGCATAGAAGCCATGAATAGTATACCCCGGCTTAGGGGGGGCATTTGAAGAGAGCTACACCCCGTACCAGGGGCATATGAAGAAGAAGCATACCTCACCTCGAGGGCCTAGAAGCCATAAAGAACACGCCCCGGCTCAAAGGCACATGAAGAGATGTCCACCCTGGCTTAGGGGCATATGAAGAAGAAACATACCCCACCTGGGGGCATAGAAGCCGTGAAGAGTATACCCCGGCTTAGGGGGGGCATTTGAAGAGAGTTACACCCCGTACCAGGGGCATATGAAGAAGAAGCATACCTCGCCTCGAGGGCCTAGAAGCCATAAAGAACACGCCCCGGCTCAGGGGCACATGAAGAGAAGTCCACCCTGACTTAGGGGCATATGAAGAAGAAACATACCCCACCTGGGGACATAGAAGCCGTGAAGAGTATACCCCACCATGGGGGCATTTGAAGAGAGCTACACCCCGCCTCGAGGGCATTAAAAAAAAACACACCCTGGTCTGGGGACATAGAAGCCAAAAAAATACACCCCGCCTGGGGGCACAGAAGCGAAGAGGCAAAACACACCCCCTCAGGGGGGGATGCATACCAAATGAAGCTACACCCCAACCTGGGGGCACATTAAGAGAAATACACTCCAGCATGGAAGCATTAATGAGAAAAGAAGAGCAGAATAAAGAAAAAGACACGCACGGGGCAGACGTGGTCTTCGAGCCCGCCTCATCACGCAAAAGAAAAGAAGGAAAAAAAAGAATACACATGAGGCAGACGTGGTCTTTGAGCCCGCCTCATCACACAAAAGAAAAGAAGAAAAGGAAGAAAAGACACATGAGGCAGACGTGGTCTTCGAGCCCGCCTCATCACACAAAAGAAGAGAAGAAAAGGAAAAGAAGACACATGAGGCAGACGTGGTCTTCGAGCCCGCCTCATCACGCAAAAGAAGAGAAGAAAAGGAAGAAGAGACACATGAGGCAGACATGGTCCCTGAACCCGCCTCTTCACATAAAAGAAGAAGAGCAGAACCAAAAGAAGACACATGAGGCAGACGTGGTCTTCGAGCCCGCCTCATCACACAAAAGAAAAGAAGAAAAGGAAGAAAAGACACATGAGGCAGACGTGGTCCTCGAGCCCGCCTCATCACACAAAAGAAGAGAAGAAAAGGAAAAGAAGACACATGAGACAGACGTGGTCTTCGAGCCCACCTCATCACGTAAAAGAAGAGAAGAAAAGGAAGAAGAGACACATGAGGCAGACATGGTCCCTGAACCCGCCTCTTCACATAAAAGAAGAAGAGCAGAACCAAAAGAAGACACATGAGGCAGACGTGGTCTTTGAGCCCGCCTCATCACACAAAAGAAGAGAAGGAAAGAAAGAATGCACATGAGGCGAACACGGTCTCTGCACCTGCCTCTCTACAAAATAAGAAAAAAAAAGAGAAAGAGTCACGAGGTGAACATGGTCTCTGCACCTGCCTCTCCATAAAAGAAGAAGAAAAGAAGAGAAAGAACAATCACGGGGCGAACACGGTCTCTGCACCCGCCTCTCCATAAAAGAAGAAGAGAAGAAGAGAAAGAATAATCACGGGGCGAACACGGTCTCTGCACCCGCCTCTCCATAAAAGAAGAAGAGAAGAAGAGAAAGAACAATCACGGGGCGAACATGATCCTTGCACCTGCCTCTCCATAAAAGAAGAAGAGAAAAAGAGAAAGAACAATCATGGGGCGAACATGGTCTCTGCACCTGCCTCTCTACAAAAGAAGAAGAGAAGAAAAAAAGAGAGTCACGAGGCAGACGCGGTCTTTGCACCTGCATGTCCATAAAAGAAGAAGAGAAGAAGAGAAAGAACAGCCATCGGGGCGTTAAACCGAAAAATATTCAGCCATCGGGGCTTCAAGCCGATAGATATTCCGCCGACAGGGCGTTAAACCAGAAAATATTCCGCCGACTGTAGACACGCCATTCCTGACGTCTCCTGAGAAAGTTTCATATTACTATACAACGCCCCGCGACGGCTGACGCGTTTTGAATCACTTGAGTGCTTCCTTTTCTTGAGTCTTCTTCCGCCCTTTTCGGCATCCGGAATCGTCTCGTCACGCCATTCGGGCGACATCAACACCAGTCGAACGCATCGGGAGGTTCCGGAATCAAGAAGGGGGTCTACCGGGCGACCGCCGACGCCTGATCCAAGGACCCGGGTGGGTCTTAATGGGGGCGTCCAGGCCCCTGGACGCCCCCATTCTTTTCTCTTATTTTATTCTTTTCTCAGGGCCCAAAACCAAATAAAAAAATATAAAAAAATATATATAAATTAATGGAGGCGTCCAGGCCCCTGGACGCCTCCATGAAAAACAAAAATAATAAAAAATGTTTGTAAAATGCCAGTTGGCATAAAATAAAACAAAACATAAATAAAAATATACATTAATGGAGGCGTCCAGGCCCCTGGACGCCTCCATAAAAACAAATCTAAAAAAATCAAAATGCCAGCCCTGGCATTAAAGACAAAAAATAATATATATATATATATATATATATATATATATTGGAGGCGTCCATGCCCCTGGACGCCTCCATAAAAACCCTCACGGGCGCCGGCCACCGAACGACGGTTTGTCGTGTGTGAAAAAATCCAAAATATAGAGACGTCCGGTCAGCTGGACGCGCCCATTTCTGAGTCACGAGGCGCCGCTCACAAAACCACGCGTTGTGCCGAACCGCGTGCGGCCGTCGTCGGTTTTCGGTGGACCTGCTTGAGGCGTTCGGGACCCTGGACGCCTCCACAAAAGTATTCCAAAAAAATCAATAAAAATAGAATAAAATATTATTTCAGCCCTGATGGAGGTGTCCAGGGTCCTGGACGCCTCCACCTTCCGGAGCTCTATAAATAGAGGCCCACCCCCTCAGTTCTAGGGGAGCTAAGCAGTGATCCGATAGGCTGCCGGAGCCCAGAGGCTACGGAGTCATTTTTCTAACCCGTGGGGTCTTTTGTAGGTGGAGGTTCTGCCGGCTTCTCGGGTGCCCACGCTCGCGAGAGGAAGGTCGTCTTCATCCACCGCGCTTCTACGTCGTCCCCACGCTGCCGGAGCTCCGCCGAATTTCACCACCGGCACATCCAATAAGCCAACTCTTTCCTTTTCTTCGTAGTTCTTTTGCATTCATCATCTCGCATCCATCATCTCATTTTCCTCCTACTCGAGTCCGAGAGGGGTTTAAAAGATAACACCAACCAGGTGTGTGTCTTCCCGTTATTTCGTCATTTTTATTGCAAGGATATGAATACTACACATTCATCTTTCTAAGCCACTTGTCATTTGTTTGTCGTTGTTTTGCAAGGGTAGCCGAGGAAAGCCCTCTCCGTCGGCCGGCCGGAAGGAGAGGAAGAAGCAACCCGCCATCTCCCGCTCTTGAGGTAGGCGCGATCACTTTCTTATTTTGGGGTCTTTCGGCCCCTGGCGATCACATCTTTTCATCGAGGCCGCGGCGAGTCACTTCCCCAATGGCCGTTTAAATTTTTGTTCTCATATTCTCTTTATATCCTGTTATATTTCGTTCATATCATCGAGGCCGCGGCAAGTCACTTCCCCAATGGCCGTTTAAATTTCCGTTCTTACATTCTCTCTATATTCTGTTATATTCTGCTCATATCATCGAGGCCGCGGCGAGTCACTTCCCCAATGGCCGTTTAAATTTCCGTTCTTACATTCTCTCTATATTCTGTTATATTCTGCTCATATCATCGAGGCCGCGGTGAGTCACTTCCCCAATGGCCATTTAAATTTCCGTTCTTATACTCTCTCTATATTCTGTTATATTCTGCTCATATTCTCGAGGCCGCGGCGAGTCACTTCCCCAATGGCCGTTTAAATCTCTGTCCTTATATTCTCTTTTATATTCTGCTATATTCTGCTCATATTCTCGAGGCCGCGGCGAGTCACTTCCCCAATGACCGTTTCAATTCTTGTTATTTAATTTCTGCACCATTCCCGTCCCCCCGAGGTCGCGGCGAGTCACTTCCCGCTATGGCCGTTTGAACCCCATATCTTGCTATATTATACTTGTCCCGCTCGCTCCGCCGGAGCAATCTCCCGTGGTGGCCCCTTCTCTCTCTTCTCTCATCTCTGTGTTGTAGCAAACAGCAAAACAAACAAAAAGAGGGGCCCGCGCGCTCTCCGCATCCTCTTCCCCGCTCCATCGAACTCCGAACCGCGTGACGTCGCTCACAGATTGGCGATCACGGTGGGACATCTACTGCTTCCTCCCGGCTACCCTTGCAAGTTCGGCACCACCCGTGCCTCTCCACCTTGGCGCCCACGCGCGCCCCCGTTGTGCTCACGGCAGCACCGTCAGTTCTGATTGGTTCTTTGTTTATTATATGTTTGTTATTTCTGTTGTTTTCCCACTCCATATATCTGTCAGCATTCCATTGCATACATCCATTCCTCTTTTCTATCCTTTTTTTATTTTTTTTGAGGATCACCCTTTCCCGGTGAAGGAAGGACTCTCCGTTTGGGAATTCCTCTCAACGGACTAGAATCTCCTACACTGGGACCTCCGTAAGTCCCCGACATCGAAGAATCTCCTCTTCGTTCACTGGGCTGGTTGTACCATTGAAGTTCCCCGGAGTTAGTCATTTCATTCGTGGTGAGACGAGAGACCCTAGCTGACACGGCGGTGAAACAAAAAAAATAAACTAGGGTCCCCACTTTGTGTGAACTTCGGATCTCGCTAAAAATAAAAAAAAATTCATCAAAATCAAAATAAAAAAAAAGGGCGTAAAGGCATCCACTTGTTTGATAATCTCTGCTTCCTACTTGCTAGTGTATGTTTTTGCGTTCTGGGAGAACTGTGAGCATGTCTCACGAGTCTTCTGAGGAGAACCACCCTAGCCGTGGTTTGACAGCCGACCCGCGAGTCTATGCTATGGACTCGGGTCCTTCTCATGACCCCTCGCATGAGGTGCAGGTTATTGCCGGGGACACGTCCCCGCCACAGGATATCACTTCCTTACTGGGCGTCCTCGCCAACACGGAGCTTACCTCTGAACAGCTCCGGGCCTTCCAGGCCATTCTAAAGGGGAAATCTGTTTCCCCCACGCCCCAGGAGTCAACTCCGGCTATCGCACCTCTCCACGAGTCCGTGCAGGTGTGGACGCACTTTCCGTTAAACTGTGGTTCCCGTTCGTCTGTTGGTTTTATTAAGTGCGTGGGCGTGCCAGTCACCGGAGTGACAATTTATTCGGGCTCCGGAGAGCCCATGGTGCGCTCGATCTGACTTCGTCAGACGATTGTGTGGTTCGTGTCGGGACCGAATCCCGTCGCGCCATGAAGGTCACGACGTCATTTACATCCCTCATACGAGGGAATACCCTTGATTAATTGCCGAAATTAGAGGCCCCGCGGCCGAAAGGAGTAACACTAATTATACGAGAGAGATAGGGATGGGTCACACTGAAAGTTGTATTAAGGCCATAAACTGTCGGCCGTGTCGGCCACTCGTAGACTTTTCGTATTCGGACACAAGTCCGTGACAGCGCCACAATGAGAAAATCGAGGTAGATCCCTTCAAATGTCTGCCGAGCATGCGGCAATTTTAAATGAAGGTTCGGAAGGTATCCGGAACGAGAAAACAAATCCGGTCCGATTAGGATGTCGGCCCGAGGTTAGATCAAAGCCCGGCCATATCGGGGGAATTCCCGAGACTCGGGCTCGACCTAAAGGGGGCAGCGTTGTTGTTCCTTTTGCCCCGGGTCCCGGGGAGAGAGCGGGCTGCGGCGTGGGCATTGATGTCTTTTATCTGGGGTTTTCCTAGCTATGTACGTTCTCATTTCTGATTTAATATTCACTGTTTATTCGTGCCTTTGTCCGGGATGATTTTTTTTTCTTTTCGTTCATGATTATTCTTATCATTATCATTTGTTTGTTATTTATTATTTTTTTTCTATTACCCCTCCCACCTCTTTTATTGTGATTAATATTACGCATTCGGAGTCCTTTAATTAGCGTAATTTTTATTAATTTATTTGCTATTATTAATGCCCTTGTCAAGTTGTATATGTGTATATGTATAGTGTGCCGGCGAAGGGGAAAACGGGAGTGTACCGCTGAGGGCTGGGGCGTACCGCTGAGGGCTACAGGGGGCGTACCGCTGAGGGCTGTAGAGAGTGTACCGCTGGAGGCTGCAAAGGGCGTACCGCTGAGGGCTGCAGGGGCGTACCGCTGGAGGCTGTAGGGGCGTACCGCTGAAGGCTCAAGAGAGGGTACCGCTGAAGGCTGGGTGTGTGTGTGCCGCTGGGAGTTGGGCAGGGAGTGATGGAGGTTAACTCAGTTTCGATTACCTGCTTTAAGGCTTTTCTTTTCTTCTTGTCTTAACCCTTGTGTAAGTTCATATAAAATTCCTCCCGCGTTTGTTCTCTTGGTTCGGTTCGGTCTCTTTTCTTGCGGGTCGGGTTTTCGGGCGGCCAGGTGGTTAATTAGCTCGATTCAGTTCTCGTCGTGATGCCGGCAGTGGTTTGATGAGTTGGAAGGTTTCGTCAGTTATCTTGCTTGTTTGTTGCCTCCTTTTGCCTCTTTTAATTGTTTATTAGTTTCTCACAAAAATTCGGCAGCATCTCCCCTTAACCCGGGGCGTAAGGGAGATACAGGGAACGCGCCCACATGATGTGGCGGAACCCGACAACTGGAGGTGGGCCCCCGGGGGGGGGGGGCAACACCTTTATAGAGACTCGGAAAACGCGAAGGAGAACGACAGATCGAAGACATCTAAGGGACCTGGACTGGGACTGGACAAAGGGGTAAGCTGAGGGACTGAAGGGCGTGCCGCTGAGGGCTGAACAGGGTGTGTGCCGCTGAAGGCTGAACAGGGGGTGTGCCGCTGAAGGCTGAACAGGGTGTGCCGTTGGAGGCTGAACAGGGTGTGCCGTTGAAGGCTGAACAAAGTGTGCCGTTGGAGGCTGAACAGGGTGTGCCGCTGAAGGCCGAACAAAGTGTGCCGTTGGAGGCTGAACAGGGTGTGCCGCTGAAGGCCAAGGGTGGGCGCACCGCTGAGGCTGATCTGGGCGTGCCGCTGAGGGCTGGAAAGGTGTACCGGCCAAAGGCCGGAAAGGTGCACCGCTGAGAGGCTTGAAAAGGGTATTAGCAACTGGGGGGGGGTACTTGGTGGCTGTTCAGGGAAAGAGGAAGAAAGACAGGGGATTTCAAGGCCGAGGGTGGCCTATTAGTAACTGAGCGGTTGGGAAGAAAGAAGGGTAGCTCCCCTTCTCCTCAAGCCCGGGAACACGGTAGATGGCCATGGAAGGGAGTGAGGAGCTCACGGAGCCAAGGCTAACAGAAGGGGGAAACCTACATCGACGTGGAGGACCCTAAAGACGCCGGAGGAATGAAGACATAGAGGGAGTAACGGATCGTCCGTCGAAAAGCCCGCAAAGCCTAGCATAAAACATCGAAGATCGAAGAGGAACCCGGAGAGGGTGGTTTTCATTCATGAGAATCAAGAGGGCGTGGCCCTACATATATATTACAAAAGCAAACCCCCAGATGGGGCCATGGACAAAAGGGAGAAGGAGAAAGAACCCCCAGGAGGAATGGGATACAAGAGAGACGAAAACATCCGGGCCTCAGACATTGGCCACTATCCCCAACCCTTTCCCCCAATACAACAAGCTCTCTCTCTCTTACTCTTGTTTCTTCCCGGTGGCCGTCGGACGGAGCACAGGCCGGGAGGGCCTCTTCTTCTCTTCTTTCTTCTCCTCTTTCTCCTGTGTGTGCCCTCTACTGTTGGAACCTCTTCTCCTCTCTCTGTTCGTCTCTTCTCTGTCTCTTCTTTGTTTTACCAGGAGGCTTTTATACTCCCAGCCACCGACGACTTCGAGCACGACCGTCGAAGGCGGGAAGCCGGCTGTGATGATGGGTTTGACCTGCCCCTGTACTGGCTGTCAGTGGGGTAGGCTACGTGGCCCAACGACCAGCTGCCACCTCAAACGGCTCCACTGCGTGCCAAGGATGTGTAGGGCATGGGCCTCACGTCGCCCGTTGAAAGAGCTTCACCGTTGTGCCGTTGAAGGGCTGAACAAGCGTGCCGCTGTAGTGCCAAAAGAGCGTACCGCTGGAGCCCCGGATGGGCGTGCCGCTGAACGGCCTGAAGGGCGTGCCGCTGAAGACTGCTGAGGGCGTGCCGCTGAAGCCCCAAAGGGCCGTGCCGCTGAACGGCCTGAAGGGCGTGCCGCTGGGGACCCTACAGGGTGTGTCGCTGAAGACCCCCAGGGGGCGTGCCATTGAACCTCAAAGGGGGTGTGCCGCTGAAGACCCCCCCCCCCATGGGGGGTGTGCCGGTGAAGACCCCCCCCCATGGGGGTGTACCGGTGAAGACCCCCCCCATGGGGGTGTGCCGCTAAAGACCCCCCCATGGGGTGTGCCGGTGAACCCCCTTGGGGGTGTGCCGGTGTACCCCCATAGGGGTGTGCCGGCGAGGGCCGCGGCAGGGTGTGCCGCTGAAGGGAGCGTGCCGCTGGGGCCTCAACTGGGCGTGCCGCTGAAGGGCTAAATGTGCGATTTTGAGCCCATTGTGAGCATGAGTTGTGGCCCATTTGATTTTCTTCGAAGCCCACGGGCTGTGGAGCCTTTTGTGCTTGATTTCCCCGGGGGTTTCTTCACTCGGCGGAGCATGACATTTTGGATGTGCAATTTTCGGTGTCCACAAATGCCCCCCACCCACGGGTAGTGTAGGCGAAGGATGAGCCGGGCGGTGCCCGTGGGTGTCTTCGTCTCTTCTCTCTTTGTCGATGCCGATGATGTGTCGAGAGCTGACCTGGTTTGTTGTTTGTTGGTCTCTTTGTTAGTGCCGACGGAGCGTCGGGAACTAAAGTAGTATGTTGGTCTCTTGGTCTCCTCATCAGTGCCGACAGTGTGCCGGGAACCGAAGCAACATGTTGTCTCTTTGTCTCTTCATCAGTGCCGATAGGATGTCGGGAGCTGACCTGGTTTGTTGTCTCTTAGTCTCTTCATCAGTGCCGACGGAATGCCGGGAGCTGAAGCAGTATGTTGTTTCTTGGTCTCTTCATTAGTGCCGACAGGGTGCCGGGAACTGAAGTAGCTCGTTGGCCTCTTTGTCTCTTCATCAGTGCCGACGAGGCGTCGGGAACCGAAGCAGTATGTTGCTCTCTCTGTCTCTTCATCAGTGCCGACGGGGTGCCGGGAACTGAAGCAACATGTTGGTCTCTTCATCAGTGCCGACGTAGCGTCGGGAACTGAAGCAGTATGTTGGTCTCTTCATCAGTGCCGACGTGGCGTCGGGAACTGAAGCAGTATGTTGGTCTCTTCATCAATGTCGACGTGGTGTCGGGAACTGTAGTATGTTGGTCTCTTTGTCTCTTGGCCTCTTTGCCAGTGCCGACAGGGTGTCGGGGCCTGGCCTAGTTTATCGATCTCTTGGTCTCTTCGTCAGTGCCGACATGAGTCGGGAGCTGGCCTGGTCTGTTGTCTCTTGGTCTCTTCGCCAGTGCCGACGGGGTATCGGGAACTGACATGTTTTGTTGGTCTCTTTATCTCTTCGTCAGTGCCGACAGGATGCCGGGAACTGACCTGATTTGTTGATCTCTTAGTCTCTTGATCTCTTCGTCAGTGCCGACAAGATGTCGGGAACTGACTTGCTTTGTTGATCTCTTAGTCTCTTCGCCAGTGCCGACAGGATGCCGGGAACTGACATGCTTTGTTGTCTCTTAGTCTCTTGGTCTCTTCGTCAGTGCCGACAAGATGTCAGGAACTGACTTGCTTTGTTGATCTCTTAGTCTCTTCGCCAGTGCCGACAGGATGCCGGGAACTGACATGCTTTGTTGTCTCTTAGTCTCTTGGTCTCTTCGTCAGTGCCGACAAGATGTCGGGGACTGACTTGGTTTATTGTCTCTTGGTCTCTTCGCCAGTGCCGACAGGATGCCGGGAGCTGACTTGGTTTGTTGATCTCTTTTGTCTCTTTTCTTTCTCTCTTCTTTTTGAACCACATTACCGATACAAGCGCCCTTTCGGGTTTTCGCCGGTACCGGCCCCCCCTTGCTTTTGCCCACGCGCCCTTTCGGGTTTTCACGTGGCGGGGTACCCAATTTTGCCCGTAGCGCCCTTTCGGGTTTTCGCCACAGCCGGGTTGTTGCCATTTTTGCCCTTGTCCCGGTGTAGGGACAAGTCCGGCGGGGCATCTCCATTTTTAACCCCATTTTATTTTCTCCTTTTTTTTTTGACGAGTGAGTGATATGCGTGTGTAGGCTAGGGCACGAAGCCTTGCGCCGGAAGATAAGGTTCACTCGTTGGCAAGAATGGAATGCCCGCGCAACGGGGGAATCTGTGCCGATTCGGACGTAGGGTCCATAATGGCAATATTGTGCGGAGTGGGTGGCTAGGGCACGGGGCCTTGCGCCAGAAAGGGATTTATTCGTTGGCAAGAGGTTAATGCCAACGCAAGGATAGGGGTTCTGTTGATCCGGGCGTAAGGCCTGCGATGGCGATTTTATATAATGTGGGTGGTGGCTGAGGCCCGAGGCGATAAGCCAGGGACGGGCTTATTATTATTTTTTGCAGGGGAACGGCACCATTTCAAAGGTGGCCATGTGCAGAGGTAAAGTTGTTTTGCTTGTATGGACGCCCGCATGACCAGGTTTGTGGGGATGGAATGTTTTCCCCGGGGACGTTTATTACTGGACGTTACCGGCTTACTCCCCCACGTATGTGAGCGGATGAGTGTGTAAAGGGGTGTCAGTGTGTGGGTACATATATACATATACGTGTATATATATACATTTATTTATTTTAATATCTTACATATATTTTGCTTCCCCTTCTTTTATTTTCTCCTTTTCTTCTCTCCTTTTTATCTCTATTTTTCGTGTCTCTCTTTTATCTTCTCTTCTCCCTCCTTTTTTATTCTTTTGTTCACTCCCATTTTTTTTGAAATTTCCCCCGTCTCTTCCTTTGTTCTTTTTTTTTCTTTTTCCTCTTCTTTTATTCGTTCTTTTCCTTTCTCCCCCTTTTTCTTCTTTTTTTTTATTCTCTTTTCCTATCTTCCTATTTTTTCTCTTTTCCTTTCTCCTTTCCTCTCTTCTCTTTTTTTTCTTTTTTTTTTATAGCCTTATAAAAGGGGGGCGGGGTGGCTCGAACGGGCCACCCCCCTTTCGGATTCCCCTCCCTCCCTTTCTTTCTCTCTCTTCGGTGACCGAGCGAACGGCCCCCCACTTCTCTTCCCCTTCGTCTTCTCCGTCACCGGGAGCCACCGCCGACCGCCGTTGTCGTCGTCGTCTCTGTTGCCAGGGTGAGGAGATGACCGTGGAGCCCCCCCCCCCCTTTTCTTTTCTCTTCCTCCTTCCCTCCTTTCTCCTCCTACTTCTCCCCCCCTTTTTTCTTCTCGTCGTGATCGGGGCAGTGGGACCCTACGGCCCCTTCTCTTCTTCTTCTCCTCCTCCGTTCCCCCTTTCGCTCTCTTCCTCTCCCTTCTTCTCCTTCATCTCCGGCGTCGTGGACGACCACCGGTGAGCGGGTGTGAAGGTCCGCCGGGGAGAGACGTTTGGAGCGTGCCGGCGGGAAACCCCTCACGGTGTGCCGGGGAAAGGCACGACGGGCGTGCCGGGTAGAGCGTCTAGGAGGCGTGCCGGGTAACCCTCCCTATGGGCGTGCCGGGGAGGGGCACTTAGAGGCGTGCCGGGGAAGAGATTAGCCTGGGGCGTACCGGGGGAGAGGCCCCCTGTGGGTGCGTCGGTGAAGCAAGGCACGGGTGTGCCGGTGAAGACGTCAGGAAGCCGTGCCGGGGAAGAGGTTAGCCCAGGGCGTACCGGGGAGCGGCTCTACCGAGCGTGCCGGGGAATGGAGGGCACGAGCGTGCCGTTGAAGGGGGGCGTCGAGTGTGCCAGGGAAGAGCCCGTCTGGGCGTGCCGGGGAAGGGTTAGAGGGGCCGTGCCGGGGAAGGCCTCTAGGGGTGTGCCAGTGAAGGCACCCCAGGGTGTACCGGTGAGGGTAACTGCAGGGTGTGCCGGGGAAGGGCACTGGGCAGTGCACCGGTGAGGGTCTCCAGGGGGAGTTTTTAGCTTAAGGAAGAGGACTCCTTCGATCGGCGGACTTCTGGTGTTGCCTCTCGGGACCCACCATGCTTTGTTGGGGCCGTCACTCCTTGTGGACGCGCACCCGTGTTTTCCCTTACGCCTCTGGCTTAGGGGAAACTCTGCCAAAATTTCGTCAGAAATTGGCAATATTTTGTTCATTTGACTTGTAGCAAAGCCCTTCTTTTACAGTCTTTCACTTCCTTTTGCATGTGGCTTATCCTGATATCCTGTTTATGTATCTTTGCAGATAAATGGCTGCCCCAAGTGGTTCCTCGGCTCCTTCTGCTGCTATCGGTGCTGACCTTATCCCACGGGGCCCGGTACCAGCAGTTACCTGGCTAAATGTAGAAGACTTGGATCGGGAGCATGCAGAAATAGCCGCTTTGGCAGAGTCATCTGAGTCCGACGGGGAGACCATGGATTTCGGAGGCTTGCCCGAGTTGACAGCGGCTTCACATTTGACCGGGTCACCGGAGAGTACAGGAAGGACTTCCCGAAGGATAGGCACCTTGTCCGATTCCTGAAGCACCTGCGCTCCCGAGAGGGGCGAGACTTTCGCACTATAAAAGCCGTCGAGCGGGCCATCCTACATGCCCGGGACAGTCTATTGTACAGCGTCCCCAGGAGCATTCCGATGTATCTGGTGGGAGAAGCCCGGGAATGGAAGCCGGTCCTGGGGATCGAAGGGGTGCTGCCGGCTGAAGATAAATTGGTGCGGGCCCCTCAGTTCACGCCAGCAAGGTGGGACATGTCTGCGGGGAAGGTGCATGGCGAGTCGCCCCGATTTGGTTTATTCTTGGCTCCCCTGAAATGGGGTTATAGGGAGGAGCCGTTCATATTGGACTGTTTGGCCATCAGGTTCAAGTACGAACTATCACTGGGCTGGTTCGGGGAGCTGAAGCTTCAAGACGCCCACAGCTTCCGAGAAGGGGCGGTGGAGTTCACGGAATACGTACTGTTCAACTACGCCCCGTTGCTGGTCCGAGTTGGCATCTATCACAGCGTGTACGCTTCCCGGTACGGTTATCCCATCTCCAAGGGTCTCTGTTGCGGCATGATAGAAGTATTCAGTGCGGAGACCAATACCTTCTACACGGCAGAGGGAGAAACTTCACTTGATTTGTGGAGCCTAAGCCAGCTGAGCGGCTTGCCCATTGACGGGGAGCCTTATGAAGAAGTATGCCTCCCGGACTTGATCAAAGACGAGACTAATGGGGACGGCTATTATTCTCTGGGGTATTCATACCGGTACCTGATGAAGGCATACCGGGAGCTGTACCAGCTGTCGCACAAGGGGAAGCAGCCCGCCCGTGGGGATAGGAAACGGGTGCGTATGGCGGTATGGCTGGAATATTTCTATGATGGGCTGAAGCAGTATGAAGATTTTCCTTGCGTTGGCACCGCTGTTGCTCGCAAGAAACGTGCGAAGCCCAAGCATGACGTGAAGATCCCCTCCAAGGGACGTCGGAGCGGGGCCAATCCGACGGGGGTCGACCCACAAACTCACTGTGCCGCCTATCTGACGTACTGGCTGTGTTCATTTGCCATGCCGTACGGGGATGAGACGGTGATTCGGCCAGATGCCATCTACCCGGCGTGTCAGATGGCGTGGGGTGTTAAACTTTCTCTGTGCCCGGCGGCGCTCTGTCTGATTTATAAGGCACTGGGAGACATCAGCACGCACCAGTTCCCGAGGCAGGCCCGGTACGTGTGCCCACTGCATTTCTTCAACGCGTGGGTTTGTTCACTGTTTCCGGAGTTCGCCCCGCGAGTCCTTCAGGATTGGGGGCTGGTGCCGAGGATGCTGGAGTTCGCGAGTGCAGAACCGGCTTCTACTTCCATGCGGATGTATGATATTCGGGGCCGGTTGACCACGGTTCCCAGGGACGCAGCCGGTACCATTCATTTCTGGACGCTGGCCGCACATTCAAGCCCGCTTGTGAATAATAAGAGGGAATGCAAGGATGACCAGGTGGAGAGGTATGTCCACCCTATCAGCCAGGAAAACGTGGTGCGCCCGTTGCTGGAGCCCGAGCTGAGGGATTGGGCGCTGGCTATCCGCCCGAGCGTGTTGGTGTTCCGGAAGGGAGACAACGTACTGCTGGAGCCGTATTACCCTTTCCGATTTGGCCGCAACTTCGGGTATGACCAGCATATCCCTGCTTATCATGCGCAATTCGGCTTGCCTTCGCGGAACGTCCGGGGAGGTGCGGTCGCCGAGCACGCTAGAAGCTGGTGGGACTTCTTCCACCGGGCGGACTCTGCCTCCTTCAGGGTGCCAGCCCCGGGTCGCGTGCCCCGAGTGACTGAAGACTATATAAAGTGGTGGAATGCCCGGACGGCTTTCTATCGGTTGCACAAGACCGATTGTTGGGATGGCGCCGAAAGGAGATTCCTTAGCCGGCAACCGGTGCCAGTACTTGACATTGAGCCAGATCATCTTCTTCGGCTCAAGAACAGGCAAGAGAAGGAGGTGGCGACATATCTGATAGCTCGTCGGGAAGCCCGGGATAGGAGGCCGACGCCGAAAGTGGAGCTGCCTCCAGTGGCGAAGGACAGCTATCAGAAGACGCTGAGGGACCTGTGCCGGGTAGGGAGCGACCGTCTGGACCTCATCAATTATCCATTCCCCATAGAGGAAGAGGGGACTCCTGCCAAGAGCTGGCGTCCGGAGAGAGACTTGGCCTGCCTGTATCGCACGTTCATGAGGCGGGAGGAGAGGAAGCCTGAGAATTACAAGGATACCACGTGGCTATATATCCTCCTCCGGGTGAATGGGATGAAGATTGAAGATGTGACGGCCTCCATCCTGGGCAAGCGCCTGCACATCCCTTATTATTATGCTGATGGGTGGGGCATGGACCACTTCAATCTTTTCTGTCACCTTTCTTCCAAGAAACATGCGGATCTGGCCAACCTCACGGACCGGTGTCAAACTATTGAGGACGTTTGTTGGCTAGTCCGGGAGGCGGCACGTCGGGACAAGGAGATATCCCTGAGCTACTGGCCGATCACGCTGCGGCTGTACACTGGCCCTCATGGTATTCAGTTCCCTCTTGCTCTTCGGTTTTGTCCCTCAGCGCTGCGGCTTTCGCGGTGAGTTAGGTACTAATGGTGTATGCATGTTCGTTCTTTCCCCTCTTTTCTTTGCAGACCATCCCGACAGCACGCAGATGGCCACGTACCGGAACCTCCTCCGGCTGGTGAAGAAGCCTGCGCATTTTGAAGCCGCGCCGCTGGCCCCGACCACGGCTCCTTTGCCTAAGGCTGCGAAGAGGCCCCGGGCTAAATCGCCTGTGAAGAAGGCGGTGGACGCCGCCAAGGCGGCTAAGCAGCGGGATACAAAGCGGAGGAAGACAGACACGGCTAAGGCTTCGACGGCTGTTCCTCTGGCGCCACTAGTCTCGTCTTTCGAGGAATTCGAAGCTGCCCGTCCCGAGCCAGGTCAACCTGCCGGTCCGCGTCCCCGCTCTTTAGTGTGCCTTTTGAATCTCCCTCCTCCTTTTTATCTTGGAGTGGAGCCCTGACACCTGGATACTTCTTTTGTTTCAGCTTCTATAGAAGAGCCCATGCCCACGCCTGACATGGGCGAAGTTGCGGTCCCGGCGGAGGCGACCCCGGCGGCGGCTCCAGCTCCCTTGCCGCAGGCAACGGGAAGGCCCCGGGCACAGTCGCCCGTTAAGAAGGCACTGGCTGCTGCCAAGGTGGCCGGGCAAAAGACGGTAAAACGGCAGCGGACCGAGGCATCCCCGGCTCCGACGGCAGCCTCGCCGGTGGCCCGTGTCTTGTCCTTCGAGGAATTCGAAGCCACGCAGACCGAACCGAGCCGCGAAGCTGGTGAGATTCATCGGCCGCCCGTGTCGTCTGCGGTCGACCGGCCTCCCGAGTTGGCCTCGGCTTCGCGCATGGCGACGATGCGCTTCTATCTCACGGGCGAGGGTACGGTCGGGACTCCCGAGAAGGCGTTGCCTGTTGAGGAAGCCCGCGGGTCATCTCGTGTCGCAGGAACTGAAGGGGGTAAATATTTTCGACTACACGGTTAGCTCCCCCCCCTTTTTGTCCTAGGGGCCAGTAGATTCACCCTGGCTTATCTTCTTTTGCATGACAGGCGTTGCTGCGGTGGCCACCGAGTCATTGGGGCCTGATCCCGACCTCCCGACGACGTTGATATATGTGAGGAGGAAGAAGATCGGAGCGCGAGCCTCGCCTGGCCCGAGGGAGGACGTACTGGGCAGAGACTCTGAGGTGGAAGCTCCTCTGCTGGTCCCGGCCGAGCCGACGGCGGTCGAGTCTCCGTCTGGGGAAGAGGTAGATTACAACTACTCTTCCGACGAAGTAGCTCCTGACGAGGGCGCGTCCGGGGCATCGGAGCCGCCCGAGCCGGCCTTCGGGGCCCCCTTACTTGCTGGCTCCTCGAGCCTCGTGGGGAAGACCGCTGTGAGTGTGAGCTTGTTTGGGCCGGCTCTCCCTTTCCCTTTTTTGTGATTGACTGACGACCTTATCCCCCCCCTTTTTCTTTAGGATTTTCGAGGACCGGCCGAACTTGAGATCACAGAGGAGGCTGCCCCGGCTGCGCTGATCGACCGCCCAACGGGAGCCGATGCCGTCATGGGCAAATTGGCTCTTTTGCTCGACGCCCTTCGAGAGGAAATGCCCGCGGAGCCCTCCGGTACTACCAGAGCGGCGGGCGAGCCTCTGGAGGAGGGGGAGATCGCGCCTGAAGGTAGCATCATCCCAGCGGCCAAGGTGAGTATGCGGGCTCCACGGTCTCCCTTTTGCATGGTTTATTTTAGATGGCGAATAGCTGATTCCCATTCCCATGGTCAGGCGATGCCGATATCGGGGAAGGCGCCTGGTCGTATCCGGAAGGCAGTGGCCAAGCGGAGACCGAGCATTGGCCCGATAGCGGTGAAGGGGCCGGCTCCAGTCTTGGGCTTGGAGAGAGAGAGACTGGCTGCGCTCGTGGAAGCGGGACGTTTACCCCAGCTGGTGGTTCCGCTTCCGCCCTTCCCGAAACTCCCGGCTCAGATGGAGGACCCGCTCTTGCAGCAGATATTTGCGGGGCTCCGTGCGCATCTGGAGGGATCTCAGCCGCGAGCGAGGAGTTCATGGGTGACGGCTTCGGGCCTGGCCTTACTCGAAGCTCCTCCTCTAGCCGAGGTAACGGCCCCTGCACCCCTGCCCCTTGGAGGAGTGGCAGAGTCGGGCCAGACGGAGGCAGAGGGGGCAGGTGACCTCCAAACGATGGGGGCACCGGAGGCTTCGGCAATGGTCCTTTCCTTTCCCCAGGCAATGGTCGGCCAAGAGTCTCTCGTCGAGCTACGCCGGCCGGGCGACTTGACCCTCGCCCTTCCTTCATCTTCAGTGGCGGCAGATACCGACCTGTGGGCAGAGGTGGACAGCACCGTAGAATTCACCCCTCCGGTCGTGCCCTCAGTTAGTCACACGTCCTCAGAAGCGCCAGTCCGTCAGATGCTGATCACTTTACGGACGATGCTTCTCGGCGATGCTTCTCTGTCGTATCGGGAGGTGCATACCATCGTAACGCAATTAACGGGGGCGCTGCAAGTGCTTGGCTGTCCGCTGGGGGAATGGTCACGGCGGGTCTTGCTATTATTGAAATATGTCAAGCGCCGCGAGTTCCTGGAGACCCAGGCTCCTGACGAACGCGCCGCCCTTGATGCTCAGGCAGACGAATATCTGCAGGCCCTAAAGGCCCGACGCGACAGTAGAGAACGCCACGGAAAGGCCCTAGAGGAAGGCGAAGGCAGCGTTCGTTCCTTCAAGAACCGGATCGAGAAGCTGGAGGGCTATCTTGCTGCGGCCAAACTTGGCCTCGCCGAGGCGGAAGGGGCGGTGGCAGAGGAGAGGGAAGCTCTTGCCGTTGCCGACGTTGAAATGGCGTCCGTCGAAGCGGAGCTCGCCCGTCTTGAGGGATTGAGGGGCCGACTGCGCGATATGACGAACTTCCCTTGCGTCGGGATCCTCCCCCTCGAGGACATCTTCAGGGACATCGACTGAGCGTTACATCCCTTAATTTCTCTTTCTTTTTTTTTGAATGTAACACAGGGGTATGCCCCGCAGCACATGTAGTTTGATCCTCTTTTGAATAGAGCAAAGCATTTATGACTTCACGCGTTCCTGGTGTATGCATTTATCCCGGAGGGAGCTTTCCCACCCCTCTTCTCTTCCGTGCATATTGTTTTCTCCTTCCTCTTCCCTCGCTCTTGTATCTTTCCCCCTTTTTCGTGTAGGGGCCCATTGGCAGGGTATGAGTCTTTGCGGGGATTCACTTTGGAAGGACCAGGCAGGGACCCATGTCAGGGTACAGGAGAGTGCTCGCCTTCCCAGGGGGAGGACGAGGGGACCACTCCACCATACCGAACGGGCAACTCCCTGGTTTTGCCGCAATATTGGAAGCGCGTGCTGGTCTCGAGTGAGGGGTACTTGGCCAGAGACCCCTTTTGCCGTTCAGAGGTGACGGATAGAAAGGTCCGTTTAGTCAGTGACTTAGACGGGAGGTTTGATCCAAAGGGGTGCTCGCCCCCGGGGGAGGATGGAGAGAAGAGTTCGTCTAGTCAATGACCCGGACGTGAGGTCTGAGCCAAAGGGGTACTCTCCGCCCGGGAAGGACGGAGAGAAGAGTTTGTCTAGTCAATGACCCGGACGTGAGGTCCGAGCCAAAGGGGTACTCACCGCCCGGGAAGGACGGAGAGAAGAGTTTGTCTAGTCAATGACCCGGACGTGAGGTCCGAACCAAAGGGGTACTCACCGCCCGGGAAGGACGGAGAGAAGAGTTTGTCTAGTCAATGACCCGGACGTGAGGTCTGAGCCAAAGGGGTACTCACCGCCCGGGAAGGACGGAGAGAAGAGTTTGTCTAGTCAATGACCCGGACGTGAGGTCTGAGCCAAAGGGGTACTCACCGCCCGGGAAGGACGGAGAGAAGAGTTTGTCTCTTTCTTTTTAAATCAATTTTGGTACCCCCGCTGATGCGGGGCGGTGACTGGAAATGGGGGGCGTCCCCCTTTCTGGCTTCTCTTTTTTTCTCTTTTCTTTTCTTTTTTTTTTCTCTTTTTTTTTCTCTTCTTTTTTTTTCTCTTCCTTTTTTTTTTTGCTTCTTCCTTCTTTCTCTTTCCATTTTTTTTCTTCTTTTTTTTTTGCTTCTTCTCTCTTCCTCTTTCCATTTTTTGCTTCTTCTTTTTCGTCTTTCTCTTTTTTTTTGCTTCTTCTTTCTTTCTCTTTCCATTCCTTTCTTCCCTTTTTCGGGAACCCGGCTGGTGGCCAAATCATTCGGACATTAATCACGCAAATCCGCCCCAAAACGGGGCGAAGAGTAATATTATTACCTGAATGGGGGTGCTGGGGCGTGGTACAGCCTCAAGTGCCTTCCATTAAGAGGCGGGAATTGAACCTCCCCGCGGTGGTTGACAATTACATAGGCTCCGCCTTCATAGACTTTCTGGACTACGTAGGGTCCGAGCCAGTTCTCGTTTAGCTTACCTTTGGGGTTGGCCGCCATGAGATCTCTTCTCTTGACCATGACGAGGTCACCCTTCTTGAATTCGCGTTCCTTGACGAGCTTGTCAAAGGCGCGTGCAATCCGGGCCTGATAGACCTGGATATTCTGTTGGGCTTGAAGCCGCTTTCCTTCCAGACTGGAGAGTTCATCGAGCCTTCGCTCGGTGTTGGTCTGCCCTTCGGGGACAAGCCCATGCTGAATGGCGACCCTGAGGGACGGTATCTCCAGTTCGACGGGGATGATTGCTTCCGAGCCATATACAAGAGAGAAGGGCGAGCAGCCCGTTGGGGTCTTGTATACGGTTCGGTACGCCCAAAGCGCTTCATACATTCTTTCTTCCCAGTCCCTTTTGTTAGAGCTAACAGTCTTGGCCAGGAGAGTGCAAAGTGTCTTATTGAAAGCTTCGGCCAGCCCATTGGCTTGTGGATTGTAAGGAGTCGATGTCCTCCAGTCAATTTTGTATTTTTCTGCTAGCCGGTAAACTTTCTGGTTGCGGAAGTGGCTGCCGTTGTCCGACACAATCCGGTCGGGCACGCCGAACCGGAATATAATATTGCGGAGGACAAACCTGGCCACGACTTCTCCGGTGACCTCTCGTAAGGCAATGGCCTCGGCCCAGCGGGAGAAGTAGTCGGTAGCCGCCAGAATGTATTTGCCGCCTGTGGAAGATGCGGGTAAGGGGCCCACGACGTCCGTCCCCCATTGGGCGAACGGCCAACTGGGCGCTGTTGGGTGTAATGGTGCCGGAGGTCTCCTGGGTATAGTGGCATGCTCTTGGCATCTCTGACACGACTTAGCATACTCGCAACAGTCGTTGAACATTGCAGGCCAATAATAGCCAAGTTTCTTGATTTCAATTTTCATTTTCGGTCCCGCCTGGTGCGCGCCAGCTATGCCGGCATGGACCTCCTTCATAACCCTCCAAGCTTCTTCGGTGGACAAACATCGGAGGAGCAGCTTCCTTCTGGCGTCTGCCACAATTCGGAATAATATTCCGCTTCGGAGCTCGTAAGAATCCTTGGTTCTGACTAGCTTGATCTTTTCTTCTCTTCGGTCAGGCAATCGCTGGTGTTTGAACCACTGCACCAAGGGGGCTCTCCAGTCGGGCAGGCTGACGGCTTCCACTGTAGTGACCTCTAGGTCTTCTTCTTCTGACTCCTCTGCCATCATGCTGGGTACCTGGCGTTGGTTTATTACTTGGATATGGAGAGATCCATCTGGAGGCACTGCCAGTGAGCTTGCCAATTTTGCCAATGCGTCGGCTTGTGCGTTCTCCCCTCTGGCGACATGGCCTATCTCGAGGAGGTAGAACCGCTCCATGAGCCCTTTTGCTTTAGTGTGATACGGGAGCAGCTCAGGTTTTCGGACATCAAATTGCCCCTGGACTTGCTTGACGACCAACAGCGAGTCGCCGAACACCTGGAGCATTTTGATCTCCATTTGAAGGGCGACCTGGAGACCGATGATTAGAGCTTCATATTCTGCTTCATTATTGGTGCAGGGTTTGCTAATGCAGCAGGAGGTGTGCATCACTTCTCCATCTGGCGATTTGAGGACGATGCCAGCTCCGGCACGCACCTTGCCATGCCCAGACGGGGTCGCTTCTGTTCTCGAGGCCCCGTCGAAGTATAACTGCCAGACGGCTTGTTGCACTTGATCCACCTCTAGTGTTTCGTCTTCGGGTAGCTCTGTGGCCAACGGAGAGTCTTCGGGCACAGGGTGTGCTGCGAAGAAGTCCGCGACGGCTTGCCCCTTAACGGCCTTCTGTGGCACGTAAGTGATGTCAAATTCCATGAGCAGCACGGCCCACTTGCCAAGGCGCCCCTTCGGGACTGGCTGGAGGAGAATGTGCTTGATGGGGTCGGCCCTGGATATCAGGCTGACTTCATGGGACAACATATAGTGCCTCATCTTCTTGACCGCGAAGACCAAGGCAAGGCAGATTTTCTCAATCGGGGTGTACTTAGCCTCTGCGCCCACCAACCTTCGACTGAGATAGTAAAGAGCTTGTTCTTTTCCCTCATCATTGTTCTGGGCGAGCATTGCCCCCAGTGAGTACTCGGTGGCCGCTATGTAGAGAATAAGCGGTCTACCTTTGACAGGTGCCCCCAGGACGGGTGGGGTCTTCAGGTACTCCTTTAGCTGGTCGAACGCGTGCTGGCATTCGTGACCCCAGCTGAAGGGTGCATTCTTCATCATCAGTCTGTGGAAGGGTTGGCAACGCCCTGACAGGTTGGAGATGAACCTGCGGATGTAAGCTAAACGCCCCTGTAGGGACCTCAGCTCCCCCAGACTCTTCGGAGGAGGCAGCTCCTGGATGGCTTTTATCTTCAGGGGGTCGATCTCGATCCCTCTGTGCCGGACAATAAAGCCGAGGAATTTCCCGCTGGACACGCCAAAGGCGCACTTCATGGGATTCATTTTCAGCCCGTACTGCCGGAGCCTTTGGAAGACGGCCCTGAGGTCGCTCAGGTGCTCGTCTCTTTTCTTCGTCTTGACGACCAGATCATCGATGTAGCACTCGACCTTGCCGTATAGCAGCTCGTCGAAGATCTTGGTCATCGCCCGCTGATATGTGGCACCGGCATTCTTGAGGCCGAAGGGCATCCTCTTGTAGTGAAATACCCCTTTGGGTGACCGGAAAGCCGTATGGACCCGGTCGTGGTCGGCTATCCAGATTTGGTTATAGCCGGACGACCCATCCATAAAGGACAGGGCCTCGTGGCCGGTGGTTGCATCAATCATCACTTCGGTGATAGGCACCGGGAAGTCATCTTTCGGGCAGGCTCTATTCAGGTCGCGGAAGTCCACGCAAATCCTGATCTGTCCATTCTTCTTTTTCACCGGTACAATATTGGCCAGCCATGTGGTGTATTGATTTTCTGCCACGAAGCCGACGTTTATGAGCTTGTCGACCTCTTTGCAGATCTGGCTGGTTAACTCCGGCCTCATGCGCCGGGGAGGTTGCTTCACTGGTTCCATTTTGGGATCAATAGACAGGATGTGTTGAGTCACCTCGGGGCTCAGTCCGGGCATTTCTTCATAGTTCCAGGCAAAGCAATCCCGGAATTCTTGCAGCAACTTTGTGTATTGTTCTCTTTCCTGTAGAGGCATGAGAGCACTCAAAAAGTCGGCCTGGGATTGTCTTCTATGCCGAGGTTGATTTCAACCAATTCGTCGACAGTGGCCTGGCCGCTATTTTCAATTTCCGGCGGGGCTGGCGACAAATCCACGAAGTCTTGGTCTTCATTGTCTTCGGGCTCGAGGACGTCATCTCCCTCTCCTTGTTCATCATGACTGGGCATAGAGGTTGCATTTGCCTCGCAGTCCCCCAGGGTCGTAGCCGCCGGGTACGTAAGGTCCGCAGGTTCAGGAGGGCATAAGTGCATCTCGGGCTCTTCTGTGTATTCATCATAGACCGCTCCTGCAGAGGCTGGGGTAGCCGCATCTTCGGGCGCCCGGCATCGGGTGGACACAGTGTAGGCTCCTGCCCTGGGGCTGTCTGCCACATGGGGGCGTGGCGGGGCTACCACGTAGTCCCCCATTCTAAGCTCATCCCTGTCGATGAGGCTTTGAGCGAGGTCTTTGAAGACATAGCAGTCTTCAATGGCGTGGCCCAGTATTTGGTGGTAAGGGCAAAACAGTGGATTCCCGCTTCTTCGGGTGTCCTGCGGCCTCTTGGACCGTGGAAGGGAGACCTTGCCGTAATGGCAAGCCCAGTCGAAGATGCCCCGGGTCTTCTCTCTCGGAAAGGAATAAGGCTTCTGCAGCTTCTCTTGGAGTGTCAGCCCTTGCCTGGTTGGCCGCTCGATCAGCGGGCTTGCCATGTCTCTCATTTCCCGCCTTGTCAGGGCGGGGGTGTTGGGACTGGTGCCTCGGGGCCGAGGCATCCGGCCACCCCATGGGGGAAGAGATCCTTGGATCAGGTCGGCGACTAGCGAGGTTAACTCGGCCAGTCGTGCTTTTAGCATCTCGATCTCCCGTTGCTGCCTATGGTACAAGGCGTACATGACGGGGTCGTATCGAGGGGAACTCGGGGCATGGCCCGTGCTACTGCTCCTTGCTTCGCCGGCCGGCCGGGGTGGAGGCGCCTCGCTGGCGTGCCCTCTCGAGGTCGACACTTCGGAAAAGGAGGGGGTCTTCTCCATATAGCGGCGGCTGGGAGGCTTCCACAGGAATACTTCTTCGTCTTGTGCCTCTTCGGCCGAGGCCCCGGGACATGTGTCTCGGTGGGTTTCCAGCGAATCTGCAGCTTCTGCGGGGTCGTCGCCGGGCCATGCTGAGACCGATATGACATCAGTCTCGTAGTAATCTTCTAGTGAAAAGCCCAGACCGGGGTGCTTGGTGATTTTCAGCAACCGTCGATCCAGGTTTGGTGGGTTCCACATTCTTTCAAACATTTCCTTCCGGCTGGAGGGCTGGTAGGGAGGAATCTTCTGCTTTCTGACCATTCTGGCTGCCTGGTCAGTCATGTGGGGAAGTCCCGTGATGGGGACGTGCGGGTCATGCAACTCGTCAGGGAACCGGCAATCATCGTCTTCCCTGACCGGCTTTTCCCCGGCCACATAGAAAATAGTGGGCGGCCCCTCAGAGTTAGGCACCTCGAAGGTTTTCAGTCGTTCAGCTGCTTGGGATTCTATCTCTGCTATCGGCTTGACGATCCCTGGCGGGACCCTGACATCTTCTAGCAGGTCTTCGAGGCAGGGTGCCCCCGGTGTGGGGTAGATGGCGAGAGGGGCTGCCCTGAATACCCCTTCTTCTTGTGCAATAAATGGTACATGCGGGGGAGCTACATAGCCTGGGGGCGGCGGAGGAAACCAGCCCCCTGATTCCATTTTCTTCTTGCCCTTGTCTTGGATGACTTGAGGAGCTTGCTTCGCCTTCTCCAAGTACAGATTAGCATCTGACAAGTGACACTCGAACACCTCGAACGGGTGGAGGTCGGCGAAGATTCTGACTTCCTTTCCCTCACAGGGGTACTTGATGCATTGATGCAGGGTGGAGGGCACCACTCTGTTCTGGTGTAGCCAAGGCCGGCCAAGCAACGCCTTGTAGGAAGTGCTGGAGTTGATGACGTGGAACTGGACCTTGGTGGTGAAGTCATCAAAGGTCAAGTTGAACTCTGCGACCCCCATAGGAACTTCGCATTTCTGGTTAAAGCCGGCAATCTTGACATTTTTAACTTCGACCAGATGTACGTCAAAGTAGTGCTTCTGGTATACCCGGTACGGGAGTATATTCACCGCTGCTCCTGGGTCGATCAAGACCCTGTTGATAGGCTGGCCGTTCAGCTGCCCTTTCATGTAGAGGGGCCTGTTATGGCTGCAAGTCGGTAGGAGCATGTCATCTTCTGTGAAAGCCACTGCTACTTCAGGTGGTATTTCTGCCAAACAGGCTTCAAGGTGTGCTGGCGTCTGGAGTGCGGCGATGATGGCTTGCCGTGTTTCTTCATTCAAGGACAGCATCTCCCAGACCGTGAACCGGGTCGGGATTTTCTTGAGATGTCTGACTATTCGCTCGGCCGCCCGTACCTTGAGCAGTTTCATCTCTTCGGGCTTGCTGCGCCTGCCTTCATCCTGGGACTGGGGTGCCGGATCAAGGGGATGCCTGTTTTGTGGGTTCTGCTGTGGCCTGTCGAGCAGGCGGGGCCTGTTGAGCCTCCTCTGCTGCTCGCATGAATTCGGCGAGGTTTGGGGTGCCGCTGAATTCTTCCTCTGGCTGGGCAGGAACTGTAGCCGGTAGAGCTTGAGGAATGCTTGCTTTACTGGTCACAGCGGACCCCTGGGGGTGCACCCGCCTTCCTGCTCGAGCGGATAGGAACTCGGCGAACGACGGGGCGCCTTGACTCTTGGTGCCTCCGGGGTAGAGGCCTGATGGAGGAGGGATCTCAGTGCCTCGGACCTCGGGCTCGGGAACCTGGTATGGTTGTTCCCCCCTGAGCATGATGTTGAGGCTGCCCTGAGGAGGGCGCCCCCACTTCCTCCCTGACCTGGTGGCGTGCTGGGAGGTGGATGCTTCAGCTTGACTCACTTCTGCCGGCTCATGGGGTGGCTCTTCTTCTTTCTCTTCCAGGGAGAGAGAGGTGTCGAACAGCGCCGCGAGGGTATTGCAGGCGAAGACAACCTCCTTCTTCTTCTTGCCCCTGGGTCTTCTCTTCTTCTTCTTCTTGCCTGCTGCAGCGGGTGGCTGCTCTTGAGGAGGTTCACCCCACAGGGGAGGCTCTTTGTCTGCATCAGCTTCTGTTCCCGGAGCCAGCTCGAGTGATTCGAACTCCGTCCAGGGGACATACTCCTTCAGCTCCACAGGCTGGATTTCGGGCTGTTCATAATCTTCGAGCCCATCAATAATAGCCTGGAGTCTTTCAACCGCCGGGCTAGTCTTCTTGTGCATCCGCAGCGGGGCAGAGCTCTTCCTGTTGTGAGTGGGCCGCCTCATGACCAGCCGGGGGGCCGTGTCGTGGCAAACAGGGTTTATTGGGGGCGGTGCAGGCAGGGGCGTTGCTACCCTCGAGTGAATTCCTGGGGTGGGTCGAGAGGCGCGCGCCTTCCTGGTTTTTCCGGGTGCAGTCTGCCACCCTTCTTGGTCTTGAGCTGGGGCCATGATAAAGGTTTCATAAGTGGCACGGGCACAGGCCTTCGCCCATTCTTCTGGCAGCTCCTGATATAGCGAGATCATACTGACGGAGGAGGCTATACTGGGCAGCTCGTGTGGCTGCGGGGGGTCTACTTTATGCTCCCCCATGTCCAGCTCCCCGTCTCTGATTAAGGACTCAATAACATCCTTGAAGACGTAGCAATCTTCAATAGTATGCCCGAGCACCCGGTGGTACAGACAGAAGCGCGGGTCATCTTTCTTCTTTGAGTCGCCAGGCCTTTTCGGCTCTGGCAATGTGATCTTATTGTAGCTGGTTGCCCACTCAAACAGGAGCTTGGACTTGTCCCGGGAGAAGGAATACAACTTGTTTCTCATCTTCTCTCTTAGTGAGGGGCCTTCTCGCCGTTCTGTGGTTCTGGGTGGCGGAGGGTTAGCTGCTCCCTTGGCTTTCTCCTTCTGCTTTTCGAAAGCCTGGAAGTCTAGTGCATGCACCTCCGGGGGAGCCGGCTTCTTCTCCGCCTGTCTGGCCCTCTGGCTTGACATAGCCGGGGTGGAGGAGTATCGGGCCAAGAATGCCTCGATCTCTGCTACCACATTATTCAGACGGTCAAATGTCTTGACCTCAGTGCCGATCATTCTTTCTAGGATTTCTTTCTTTAAGTTTTGCTTGCAGATCTGCACTGCGTCCTCCTGATGCGGGGGGCGTTTGCACCTCATGCTGAGGTTCCTCCACCTCTTAATGTAGTCGAGAGCCGACTCATCATTCTTCTGCCTCGTGGCGTAGAGTTCAGCCATGGTAACTTCTCTCTCGGCCACGTAGAATCTTTCTTTGAACTTCTTCTGCATGTCGGGCCAATCGGCCACGGACCCGGGCGGCAAGCCGGAGTACCATTCAAAGGCAAGCCCGGTGAGTGTTGAGCCGAAGAACTTCAGGAGGTAGGCTTCATCAGCAGCCAAGTCTCCCATGACGTTCACATAATAGGCAATATGCTCTCTGGGAGATCCTTGCCCGTTGAACTTCTCGAATTTCGGCGGCTTGGTGACGCCAGCCGGCAGCTTCTTGGCAGCGTAATGAACCGGGTAGGGTACCCGGTAGACGTCGAAAGGCGTCTGACCCCCATCGCCCCTCTCAGCCAATTTCATATCTATCATCTGCTCGAGCATTAACCGGCTGACTGCCGCCGGGTCGACTGGGCTCGGGTAAAAATGAGCGGGCTGTGCGCTCGGGGTGGCTACCACGGTCGCCCGGGGGGCCATGGGGGACCCTTGTGAAAGCAGAGCCTGTGGCGGGGTGACTGCTGCGCAATGTGATTGCTGCGGGGGCGCGCCCCCGAGAGGATTGAGGGTTGCTGGGAGAGCTGCCTCGGGAGACTGCCCCCCGTCCCTGGGTACCTCGGGTGTGACCTCGGTCTGCCAGGACATTGGGGGTGGTGTGTTTCGCTCATTCAATTGCTTTTTAAGTGATTCGATTTCCTGCTGGAATCGTTGCATCATGAGCAGCATTGCTGGGTCAGCTGTGGGGAGGCTGGGTATGCCCCCCGTCTCTTCGGCCGGGGCGTCCTCGGATGATGTCGAGGGTCCGCCACTCGTGTCGCCGGTGGTGACTACATTGCCGTGAGGGCCGTGAGGGGCTCCCCAGGTGTCGCGCCGCCTGCCGCTCTCCTTCTTCTGGTAAGGGGTCCCGGCCTGGCAGCTATTCTGGCCAATTCTTCCGGGTCGGCGGGTAAGGCCCCATACCGACCATGGACTCCTGCCATGTTGCAGGTGAATGTCAGCCATTTCCTATTCTTGTTTCTTCTTGACGCCCTCCGGGACGGTCCTCCTGGAATGTTAGCCTGTCGAAGACCGACCGTCGGGACGGCGCCTCCTCCCGTACAGGGGACTGGCGCGGCTCTTCCGGGCGGGTCCTCGACTCCATACTAGGTGCAGGTTCCCCCCTTTCTTCCTGGAAGGCGGAGGTCATTGCCCCCAGTAGTCTCCGGCGGCCAGCGGGGGTGCTACCCGGGCCTCGGAGGTAGCTTCTCATGGCCTGCTCGATCCCTTCCCACTCCTGGTCAGGGAGAGCGGCCTGTGGTTGCGAGTCGACGACAGCAGCGGAAGGAGAGTAGGCCCTGAGTGCCGGGCGGGCGGCGTTGTGTCGGCGCCCCCGGCGACGGCGGTGAGCATCCTCGGACGGCACCAGGATGACAGGTGCCGGTCGGAGAGTGGGGGTCACTACCTCAGCCCTGTCATGGCGTCGGGTCCTCCTGGGGCGGAAGATGCTGGGCCCTGCCTGGGCGGGTGCGTTGGGCTGGATCTCCTTAGGCACCCAGACTTGCTTCAGTTTAGCCGGCCTGTGACCCGGCGTCCTCTTTGGTGCTACGACCGGGGCTATGGGCCTCGTCTTCTCCTTCAGCTTAGCCAGTCCTTCAAAGGAGTTGCGGACTGGAACGGTTGGGATGATGCGGTCCGGTGTCACCTGGGACCTCTGCCCGTCTAGGCGAACTCGGAGGGCCCCAACCGTCATGGACTTCCCGGAGTTGGAGGCGCGACGCCCTGATCCGGCGCTGATGTTGCTTTTCCGGAGCCTTCTCCGGTGGGATGTCGACCCTTGGTGGAACGGGCCGGTAGTTTGGTGCACGTGGTGCACGTTGCAGCTGAGCGTCGTTGTGCGGACGCTATTGTTGTCTTCGGCCACAGCTCGGTCGGCGGCAGCTTCGACGGCTCCCGGAGCGGGAGCGTTGGTTTGAGGCTCCTCGGGCGTTTCCACGTCGAGGATCTGGACGAAGGCTACCCCCAGGAAGTTGGGGAAACCCACGGTGGGAGGGAAGCTCCCGAAAGTGAGGGGTACCGCCAGGTAGCCACCTCGCACGTGATTCTCCACAACCTCAGGGCTGCAGATGACACCCATTGTCGGCTCCATGATGCCTCTCTCTTTACTTTTCTGCATTTAAGAAGATAACGCAGTTAGTATTACAAGAAGGGGGCTGTGGGGCCCCTAATTTCGGCAAAGAGATGAAGGGTGGATGGGTCCCACCGGGCGTGCCAGAGTTGTGGACACACTTTCCGTTAAACTGTGGTTCCCGTTCGTCTGTTGGTTTTATTAAGTGCGTGGGCGTGCCAGTCACCGGAGTGACAATTTATTCGGGCTCCGGAGAGCCCATGGTGCGCTCGATCTGACTTCGTCAGACGATTGTGTGGTTCGTGTCGGGACCGAATCCCGTCGCGCCATGAAGGTCACGACGTCATTTACATCCCTCATACGAGGGAATACCCTTGATTAATTGCCGAAATTAGAGGCCCCGCGGCCGAAAGGAGTAACACTAATTATACGAGAGAGATAGGAATGGGTCACACTGAAAGTTGTATTAAGGCCATAAACTGTCGGCCGTGTCGGCCACTCGTAGACTTTTCGTATTCGGACACAAGTCCGTGACAGCGCCACAATGAGAAAATCGAGGTAGATCCCTTCAAATGTCTGCCGAGCATGCGGCAATTTTAAATGAAGGTTCGGAAGGTATCCGGAACGAGAAAACAAATCCGGTCCGATTAGGATGTCGGCCCGAGGTTAGATCAAAGCCCGGCCATATCGGGGGAATTCCCGAGACTCGGGCTCGACCTAAAGGGGGCAGCGTTGTTGTTCCTTTTGCCCCGGGTCCCGGGGAGAGAGCGGGCTGCGGCGTGGGCATTGATGTCTTTTATCTGGGGTTTTCCTAGCTATGTACGTTCTCATTTCTGATTTAATATTCACTGTTTATTCGTGCCTTTGTCCGGGATGATTTTTTTTTCTTTTCGTTCATGATTATTCTTATCATTATCATTTGTTTGTTATTTATTATTTTTTTTCTATTACCCCTCCCACCTCTTTTATTGTGATTAATATTACGCATTCGGAGTCCTTTAATTAGCGTAATTTTTATTAATTTATTTGCTATTATTAATGCCCTTGTCAAGTTGTATATGTGTATATGTATAGTGTGCCGGCGAAGGGGAAAACGGGAGTGTACCGCTGAGGGCTGGGGCGTATCGCTGAGGGCTACAGGGGGCGTACCGCTGAGGGCTGTAGAGAGTGTACCGCTGGAGGCTGCAAAGGGCGTACCGCTGAGGGCTACAGGGGCGTACCGCTGGAGGCTGTAGGGGCGTACCGCTGAAGGCTCAAGAGAGGGTACCGTTGAAGGCTGGGTGTGTGTGTGCCGCTGGGAGTTGGGCAGGGAGTGATGGAGGTTAACTCAGTTTCGATTACCTGCTTTAAGGCTTTTCTTTTCTTCTTGTCTTAACCCTTGTGTAAGTTCATATAAAATTCCTCCCGCGTTTGTTCTCTTGGTTCGGTTCGGTCTCTTTTCTTGCGGGTCGGGTTTTCGGGCGGCCAGGTGGTTAATTAGCTCGATTCAGTTCTCGTCGTGATGCCGGCAGTGGTTTGATGAGTTGGAAGGTTTCGTCAGTTATCTTGCTTGTTTGTTACCTCCTTTTGCCTCTTTTAATTGTTTATTAGTTTCTCACAAAAATTCGGCAGCATCTCCCCTTAACCCGGGGCGTAAGGGAGATACAGGGAACGCGCCCACATGATGTGGCGGAACCCGACAACTGGAGGTGGGCCCCCGGGGGGGGGGGGGCAACACCTTTATAGAGACTCGGAAAACGCGAAGGAGAACGACAGATCGAAGACATCTAAGGGACCTGGACTGGGACTGGACAAAGGGGTAAGCTGAGGGACTGAAGGGCGTGCCGCTGAGGGCTGAACAGGGTGTGTGCCGCTGAAGGCTGAACAGGGGGTGTGCCGCTGAAGGCTGAACAGGGTGTGCCGTTGGAGGCTGAACAGGGTGTGCCGTTGAAGGCTGAACAAAGTGTGCCGTTGGAGGCTGAACAGGGTGTGCCGCTGAAGGCCGAACAAAGTGTGCCGTTGGAGGCTGAACAGGGTGTGCCGCTGAAGGCCAAGGGTGGGCGCACCGCTGAAGGCTGATCTGGGCGTGCCGCTGAGGGCTGGAAAGGTGTACCGGCCAAAGGCCGGAAAGGTGCACCGCTGAGAGGCTTGAAAAGGGTATTAGCAACTGGGGGGGGGTACTTGGAGGCTGTTCAGGGAAAGAGGAAGAAAGACAGGGGATTTCAAGGCCGAGGGTGGCCTATTAGTAACTGAGCGGTTGGGAAGAAAGAAGGGTAGCTCCCCTTCTCCTCAAGCCCGGGAACACGGTAGATGGCCATGGAAGGGAGTGAGGAGCTCACGGAGCCAAGGCTAACAGAAGGGGGAAACCTACATCGACGTGGAGGACCCTAAAGACGCCGGAGGAATGAAGACATAGAGGGAGTAACGGATCGTCCGTCGAAAAGCCCGCAAAGCCTAGCATAAAACATCGAAGATCGAAGAGGAACCCGGAGAGGGTGGTTTTCATTCATGAGAATCAAGAGGGCGTGGCCCTACATATACATTACAAAAGCAAACCCCCAGATGGGGCCATGGACAAAAGGGAGAAGGAGAAAGAACCCCCAGGAGGAATGGGATACAAGAGAGACGAAAACATCCGGGCCTCAGACATTGGCCACTATCCCCAACCCTTTCCCCCAATACACCAAGCTCTCTCTCTCTTACTCTTGTTTCTTCCCGGTGGCCGTCGGACGGAGCACAGGCCGGGAGGGCCTCTTCTTCTCTTCTTTCTTCTCCTCTTTCTCCTGTGTGTGCCCTCTACTGTTGGAACCTCTTCTCCTCTCTCTGTTCGTCTCTTCTCTGTCTCTTCTTTGTTTTACCAGGAGGCTTTTATACTCCCAGCCACCGACGACTTCGAGCACGACCGTCGAAGGCGGGAAGCCGGCTGTGATGATGGGTTTGACCTGCCCCTGTACTGGCTGTCAGTGGGGTAGGCTACGTGGCCCAACGACCAGCTGCCACCTCAGACGGCTCCACTGCGCGCCAAGGATGTGTAGGGCATGGGCATCACGTCGCCCGTTGAAAGAGCTTCACCGCTGTGCCGTTGAAGGGCTGAACAAGCGTGCCGCTGTAGTGCCAAAAGAGCGTACCGCTGGAGCCCCAGATGGGCGTGCCGCTGAACGGCCTGAAGGGCGTGCCGCTGAAGACTGCTGAGGGCGTGCCGCTGAAGCCCCAAAGGGCCGTGCCGCTGAACGGCCTGAAGGGCGTGCCGCTGGGGACCCTACAGGGTGTGTCGCTGAAGACCCCCAGGGGGCGTGCCGTTGAACCCCAAAGGGGGTGTGCCGCTGAAGACCCCCCCCCCATGGGGGGTGTGCCGGTGAAGACCCCCCCCCATGGGGGTGTACCGGTGAAGACCCCCCCCCATGGGGGTGTGCCGCTGAAGACCCCCCCATGGGGTGTGCCGGTGAACCCCCTTGGGGGTGTGCCGGTGAACCCCCATAGGGGTGTGCCGGCGAGGGCCGCGGCAGGGTGTGCCGTTGAAGGGAGCGTGCCGCTGGGGCCTCAACTGGGCGTGCCGCTGAAGGGCTAAATGGGTGATTTTGAGCCCATTGTGAGCATGAGTTGTGGCCCATTTGATTTTCTTCGAAGCCCACGGGCTGTGGAGCCTTTTGTGCTTGATTTCCCCGGGGGTTTCTTCACTCGGCGCCGTTGTTGATGCTGGGCTGAGCATGACATTTTGGATGTGCAATTTTCGGTGTCCACAGCAGGCCATTCCATCTCCTTCATTGGCGCAAGCCATCCAGTCTCCCTCGCTTCAAGGACAAGCGAGCCAACAACCTCCCTCATTCCAATTCCCGTCACAATCTCAAACTCCCGGTGTTCCTCACACACCGTTTCAGCCAGGGCCAACTGTCGGTGGTCCGATAGTTCCCTCTCATTCCGGGTTTCCCCCTCAAGTCTCCGGGAGACAGTTTCTCCCCCAATGGCAAGTGCCACCTTCACCCCCAGAGGAGCTCGCCCAATCGCTCCTCAATAGGTTCAATCGCATGGACGAGCAGTTTCAAAACCTGAGAAGAATGGTGGACGTGAAAGCCACCCCGGAGGTTGCTTTGCCAATCCTCCCCGTCATTCATCTTCCTCCCTCCGAAATGCCCACGTACCGTAGATACAATGGTACCGGCAACCCCTTCATTCACCTCAAGGACTTCATGTATGAGTCCTCCTATTGGCAAAACGATCAGAGGTCCCTGGCATACCTCTTTCGGAGATCATTGGATGGTCCCGCGCTTGAGTGGTTCTATTCTCTGGAGCCCCGCGAGGCCGAGAATTTTGAAATAGTGCAGAGAAGGTTCTTGCAGAAATATAGGGATAGGGTCGGTCCCTCACTCTCCATTACCGACCTAGTGGCCGAAAAGATGAAACCCGACGAGGATTTTGTCCGATATGCTGATAGATGGAGGTCTCTGGCGGAAAGAATAAGGGATACCCTCTCCGAGCCCGAACAAGTGAAAATGATTGTGTCTAATGCAACCCCGCAGTTCAGACACGTCCTCGCCATGAATAAACTTACTACAATGGAGGAACTCTATGAAAGGGCCCGATACATCCAAACCCAGCTAAAAGACTCCCCCATCATGAACATGTTTGAGTCACCGAAGCCCAAAGTGGTCAGAAAGACAGGCGCTGGTGTCCCGGGCGGAGCTACAGAAGGGGTCGTGACAAATGAGCAAGTCAGTGCGGTCAACAATGCCAACTATGCAGTCAACCCAAGGCCTCAACAAATGCCCCGACTACCCCTTCAATCAGGTCCTTTCCCTCTCCGTCCTCCACCCCAAAATAATCCACCCCAGGATAATATGCCTCCATTACGCCAACCCCAGCAACAACAACCACAACCTCAGCAACAACAACCACCGCTTCAGTACAACCAAGTTCCACCCCCGGGGAACTATGGTCCCCAACAGCAACAAAGGAGGCCGCTCGGTCCTAAGAGAGCCTACTATCCACCATTGCCAGAAACCTTAGCAGATATTTTTAATGCCCTCATGGCATCAAACCAACTCGCCCTACCCAGAGAAAGGCCCGCGTGGCCCCCCAATGTTGATACCTCCAAATACTGCGTCTACCACAGGCAGCCGGGACACACAGTGGATTACTGCTTCCATATCAAAGATTACATCCATGATATGAATGATGAACATCAAATAGATTGGGATGAGATGAGACGGTACGTCGCGGCTCTCAAGGCTAGGAGACCTCCTCAGAGGCCACAGCAGCAGTTACAACAGCAGCAACAGCAGCAACCACAACAACAACAGCAGCCTCAGCAGGCCCCACAACAACAGCCCGACATGGGCATAATCCAGAATCCACTACCGGAGCACCAACAGCCCAATCATCAGGTTAACCCCATCTCCTCCTTCCCGGAAGTCGGGAGAGAGCAGGTGTGGCACCAGGAAAGTACCTCCATTCTTTATACCTCCAACCCTATCGTCATGCAACCCCCTCACCTTGCCCGGGTAGCACCTCTCTCTCATCAACCCGCATCGGTATCGCCTTCACCATTTCCACTACCATTACGCCCTCTCATCCGCACCCCGACCTCCTATCAACCGACACTTTCTACTACGCCTTCACACCCTCTCACCTTCTCCCACTCCCCCACTTTACCATCCACCTCTACCACATTTACCCCTACGCCTTCTAAACCCCTTATCATCCGTCCACCATATATAACCCCGTCTTTCTCCACCACATCACCACTAATGCCTTCAAAACCACTCATCACCCACCATCCACCTCAAAACCTTTACCCGTTTCAAACCTTACCTCCACCTCCACCTTCCAAACCCCTTATCCTTCATAATCCGCGCGATATCCCCTCTACCTCCGCCATGCCTCCACCTAACAAACCCCTCATCAGAATCCCTGCTCCCGTCATCACCCCTGCTTCATCAACCATTCCTCCACTACTACCCCTCAAACCCCTGTTAAAACCCACTGCTACCCCCACAGAGGTACAAAAGCCGCAGGCAATGGTGCTCCGGAGTGGAAGGATTTTCCACAGGGTTTTCCCCCACAACAGTCAGAATCCCGAGCAATCTCAGCCAGAGAAGGATGATGCAGAACAACCAGAAAGAGCTATCCCTGGAACACAGTATGATCTACTGAAACACTTGGACAAGACGCCTGCCCGGATCTCCATCCTAGAGCTACTTCAAAGATCCACATCCCACCAGGCGGCCTTGATGGAATATCTTCAAAAGGTCATGGTTAATGAAGACCTCCCCGTGGAGAAGATTTCGACCGTCCTGACCCCAATAGACACACAACCGGCCATCATGTTCCACAACTACGAGCTCGCTCCCAAGGAAGCTCGGAAATATGCATTGTGCATTTCAATAAAAATTAATGGGGTATCCATAAACCCGTGTCTTGTGGACACGGGTGCATCCATAAATGTGATCTCCATGAGCACTCTTCAGTTGTGTGGGGTCAACGAGGAACAAATAAGACCTTCCTCGATCACGGTCACGGCTTATGACAATAGCAAAAGGCCGCCGCAGGGGATGATTATTCTGAAGGCAGAACTAGGCCCCATGTCAATTCCCACGGAATTCCATGTCCTCGACATGGACCCTACATTCAAGGCTATACTGGGTCGCCCTTACATCGAAGCCATGGACGCTGTGCCTTCCACCAACCATCAGTGCATGAAGTTTCCTTACAATGGGAGAATTATTAAAGTGGTCAGTACACCGGTCCTTCACACAGTGGATGCTATCAACACCTCTCTGCCCTCCGTTTGGCCATCTCATCGGCCCATATTATCACTGCTGGACGTGCGTGATCCATCTCACATTCCACTAGCACCAAAGGAGCCGGTCAGGGCAACCGCAACATCATGTCTCCCTTTTCACTCCAAAGGTTGGGAGATTATGAGGAACATCGGCTATCAACAAGGAAAGGGTCTGGGCGCACAGTCACAGGGTATGCTCAAACCGCCAAAGGAAATTAGGCCGAATCGCAGGTTTGGCCTAGGCTTCAAAGGACCGTTCAAGGCAGATTGGAAGCCCCTCACGTGGACTCTATCAAACCACTTCAACAGAGGACCCGTTGTTCAGATGGGAGATCACCCACGAGAAGCACATGGGGATCACATGCTGTATATTTGGCTGAAAAATATCCGAGGATCACCAAAAGAGGCAAGATCAAAGATCCGGAATGCGAGTGGGACAAATGGTTCGACATACGGGACATTTCCGTTGCACTGGAAAGGATGTTCTCGTCTCCACCGCTTGAAGGACCACCACTGATCTCCGAAATACCAGAGAATATTACCACTCTTGCCAAGGTTCCAAACTATCCTCGTCCTCGCCAGAAGGACTCTGTCATCGACGGATCTTCATCCGTCCTCAACATTGCCGTCGACGGCTCATTAGCCGCCATCCTCTCCATCCACTCGTCTCAGCCTTTGCTGATATCTTCTTCCTGGGCCAGACAATTGTCTGATGATCTTCCCAGGTCCCCTTCTTTGCTTACATACCTACGCGGGCTTTTCAACCCGCGCCAGGTCTTCAACCATGATCTGCTCTACGAGCCCCACAATCCTCTAGCCATAACCACTTTCCTCTCTCCTCCAATCTCTTTTCACTGCTTTGTCATTAAAAATGAAAACGAAAAAAAAACGTCAATTTTCAAACTCTCCAACAACACATCTTCGTTGAGGAAACCTCCTACATCTCCCACGGGTGCGTACCGCCTTGCGGACCACCCGTCCAAGGTCCGATGAGCGACCTTTTCTACCCCTCCTCTGAGGGGTCTTCTCCTGTACATTCTACACCATCCTCCTCATCTTCCTCTTCTTCTGTAAATATTGTCAGTCAATCTAGGAATGATAGGCCAAGGGTAGTACCTAGGAAGAAATCCAAGGGTAGGCAGATCCCTCGTCGATTCCTTCTGGATTTGGCCGCCAGGTGTCAGGCCCTTCTTGCCATCCCCCAGTTGTTAGAAAATCCCATCCAGCTACCCGAAATAGAATGCGAGGGCGACTGTGCATCTGATGAAGGGTATGGAGTCTACGAGATCACGATGAAGAATGCCCCACTGAAGATGAGGGTGAAGAATATGAGGATGCGGCGGGCGCATACGCTAGTGGAATGAGGAGATTCGACGAGCCGTCAACCGCCGTAGAAGAATCCACCAAAGAAGTCAACTTGGGAACTGAGGAAGACCCTAGGATCATCCTCATAAGTGACAACCTACCACCCTCTGAAGAAGAGGCATTAATTGAGGTTCTCAAGGAATATAAGGACACGTTTGCATGGAGCTACGAGGATATGCCGGGTCTGGATTCAACCTTGGTCGAACACCGTTTAACCCTAAAACCAGGGTCCATCTCGGTAAAACAAAGGTTAAGGCGTTTCCACCCTCAGATGGCTTTGAAAATGAAAGAAGAGGTCGATAAGCTCCACAAAGCCAGGTTCATTAGAGTCGTTCTTTATCCTCAATGGGTGGCGAACATTGTCCCGGTCATGAAGAAAGATGGGAAAGTCAGGATTTGCATTGACTTCCGGGACCTTAACCGCGCGTGTCCAAAGGATGATTTTCCCTTACCTCACATTGATGTGTTGATTGATAACACGGCAGGTTATGAAACCCTCTCATTCATGGATGGATTTTCGGGATACAATCAAATTCGTTTGGCAGAAGAGGATCAGGAAAAGACGTCATTCACTACCCCTTGGGGAACATATTGTTACGTGGTCATGCCGTTTGGGTTAAAGAATGCTGGAGCTACTTACCAAAGAGCGATGATGGCCATATTTCATGACATGATGCACATATATCTGGAAGTGTATGTGGATGACTTATTGGTGAAATCAAGGACCAGGATGGAACATCCAGAAGTTTTGGCTAAGGTCTTGCAAAGGTCAAGAGAATTCCAATTGAAAATGAACCCGAAAAAGTGTGTGTTTGGTGTGTCGTCGGGTAAATTGCTGGGGTTCATTGTGAGTAAAAGAGGGATCGAGATAGATCCCGACAAAGCCAAGGCTATCAGGGATATGCCGCCTCCCAAGAATTTGAGGGAAGTCCGAGGTTTAATCGGCAGGCTGCAGTTTATTCGTCGGTTTGTGTCTCAACATTCACAAAGGTGTAGACCTCTCTACGAGTTGACCAAGCCAGGAGTAGAATTCCACTGGAATTCTAAATGTCAGAAAGCTTTTGAAGGGTTGAAGGAATATCTGGCTAGTCCACCCGTTCTCATTCCACCTAAACCAGAAAAACCTCTGATCCTTTACATCTCAGTCTTGGATGACTCCGTGGGAGCCGTCCTCGCACAAGCTGATGAAGAAGGCAAGGAACGGGCAACCTATTACTTGTCCAAACTTCTCAATCCCTGTGAGCAGAAGTACACCGGCATGGAGAAAACCTGTGCTGCCCTCGTTTGGGTAGTGCAGAAATTGAAGCACTACTTCTTGGCTCACGAAGTCCACTTGATTGCTCGAATGAATCCTATCAAATTCCTTCTGGAGAAAGCCGTCCTTACGGATAGGCTAGCACGCTGGCAAAGTTTTCTCTCTCAGTTCGACATCACCTACATCCAGCAAAAGGCGATTAAAGGTTATGCCATAGCCGAGCATCTCGCTCACCATCCTCTTCCCAAGTTCGATCCCGTCCAATCAGAGTTTCCAGATGAGGAACTAATGTCCATCAACCAATCAGATGAGCCAATGTGGACGCTATATTTTGATGGAGCTCTGAATTCTCAAGGGAGAGGAATCGGCATCGCCCTCCTGTCGCCGGAAGGCCTCACATTCCCATTGGCATACCAGCTCAAATTTCCAGTCACCAACAATATAGCCGAATATGAAGCTCTTCTAGCTGGCCTAGGACTCGCTCATTCTTTTCGTATCACTGAGTTGCGAGTCGTAGGTGATAGTCAACTCATCCTTCGCCAGGTACTCACTAAGTATCGCACTCGCGATCCCAAACTCAAGCCATACCAAGAACTCACTGCTGCCTTTGCCAAACTGTTCACAAAACTGATCTTTGTTCATATCCCTCGTCATCAGAATATTCTCGCCGATGCCCTCGCCTCATTGGCATCATCCATAAGGTTCCCTCTAGGAAGATGGTTTAAGTCCATTTCCATCTACAAACTTCACGCCCCTGCAGTCGATGATGCTTCCTACGTAAACATCAAAGACAGGATAGCAAGGAAGATCCTGCAGGAAGATATCCTTGAGAAGAGGGAGCTCATGTTGGCAGAGGCCGAAGAAGAACTGGCTGATGAAGAGAAACCATGGTTCTATGAAATTGTCAAATATTGCCAAGATCAGTCTTATCCTGAAGGGGCCACCACAGAGGACAAGAAAGCCATAAGAAGGGTGGCTCAGAAATACACATTGATTGGAGGTCTACTCTATAGGAGGAGCCTTACTGGTATTCTGTTAAGATGTCTTGGTGACGATGAGGTTTGGAAATGTGTAGAAGAGACGCACTCGGGTGTGTGCGGTGGCCACGTGAATAGTCAGATGCTCGCCAAGAAGATCATTCGTCAAGGCTTTTATTGGCCCACTATGGAAGAGGATTGTGCTGTCTATGTCCGTAGGTGTGTCAAGTGTCAACTTCACGCCGATAAAATCCATTCACCATCTTCCTCACTTCATCCAATATCCTCCCCATGGCCTTTCTCCATGTGGGCATTCGACATCATTGGTCCCCTAGGTGATCCCAATTCCCTCACCAAGCAGAAATCTTTCATCCTTACTGCGACGGAATACTTCACCAAATGGGCCGAAGCCGAAGCTTACGCGGAAATCAAGGCGTCAACAGTCTGCAAGTTCATCATGAAGAACATTCTCGCCAGATTCGGCATCCCAAGCACGATCGTCACCGACAATGGGCCACAATTCATTTCTCAGGACCTACAGGACCTCTGCAAAAGGTACGCAATTGCATTGCATCATTCATCGCCTTATTACCCACAAGGTAACGGCCAAGCGGAGGCCACCAATAAAACATTGCTCAAAATCATCAAAAAAACCTGCGAGTCTAGTAAGTTTTCAGACTGGCCAGAAAAGCTTATCGAAGCCCTATGGGCCTATCGCACCTCAATCCGTACCCCCACCGGGCAGACTCCATTTGCCCTCACTTATGGTATGGAAGCGGTAGTCCCGTACGAGACTCTGATCCCTTCTCTCAGGGTACAATTGGATGAGGAATTTCCCCTCGACGATCGTCGTAATTCACTCCTCGCCCAGTTGGAACTCTTGGATGAGAAGCGGCTGGCCGCCGCCGAACACGCGCGTGTGTATCAAAATAGACTCGCTCGCTTTTACCAAAAGAAAGTCGTTGAGAGAAAATTCAAAGTCGGTGAGATGGTCGTAAAAAGAATTTTTGTCAAACCTGGAGGGCCGCGTTCTAAGCTCCAACCCAATTGGGAAGGACCATTTGTAATTCAAGCCGTGTACCCTGGCAACGCCTACAAGCTAATCAACGCCGAAGGGACCGAGTTATCCCACCCTTGGAATGGGCTTTATCTTAAGAAATACTACCCTTAGCACAAAACAAACAAAAAAAATGATGAAAAGATAAAAAAAAAACAAAAAAAATATCAAAATTAAAGAAATACTGAAAACCATTAAAAATATGGAAAATTCAAAACGCCGATGCCTGGCAGTCACCATGTAGTTAAGTCCCTGCATCTAACCTTCATGTTAGGATAGGGCCCATTAAGGCTTGGTAGGCACCGGGTCTTGGTTTGCCAGAACCGTGGAGACCCCTGTCCGGCCACGTCGGCCTATGCTCGCTCGAAGGAAGCTAACATGTGTTCACTTATGTATTTTATTCAAAAAAGTTGGTAGCATCACCTACGGTAGGGCCACACCTAGAATATCTTCGGAAGCTGTAATCTTTATTCTTTTCTCTTCGACCAAATGAGACAGTCGGCGCCCTTAAAACGCTGAGCATGAGAAACCGAAACTCAAACCCCAAGGACAAGAGTAGGATCCATTTCCTCGAGCATCGATCATAGCACGAGAAGAGGGCAGTGTCCTCGCAGGCATACGAAAAGGGAGCCCACAAATGTCAAACGACTATATCTCCCTCACAAAAAATATACAAAGTCAAAATCAAGAGAAAAGCCTGGTCGTGACCGTGCCTGGTGCGATAAACGGAACCCCTCAAAGTAAAAATCTGAATCCACAAAGGGGGGCCGTGGAATGTAAATGCTCGAGATTTGGTCCGAAGTTGTCCGAAAGGAAAGAGTTAATGGGCCCTTATTCGCTCGCCGGGTTAACGGCTTTGCCGGTCCTCTCAGGAGGTTTATCCCCTACACTCTTCCTTCTCCCTCTAAAGATGAAGGTTCGATGGAGTTTCTGAAAGGTGAAAACTGCCCAGGGTCTGCGACCTTATTTTAATATACACATTTTGGTTGCCTACTTTGAAAAGTAAAAGCTATCGCTGCGAAGGAGTCTCCGTGTTTCTGGCTGGTCAAGACCCCTGTTTACCACCTTGATGTCTTCTTGTTTAACCTCGGGCTTAGGCCAATGCAAGCGCGTCACCTATGGGTGCGACGGCGTCTGATTCCGGGTCAGCGTCGCGCGGTTGGTCGTTAGGGTTCCAGGGTGTTCCATCTTATACCATCTAGAGTTGTGAGGAAACAGACCCGGGTCGGGCAAATCATTTACCTCAAACACCTTTTGGGTGAATCCCTGTGGTCGGAAGCAACTGGGAGCCTAAGCATGGCATGACGGTATTGTCATCAGGGTAAGTCTTAGCCGGCGGGATCGTCATTCGAGGGGTCTAGAGGCCCAAATCAACCTAGATGTGCACTTAAGATACCTGGGAGGTTAGTAAGAAACCCCTGTCTCACGTAGGTTAGGTGCCATTTGGGTGCTTGCCGGGCGTTAGCAATAAAAAAAATTGAAATGATAAAAGCACAAAAAAATGGAAAAGAGAAATGTACATATTTGCAAACAAAAAAATTTTTTTATGATAAAATAAAAAAAATGTCAAATATAAAAAGAAAACAAATCAATTTTGCATGATTGCATTTACGTGCATCATCTCATTTTTAATATCGCTTGCATTCGTGTGCTTGCCTGTCGCATTTATCATCACCGCATCTTTCCCTTGCCTTCGTTAAATAAAGGCTTGGCCCCTTGACCAGTTATCAAGGACAGTCACAGTGACCATTTGCTTATTGAGCAAGGGGCCAAGTCAGAACAGAAATTCTGATTTGTTTGTTTCAGTGATATGTGCAGGGATTCAGGTAACTGAAGCAAAGGTGAAAAACAAACAAACCAAACCTTGTGTTTTATTCCAAAAAAACCAAAAAAATTTACATCAAGTTCCGCCCTCTCCGGGCAAAACACTCTCAAAGGTACTACCCAACTACGAAAAGCGGTACTCCTGCCGCTCTGTACTCCTCTTCCTATTCCCACATCCCGGCGTTGATCCACGGAAGTAGCAGAGAAGCTACCAACACGAAAGCCACGCTCTCGTGCTTTTCGGTAGCGCTCCTCACCATCTCTCAACCACTGTTCAGCAAGACCAAGGCCGATTCGGAGTTCGAATAGTTGGGCCTCCATGGCCCTTCGCTCCTCCCTTTCAGCCAAACTGTTGACTCTTTCTCTCTCTGCGTTTCTTTCCCTCTCTGCCCGTTCTCTCTCACGGTCTTCCCTCTCCAACTGGAGAGTGATCCTCAGTTCCATAGCATCCCTGGATGAGTCGTCATCAGGATGACGCCGCAGTTCCCTCTCCAGTTCTGCTATCCTAGCCTCCTTCTGCGCAGCTTGGGCAAGCGCTTCTTCCGTCTCCTTTTCCTGCCGAGTGTACCATCTCAGATACGCGATAAGGCGTAAACAAAGAGAACTCAACGCTGAAACTTTTACCTGTATACGGAGCATCCCTTCTGCCTCCGCAGCACGCTGCGTGGCGTGAGCAAGTTGCTCATGAAGCGAGTCAAGTTCTGAGGTGGGAATCCACAAGCTGGAAGAGGCACCACCTACTCCCATCGCTGGGGAGGCCGCGCCAATCTGGGCATGCTACGACCATGTGAATTAACAGCCAACATCTGGAATCTGGGGTTTTAATTAGGAACGTACTGTACACCTACCAAGGCGCTCGTAGCTCCGCGGGCATCGCCCAACTGTTGTTCCATCTCTGCCAAGCGAGTTCGTAAATTCGCTATCATGGCATCCCGGACATCCTGCAGTCTTACAAGTCAGCATTTTCACCAGAAAAACTAAGAAAAGGAGAAAGAAGAGAAGAGAAAAAGGGGAAACCTACCTCCGCAAGTCCCCTGGGTTGGAACCGTTCTGCGTACTTTGTCCTATATAGACGCAAGTAGTCCTCGCTGTCCCGCGCCTGTGATTCTACAATCGTGCCACCCCGTTGCCAGTCCTCATACTGTTCGGGGAATCGCACGCGCCAGTCAATGCAAGTCGCCGGTCCCCGCGTCTTTCTCCCGACACGAGGTGGCGTAGCTGAATCCACCCATTCTTGAGCCAGTCCTAAAGTCCTCATAATTAATCGTAGCCGAAGCGGCTCGATTTCATTCAGGCAGTGCATCCATAGTTCCCGTCCGAACCGGGCACGACTTGCTAGAACCCACGGCTGGTTGGCATCGACCATGTCTGAGTAGGGTCTCCAGTTTACCATCGCTGTAGGGAACTCCTGTAGCTCCCGCCTTAACACCATCAGTTGGTAGGTTAGGGGTGCCGCACTCATGACGGGTTCCCACCGCCTGGCTAGCGGTACCATCACGGGTCGCCAATGTCGAGCTCTCCCCATAGGGAGGTAATAATAACTCCATAGCTGCTCGGCGCAGGTCATCAGCACCTTGCAAAAATAACAAAAAAAATACAAAACAAGTAAAACCAAAAAAATACCTGGATGAATGGTGTGAAACCACTCACAGTCATCTCACGATCCGTTTCTTGGAATAGGCCTGCAAACAAGTGCGCCAGCATAGCAGCTCCCCAGGCATAGTACCCTACTCTTTCAAGGTCTGACAGCAGCTCCAGAAAGTAACATTGGATACCGTCCCCTTTCGAGCTCAGTACCAATCTCCCCAAAAGGAAGAGGGGAAATCTCCTCAAATCTATGTTACATCTTTCCCAGTTGCCGAAATCTGTGCAATACACGGCATGGCATCCTGTTTCTATCCTTTCCATGAACTCTTCTGAGGATTCGTCATCCCGCCGATGAGTGTCGGTGAGCCCTAATGCATCCATGAGGGACGCCCTAGATACCGACCTGTTTTTTCGACCATCTAGGTCCAAACCCAGTAACTTCTGGGCACCTTCTCGGTAGTCCGCGTAAGTGACTCCGGTCACTGCCTCGCCATCCACCTTGAGACTCGTAATTCGGACCACATCTTCCAAGCTGGGCACCATGTGTCCCCAGGGCATCAGAAATGCCCGGCTCACTGGGTCCCATCTCTCACACAAGGCTTGGATCAGGACTAGGTCAAGCTGGATCGGCTCGATCCGAAGGAAGGTACCAAATCCCATCACGTCTAGCCTCGGCTTCTGAAAATCTGGGAGGCCCCTGTACGCTGCTACTACCAACTCCCATAAGATTTGTGATTTCATCACAACCTACACATACCTGGAATGGGGGTGAGGTTTGGTCAGAAGAAAGGAAGAAAAAATGAGAAAAGGGCAAGAAAACTTGGCTTACGAGTTGTGATTGGGCCCTTTCGCTGAAGTGCCCTTCAAAGTCTGAAAGCCTCCTGGAACTACTACCACTGGACCTGCTTCTCTTCGAGGAATGGGAAGATTCGCCCTCCATCCAACTCTCAGAATTTTGAACTCCTCCTCTCCCGTGAGAACTTGTGCTCCTCGAGTTATTCCTCGATATACCTGGGAAGATAAAAGGGACAAGAATTTATAGAAATGGAAGGAGTGCGGGCCAAGATTGCCTCCATCACCTGTCGATGATAGCCCTCGCAATAAGACACCGGCCAAGCGGCCCCATGTGTCGCTTCACCACTCGCACAGGGTGATTGACTGGACGAAGAATAGGACGAATAGCCCCTATGTTGTCTAGGGATACCCTATCATGTTTTGGAGGACGCCCGCAAAATTTGGCACAACATCCGGGAAAAGGAACTAGGGCCGTCAGTATTGACTTCGACGGCAGATTCCCGTGGAAAATGGTCACAACAAGACGTGATTCTCCGCTCGAGGCGGAGTCTCGACAGATCCGTCACATGGGAACAGTGCAAAGGAGAAGAAGTGTAGGGAAGAAGGAACGCACAAGAGGACAAACAAGCATCAGAAAATCAAATCACTCCATTCATAATTCTACATAAGCTGTCAAAAATATCATAAACATAAAGAGGTGACGGGTCCACTAGCCCGCCAATCCTCACCATCACTCATCTCTCCGGGCACTCTCCTCCTCTCCCCCGAGGTGAGGGTCCCTCAGAAGCCTCCGGGATCCCCGTGCAGTAGCACCTGCCTCGCCTCTGGGCGCCTGCTCCGCAGCAGTGACTCGCTGCTCCTCCCCTGGCGTGGCGAAGAAGCCACTGGCGGCAAAGCGACCGGACTGGCGGAGTCGCTCCCCGAACTCTCGCGCTCTCTCGTAGCGCGTCTCCATCCCTCCTAGCCTCTGCACGACGGCCTGAAGGCCCAGCTGGAGCTCCCTCACTTGGGCCTCCAAGGCCCTCCTCTCGGTCAGATCCCGCTGTCGCTCGGACCTTCTCTCGGCTTTCTCTCTCTCTACCTCTCTCCTCATCATCTGCAGAAGAACCCTTAACTCCAGGATGTCTGGAGAAGGTCTCTCCTCACCACGATGCCGCAGCTCCGCTACAGTCGCCACCCAGGCGTCACGCTCCTCTTCCGCCCGGGTCGCACGGGCCACCGCACCGGCAAGTTGCTCCCGGAGGGAAGCAATCTCGAGAAAAGGGGCCGAGGAGCTAGAAGATCCGCCAGCCGCTCCCACCGTCGCTGTCTGCTGGGCACGCTGGAACAAAATAAACAACGGCCGTCAGTGAAACTCCAAAATCTGAAGTTAAAAGGGGCGGCACGTAACTTACCAGGAGCGACAGCTCATGTTGAGCGACGGCCAGTTGCCGCCTAGTCTCTGACAGCTGGGCGCGCGAGCCGCCGATGCCACGTGTGTCCCCAGCTTGGGGAAGCCCCGCGTAACTCTCTCTCTGCCGCCACAGGAAGTCGGCACTGTCCTGCACCAGTACACCCCCTTGCTGTCCAGGGAGACGTACGGGCCAGTCCTCGAGCCTCGCCTTGCCGCGACTCTCCCTTCTGACGCGGCTCGGCTCGTCCGCACTCGCCCACTCATCGGCCAGGCCCAGGGTCCTTGCCATGTCCTGCACCAAGAAAGGGGTCCCATATCAGTCAAAAGGAACGCGTCCCCTGTCTAGGACGCGTCCATCATTTGAGTGCAACACTCGCCGAACCCTTTCCTCCTCACGCGGCTCGCTTCAAAACCCAAAATGAATTAAAAGAGGAAGAGATCGGAGGACCTACCGGACCGTGTTCACCTCCTCCCACGCCATCGGGACCCTCGGGTCCCTCGGGGCCCGAAGCGGCCCTTCCTCCTCCATGGACGCAGTTCCGTGCTCGGGCGCGTCCCTCCTTGGGCGAGGATTTCCTCGTCCCTCTCCACCTTCACCACGGTCGGGCCCACCGAACTCCATCGATCAAAAGAGGAGGAAGACGAAAAAGGGGCAAGCGCGTTTTGGCGGAAGGCGGGCTCGTTTGCGGGTAAGGCACGGAAGAAGAAAGGACCACCCGTCGCTTTAAATTTAAAATCAAGGATTAAGACGCATCCTCGCGCCTGGACGCGCCCAAAAGGGGGAAAAGGAAACAAAATCCCCCCGTGCAAAGCGTAGTTCCCCGCTGTTCAGGGCAAGGTCTCGCGGAGCGTGCCTCAAGGGACAACTCAGTGCAAAAAAGAAAGTGTGGGAGAGAGAAAAGTACACACAACACAAAAGCCATTTCCATTTCATATAATAGCCGAAAGCACATCATACAGTGAGAAGGGTGACGTACAAGCAACTCTCTAACTCTCACCGTCACCCTCCTGGTCATCTCCTTCCTCCCTCCTCTGACGGAGATCCCTAGGGGGCCTCCGCGACCTCTGTGAACCCTGAGAAGCCGTGCTCGCCTCGCCCTGCGGTGGCACTCCAGCCTCGAAGGCGCGACGACGCTCCTCGGCCGAAGAAACCATATAGCTGCCCATGGAAAAAGAACCAGACTGACGAAGTCGCGCCCCGCGTTCCTTCGCCCTCTGGTACCGCTCCTCGCTCTCCCGAAGCCTCCCCTCCGCCGTGCCAAGACTCAATCGGAGCTCCAGCAGCTGGGCCTCCAGAGCCCTCCTCTCGGTCTGATCCCGCTGTCGCTCCTCCCTCTCTCTCTCCCTCTCCTCTCTCTCTCTCACTGCCTCCCTCCTCGACAACTCGAGGGCGATCCGCAGATCTAGCACGTCACGAGGGAGCTCCTCAGCCTCTCGTCGACGCTCCTCCTCCAGCTCCACAATCCGGGCGTCACGCTCCACAATCCGGGCGTCACGCTCCGCCACCCGAGCGTCGCGCTCCTGCTCGGCACGAACAGCACGCGCCAGGGCCTCTCGGATCTCGGCCACCTGTCAAGGCACGCATGCACCGTAAGAGAACAGTGATAGAAGGAAAGTAGCTAGAAAAGGGTCGCGACCAAGCAAGCACTCACTCGAGCCTCGCGGTCACGCTCGGCCTCCTCAACCCGAGCCACCGCGTACTCCAGCTGCTCCTGGAGGGCAGAAACCTCCGGAGGAGGGCCCCGCGAACTGGAACCCGCTCCACCAGCCATCCCGGCTGCCGCTGTCTGGTGGGCCCGCTGAAACACGGGGCAAACGTCAGTCAAAGGCTAAGCATCAAAAATCCAGGTCACAAAAAAAAATGCATTGCATAGACTCACCAGGATCTCCAACTCCTATCGGATGGCCACCAACTGTCGCCTGGCGTCCGCCAACTGGGCCCGCAGGTCAGCGATCATGGTATCACGAGCATCCTGCATTACACATAAGTTAGTATCCCATGCATATACATATAGAAAGGTGGAGCAGTTTCATTTCACTTACCCCTGCCATACCACCCAAGGAGAGGCGGTCCCCGTACGTAGCTCGGTACCGTCTCATGTAGTCTGTGCTGTCCTGTACGTGGGACACTACTGGGACCCCGCCCTGCTGCCAGTCCTGGTACTGTGCTGGGAAGCGCGTACGCCAGTCCACGATCTTCGCCTTCCCCTTGGTCTTCCGCCCAATGCGGGCCGGCGCATCTACGTCTACCCACTCCTGGGCCAGCCCCAACGTCCTCATGACCAGTCTAAGCCGCAGCGGCTCAATCTCGTTCAGGCAATGGACCCACACGTCCCGCCTGAAGCGAGGAAGACCCGCTACAACCCAGGGCTGGCCAGCATCGCCCATGCCCAGGTAGGGCCTCCACACCACCTGCATCACCATACATACATCATGTTAGTTACCATTCAGTCACATGCATAAACACACAAAAAATCATACGCATCATACCATGGCCTCGGGATACTCGCTTAGCTCCCGACGAAGTGACGCCAGCTGGTAGCCGTGGGGTGCTGCAACCACGACCGGCCTCCACTGCCGCGCCAGAGGCACGGCCCTCCTGTTCCCATGCCTAGCCCTCCCCATCGGGAAATAGTAATAGCTCCACACCTGCATCCATCATACATCATTAGTACAATAATTACATATTTAACTGTGAGAATGCATAAATAAAATGTTTACCTGGAGGAAAGGTGCGAAGCCGCTGACTGTCGTCTCCTTCTCCGAAGTCTGGGAGAGATCGGCAATCAGATGGGCAAGCAGAGCCGCTCCCCACGCATAGTGCCCCACTCTGTCCAGATCCGCCAAGATCCCGAGGAAACGGCAGTGGATGCCATCCCCCTTCGTCCCCAGCAGAAGGCGGCCCAGGAAGAAGAAAAGGAACCTCCGAAGGTCTAGATCCACCAGCTCCCGCTCGCTCGGGTCCTGGGTGAAAGCAGCACGAGCATCCCCCTCCAGTCGAGCCAAGAACTCTGCTCCAGTCTCGCTAACCCGCTGACGCGGGTCGACGAATCCGAGCGCCTCCATGATCTCCACTCGGCCGACTACCCTGCTGTCTCTATCAGTCACGCTCGTCTCTAACCACAGCAGGTCCAGGGCACTCTCTCGGTAGTCGGGGTAGGTGACCCCGCTGACTGCCTCTCCGTCAACTCGTAGCCCGGTGATCCGAGCCACGTCCTCCAGCGTCGGCACCATGTGCCCCCAGGGCATCAGAAACGCCCGGCTCGGTGCGTGCCACCGCTCCCTCAGTGCCTGGATAAGAGGAAGGTCGAGCCGGAAGGGCTCGATCCTAAGGAAAGCTCCAAAGACCATGGCATCCACACGCGCCCTCTGGAAATCCGGCAGCCCACGGTATGCTGCCACCACCAAGGACCAGCTGATCCGGCCCTTCATCACGCCCTGCAAACCACAAAACCAACAAAGAACACATCAGCATCATGAACAGTCATAAAATAATAACACTGTATATATACTACTTATTCTTTTATTTTATTTTTTACATTTTTAAAAAAAAATTTATATTTTCTTGAGGAGGCGTCCAGGCCCCTGGACGCCTCCTCTTTTTTTCCTTTATTTTGTTTTTTTTAGAAAAAAGAAAAACAAAGCCAAAACAAGAAAAATATATTAAAAATATATATATTATAATGGAGGCGTCCTGGAGCCAGGACGCCTCCTCATTTTTATTACTTTTCATAAATAAATAAATAACCAAAAATAAAAAGAAAACGTGGAGGCGTCCAGGCCCCTGGACGCCTCCTTCTCTCACTACCCGCCTTTCTCTCACAGCCTCTCGCACACCCATTTTAGCCTATTGAACCACAAAGTGAGAATTCCGAGGTACTTACCGGGTCGTGATCGTCCTCTCCCGCGTCACCAGCATCCGCAGCGGCCTCCGCGGCCAGGAGAGGCACCTCTATCTCCTCCCCCGCAGCAACCTCCTCTGCTGCGGCCTCCTCGGCATCATCCCTCAACCTCCTCGCACGACGAGCCAGTCGTTTCCGCTTCTCTGGACCCTGACTCGATCCTCCTCGCTCCATTGGGACTAAGAATGGGTCGTTTGGAGTGGCTGGACGGTCGGAATGAACAGTATAAGTGAACAGGGGGGAGCCCCCCCCTATATATAGAATGACCTGTTATTGGGGCGTCCAGGCGCCTGGACGCCCCCACAAAATTTTTTTTTTTTCAAAAATTCAAAAACATAGGGGCGTCCAGGCGCCTGGACGCCCCCAAAAATAAAATAAATAAAAAAAATATAATAAAAAAAATAAAAGAAAAATCAAAATAGGGGCATCCAGGACCCTGGACGCCCCCAAAAATAAATTGTCAAAAAAAATAAAATAATAATAATAAAATAATAAAATAAAATTAGGGGCGTCCAGGCCCCTGGACGCCCCCATAATAAAAAATTTTCAAAAAAATATATTTATATAAGAATATGTATATAATCCAAACAAAATAAAAAATACAAAGAAAAAGAAAAACCATTAAAAAAAAGATAATAATTAAGGGGACGGGGGTCCGAAACATCCAAATGCCAAATTTTATTCCATCAGAAAAGCAGAGTGAACTACATCAGGGGCTTAGGCGCTTTAGGCCTTAACTTCCCCAGTTCGGTTACATAAGCCCTCCACGGCTCACATTCCTCCACCACGTGCGCTAAGGCCTTTCCCGCAACACTTGTCTTCCAGGGAGCTTTAATGGCCTTCGCTTCCTTCGCGTCCGCTTCAGTGCCCAACTCCCTTTTCTTCAAAGGAACAATGCCAGTCGGTGGCGGGAACGAATGGCGTGGGATGCCAATCTGGAGACAGCACCGATGCGCACTGTAAAGGACGAACTCGGTCGCGCCGATCAGTTGAAGATCAACTTCGGGGGAAGACCTCATGAGGAGATCTAGCAAAAGCAAACATGCCGGTGCGCAAGTAAAGAAGCCTTGTGTCACGGTGCGGAAGTGAGACTGCCAGTCTTCACGTTTCTTCAGTCACGGAACGCGGTTCACTACAGTACCACCGAAGCCTAACACGTCGGCTATGTGGTGAAGCGGGCTTTGTTGGAAGAGCTTCGAAGCGGTTGGCATTCCCTCGCGGTGGTCGAATTTGAAATGCAAATCCAGCCAGCAATTTAAGACAAGTGCACAACCAAATGGAGGCTTACCCATGCTCGAGGCAGTAAGGCCACTATACAGGTAGGCGAGGACAGCGGGTCCCACCCTCTTTCCACGCCAAATCCCACAGATAGCACTCAGTTGGTCTTCCTCCACTATGTTGTCGGTATAAGGAAACAAGAGAGCACCCGCCAGACAGATAGTGAACCCCTTCATGATTCTCTCCAAATAGTCATCGTCTGGTGACCCTCTCAGGGCGTTCATGACCCACTCCGCAAGCTTTTGGAGATCGATCCCCTTCTGAGTACGGACCTTTCTAGCTGCGTCGGGCGGCATGAAGCTTCCAAGGACGCTTTCAGAAGTACCCCGTGTCAGCATCCGCATAGCCTTCACCTTCCCGTCACTCTTGAATTTCTTCAAACCAAGCAGAAGTTCCACCTCCTCGAGGAGGATGGTCACCTCGAAGGTCGGGAAGATAAAAGTGTGGGTCTGGGGATGCCAGACCTCCACTAGTGCGCCCATAGCCGCCCAGTCCATACGAATCTTCTCGTAATGCTTGGCGTGAATAAGGAGCCCCTGCAGATGCCACTTCGAGAGTATGGCCCTCATGCCAATGGAGATATTGGAAGTCAGCTTTGAAAGCCATGGCAGCTTGGAAAACTTCCTCGGGCCTGGGAAGAGTGGATATGGCTGGGAGAGGAAAGAAGAAGAAATGAAGGAAGTAAGAAGAAGGTTCACGTGCAGAAATTTGAAAAGAGTCGGCTTACCATATGCGACATGATCGTCCCACTCAGATGACCCTCGAGGTCGGAAAGTCGCCTAATCTCGCTGCTAGGCTTGCTCCTCTTCATAACGCGGGAAGACTCTCCTTCCATCCTGAAATCTCTAAATTCTCCTCTCCTTCCTCTCCTGAGCTTCCAAAACCCACCTTGGTGCATTTGGATGAGCTAGCCTAAGGGGAGTTCTTATAGGAAGGGGAGGGTGCTACAAGACAGAACATGTCACATCAGTGGTCATTGTCAAGATTTTGTCTGGATCTCCTTTGAACTGTGGTGCGATTCTGCTACCTTTTGATGTTGCTAACCTTTGCTGGCCTGTGCAGGTTTTACTAACGGACGTCTTTGTCCTATCTTCTGTCCCACCTTTCATTGGTTGGTCCCACCATGTCATGCATCATAGTATATGATACCTACGCTACTAGAACATGTCAAGGACCTTGCGGCCCGAACGAATCCGGGATTGGAGTTCCCCTTCAACAAAAACGGTGATGATCCCGGAAGAGTTTGGGTTGTACGGATAGGCCGTCAATTTGTGATAGAATGGGGACGACGGTTCCGTTCAGTGAGTTGGTGCGTGGATAAACGGGCCCCAGCCCAGTATCAGCTCACCGGATCGGTATCCTGACCCGTTCTTCACAAGTTAACAATATTATACTTGGCTATTTTCTATTTTAGTTTGTTTTGAATTTTTCTTTAAACCCGACATGCATTCATATAGGACTTGATTTATTGCGGAAGATCATTCAAGTGATTCGATTGTGAAAGCCATTGTGTTTCAATTCCCACAAATATGAGATATTCCACTCCGAATGAAATACCGAGTTTCCTAGAGACGGCCCCGACGCTGCTCTTCCAAAGGAGACCCTTGTTTGGACAGACCCTCAGATATTCCTTTACCTTTTTTGACCCACCTTGGCCGCAGCACTTCCACATTGGCTGGTAACCGCTCCCCAAAGGTGAAACCTCCGGTTTATGACCCAGGTACTTCCACACCGAGAAGTTGGTCCCTTTTTGTTTCATGCCTGAGCGCACATCTCACCCTCCCTTATTTGATCTCCGTCCAAGCAATCGCCAATATTTGAAAGACCTTCTTCAAGGTCGCCTCATTGAAACTCCAGGAAAGATTCCAAACAGTAACGTCAAAAGCGTGTCTCATCACACCTTGGCATCGACTTATCAGTCCGCTCCCACTCCATTTCACTCCACTTCGATACCATTCCACTACGTATCGCTTCCTTGTAAAGCAGACGCCAAGGCGGGGCAGCTGTAGACACGCCATTCCTGACGTCTCCTGAGAAAGTTTCATATTACTATACAACGCCCCGCGACGGCTGACGCGTTTTGAATCACTTGAGTGCTTCCTTTTCTTGAGTCTTCTTCCGCCCTTTTCGGCATCCGGAATCGTCTCGTCACGGCATTCGGGCGACATCAACACCAGTCGAACGCATCGGGAGGTTCCGGAATCAAGAAGGGGGTCTACCGGGCGACCGCCGACGCCTGATCCAAGGACCCGGGTGGGTCTTAATGGGGGCGTCCAGGCCCCTGGACGCCCCCATTCTTTTCTCTTATTTTATTCTTTTCTCAGGGCCCAAAACCAAATAAAAAAATATAAAAATATATATATATAAATTAATGGAGGCGTCCAGGCCCCTGGACGCCTCCATGAAAAACAAAAATAATAAAAAATGTTTGTAAAATGCCAGTTGGCATAAAATAAAACAAAACATAAATAAAAATATACATTAATGGAGGCGTCCAGGCCCCTGGACGCCTCCATAAAAACAAATCTAAAAAAATCAAAATGCCAGCCCTGGCATAAAAGACAAAAAATAATATATATATATATATATATATTTATATTGGAGGCGTCCATGCCCCTGGACGCCTCCATAAAAACCCTCACGGGCGCCGGCCACCGAACGACGGTTTGTCGTGTGTGAAAAAATCCAAAATATAGAGACGTCCGGTCAGCTGGACGCGCCCATTTCTGAGTCACGAGGCGCCGCTCACAAAACCACGCGTTGTGCCGAACCGCGTGCGACCGTCGTCGGTTTTCGGTGGACCTGCTTGAGGCGTACAGGACCCTGGACGCCTCCACAAAAGTATTCCAAAAAAATCAATAAAAATAGAATAAAATATTATTTCGGCCCTGATGGAGGTGTCCAGGGTCCTGGACGCCTCCACCTTCCGGAGCTCTATAAATAGAGGCCCACCCCCTCAGTTCTAGGGGAGGTAAGCAGTGATCCGATAGGCTGCCGGAGCCCAGAGGCTACGGAGTCATTTTTCTAACCCGTGGGGTCTTTTGTAGGTGGAGGTTCTGCCGGCTTCTCGGGTGCCCACGCTCGCGAGAGGAAGGTCGTCTTCATCCACCGCGCTTCTACGTCGTCCCCACGCTGCCGGAGCTCCGCCGAATTTCACCACCGGCACATCCAATAAGCCAACTCTTTCCTTTTCTTCGTAGTTCTTTTGCATTCATCATCTCGCATCCATCATCTCATTTTCCTCCTACTCGAGTCCGAGAGGGGTTTAAAAGATAACACCAACCAGGTGTGTGTCTTCCCGTTATTTCGTCATTTTTATTGCAAGGATATGAATACTACACATTCATCTTTCTAAGCCACTTGTCATTTGTTTGTCGTTGTTTTGCAAGGGTAGCCGAGGAAAGCCCTCTCCGTCGGCCGGCCGGAAGGAGAGGAAGAAGCAACCCGCCATCTCCCGCTCTTGAGGTAGGCGCGATCACTTTCTTTGGGGTCTGTCGGCCCCTGGCGATCACATCTTTTCATCGAGGCCGCGGCGAGTCACTTCCCCAATGGCCGTTTAAATTTCTGTTCTCATATTCTCTTTATATCCTGTTATATTTCGTTCATATCATCGAGGCCGCGGCAAGTCACTTCCCCAATGGCCGTTTAAATTTCCGTTCTTACATTCTCTCTATATTCTGTTATATTCTGCTCATATCATCGAGGCCGCGGCGAGTCACTTCCCCAATGGCCGTTTAAATTTCCGTTCTTACATTCTCTCTATATTCTGTTATATTCTGCTCATATCATCGAGGCCGCGGCGAGTCACTTCCCCAATGGCCGTTTAAATTTCCGTTCTTATACTCTCTCTATATTCTGTTATATTCTGCTCATATTCTCGAGGCCGCGGCGAGTCACTTCCCCAATGGCCGTTTAAATCTCTGTTCTTATATTCTCTTTTATATTCTGCTATATTCTGCTCATATTCTCGAGGCCGCGGCGAGTCACTTCCCCAATGGCCGTTTCAATTCTTGTTATTTAATTTCTGCACCATTCCCGTCCCCCCGAGGTCGCGGCGAGTCACTTCCCGCTATGGCCGTTTGAACCCCATATCTTGCTATATTATACTTGTCCCGCTCGCCCCGCCGGAGTAATCTCCCGTGGTGGCCCCTTCTCTCTCTTCTCTCATCTCTGTGTTGCAGCAAACAACAAAACAAACAAAAAGAGGGGCCCGCGCGCTCTCCGCATCCTCTTCCCCGCTCCATCGAACTCCGAACCGCGTGACGTCGCTCACACCGACGGGACGTTAAACCAAAAAATATTCAGCCATCGGGGCTTCAAGCCGACAGATATTCAGCCATCGGGGCTTCAATCCGACAGATATTCAGCCATCGGGGCTTCAATCCGACAGATATTTAGCCATCGGGGCTTCAAGCCGATAGATATTCAGGCACCGGGGCTTCAAGCCGACAGATATTCAGCCATCGGGGCTTCAAGCCGACTAAACCTTCCGCCGATGGGGCGTTAAGCCGACTAAGCCCTCCGCCGACGGGGCGTTAAACCGACTAGACCTTCCGTCGACGGGGCGTTAAACCGACTAGACCTTCCACCGACGGAGCGTTAAACCGATTAGACCTTCCGCCGACGGGGCGTTAAACCGACTAGACCTTCCGCCGACGGGGCGTTAAACCGACCAGACCTAGGGGTGAGCACGGTTTGGTTTGGTTTGGTTTGAAGAGAATTTTTTTCAAACCAAACCAAACCGAATTAAGGCTTCAACCCGAACCAAACCAAACCAAAGTAGTTTGAAACAAAACCAAACCAAACCGAATTAATTCGGTTTGGTTCGGTTTGGTTCGGTTTGAACCATATTCATCTCCCATTTTATAAATTAGATTGGATTCAAACAACGTTAGAGAAAGGTAGGGTAAAAGAATTTCTACCAAATAAAGTAAATATTAAAAAAATAACATAAGTTATAACTTGTAAGAACAAGCTCCATAATATTTTCACATAAAAAACTAAGAACTTCAATTACAATAAAATAGAAGGTGATTTGAGACCTATTTCATAATGTCGGAAACCCCATTAGAATGGCGGGAATTAGACTTTTTAAATTCGGATTTATAGTTACATATACATTTATATTAATTTGATAAAAATATTCTTAAATTCGGGTTATTCGGTTCGGTTTGGTTTTGTTTGGTTTCTTGAACTTCAAAACCAAACCAAACCAAATTTTTTAATACGGTTCGGTTTGAACCCAAACCAAAATTTTTTAAATTTCAACCCAAACCAAACCGAACCAAATCGTTCGGTTCGGTTTGGTTTTCGGGTTGAACCCGAATAATGCTCACCCCTAACCAGACCTTCCGCCGATGGGGCGTTAAATCGACTAGACCTTCCGCCGACGGGGCGTTAAACCGACTAGACCTTCCGCCGACAGGGCGTTAAATCGACTAGACCTTCCGCCGATGGGGCGTTAAACCGACTAAACCTTCCGCCGACGGGGCGTTAAACCGACTAGACCTTCCGTCGACGGGGCGTTAAACCGACTAGACCTTCCACCGACGGGGCGTTAAACCGACTAGACCTTCCGCCGACGGGGCATTAAACCGACTAGACCTTCCGCCGACGGGGCGTTAAACCGACTAGACCTTTCACCGACGGGGCGTTAAACCGACTAGACCTTCCACCGACGGGGCGTTAAACCGACTAAACCCTCCGCCGACGGGGCGTTAAACCGACTAAGCCTTCCGCCGATGGGGCGTTAAACCGACTAGACCTTCCACCGACGGGGCGCTAAACCGACCAACTTTCAGCCATCGGGGCTTCAAGCCGACAACTACCCCTTCATCGGCCTTCGGGTCGACAGCCATTTAATTATCGGCTCTTAGCTGACAGCTACCTCATCATCGGCTCTCAGCCGATAGCTACCCATTATCGGCCTTTGAGCCGACAACTACCTCATCATCGGCTCCTAGCCGACAGCTACCTCATCATCGGCTCTTGGCCGATGGCTACCCCTTCATCGGCCTTCGGGCCGACAGCTATCCAATCATCGGCCTTCGGGTCGACAGCTATCCAATCATCGGCCTCCAAGCCGATAGCTACCTCATTATCGGCCTTCGAGTCGACAGCTATATAATCATCGGCTCCTAGCCGACAGCTACTTCATCATTGGCACCTCAGCCGACAGCTTCCCAGTTAAAAAAAAATAATAGACCTCTCACCTTGGTTCGGATCCTTCCCCGTCCAGAGAGCAAAAGAATTAACCTTCCATTTTGGTCCAGATCCTTCCCCATCCAGAGAACAAAAGAGACCCGTCTCCTCGACTCTCACATCCCGCTACCCAACGCCCCTCTGCAGGGCCATTTCGGTCGGGGCCCACTGTCAGGGTTAATCCATCTGTCCCACCGCGCTTCCCATAACTTCGGCTCCTGCAGCCCGCTTCCTAATTTCGGCCCTTATGGCCCACTCCCCTAATGTCCCTTGGGTTCTGTAGCCCGCTTCCCTAATACCCTTTCAGCCGTTCGTGATCTGCTTCTCTAATACCTTTACTACCACTACACTTATACGTAACAACAATATTTTCTTATGCAAAAATAAACAAAAAAAAACAACAAAAAGAAAAATAATAAAACAGACACACACACACAAAAAACAAAAAAGAGAATGCACGATTGCCCCGCTTGCATGGTTGCTTAATGTAGAATAATACACCTCCTTGAAATTTTCTAGGACCGTGTTTCCTTGCTAAATAATAATATCGCTCCGATTCTGGATGCACGCATGTCACGGCATACGCTCGAAGAGAACCCAACTATGGCGGGTGCACACGTCAGGGGGAAGAGTCATGGCTAGCTGAATCGCTAAGCCCAACTCACAAAATAAATCTGAGGCAACGCTCCCACACTTAGCACTTAATGTGTTTTATAGCCTTCGACTATAGGGATTGCCCGAATTTCTTCTTAGCACTCTACAGAGACTTGAATTCCTGCACTCGCGTGAAAGGTAATCGTGAGGAAAAAGCTGCCTACCCCCACTGTAAAAAAAAAGGAGAAAAAAAAGAGAGAGAAACGTGAATCCGAGTAGCTGGGAATCCCCATTGAGACACATGAGGAGACTCGCGCGAAATGGTGAAGCGAATTATAATAAGGACGAATCCTAGTAGCCAGGAATCCCCATTGAGACACATGAGGTGACTCGCGCCAAACGGTGAAATCCGTAATAGGATTCTAATAAGGATGAATCCTAGTAGCCGGGAATCCCCATTGAGACACATGAGGAGACTCACGCCGAACGGTGAAATCCGCTACCAAAATAAACAGACGGGGGGCTGTGCGAAGCTACCAAAATCGAGAGCCTGAAACATATGTGTAGGCGCTAGAGTGATCCTCGAATGTCACCAGGAAAACCTGCATATCCCTATGGTTAGGGCTCTTTGTTCACACATTTGCACTGCCATGCCACAGAGAATTATCTCGGGTGAAATGAGTGAATTTAGGCTATGCATGTAAGACATGCGATATCCTCTTGACGGGTGCACCACCCCCCAATTGTGCCTCGTGGCCCGCACCGTATCTACGAATTTTGGGCGATGTCCCTATCCTATCCCCTATAGAGGGAGCTGCCTTACTTATATTTATGTTATGCCTGCTAATGAATGCTTGCATGCTTGAATAAAAATATATATATAGTAATATATATATATATATAATAAATAATAAATAATAAAAATGTGTGTATACAATAAAATCAATTTCGGCTATCGCAGCCTATTTTCCCAGCTCTGGCTTGTAGAGCCCAACTTGGCCCCCATGGCCTACCTCTTGCCCTCACGGCTCGTTAATCTCCCAACTCCGGCTTCTATAGTCCGCTTCCCCGATTTGGGCGTTCACATCTTGTGCCCAAATTTTGGCTCTTGTAGCCTGCTTCTCTGATCCGGCTCTCGCAGCCTGCTTCCCAATTCTGGCCCTCGTGACCTGCTTCCCAACTTTGGCTCCTGCAGCCTGCTTCCCTTTGGCTTTTATGGCCTGCCTCCTAATACCTTTGGCCCTTGCAGCCTGCTTACCTTTGGCCTTCGCGGCATGCTTCCCAATTTCGGCTCTCGTCGCCTGCTCCCCGATTTGGCTCCCGCAGCATGCTTCCCATAATTTCGGCTCTCGCAGCCCGTTTCCCGATATCATTGGCCCTTGCAGCCTGCTTCCGAGAACCCGGCTCTCGTAGCCTGCTCCCCAGAATTCGGCCTTCACGGCCCGCTTCCCATAATTTTAGCTCTTGCAGCCCGCTTCCCAATACCCTTGGCTTTTATTACCTGCCTCCCCAATTCGGCTTCCATAGCCTGCTTCCCAACTTTGGCTCTTGCAGCCTGCTTACCTTTGGCCTTCGTGGCCTGCTCCCCAATTCCGGCTCTCGCAGCCTGCTTCCCAATTCTGGCCCTCGTGGCCTGCTTCCCAACTTTGGCTCCTGCAGCCTGCTTCCCTTTGGCTTTTATGGCCTGCCTCCCAATACCTTTGGCTCTTGCAGCCTGCTTACCTTTGGCCTTCGCGGCCTGCTTCCCAATCCCGGCTCTCGTAGCCTGCTCCCCAGAATTCGGCCTTCACGGCCCGCTTCCCATAATTTCGACTCTTGCAACCCGCTTCCCAATACCCTTGGCTTTTATGGCCTGCCTCCCCAATTCGGCTTCCATAGCCTGCTTCCCAACTTTGGCTCTTGTAGCCTGCTTACCTCGGCCCCCATGGCCCGCTTTCCCAATTTTGGCTCTGGCAGCCTACCCCCCAAATTCTGGCTTTCACAGCCCGCTTTCCTGATTTGTGGACACTAAACAAATCCTCACCTCATGTTTACATGCAGGGGAATATAGAAGAAGAGAAGAAAAGAAAATAGAGAAGAAAAGAATGAAAAGAGACAAAGAGACCAACAAGCCATGTTAGCTCCCGGCGCCCTGTCGGCACTGGCAAAGAGACCAAGAGATCAACAAACCGTGTCAGCTCCCGACACCCTGTCGGCACTGATGAAGATACAACGAGACCAACAAACCAGGTCAGCTCCCGACACCCTGTCGGCACTGATGAAGAGACAAAGAGACCGATACACTGCTTCAATTCTCGGCACCCCGTCGGCACTGATGAAGAGACCAACATACTACTTCAGTTCCCGGCACCCCGCCGACGCTGATGAAGAGACAAAGAGACCAACATGCCATGACAGTTCCCGACACCCCGTCGGCACTGTCAAAGAGAAGAAGAGACAAACATACCACGTCAGCTCTCGACACCCCGTCGGCGTTGATGAAGAGACAAAGATACCAACATATCATGTCAGCGCCCGACACCCTGTCGGCACTGACGAAGAGAAGAAGAGACCAACATATCAAGTCAGCTCCCGGCACCCTGTCGGTACTGACGAAGAGACCAAGAGACAACAAACCAGGTCAGCTCCCGACGCCCTGCCGGCACTGACGAAGGGACAAAGGGATCAACAAACCAGGCCAGCTCCCGACACCCCGTCGGCACTGACAAAGAGACGGCGAGTTCAATAAGCCATGTTAGCTCACGACACCCCGTCGGCATTGACGAAGAGACAAAGAGGTCAATAAACTGGGCCAATGCCCGGCATCCCGCCGGCATTACCAATGAGAGGAAGAGACGAACAAGTCATGTCGGCTTCCGACACCCGGTCGGCACCGACGAAGAGAAAAAGAGACCAGTACACCCGCGGGCACCGCCCGGCTCATCCTTCGCCCGCGCCACCCGTGGGTGGGGGGCATTTGTGGACACTAAAAATTACACACCCAGGCATCCTGCTCGGCCCAGTGAAGAAGCCCCGGGGAGACTGGTCATCCGGATTCCCCGAACACGCACACACTGCCGTAAGGCTGTCTCCAGAGTCACGGCAGTAAAGAGAAATCAACCACCAAGGGCCTCCCAAACCACGGGCCACGGAGAAAATCAAACAGGCCATGACTCGTGCTCACAACGGGCTCAGAACGGGCTCAGAAATCCACCTAGGGTGGCCTTCAGCGGCACACCTTTGCCCTTCAACGGCACACCCTGGTGGCCCTCAGCGGCACAGCCCCTTGCCCTTCAGCGGCATAGCCCCCTTTCCCTTCAGCGGCACAGCCCCCTTGGCCCTCAGCGACGCAGCCCCTTGCCCTTCAGCGGCACAGCGCCCTTGCCCTTCAGCGGCACAGCCCCCTTGGCCCTTAGCGGCACAGCCCCTTGCCCTTCAGTGGCACAGCCCTCTTGGCCTTCAGCGGCACCGCCCATCTTGGCCTTCAGGGGCACGCCCATTTGGGCCTTCAGCGGCACGCTCAATTGGGGCTCCAGCGGCACCCCCATTTGGGGCTTCAGCGGCACGCCCATTTGGCCCTCCTGCGGCACACTTATTGAGCCCGCCAGCGGCACAGCGTGAAGGCGTTTCAACGGCGGGACGACGTGACGCCCATGCCCTACGTATCCTTGGCGCGCAGTGAGCTGTCCGAGGTGTCAACCAGAGGTTGGGCCACGCAGGCTACTCCCCTGACAGCCAGGACAGGGGAAGTCAAACCCCATTTTGACCCAGCACTTCCCGCCTCCGATCGCCGTGCTCGAGGGCTCCCGCTGCAGGGAGTATAAAATGACTCCCATTCCGGTGAAGAGGCAGAGGGGGGGGGGACGGACACACACACACAGACACGCAAAGAAAAGAGAAGAAGGGGAAGAAGAAGAGAAGAAGAAGAGGGAGGCGCCTGCCCTCCCGCTGCTCCATCCATCGTCGTCCACGCAAGGAAGAAGAGAAGGAAAAGAGAGAAGAGAAGAAGAGAGGAGTGAAGTCTGGGAGAGGAAGAGCCCACGCTCCGTTCCCCTTCCCACCTTGTATTTTCATTTCTTTTCCCTTTTTTTGTTGTTGTCCCCCTTTTCTTTTGTTCTCTTGTTTCTCTCTTGCTCGTAGTCTTAGCTCGAGCATGCTTTGCAATGTATTTGACCGGCCACGGTCATTCCCTTTCTTTTATGAATGAAAGTCGCCCTCCTTGGGCTCTCTATTGCTTCCGTTGGTCTGTGCCACCGCGTTCTTGACTGTCCATTTCTTTTCCCTTCTCCGGCGTTTGTTTTGAGTCTTCGTGTCGATGGTTTTTCCCGGACGCCACCCCAGCTTGAGTTGTCTGGGGCCACAAATCTCTCCCTGCAAGGCCCAATCCCTTCATCCGTGGTAACCCCCTCGGGCCATTTCCCCCTCCTGCCGAGGTTTTTTCTGGGTTTGATCGACCTAGTAGTCCCGGTGCTCCTGCACCCTCCCTCAACGGCACACCCGTTTGGGGTTTCAGCGGCACACCCCTAGCCTCCCCTCAGCGGCACACCTGTCGCTTAACCCTGACTAAACCCCCAGTAGACCTGATCCAGTCTCAGAGGCGTCTCCCATTCAACGTTTCTTCCAGGCTTTCAGAAGTTTTATAAAAGGTGTTGTCGCCATTGGCACGCACCTCCCATTGTAGGGTTCCGCCACTCCATGTGGGCGCGTTCCCTTTATCTCCCTTACGCCCCGGATCAAGGGGAGATGCTGCCGAATTCTTATTAAAAGTAATACTATGTTAAAAGACAGAGAAGTAATTAATAAATGATCAGGTAATAAATAAAACATCCCAATCGGGACAAATGGAACAATGTATGGCTCGAAGGATTGGACTGCTAAAATACAGCCCCGGCCTTAGCCACTCACTAAAGAATTCAGAACACGGCCATCCGAACCTCCCCCATCTGAACTTCATAAGCCAACAAGAACCTATCCACTCCCTTGGCCTTTCAACGGTACACTCCCTTGGCCTTTCAGCGGCACACTATCCCCACCTCCAGCGGCACATTCCCATCGCCTCCAGCGGTACACCCATCTCCCATCCCCAGCGGTACACCTTAAACAACCTTCAGCGGTACACCCACTGCCCAACCCCCGGCGGTACACCCTTCTCAGCCCCCAGCGGTACACCCTTCCCGGCCCTTCAGCGGCACACTCTTTCCACCCTCCGAAGTGGAACACAATGTATAGACTTTAGATTGATGCATGAACATAGCAACGAGCAATGTATAGACTTTGAACTGCAGCCAAGGGCCAATGTATAGACTCTGGGCTGCCCAATGTACAGACTTCGAGCTGCAATGTATAGACTTTGAGCTGCAGCCAATGAACAATGTATAGACTTTGAGTTGGCCAACGTATAGACTTTGGGCTGGCCAATGTACCGACTTTGAACTGCAGCCAAGGGCCAATGTATTGACTCTGGGCTGCCCAATGTACAGACTTTGAACTGTAATGTATAGACTTTGAGCTGCAGCCAATGAACAATGTATAGACTTTGAGTTGGCCAATGTATAGACTCTGGGCTGCCCAATGAATAGACTTCGAGCTGCAATGTATAGACTTTGAGCTGCAGCCAATGGTCAATGTATAGACTTTGAACTGCAGCCAATGACCAACGTACATACTTTGGACTGGCCAATGTATAGACTTTGAGCTACAATGTATAGACTTTGAGCTGTAGCCAATGGACAATGTATAGACTTTGAGCTAGCCAACGTACAGACTTTGGGCTGGCCAATGTATAGACTTTGAGCTGCAATGTATAGACTTTGAGCTGCAACCAATGGACAATGTATAGACTTTGAGCTGGCCAACGTACAGACTGTGGGCGGCCAATGTATAGACTTTGAGCAGCAATGTATAGACTTTGAGCTGGCCAACGTACAGACTTTGGGGTGGCCAACGTATAGACTTTGAGAAGGATGTATAGACTTTGTGTGCTAGTTGCCAATGTATAGACTTCGAGCCGCAGCCAATAGACAACGTAGAGACTTTGAGCTGAAGGATATATAGACTTTGAACTGCAGCCAATGGCCAATGTATAGACTTTGAGCTGTAATCAATGGACAATGTACAGACTTTAAGTTGGCCAATGTATATACTTTGAGTTGCAGCGAATAGACAATGTACAGACTTTGAAATGAAGGACGTATAGACTTTGTGTGCTGGTTGAATAGACAATGTATAGACTTTGGGTGGCAGCAAATGGACAGTGTACAGATTCTGCGCGTGTGCTAGCAGACGTTGTACAGACTTCGAGTCAGCCCGACACGCCCGCCAACTCCCTCCCCGGCACACTCTCTTGGCGCTTCTCCGGCACCCTCTAACCTACCCGGCGCACTTTCCCAGCCCCTCTCCGGCACGCCCTCCCTGCCTTCGCCGGTACACCCCTTTTTTTTGCCCCCGACGGCCCACTTTTCCTTCCAAAATAAATATAAATATAAATATATAAATATGTCATGATAATGATAATGATAATAATGATAATAAATTAATAAAAATCATCATAAATAAATAAACCTGAATATATATATATGAGAAATAAACAAAAAATGTGAAATAATAATAATAATAGTGAAAAAGGGAAAGGGAAGATATAATAGTAATAATAATAAACAAAATGGAGAAATCATCCAGAATTAATACATAAAAGGGAAATAAGTAATAAAATATATATGCACATAATTTAAAGCCCAGATAAAGAAAATGGTAAAATCTATATTGCAGCCCCGTCTCCCCCGTGACCCGATGCTGAAGGAACAACGATGTCGCCCTGCCAGGTTGGGCCCGAGTCTTGGGAATTATCCCGAAATGGCCATGGCCTGACCTCGCCTCGGGCTGACATCCTGATTAAACCAGACTCGTTCCTCAGGCCAGATCCCTTCCGAGCCACTACTAAAGTTGCCGCACGTTCGGCAAACATTTGAACGGGTTCGCCTCGATTTTCGTCGCGTTTCTATTATGGACCTGTGTCTGAATATGAAAAGACCCGTGAGCAACCAACATGGCCGACGGCTCCTACCCCGGCGTGGTCGTGACCCAGTATTGCTCCGGGCCGATAGCTCGTCAAACCGGATTCACTCTATCAGGATTCGTTCCCGCCCTTTCATTGAAATTGCCGCAAACTCGGCATACATTTGTACGGGATTGTTCCTATCTACGCGCACCTTCAATATGGACCCTTGTCCGAATATCAAGTGGTCCGCAAGTGACCGACAGAATCCGAATAGAACGAGATGGCTCTTGTCGTCCCTGGACCCTATACACGGGAATATCAATAAGGCCTTTGTGGGTCGTGCTTGGACCTCGGGTCCGTCCCGATTATGGTCACTGTCTGACCCACACCCTCGGCCTATAGCTCGCTTCCTTCGAACATGTTTTGGTTTTGGAATCTAGTCCCGGGATTCTTCCCCGTTGCCCTCCGGCACCGGGAACATTAATGATGCCCACGCAAGCCCCGTTTGGACCGCGGGAGGTGCCCCCGGTATGGTCCCGACTCGATCTCGCACCGGGCCAATAAATTCACTAGTTTCCTGCTACACTAATCGAGATTTAACCGAATGTTTTCAGTGTCTCGGAATAATGTATTTACCGTATCACAACATACATATGTTCCAGGTCCTCCTGCGACGATTATGATACTCTCAAGCCGGACACCCGTCCGAATATTAAACGGTCTCTCGAATGACCGACATGTTTCGAACGTCCGCTTCCCTAGACACAGGGCTTTTCAGCCGATTCAAGGGATATTCCCTCGTTGTCCCTTGGCACCGAAAATATTAATGACGCTCATGTGAGCCAGACTTCGACCGCGGGGGGCCCACCGCAGTATGGTCACAGCTTGATCTTGCACCGGGCCAACAGACTTATTGGTTTCTGACCACTCCAACCAAGGCTCAGCCGAACGTTTTCTGCTCTTCCGAACAATAAAATTTGCCGTACCTCGGCATACATGCATTCCAGTTTTCCCGCGACAACCGTGATTTTCTCGAGCCAGACATTCGTCCGAACATTAAATGGTCAGTGTACGACCGACATGACCGTGAATGGTTTTCTTCTCGCCCTCGTGTGAGGATTTCAATACCTCGTAATAGACCTTTCATGCAATTAATTTCTTGGCCATGAGGCCCTGAATCCCGGCGATTAATCAAGGGTGTTCCCTCGTATGGGGGATGTAAATGACGCCGTGACCTTTATGGCGCGGTGGGTTTTGGTCCCGACACGAACCACACAATCGTCTGACCGAGTCAGATCGAGCGCACCATGGGCTCTTCGGAGCCCGAACAAATTGTCACTTTGTGACTGGCACGCCCACGCACTTAATAGACGAATCAACCATGCCCGAATGGACGAGCATAATAGACGAATGAAAAGTGCGTCCACACTTGGGCGCGTCTAGGCGCGAGGACACATCTTGACTTTCAAATTCAAATTTGAAGCGCCAGGCGGCCCTTCTTCTTCCGTGCCTTGCCCGCAAACGAGCCCGCCTCCCGTCGAGATTTGCTCGCCTATCTTCGTCTTCTTCCACTCTCGATCGATGGAGTTTGGTGGGCCAAATCGTGATGAAGGGAGAGAGGGGTGAGGAACTCCTCGCCCGAGGAGGGACGCGCAAGAGCACGGAGAGGCGTCCATGGAAGAGGAAGGGCCCCTTCGGGCACTTGTGGGACCCGAGGGGCCCGATGGCATGGAGGGAGGTGAACACGGCCCGGTAGGTCCTCTTATCTCCTCCTCTTTGATTCGTTTTGTGTTTGAAGCGAGCCGTGTGAGAGGGGGAAAGGGTTCGGTGAGTGTTGCACTCAAATGATTGACGCGTCCTTGACAGGAGACGCGTTCTGTTGTTTGACGTAGACCCTCCTTCCTTGATGTAGGGCATGGCAAAGACCTCGGGCTTGGCCGATGAATGGGCGAGCGCTGATGAGCCGAGCCGTGCCAGGAAGGAGAGTCGTGGCAAGGCGAAGCTTGAGGACTGGCGCATACGTCTCCCTGGACAGCAATGGAGCGTATTGGTGCAGGACAGTGCCGACTACCTACGGCAGTGGCGGGAGAGTCATGTGGGACCTCTCCAATCTGAGGATGCGCGTGACATCAACGGCTTGTGTGCCCAATTAGCAGAGCAACCGGTATGTCACACAAGTTTTCCTCTCCAAGAACTCCTGAACAGAATGGAGTCGTGGAAAGGAGAAATAGAACCCTTGTGGAGATGGCCAGAACCATGCTGATAGAAGGAGAACTCCCAAGGAAGTTCTGGGCAGAGGCAGTGAATACAGCTTGTTACATTATAAATAGGGCAATGGTAAGACCTAAGTCCAAAAAGACACCATATGAGCTAATGAAAGGTAAGAGACCTTCAGTTGCTCATTTCAGAGTCTTTGGATCAAAATGTTTTGTTCAAAACAATGACAAACGAGCTTTGGATAAATTTGAACCCAAGAGTGAACTGCCATTTTTCTAGGATACTCTAGTCACTCGAGGGCCTATAGAATTTTTAACCTAAAAACACAAGCTGTTGAAGAATCTCCTCATGTTGTATTTGACGAACTGAATGAAAAATCTGAGATTGAGCAATCCTGCAGGGACAAGGATGATGGAAAATTCATTGAAGAAAAAGAAGATCAAAATCCTCAAGAGGAAGAGACAAGGGGAAATGAAGTCCAAGCAGAATCAAGCAGTCGAGGTAATGCAGGTATAAATGAAGGTAATTTTCCAATTAATGTTATAACATTAAGGGATCATCCTTTATCTAGCATCATTGGAAATTTGCATGAACCCATTAGAACAAGATCTCAACTTAGAGAAATTGAGGAAATGGACAATTTAGCTCTTGTCTCACACATTGAACCAAAGAATGTAAATGAAGCTTTGAAAGATGAATATTGGATAAATGCCATGCATGAAGAATTAAATCAATTTGAAAGAAATAAAGTGTGGCACCTTGTCCCAAGACCCAAAGAACATACTGTAATTGGAACTAAGTGGGTCTTTAGAAACAAACAAAATGAAAATGGTGTTGTTATAAGAAATAAAGTTAGATTGGTAGCACAAGGTTACAATCAAGAATTTGGGATTGATTTTGAAGAATCCTTTGCTCCAGTAGCTAGACTAGAAGCTATTAGGTTGCTTCTCGCTTATGCTTGTTGTCATGAAATAAAATTGCATCAAATGGATGTGAAAAGTGCCTTTCTTAATGGCTTAATAAAAGAAGAAGTGTATGTGGAACAACCCCCCGGATTTGAATGTATAGACTGTCCTAACCATGTGTACAGGTTGGATAAAGCCCTTTATGGACTCAAACAGGCACCTCGAGCATGGTATGACAGACTCAGCTCATTCCTCACTGAAAAAGGGTATTCAAGAGGTAAAGTGGATCAAACTCTCTTCACAAAGGTAAGAAACTCAGATATAATTCTGGTTCAGATCTATGTTGATGATATAGTATTTGGATCCACTAAACCTAGTATGTGTGAGGAATTTTCTAGTCTGATGACTAATGAATTTGAAATGAGTCTAATGGGTGAGCTTCAATTTTTTCTAGGTTTACAAATCATCCAAAGCAAGGAGGGATGCTTTATCAATCAGGCAAAGTACATATCTGAATTGTTAAAGAAATACAAAATGGAAAATTTGAAAGCCATAAGCACTCCCATGAGCACCAACACAAATTTGGATGCAGATCTGACAGGTAACCAAGTAGATGCAAAGACTTATCGAGGTATGATCGGATCACTTCTCTATCTTACAGCATCTAGGCCAGATATTCAATTTTGTGTATGCATGTGTGCTCGTTTTCAATCTGATCCTAGAGAATCCCACTTAAGTTCTGTCAAACGTATCTTTCGATACCTTGCTGGAACTCGAGATTTAGGGATTTGGTATCCTGCATCTTGCTCCTTTGATCTTATATCCTATTCAGATGCAGACTATGCTGGATGCAAACTTGACAGGAAAAGCACAAGTGGCTATTGCTAATTTTTGGGAGGGTGCTTGGTCTCTTGGGCATCCAAGAAACAACATTCAGTGGCACTATCCACTGTAGAGGCAGAATATGTCGCTACAGGGAGTTGTGGCACTCAAGTGTTGTGGATAAAGCACCAGCTCCAGGATTATCAAACTGATCTTGGATGTGTCCAAATATTGTGTGATAACACCAGTGCCATAAACCTGGCCAAGAATCCCATCCAGCACTCTAGGACCAAACATATTGAAATAAGGCATCATTTCCTACGAGATGAAGTGAATAAGGGCAGCTTTAAATTTGTGTTTGTTGAATCTCAACATCAATTAGCTGATATTTTCACCAAGCCTCTGAACAATGAAAGATTTTATTTTCTCAGAAGAGAGCTTGGTTTGTGTAACTCTCATCTGAATGACTAACATGATAACATGTTTTCCTATGAAAATTGCTTAATTTACCTTGTCTTGGAATGAATTATCTTTGCCCTGCATAAATTGAAAACTGCATATGGTTGGTTGAGTCTCATTTTCAGGGGGAGCTTAGTCAGAGTATAAGAACATTAGTTTAAACCACATCATAAATAAAATTCCTGCATGTAAAAGCAACTAATCTTCTCCCAAACATTCAGTCATGCATAGCTTACAGTAATATGTGCTGAGAGTTCAGCTTGCAACCCAACCTGTGGAATGGTGTGCTAATCTGTCAACAAGGCTGAGTTGACGTTGTGATGAGACTGAGTTAACGCTGTGGACAATTGCTTTCGAAAACTGAACAAATCTTTGAACTATCTAGTTGGATGAGTTGACGCAGTAATGAGGCTGGGTTAACGCACTGAGCAATAATTCTTGGAAACAGAATTGGTTTTTGAGCTAGCTCTGAGTTAAAGCAGTAGTGCCATGTTGGAATCTTTCTGTTATTTTTTTTGGAAACTTCCTCATCTCAAATAAACTTGCTATGTCTATCTATCTCATTCCTTCCATTCTTATCCCTCAATAAAGCCTCCTTGACATCCTAGTATAAGGGAAAATCTCTAGAGCACTGTGATATGTGGATAATGTCCTAAATTCAGGGGTTGTTAAAGTGATAATTCCTAATGAGCATAAGACATATTCTGATTGGCTCCATGAAGTGCTAATGATCAGAGATCTACTGTTCTTCCATGATTGAATTCTAAAACCCTCAAACCTAATAATGTCTTGTGTATGGAATAAATACTGAACAATTTAATAAAATTGGGATCTTTTCATGTATCGAACCTTATTGTTTAAAAGTAAAGAAACCTCTATGAGGAAAGGAAGTTAATATCGGTATTGGTGTCAAACTCACAAAGGGTCTAATATGTGCTAGAGAAATTCACCACACATATATGTTATTAAATTCAGAGCAATGGCGGATATACACTGAGAAACTAACTCTATGCACCAAAGTCGTGCTAAAGAGGAAGTCATGAGGTTGACTGCTATCTCTGGTATCAATCAAAAGTCAACTCATTACAGAGCAATGGTGACTGTCAACTGAGAAACCACCTTCATGCACCTATGAAGTGCTGAAAGGCGTGTCATGAGGTAGTTTACCAACTCTGGTGCATTAAGCAAAATAGTCAGCCATGCTGAGTAACCAGGGACTCTGGTGTCTGATAAACATGTGTACCTGTGTAAAAAGGCTAGCTGTACTTGACTGCCATTGAGAATGTTGAAAATAAGTATTAAAAATTAAAATTCTTCCATAAATGAATACATGTGGGTGCGATTGATCTAAAAGCTATGTGACCCCTAGAGTTTATCCTCAATACCGGTTAAAATTTTCTCCCTCAGTAAGGGCCTCTTGAAATTGAAAAATAAAGGGGACTGAAATGAAAATGCTCCCGGTGTGAAAAGAGTTCAATCTTTACTCCTGACATGAATTCTTAGTGTTCATGGTTTTAATTTAATATCTTAAGAACATTTTATCTCTTAATCATTAAATGGACTGGTGTCCTTCTCAGTATATCCTTTTCATGGGAATTTGATCTGCAACAATTAAAAATCCTTGAATATGAGCATATCTCCTCACTATCTCAGTATATTAAGAAAATTTCTTGTACGGATGTCTTTCCTGCTACTCTTCTTGCAATATTCGTATATTTCCGCTTCACTGCATCGACGCAATATCCCTTGGCGTCAACGCAATGAATCGAGTACTAATTTTTTTCTTTTCCGGTTCACCAACTTGAACCGGTTGAACCGCTCACTAAAAAGGGTTTCGAAGCTTCTTTAAAAGCGTAGCGTGACCGCTGCGTGTCTCCATTTCTTTCGAAACCCCTTGTCGTTCTACCTTCCTTGTTCTCCAAAACCCTCACGGCACTTTCCTGTTCCATTCATCCCGCTGCCATAGATCCTCCGACATCCACTAACAAGGGGAAGAAGAAGGCAGAGGAACATCAAAGAACTTCAGCATCGGTCGAAGGTAAAATGGAGCCCCGCTCCAAAGCTGCTCACGATAAAGGGAAGAGGAAAGAGACGCGTCCACGCGATCCGAGCCCGCCAACCAAAAAGAGAAAGGCATTTGATGTCAGGACAGCAAGGCAGGGTTCATCTTCAGGTGCTGCAACGGGACAGAAAAGTGCGGACAGCTCTCTTACCATCACCGTGGAGGAACCTCTGAAAGTTCTCATTTCCCGGTATATTGCTGCTACCGACCATGAAATGCTTGAAGTTTTTCCGCAACTATTTCCTACTTTGGACTATCAGGGCTGGTGGTCTTTTGTTACAACCCATAAGGTTTATTACCCCACCCTGGTCAGAGAGTTCTACCAAAATTTGAAGTATGAACCTCACATTCCAAAACTTACATCAACTGTCAGGAATGTTAGTTTTGAATTATCAAATAAATTGTTTGCCAGAGCCTGGAAAATCCCCAAGAGTGGAGTTCAGCTATATAGCTTTGAGTATGATGAGCATGATGCTTATGCTCTCCTGACTGACAAACCTAGTGATCCTTCCGATGTCAGGGAAACTTACTTATCCTGTCTCAAAGCAAATCAATTCCCTCCATTGAATAGATTGCTCCACCATATGTGCACATCAATGATCACACCGCAGAGTAGTGGTAGGGAAAGGGTCACTGAGATGCAGCGATTTCTCCTATACTGTATGCTGAAAAGAATACACATTTCCCTGCCTGATGTAGTTATTCAAACTATGGGGTCTTGCTTGCATCAATCCAGAACACTTCCTTATGCTGCTCCATTGACTGCCATTTTTCGAAAAGTTGGAGTAGATTTTAGTTCTGAGAAGAAAATAATCATCCCTCAAGGGAATGTTTATACCCTTTCTTATATTCAGAAGTTTATGGGCTTTAAAATCATTGATGGTAAGCCAGTTAGAATTCTTCCCAGTCAGCAAACAGCTCCATTGGAAACAGGTCAGGCATCAAGAACAGACACTGCAGATGCCAGTCAAGTGAACAGGACAGAGGTACCAATTCCACCTGTGGTGAGAGAAGAAAGACCAGAAGGTCGTTCAGCAAGAGGAGAGCATGAGTTTGAGGAAACTTTTGCTAGATCATCAAGCCCTCAGCTGGAAACTGGGGAACCCAGTGGCTCTGCACCTACAATGGAACCCCTTATGACTGGAGCCATTGGAGTTTATAGAAGAACTTTTCCAACTTCTGATGCAGCTCCACCTCCAGCAACTGTTGAAGAGATGTTCGCACACATGACTATGATGCTGCAGCGTCAGGATGCAAAGATGGACAAGTTAATGGAGTTTACAAATTATCATCTAAACAAACTGACTTCTCGGATTATACAATTTGAAGTTTTCATCTTATCCGAGTGGTAAAAATTCTTGCTCACCAAGATGTTAACTTACCAAGCTACAAGGACCGTCTTGCAAAACATATCATCTCTCTTGACAAGTTATCCACACTGGTGAACGATATGCACAGCAATCAATCTTCATTTTTTCAATCCCTTGCCAAGATTACTGATTTATGTTTTGATGTGAGGATAGCAGTTGAAACCCTCAAAAGTCATGTCAATGCACTTCCCCAATGCCTTAAAGCCTTGTTAGAAAAGATTGACAAAGTGACTGTAGCAGTGAAGTCACTTGGGGACAAGTTTCCAAATAAGGAATCTATCACAGCTAATCTTTCTTCTGCCCTTGACAGTGTAAGCACCACTCTAAGTCATCAGCTGGGCGAACTCTCTCAGGTTATCTGAGATTTACTGGCCAGAGATCAATCTGCCTCAGGACAGCAGCAGCTTTGCCAGCCACCTCAAGGATCTCAGTCTACTCAAGGGCAATCCTCTCGTCCGCAACAACAACCTACTTCTGCCAGAAGACACAATCGCTACTTCCCATCTTGAAATAGCTCTTCCCCATCTACTCCCCTTCCTGATGATGTCAAAGGGGGAGAATGTTACAATGTTAAATGCATCAATCATGAAGTCAAGCTGGAATCTAGACCAGAGTTCATTGCATCTGCATCAATCATGTTGACTAACTAAATGTTTTGTTTTCTTTTTGTCTGGTTCTATGATGTAAAATCTTGAACTTGAATGAATGACAAAATTAAAGTTTGATTTAGTCACTGAATTGATTTCCTGTTAATCTGAAGTTTCTTGCTTGATATTAATAACCTTAATTGTTTAGATGCAATGGTATAAATGGCATTCACCTCATAGTTGCCATCATCAAAAAGGGGGAGATTGTTATGCCCCTGATTTTGATGGTGACAACCATGAGATATGAATGATATAATTAATTTTAATGCTGAATTAAATCCTGATTCAATAACACTTTCACTTGATTTCATTCTTGTTGCAAGAAAGGAACAGGGTCGACGCTGGGAGCTTAGAGCATCCACGCATCAGTTGAAGAAGCCTTCACTGATACCTCTCACAGCGTTAACTCCACGAAGCAAGCAACGTCAACTCATCATATTCTGAAGCAGAGACCTTCACAGGTTATTCCACTGCGTCAACGCCACAATAGAGCAGCGTCGACGCAGCAGTTACAAAGGGAGAGCCAATGGCTTACTGGAATGCCTCAATGCGTTAACGCTACACCAAGACAGCGTCGACGCAGCAGTTACAAAGTGAGAGCCAATGGCTTACTAGAATGCCTCAATGCGTTAACGCTACACCAAGACAGCGTCGATGCAGCAAGAAAGACTGCTGTGATTTCGGCCCAGCGGCAAGTAAGTGAGTCGACGCAGCGACCCATGCGTCAACGCATCAAGCCTCAAGCTTTACACCACATGAAGGATTTCAAGGCTGCGTCAACCCTGTGGAGTCAGTGGGTTGACGCCATCTGTTACTTCCTATGTAATTGTGGTGGACCCCATTCGCAAGTGACGTCAAACGACACATCAGCCAAAAGTGCTTGCGGTCTGCTTTTTCCCTCTCGATTCCAGAAGGCTCCATACGATGCAATTAAGGGACTAACCAGAAAATATTGTTGGGCCCCACTAGCAGTATATATGCTGAATCTGGAAGTGAGCGCGAAACAAAAACCATCCGAAGAGAAAAGGAGCGTGTGGAATTTCGAAAAAGAGGAGGAGATCAGGTTGAAGCAGAGGAGCTTGCAAGCAGAGTGAAAGATGATCTTCTTCACAATTTCGATCTGCTAAGGATAGAAGAAAAAGATCTGCTGATTGTTGAAGCTCTATAGTGCAGATTTCTGATCTCGAGGCTGATCTTCTGCTGCGCAACATATCTGAGTTTATTCTGTCTATCACTGTGCTTTTTCGTTTGTTATTTGTCTCTCTTTTTGAAATCTACTACATTGTATTCTCCCTCGTACTGGGTTGTATAGAGGGAGGGGTTGATCCAGTAGTTTGTGCTTGGATCAAGGGAATTGGGCGTGTCGCCTGCAAGCTGTTTGTCAGCGGGTTTGAGAATGTGTTTCTCTGATTAAGCCAAGCTGTAAGGCTCAGCGGTGTTGTGAGGAATTAATTCCTCAGTATAGCTAAGCTGTGAAGCTCAGCAGGGATCCTCACTGGTTTAGTGAGGGGTGGACGTAGGTCTCCACAGGGAGACCGAACCACCTTAAAAATCTGCGTTCATTGTGTAGTTTGACTTCTCTTATTTCTCTCTTCTCGTTAGATGTTTGTTTAGGCTCGATTCTCCTTGTTAGTTTGTTTTTGATATTATCTCTATCATTCTGCACCATATTTCGAGTGTGATCGTGCTTAGAATTTTAAAGGGGTCAACCTATTCACCCCTCCCCTCTAGTTTGACATTCCACCTAATCTAACACGTGGTATCAGAGACATGTTCTCTTGTCAAGGGTCTAACAACCCAGAGAGATTTGGTAGAATGGAAAACAAAGGGTTCATACCTGAAGGGTATGCTGTGAATAGGCCACCTCTGTTTGATGGCACTAACTATGCGTACTGGAAAAATTGGATGCATGTATTTCTAAGAGCTCAGGACCATGAGGTTTGGAGAGTCGTGAGCAAGGGACCATATCAGATAGAAGGAGATGAAGAATTGTGGGTGAAGGAGCAGATTCGGAAGTCTAATGTCAATTGGCAAGCCATGAATATCATGCAATGTTCATTGCACCCTATGGAGTTTTCACGAGTATCTTCATGTACCAGTGCCAAGGAAATGTGGGACAGACTCCAAGTGATTTATGAAGGTACGTCCGAGGTAAGGGAGACAAAAGCCAATATGCTAATTTCTGAATATGAAGCTTTTAGGATGAAACCAGAGGAAAACATATCTGAAATGTATGCCCGACTAACCTTACTGATGAATGGTCTTAAAGGTCTAGGAAAGGCCTACACAGCTTATGAACTGGTTAGGAAGATTCTCAGATCTCTAACTCCAGTTTGGCACACCAAGGCCACTGTTGTTGAGGAATCTAGGAACCTTCCCACCACTACTCCTGATGAACTTATAGGATCACTAATGGCTTATGAGCTGAATTTCAAAAGGGCAGATGAGGATGTGAAAAAGAAAAAATCTCTTGCATTGAAGGCAGGACCAAGCAGCAAGGGGAGTTCTGATGAAAGACACTCATCTACCTCAGAAAATGACTCAGGTGAGATAGCAATGCTCACTAGAAAATTCAGGAAGTTTCTAAGGAAGGAAGGTAAATTTAGAAGCTACAGAAGACCAGAGGTAAGAAAGAGTACAAAGTACAAATCAGAGAACTCTAGGAAATCTGACAAGGTTGTTTGTTATCAATGCAGGAAACAAGGTCACATCAAATCCGAATGTCCAGAGAATGTAAAGAAAGCCCAACCGAAATGGAAGAACAAGAAACCAAAGGCCATGATAAGCACATGGAGTGACGAGGAGAAAGATGAAGATGAAGAAGAAAGTACATCTGAAGAAGAGAGTGATGCTAAGTTGTGCTTCATGGCTAAGGGAGATGATAATGATGAGGTAACTTCTTCTTCTGAGAATTTCTCTTGTAGTGACTGGGAAGAAGCATTCAATGAACTGCTAGACAAATATGATCATGTAAAGAAAGAGAATAAATCACTCAAGAAGAAGAAAAATCTGACTAGCCAAGAGAATTCATTAAATGATAAAATCAAGTGCCTAGAAGCTGAAAATGTCAGTCTAAGAAAATCTCTTTGTGAAAATGACGAATATAGAGATCAAGTAATAGAGATGAAGAGAGAAAATGAATTCTTACTGAAAACTCAGGATGACCTGAAACTAAAAATGCAAAAATTGGAGAATGATGCAAAAATTGCTAAAGAAAAATATGAAGCTGTTCAAGGAGTGAATCAGGAACTCCAAGAAAACTTGAAGAAAATGGAAGATGAAAATTCAAGTAAACAAGCCTCTCTTGAGAAATTAACTCAAGGTAAAAATAATCTTGAAGCTGTCATGGGAATAAAAAGCAATTTTGGAAAAGAAGGACTTGGTTATAATCTAACCAAGAAGAAGGATATAGGAACAAGATTTATAACCTTTGTTTCTGAACAAGGCTCATCTGAACAGAACTTGTGTAAGAACGTTCAAGAAGAAGTAAAACAGACAGAACAAATCAGAAAAGAAAAGGGCTAGAATACAATCTTCTAAGTATCAGCCAACTGTGTGATAAAGGAAACAAAGTAGTGTTCGAATCCCATGCTTGCACTATTCTTGATATGAAGTCTGAAAAAGTTAAGTTCATTGGAAAAAGAATAAACAACATGTACATGGTGGATTTAGATGATCCTGCACACAATAATCTTTGTCTTGCTGTGAATAAAAATGAACTTGCTTGGCTTTGGCACCGTAGGCTAGGGCATGCTAGCTATAGTGTCTTGCATAAGTTAGTAAAGTTCAGCATGGTGAATGGTCTGCCAGATGTATCCTTTAAACAAAATGACAAAGTCTGCAATGCATGTACTCAAGGTAAGCATACTAGAAAGTCATTTAAGTCCAGACTTGAAAATCAATCCTCTAAACCTTTTGAACTCATTCATATGGACTTGTTTGGACCCACTAGAACAGCAAGTGTAAGTGGATGCAAATATGGATTCGTTTTAGTGGATGACTTTTCTAGGTTTACTTGGGTGTTCTTTCTAATTCACAAGAATGATGCATTTGAAGAATTTCATGCCTTCTTTAAGAAAGTAAAGCAGGAAGGTAAGTTTATCATTTCATCAATCATATCAGATCATGGAGGAGAATTTGATAACTCTGAATTTGATAATTTCAGCAGAGCAACCGGTATGTCACACAAGTTTTCCTCTCCAAGAACTCCTGAACAGAATGGAGTCGTGAAAAGGAGAAATAGAACCCTTGTGGAGATGGCCAGAACCATGCTGATAGAAGGAGAACTCCCAAGGAAGTTCTGGGCAGAGGCAGTGAATACAGCTTGTTACATTATAAATAGGGCAATGGTAAGACCTAAGTCCAAAAAGACACCATATGAGCTAATGAAAGGTAAGAGACCTTCGGTTGCTCATTTCAGAGTCTTTGGATCAAAATGTTTTGTTCAAAACAATGACAAACGAGCTTTGGATAAATTTGAACCCAAGAGTGAACCTGCCATTTTTCTAGGATACTCTAGTCACTCGAGGGCCTATAGAATTTTTAACCTAAAAACACAAGCTGTTGAAGAATCTCCTCATGTTGTATTTGACGAACTGAATGAAAAATCTGAGATTGAGCAATCCTACAGGGACAAGGATGATGGAAAATTCATTGAAGAAAAAGAAGATCAAAATCCTCAAGAGGAAGAGACAAGGGGAAATGAAGTCCAAGCAGAATCAAGCAGTCGAGGTAATGCAGGTATAAATGAAGGCAATTTTCCAATTAATGTTATAACATTAAGGGATCATCCTTTATCTAGCATCATTGGAAATTTGCATGAACCCATTAGAACAAGATCTCAACTTAGAGAAATTGAGGAAATGGACAATTTAGCTCTTGTCTCACACATTGAACCAAAGAATGTAAATGAAGCTTTGAAAGATGAATATTGGATAAATGCCATGCATGAAGAATTAAATCAATTTGAAAGAAATAAAGTGTGGCACCTTGTCCCAAGACCCAAAGAACATACTGTAATTGGAACTAAGTGGGTCTTTAGAAACAAACAAAATGAAAATGGTGTTGTTATAAGAAATAAAGCTAGATTGGTAGCACAAGGTTACAATCAAGAATTTGGGATTGATTTTGAAGAATCCTTTGCTCCAGTAGCTAGACTAGAAGCTATTAGGTTGCTTCTCGCTTATGCTTGTTGTCATGAAATAAAATTGCATCAAATGGATGTGAAAAGTGCCTTTCTTAATGGCTTAATAAAAGAAGAAGTGTATGTGGAACAACCCCCCGGATTTGAATGTATAGACTGTCCTAACCATGTGTACAGGTTGGATAAAGCCCTTTATGGACTCAAACAGGCACCTCGAGCATGGTATGACAGACTCAGCGCATTCCTCACTGAAAAAGGGTATTCAAGAGGTAAAGTGGATCAAACTCTCTTCACAAAGGTAAGAAACTCAGATATAATTCTGGTTCAGATCTATGTTGATGATATAGTATTTGGATCCACTAAACCTAGTATGTGTGAGGAATTTTCTAGTCTGATGACTAATGAATTTGAAATGAGTCTAATGGGTGAGCTTCAATTTTTTCTAGGTTTACAAATCACCCAAAGCAAGGAGGGATGCTTTATCAATCAGGCAAAGTACATATCTGAATTGTTAAAGAAATATAAAATGGAAAATTTGAAAGCCATAAGCACTCCCATGAGCACCAACACAAATTTGGACGCAGATCTGACAGGTAACCAAGTAGATGCAAAGACTTATCGAGGTATGATCGGATCACTTCTCTATCTTACAGCATCTAGGCCAGATATTCAATTTTGTGTATGCATGTGTGCTCATTTTCAATCTGATCCTAGAGAATCCCACTTAAGTTCTGTCAAACGTATCTTTCGATACCTTGCTGGAACTCGAGATTTAGGGATTTGGTATCCTGCATCTTGCTCCTTTGATCTTATATCCTATTCAGATGCAGACTATGCTGGATGCAAACATGACAGGAAAAGTACAAGTGGCTATTGCCAATTTTTGGGAGGGTGCTTGGTCTCTTGGGCATCCAAGAAACAACATTCAGTGGCACTATCCACTGCAGAGGCAGAATATGTCGCTGCAGGGAGTTGTGGCACTCAAGTGTTGTGGATAAAGCACCAGCTCCAGGATTATCATACTAATCTTGAATGTGTCCAAATATTGTGTGATAACACCAGTGCCATAAACCTGGCCAAGAATCCCATCCAGCACTCTAGGACCAAACATATTGAAATAAGGCATCATTTCCTACGAGATGAAGTGAATAAGGGCAGCTTTAAATTTGTGTTTGTTGAATCTCAACATCAATTAGCTGATATTTTCACCAAGCCTCTGAACAATGAAAGATTTTATTTTCTCAGAAGAGAGCTTGGTTTGTGTAACTCTCATCTGAATGACTAACATGATAACATGTTTTCCTATGAAAATTGCTTAATTTACCTTGTCTTGGAATGAATTATCTTTGCCCTGCATAAATTGAAAACTGCATATGGTTGGTTGAGTCTCATTTTCAGGGGGAGCTTAGTCAGAGTATAAGAACATTAGTTTAAACCACATCATAAATAAAATTCCTGCATGTAAAAGCAACTAATCTTCTCCCAAACATTCAGTCATGCATAGCTTACAGTAATATGTGCTGAGAGTTCAGCTTGCAACCCAACCTGTGGAATGGTGTGCTAATCTGTCAACAAGGCTGAGTTGACGTTGTGATGAGACTGAGTTAACGCTGTGGACAATTGCTTTCGAAAATTGAACAAATCTTTGAACTATCTAGTTGGATGAGTTGACGCAGTAATGAGGCTGGGTTAACGCACTGAGCAATAATTCTTGGAAACAGAATTGGTTTTTGAGCTAGCTCTGAGTTAAAGCAGTAGTGCCATGTTGGAATCTTTCTGTTATTTTTTTTGGAAACTTCCTCATCTCAAATAAACTTGCTATGTCTATCTATCTCATTCCTTCCATTCTTATCCCTCAATAAAGCCTCCTTGACATCCTAGTATAAGGGAAAATCTCTAGAGCACTGTGATATGTGGATAATGTCCTAAATTCAGGGGTTGTTAAAGTGATAATTCCTAATGAGCATAAGACATATTCTGATTGGCTCCATGAAGTGCTAATGATCAGAGATCTACTGTTCTTCCATGATTGAATTCTAAAACCCTCAAACCTAATAATGTCTTGTGTATGGAATAAATACTGAACAATTTAATAAAATTGGGATCTTTTCATGTATCGAACCTTATTGTTTAAAACTAAAGAAACCTCTATGAGGAAAGGAAGTTAATATCGGTATTGGTGTCAAACTCACAAAGGGTCTAATATGTGCTAGAGAAATTCACCACACATATATGTTATTAAATTCAGAGCAATGGCAGATATACACTGAGAAACTAACTCTATGCACCAAAGTCGTGCTAAAGAGGAAGTCATGAGGTTGACTGCTATCTCTGGTATCAATCAAAAGTCAACTCATTACAGAGCAATGGTGACTGTCAACTGAGAAACCACCTTCATGCACCTATGAAGTGCTGAAAGGCGTGTCATGAGGTAGGTTACCAACTCTGGTGCATTAAGCAAAATAGTCAGCCATGCTGAGTAATCAGGGACTCTGGTGTCTGATAAACATGTGTACCTGTGTAAAAAGGCTAGCTGTACTTGATTGCCATTGAGAATGTTGAAAATAAGTATTAAAAATTAAAATTCTTCCATAAATGAATACATGTGGGTGCGATTGATCTAAAAGCTATGTGACCCCTAGAGTTTATCCTCAATACCGGTTAAAATTTTCTCCCTCAGTAAGGGCCTCTTGAAATTGAAAAATAAAGGGGACTGAAATGAAAATGCTCCCGGTGTGAAAAGAGTTCAATCTTTACTCCTGACATGAATTCTTAGTGTTCATGGTTTTAATTTAATATCTTAAGAACATTTTATCTCTTAATCATTAAATGGACTGGTGTCCTTCTCAGTATATCCTTTTCATGGGAATTTGATTTGCAACAATTAAAAATCCTTGAATATGAGCATATCTCCTCACTATCTCAGTATATTAAGAAAATTTCTTGTACGGATGTCTTTCCTGCTACTCTTCTTGCAATATTCGTATATTTCCGCTTCACTGTGTCGACGCAATATCCCTTGGCGTCAACGCAATGAATCGAGTACTAATTTTTTTCTTTTCCGGTTCACCAACTTGAACCGGTTGAACTGCTCACTAAAAAGGGTTTCGAAGCTTCTTTAAAAGCGTAGCGTGACCGCTGCGTGTCTCCATTTCTTTCGAAACCCCTTGTCGTTCTACCTTCCTTGTTCTCCAAAACCCTCACGGCACTTTCCTGTTCCATTCATCCCGCTGCCATAGATCCTCCGACATCCACTAACAAGGGGAAGAAGAAGGCAGAGGAACATCAAAGAACTTCAGCATCGGTCGAAGGCAAAATGGAGCCCCGCTCCAAAGCTGCTCACGATAAAGGGAAGAGGAAAGAGACGCGTCCACGCGATCCGAGCCCGCCAACCAAAAAGAGAAAGGCATCTGATGTCAGGACAGCAAGGCAGGGTTCATCTTCAGGTGCTGCAACGGGACAGAAAAGTGCGGACAGCTCTCTTACCGTCACCGTGGAGGAACCTCTGAAAGTTCTCATTTCCCGGTATATTGCTGCTACCGACCATGAAATGCTTGAAGTTTTTCCGCAACTATTTCCTACTTTGGACTATCAGGGCTGGTGGTCTTTTGTTACAACCCATAAGGTTTATTACCCCACCCTGGTCAGAGAGTTCTACCAAAATTTGAAGTATGAACCTCACATTCCAAAACTTACATCAACTGTCAGGAATGTTAGTTTTGAATTATCAAATAAATTGTTTGCCAGAGCCTGGAAAATCCCCAAGAGTGGAGTTCAGCTACATAGCTTTGAGTATGATGAGCATGATGCTTATGCTCTCCTGACTGACAAACCTAGTGATCCTTCCGATGTCGGGGAAACTTACTTATCCTGTCTCAAAGCAAATCAATTCCCTCCATTGAATAGATTGCTCCACCATATGTGCACATCAATGATCACACCGCATAGTAGTGGTAGGGAAAGGGTCACTGAGATGCAGCGATTTCTCCTATACTGTATGCTGAAAAGAATACACATTTCCCTGCCTGATGTAGTTATTCAAACTATGGGGTCTTGCTTGCATCAATCCAGAACACTTCCTTATGCTGCTCCATTGACTGCCATTTTTCGAAAAGTTGGAGTAGATTTTGGTTCTGAGAAGAAAATAATCATCCCTCAAGGGAATGTTTATACCCTTTCTTATATTCAGAAGTTTATGGGCTTTAAAATCATTGATGGTAAGCCAGTTAGAATTCTTCCCAGTCAGCAAACAGCTCCATTGGAAACAGGTCAGGCATCAAGAACAGACACTGCAGATGCCAGTCAAGTGAACAGGACAGAGGTACCAATTCCACCTGTGGTGAGAGAAGAAAGACCAGAAGGTCGTTCAGCAAGAGGAGAGCATGAGTTTGAGGAAACTTTTGCTAGATCATCAAGCCCTCATCTGGAAACTGGGGAACCCAGTGGCTCTGCACCTACAATGGAACCCCTTATGACTGGAGCCATTGGAGTTTATAGAAGAACTTTTCCAACTTCTGATGCAGCTCCACCTCCAGCAACTGTTGAAGAGATGTTCGCACACATGACTATGATGCTGCAACGTCAGGATGCAAAGATGGACAAGTTAATGGAGTTTACAAATTATCATCTAAACAAACTGACTTCTCGGATTATACAATTTGAAGTTTCCGTCTTATCCGAGTGGCAAAAATTCTTGCTCACCAAGATGTTAACTGACCAAGCTACAAGGACCGTCTTGCAAAACATATCATCTCTCCTTGACAAGTTATCCACACTGGTGAACGATATGCACAGCAATCAATCTTCATTTTTTCAATCCCTTGCCAAGATTACTGATTTATGTTTTGATGTGAGGATAGCAGTTGAAACCCTCAAAAGTCCTGTCAATTCACTTCCCCAATGCCTCAAAGTGACTGCAGCAGTTAAGTCACTTGGGGACAAGTTTCCAAATAAGGAATCTGTCACAACTGATCTTTCTTCTGCCCTTGACAGTGTAAGCACCACTCTAAGTCATCAGCTGGGCGAACTCTCTCAGGATATCCAAGATTTACTGGCCAGAGATCAATCTGCCTCAGGACAGCAGCAGCTTCGCCAGCCACCTCAAGGATCTCAGTCTACTCAAGGGCAATCCTCTCGTCCGCAACAACAACCTACTTCTGCCAGAAGACACAATCGCTACTTCCCATCTTGAAATAGCTCTTCCCCATCTACTCCCCTTCCTGATGATGTCAAAGGGGGAGAATGTTACAATGTTAAATGCATCAATCATGAAGTCAAGCTGGAATCTAGACCATAGTTCATTGCATCTGCATCAATCATGTTGACTAACTAAATGTTTTGTTTTCTTTTTGTCTGGTTCTATGATGTAAAATCTTGAACTTGAATGAATGACAAAATTAAAGTTTGATTTAGTCACTGAATTGATTTCCTGTTAATCTGAAGTTTCTTGCTTGATATGAATAACCTTAATTGTTTAGATGCAATGGTATAAATGGCATTCACCTCATAGTTGCCATCATCAAAAAGGGGGAGATTGTTGTGCCCCTGATTTTGATGATGACAACCATGAGATATGAATGATATAATTAATTTTAATGCTGAATTAAATCCTGATTCAATAACACTTTCACTTGATTTCATTCTTGTTGCAAGAAAGGAACAGGGTCGACGCTGGGAGCTTAGAGCGTCCACGCATCAGTTGAAGAAGCCTTCACTGATACCTCTCACATCGTTAACTCCACGAATCAAGCAACGTCAACTCATCATATTCTAAAGCAGAGACCTTCACAGGTTATTCCACTGCGTCAACGCCACAATAGAGCAGCGTCGACGCAGCAGTTACAAAGGGAGAGCCAATGGCTTACTGGAATGCCTCAATGCGTTAACGCTACACCAAGACAGCGTCGACGCAGCAGTTACAAAGTGAGAGCCAATGGCTTACTGGAATGCCTCAATGCGTTAACGCTACACCAAGACAGCGTCGATGCAGCAAGAAAGACTGCTGTGATTTCGGCCCAGCGGCAAGTAAGTGAGTCGACGCAGCGACCCATGCGTCAACGCATCAAGCCTCAAGCTTTACACCACATGAAGGATTTCAAGGCTGCGTCAACCCTGTGGAGTCAGTGGGTTGACGCCATCTGTTACTTCCTATGTAATTGTGGTGGACCCCATTCGCAAGTGACGTCAAACGACACATCAGCCAAAAGTGCTTGCGGTATGCTTTTTCCCTCTCGATTCCAGAAGGCTCCACACGATGCAATTAAGGGACTAACCAAAAAATATGGTTGGGTCCCACTAGCAGTATATATGCTGAATCTGGAAGTGAGCGCGAAACAAAAACCATCCGAAGAGAAAAGGAGCGTGTGGAATTTCGAAAAAGAGGAGGAGATCAGGTTGAAGTAGAGGAGCTTGCAAGCAGAGTGAAAGATGATCTTCTTCACAATTTCGATCTGCTGAGGATAAAAGAAAAAGATCTGCTGATTGTTGAAGCTCTATAGTGCAAATTTCTGATCTCGAGGCTGATCTTCTGCTGCGCAACATATCTGAGTTTATTATGTCTATCACTGTGCTTTTTCGTTTGTTATTTGTCTCTCTTTTTGAAATCTACTACATTGTATTCTCCCTCGTACTGGGTTGTATAGAGGGAGGGGTTGATCCAGTAGTTTGTGCTTGGATCAAGGGAATTGGGCGTGTCGCCTGCAAGCTGTTTGTCAGCGGGTTTGAGAATGTGTTTCTCTGATTAAGCCAAGCTGTAAGGCTCAGCGGTGTTGTGAGGAATTAATTCCTCAGTATAGCTAAGCTGTGAAGCTCAGCAGGGATCCTCACTGGTTTAGTGAGGGGTAGACGTAGGTCTCCACAGGGAGACAGAACCACCTTAAAAATCTGCGTTCATTGTTGTTGACAGCTAAAATATGAACAAAGATAAAGATGGGACCAGACCAGCAACGAAGACTGGAAGATGCCTGCAAAGTCAGGATTGAGGGAGGATCCTCACCACCAACCAATTGCCCGGCTAGGACCATCTCAGGCCTGGCTAATGTCCGGTGTTATCGTCATCATTCAGATGGCAATACTGACAAAACCCCAGTTTGTTCACTGATGGAACCTCGAGATGATCTCGATACAAGATATATCATCAATGAAAAAGCCCTTTCGGGTGATGATGCCCTTGAAAGACCCAAATGGGCCTGTGAAAGTGGCTAAAATGCCTTAATTGGGCTTACAAAGGTGGTGCCGAGAGCCACTTGCTAAAGCCCAAAGGGGGGGCGCCGAGACCCCTCGAATGGGCGCGCCGGGAACTAGTGCTGCAGGCACGCCGAATGCCATCGCCGTGAACATGGCCCTATAAAACCCATTGCTTCTCCCACAAGAAAGGGGGGGACAACATCGGAGAGAAAAAAAAATCAGAGGGCTCCGGGATCGATCGACTGGAGAGAAAAAAAGCTGAAGGAAAAAAAGAGAGAAAGCCAGATAGAGAAAGGGGATCGTTCTGAGAGAAAGAGCCACCCCTCCCCTTTCGATCAACAGAGAGGAAATAGAAGAGAAGAAGAAGGAAAGCTCCATATGGGCACTGGCGAGGGAGAGGAGTCAATGCTCCACCCTCCCCTCCATGTTTTCTTTCTTTATCTGATGTAATATAGCGAGTTCCCTCTCGATCTATCAACTGTAGCCGGAGTTTCGGCCTTGATTTTTTTTAGATTTATGCTTTACATTTTCTTTCATGAGCGGTGTAATATTTCCCATATGCAATACAAGAAGCACTAAGATGCCCGTCTGGGTATTGATGGTTTAAGATATCGATCTCTGTCCGTCTGTCTCTCCATGCATATGGCCTTCGTCTGAAAGGAACATAGATCAGATTCTTTGGGTTTCAAGGTCGATCGCAAGGGTTTATTCCTCGAAGAGGGACGAGGATGAGACTCCTAACCCCATCCAATGGGTTACTGAGTTTTGTCTTCTTCTTCCCTCTCCGATCTCGATGTCTGTTTTCCATACATATATGATCTGTTTTCTTTTTTTTGAAGGAGCCCCCTTTGGCGGTTCAGGAACTAGAGATATCAGTCTCTTGGTCTCCTCAGCCGCCCAGCTCTCATAAATAACGATCGGATCTCAGGTTCTCCATCCTAAAACATTGGATGCTTAGGGCCTGAAGTTTATACGATTGATAGCCCTTCCTTTTCGTCGATTTAACATCACTGGGCTCATCTGGAGGGGTCTGAGGACAGTCACCTCCTGACTCCCCCAAATGGCCTGCAAGAGACGGGCAAAACTCTCAACGGAACCAGGTGATGGTATGATCTCCCCCGTTTGATTCCTTCGTCCAAAACCCTTGGCACCCTTCTAACAGCGATCTCCATGAAATTCCTCCCTTGCATCTCTGGCCCAGCATTGATTCGAGCCTGAAATCCCCAGAAAACACCCAAACAGAGCATCGTTTCTGGGCTCTGGAAAACCTGAGATTCTTCTGCAATTTCACCCTCTCGGCGTGCGAGCTTCCCCGCCGAGAACCACATGGCCGAGAGGCCTCCCCCGTCTTTTGGCTAAACGACAACCCAGTTGGTTACCAACGCTTTCCTCGTGAGGCTATATGTGCGAGGCCCCCGGCGTGTAGACTCCCGGCGTGGCCAGAAGCGCGCCGGGAAGCCCTCTGCTGAGAACCCTTCTGCCTTTATAACCACCCTCACACCTTTTGCCCAATATTGAAGCTGCCCCTCTCGGCGCCTCCCTTTCCGGCGCGCCCATGAGCCCGCCGAGAAGCTCTAGGCCGAGAGGCCTTATTTCCCTTTGGCCAGCCCAATGACCAGGCCGAGAACCCCCCTGCCTAGAGCCATTCACCCCTTTTTGCCCAAGCCTTGAGGCTGCCCCTCTCGGTGCCCCCCCCCTTCTCGGCGCGCTCAGGTGCCGGCCGAGAGCCTCCATGCCGAGAGGGTCTTTCCTCCCTCTTTTGGCCGCCGAGAGCCCTCGGCCGAGAGCCTTCCCTTGGCCGCCGAAAACCTCTTTGGCCAGCCCAACCGCCAGGCCGAGAGCCCCTCTCCATCCATCAAATGCCAGGCCGAGAGCCCCATTTTGTCCAAACCAAAGGCCAAGCCGAGATCCCTTCTTCAGTCAGATGAAACCCACTCAGAGGCCCACCTCTGCACCATTCTTCTATAAACTTCTTAAGCTCCCCTACATCCGTTTAAGGAGATACTCATAGACCATCACTTGTGTCTTAATGAGATACAATAAATGGGGAAGATCTCCCCTACAGCTTCTGTCCCGAATCCGAATTTCACCGATGCCTTATGAACCTAAAGAACCATGTCATTACATGTGTTCTGACGGGTTCCAAGGGAATATTGATCAATAATATGAAGGCAAGAGATGTCCCTAGGTCTGGTGCCCATCTTTGTTCGGTCGTTGTCTCGGCTCTCCGTGGATGATGACCTATTCTTCCTTGGCATAATCCAGGTTGACGGAACATGCTGCCGAAATTTACATAGCCCCACCAATCGAGTGTGGTATTCTCCTATAACCCCGCTAGCCCACGGAGTTATGCCCTTGTGCGATCTCTGATGGCCCTCCAAAGGGGGATATTAATAAGATATCGCACTCGTACCGGGTGTGTTACATCAGGACCGGTCCCCATCCGGATTCCGGGTTATGTCTATATATACATATACCCGATCTTTTGCGGAGTCTACCCTGCCGCTGCATGGGTGGTTTCCTATTCCCCACTTGGCATCATCCAAGATGGTGGGAATATGCCGGCGGGTTCCCCCCGTAATTAATAAACCCCTGTTCTGTTCAAATACGTTTAAACGTCTTGTAAACAGATGAACTTTGTCTCCTTTGAGCATACGGTTTTACCGCTGTCTTCCTCCTACCTCTAGCGTTTAATCAAGGGTTGTCCTCCTTAGGGAGGACGTAATTAACGTCATAGCGTTCAGGGTATGACGGACTACTAGTCCAGACACGATCACTCACAATCGACTGACCAAGTCAGATCGAGCGCACAATAAGAATCGTCACCACGGTGACTGGCACGCCAATAAACCCATAAACATAAATAGATAAATAAAAACAATAAACAAGATAAGAAGAGAAAGAAGAAAAATGTGCATCAAACAATTGTGTGGTTTGACTTCTCTTATTTCTCTCTTCTCGTTAGATGTTTGTTTAGGCTCGATTCTCCTTGTTGGTTTGTTTTTGATATTATCTCTATCATTCTGCACCATATTTCGAGTGTGATCGTGCTTAGAATTTTAAAGGGGTCAACCTATTCACCCCTCCCCTCTAGTTTGACATTCCACCTAATCCAACACTTCCTTCCTACGCTTCTTCTCTTTTACCATTCCTATGTGACGCGCGCGACAAGGCCTAGCCGCGAAATAGAGACTCGTGCTTTACCATGCCCCTTTTTCCGCGAGAATCTGCCATCGAAGTCAATAACAACGGCCTTCGCCTATTCTCTATTGCATCCAGTCGGACTTGGGGGGTCATTTCTGAGTTGTCGTGTCGCACCACTCAATCAGCTTTCCTGTGCGAGCGGCGAAGTGACACATGGGACGGCAAGGAAGGTGCCCTAGCATGGGGGCGGGGTATGGCTCGCACTTCTCCCATTTCTATAAGTACCTCCCCTCTTTGTTCTCCTAGGGACATCGAAAGCCATCTTGAAGAGTAGGGGCTTCCACAGCACGGAAGAGCTAAGAGTTTTAAGACTTGGGATGGAGGCCGAATATTCCCATTCTTCGAAGAGAAGCAGGTCCAGCGGTAGCAGCTCTCGGAGACTCTCGGAGCTTGAAGGGCACCTCAATGAAAGGACACAATCGCAACTTGTAAGCTGAGCTTGCTTGTCTCTTCTTCCAGTCTTTTTTCCTCCTTTCTAACAAAACCCCTCCTTGTGTATACGCAGGGTGTGATGAAATCACACATTCCATGGGAGTTAGTAGTGGCCGCATACCGGGGTCTCCCGGATTTTCAGAAGGCCAGGCTAGACGTGATGGGGCTTGGAATCTTTCTTCGGATCGAGCCGATCAGGCTCGACCTTGCCCTCGTCCAAGCATTGCGTGAAAGGTGGGATCCAATGAGCCGTGCCTTCTTGATGCTTTGGGGGCACATGGTGCCCAGCCTAGAAGATGTGGTCCGAATTACGGGCCTGAAAGTGGATGGCGAGGTACTGACCGGCATCACGTACTCCGACTATAGAGAGGCTACCCAGAGGTTACTAGGGGTGGACCTAGATGATCACAAGAATAGGTCCATAGCCAAGACGCCTATCATGGAGACACTGGGGCTTACTGATGTTCATCCTCGTGATGACGAGTCCTCGGAAGAGTTTATGGAGAGAACTGAAAGAGGATGCCGCGCCGTCTACTGCGTAGATGCGAGCAATTGGGAGAGGGCCAACATGGATTTGAGGAGATTCCTCTTCTTCCTGTTGGGAAAGCTGTTACTGGGCTCGAAAGGAGACAACATTCATTGCCGCTTCTTAGAATTCCTGGTAGACCTCGAGAAAGTGGGATGATACGCCTGGGGGGCAGCCAGGCTGGCGCATCTATTTGCGGGTCTGCCTGAAAGAGCAGATCGAGAGGTAGTAGTGAGTGGTTTCACGCCGTTCATCCAGGTACCCGGCTTCTCTCTTAGCTTCAACTGTATCTTTTTCTTTTGATGACGATGTTCATAACACATGACAAGGCAGTTGTGGAGCTATTATTATCTTCCAATGGGAAAGGCCCATCATTGGCGCCCAATGGCGGTGCCGTTGGCGAGGCGGTGCCAGCCCATCATGAGCCCGGCCCCTATGTCCTACCAGCTGATGGTGATAAGACGCGAGTTGCAAGAGTTCCCTACAACAATGGTGGTTATCAAGCCTTCCGGCGAACACTGCCAAGTACAACATGATCGAAACAAACACAACGATGAAAAGAAACACCTCGTCACAACCTGACGAGAGCAGGACCATCTCGTACAGTGCCAGAACATCACGCACAAGACAACATACCGAAAACAAAGCGACAAAGAATCGTAAACCAAAGCCAGCTGAAGACTGTACTGGACTTTCACGACTCTGGATACTGTATATCTCAGATTCCCATGTACTTCACACGACAATGCTCTGATACCAAGCTGTAGCGACCCGGATTCTGGATACCCGGCATACCCGGTAGGACTACCGGATACGCGTGATACCGCATGGAACCCGCGAGGCCTCCCAAGAGCGGGAAAGCTCCGAAGGGAAAAAGGCACGTGTAGAGTACATTGAAGCCACAGAGATAGTACAGTAAGCAATTAAATTTCATTAGATAGGTTTGCTAAAGTAGCAGAAATAAAATTACTTTTTAATTAACTGTTTAAATTAACAATTATATCCCAGAGTCAGTCCAAAGCTAAAGACAACAAGTCTAGCACAGTACAGTCGACAGAAAGAAAAACGTACTAAGAAGTCGAGGGCAGCCCGACGCAAGTACCAGTTGGCAGCAACGGCACGCAACGAGCACGCACACTCAGGAACCACGCGGAAGCAGAACGAACAACGCCACCCAACTGAAAAGCAAGGGTGAGCCACGTGTCACTGGCTCAGTAGGGCTCACGCGGATCCCCACTGAAAAATACGTAGTAACACGGAATAACAACGACAAAAATAGCAGGTGTAGCAAAGCAGGAAAAGCTACACTACAAAGCTGTAAAACTACGCTACAGGCAGTAGTAAGCAGACAGGAAGTAGGAGTAGGGAACAAGTAAGGAAGGGGAAGAACCCACGCCAGACAAGCGACGGTCGAACTAACCTCGGCACCCCAAACTACTCCAAGCAACAACAGAAGGGCGACTCTGACCCAGCAAAGTCAGAAGTTACCGATCTGTCGACCCGACACCAGGTCCAAAACGAAGACCTACAAGGACGGATAAAACGACCACAACGGCCTACACGATTAGAACATCGTGTACGCAACCCCAGGCTCATCTTGGACACAGCCAAGAATAGACCACACAGCCAGGGAAGCAAATCTTGGGCAAGGCCAAGACTAGCTGACACGGAAAGGAGAACACCGGCTCCGAGAAATGCGAGAGTCGACGGTCAAGTGATAGGAGTACCCTCACACTAGAAGAACAGCCAGATGCATCCACTGACGTCTTACACTGCGCCACAAGTGTCACGTCTACCAGACCGTGTGCAGCACGGAGGAGACTAGACACACCAAGAACCAGGTCCAAGGAACAACGACGTTCCAAGGAAAAACGGCACCTCACGGACACAAGACCGCAGTACCACGCTGCGAGTGACTAGTCAGGGTCACGCCCGTCGACGCAAGTCCTCAGTCCCTGACCACGTGTGCACACACTGACCACTACCTAGGCCAGGCCTCTAGCTAGTATTCCCCTCGGTAGGACGCTACCGTTGGCCGGGGCCCACAGAACTAGCTTAAAAACCGTGTAACGGGAAATTGCCCGTCCACCACTCCCGGTGGGTGACGTACTAAAAAAAAAGTCTACGTCACAGGCTATGACTAGTGGAGGTTCACAAGGCACGGACTCCAAAACACAAGTGCTATAGTACAGACAGTCTACGGAAGCCCTGTCACACGTACTACGAAGCACCACTGGCAGTACAACCACTACCAACCGACTCAGGACCAGGCAACTAGACCTACCACGTAACGATCCCGAGTCGAACGACTCAAAGGCAAGATCGTCACAGACAGCGGAACGAGCCGCCAATCGGTCTAATCCTAAGCCAGTGAAAACGACACTCTGCAGAAAATAACTCACGGAGACCTGAGGGAACACTAAAGACCCTCAGCACACCTGGATACACGGACCGAGGTAAGGCAACACCTCGAGGCATCCAGAACCAGTGTCTCGGACTGGACAGAACCGCCAAGACACCCACACACAAGGTCGCCTGTCAACCCCTGGGTCACCCCGGGTTGACCGGAACCCGACCAAAGACACACACAAGAGTAGGATAGAGAATCCTACCACAAGCAAGAAGACTCCTTGCTACCTTACAACGTAGTCCTAGCCCTTATAGGACGTCAGGAGACATCCACGGGACAACGGGCAGACCACAAGGCCAAGCCAAGACAAGCAGAAACCGGAATCACAGAAATCGGAGCACAAGGCATGTAACGCACCACCCTTAGACCGCTACATGAACCTGACAGTCTAAGCCTAGGTCGTTACACTCCACGCGACGGTCGGGGAACAGGCTGTCACACACACCGCCCTAACCAACTCCAGAAACACAAAGGCACGTAACGGCCAGCACCGGGCGCGTTACGTCGACCTGACGCGCCCGACCGGGGCCGTCAGGGCCAACAACCCTCAAACTCAAAACACACTCGGGGCATGTAACGCGCAAGACTAGGCGCGTTACAGCCACCTAACGCGCTAGGACAAGCGCGTCAGGGCCAACAAAACCCAGAACAACAACTGGCTGAGAGGCATGTAACGGTCCCGACCGGACGCGTTGCAACCGCCTAACGCACGGGGACGAGGCCGTTAGTGACAACGACGCAACCACCCCAACTCAGCCAAAACAGCATGTAACGGCCTGGGGCAGGCGCATTACACACACCTAACGCACGGGAGCACGGCCGTTAGGCGAACCAACACACTCGGTCAAACACGATCAAACAGAACGTAACGGCCTGGGGTAGGCGCGTTATGCACACCTGGCGCGCTAGGGATGGCGCGCCAGGGGAACCACCTCAAAAGGTCAACACCAGTCAACCAGAATGTAATGGCCTGGGGCAGGCGCGTTACACTCACCTGACGCACTGGGGCAAGCGCGTCAGAGGAACCAAATTAACCCAAACATAAAACGACAAAATAGACGTAACGCGTCTCACGGGACGCGTCAGAGGGATGTGAGGCGCCACCCCTGGGCCGTCACACTCTCAAAACTCCGAAGAACTCAAATCAACCCAGACGCTGTAACGGTTAGTCATGGGGCCGTCAGGGCATGTGACGGTCCCTGGAACGACCGCCACACTAGCTACGGCGAGAAAACGGAGGGTTGGCCAAATCGGCCCGTTCCACGCCCCATTCACGCCGAAGCGCAGGGGAAACAACCCTCGACGATGAAAATCAACATAAGAAGGCTAAAAAGCCCACATGCAAGCACAAAAACACAAGATCGAGGCGATTCCAATGAATCCACTCTAAATGGGTCAACGAGATTCCCGGACTCCTACCGGCCTCGAATGACCTCCGATGATCACAAAACTAGCATGGATGGGATCCTAACATCCCAACGGTCAGTTCAACACTAACCGAGCTACAAATGGTTGCCGTTTTCTGGCGAACCCTACAAAACCCGAAAATCACGGTTTAGGCTTAACAAGCCCAAACTCGGCCGTTTCCGCGCCAAACGAAGTGCAATGGCAGGGAAAACGGAGAAGAGGAAGTGGGGAACCATCACCCTACCTCCACCGAAGAAACCGAGCCCCGAAGGGACTAAACCGCGCCGAAAACCACGCCGCGTGCTCAAACGTCGGCTTTGAATCCACCGTTCATGATCGCGCCAAATCCACACCATCTTCGCTCCGTCGCGCACCCAGTCAACTCCACAGCATCCCCAACACGTGCCTCTAGGCCCTCCGTCTGCAGCCGGAGCCAAGGAAGCTCGAGAGGAGAGAAAACGGGAGAGAGAGACGGCGGCGGTGAATGAGAAGAAGGAGAGAGGAAAAGGAAAGAAAAAGGAAAAGAATAGGAATTAGGAATTTTCCTAATTTCTGAAAAATCTGATTTCTGGCCCTATCTCTGAAAAATACGCAAAAATAGTCGAAACGACCGACTCGAAGAGTACATCGTCGCTGCAGCATCCACGAGTTGAGGAACTGACAAGTAAACTCACCGTAGGGTTCCGTAACTAGTACGACAGAAAAACCCACACGGATCGTAAAACTCAACTCGGAAGCCACAAAAGCGAACCGAAACTCACCGAAACAAATCCAAAAGATCCAATGAAGATCTAGCAAGACCTACCAAGGATCCAGGGCATTACAGTGGAGGTGGAGGCAAAGTGGACATGGATAAGGCTTGAGATGGGTAATGATTTTGAGATGGGTGGTGGGTGATGAGTGGCTTTAAAGGCATTAGTGGAGGTATGGTAGAGGTAGGCATGGCCTCATACGGACGGCGGATAATGAGTGGCTTGAAAGGCCTAGGGGTAGCGGGGGTAGATGGCAAAATAGAGGGATGAGAGAGAATGAGAGGAGGTGAGGGTACGGCGGAGGTGGATGGCTGACAGGTCATGGGTGAGTTAGTAGGAGGGGTGCGGATGAGAGGGCGTGATGGTAGTGGGAATGGCGAAGGCGGTACTATAGTTTGTAATGCGGGTTGATGAGAGAGAGGTGCTACCCGGGCAAGGCGAGGGGGTTGCATGACGATAGGGTTGGCGGTAGAGAGAATAGAGGTACTTTCTGGGTGTCACACCTGCTCTCTCCCGACTTCCGGGAAGGAGGAGATGGGGTTGACATGGTGATTGGGCTGTTGGTGCTCCGACAATGGATTCTGATTATGCCCATGTTGGGCTGTTGTTGTTGTGCTTGCTGAGGCTGTTGTTGTTGTTGTTATGGTTGTTGTTGTGGCTGCTGTTGAAGTTGCTATTGTTGCTGGAACTGTGGCCTAGGAGGAGGTCTCCTGGCTTTGAGAGTGGCGACATATCGCCTCATTTCATCCCAGTCAATTCCGCCTTCATCATTCGTATCGTAGATGTAATCTTTAAACTGAAAGCAGTTCTCTACTGTATGTCCTGGCTGCCTGTGATAGACACAGTATCTGGAGGTATCAACATTCAGGGGCCACACGAGCCTTTCCCTGGGTAGGACGAGTGTGTTTGAGGCCATGAGGGCGCTGAAAATATCTGTCAAAGTTTCTGGCAATGGTGGGTAATAGGCTCTCTTGGGGCCAATCTGTCTCCTTTGTTGCTGTGGGGGGCCATAATTCCCTGAGGGTGGAACTTTGTGGTACTGAAGTGGCGGTTGTTATTGTTGAGGTCGGGGTTGTTGCTGGGGTTGAAGTGGTTGATGCATATTGTTCTGGGGGGGATTGTTTTGGGGTGGAGGACGAGAGGGGAAAGGACCTTGTTGGAGGGAAAGTCGGGGCATTTGCAGAAGCCTTGGGTTGAGTGCATAGTTGGCGTTGTTGACTGCACTCACCTGCTCATTTGTCACCACCCCTTCTGTTGCTCCACTTGGGACACCAGTGCCTGTCTTTCTGATCACCTTGGGCTTCGGCGGCTCAAACATGTGCATAATGGGGGAGTCTTTTAACTGGGTCTGGACATACCGGGCCCTTTCATAGAGTTCCTCCATTGTGGTAAGCTTGTTCATGGCCAGGACGTGCCTGAATTGTGGGGTTGCATTGGACACAATCATCTTTACTTGTTCAGGCTCTGAGAGGGTATCTCTTATTCTTTCTGCCAGGGACCTCCATCTGTCGGCATAGCAGACAAAATCTTCGTCGGGCTTCATTTTCTCGGCCACTAGGTCGGTAATGGAAAGAGAGGGACCGACCCTATCCCGATATTTTTGTAAAAATCTTCTGTGCACCGTATCAAAATTCTCGGCCTCACCGGGCTCCAATGAATAGAACCACTCTAGCGCAGGACCATCCAATGATCTCCGAAAGAGATATGCCAGGGATCTCTAATCATTTTGCCAATAGGAGGATTCATACATGAAGTCCTTGAGGTGAATAAAGGGGTTGCTAGTGCCATTGAACATGCGGTATGTGGGCATTTCAGAGGGAGGAAGATGGATCACCGGAAGGATTGGCAAAGCAACCTCCGGGGTGGATTTCACGTCCACCATTTTCTTCAAATTCTGAAACGGTTCGTCCATTCTATTGAACCTGTTAAGGAGCGATTGGGCTAGCTCCTCGTGAGGTGAAGGTGGCACCTGCCACTGGGGAGGAAAATGTCTCTCGGAGACTTGAGGAGGAAACCCCGAATGAGAGGGAGCTGCCGGACCGCCGGTAGTTGGCCCCGGCTGGAGCGGTATGTGGGGAATAGCAGGGGTTTGAGATTGTGAAGGGAATTAGAACGAGGGTGGTTGTTGGCTCGCCTGCCCTTGAAGCGAGGGAGACTGGATGGCTTGCGCCAGTGAAGGAGATGGGATGGCCTGCACCGACTCTTGGAGGGGTGCGATGGCTGGAGTTGACTCCTGGGGGGCGGGAGAAATAGATTTCCCTTTCAGAATGGCCTGGAAGGCCCGGAGCTGCTCAGAGGTAAGCTTCGTATTGGCGAGGACACCTAGCAAAGAGGAGATGTCCTGTGGTGGGGATGTGCCCCCTACGGTAATGTGCACCTCATGTGAGGGCTCATAAGAGGGGCCCGAGTCCATAGCATGGACTCGCGGCTCGACTGATTGACCACGGCCAGGGTGGTTCTCCTCAAAAGACTCGTGAGCCATGCTCAAAGTTCTTCCGGAACGTAAAAACATACACCAACAAGCAGATAGCAAAGATTATCAAACAAGTGAATGCCTTTACGCCCTCTTTTTTGTTTTGATTTTTGATATATTTTTTATGTTTTTAACCAGATCTAAAGTTCACACAAAAATAGGGACCCTAGTTAGTTTTTTGTTTCACCGCCGTGTCAACTAGGGTCTCTCGTCTCACCACGAATGGGTCGACTAACTCCGGAGAACTTTGATGGTACAACCAGCCCAGTGAACGAGGAGGGAATCCTTCACTGTCAGGGACTTACGGAGGTCCCAGTGGAAGAGATCCTAGTCCGTTGAAGGAATTCTCAAACGGAGAGTCCTTCCTTCACCGAGAGATGGTGATCCTTAAAAAAATTAAAAAAAGTAGAAAAGGAGGATGGATGTATGCAATGAAATGCTGACAGATATATGGAGCACAAGAGAACAATAACAACCAGGATATAACAACACGCAAGAGATAGTAAAGCAAATCACAAGAAATTGCAAGGGTAACTTAAAAGAAAGCAAGACGCCGTCCCACCGTGATCGCCAATCTGTGAGCGACGTCACGCAGAAGGAATTAATTTGCCGGAGGAGGAGAAGCGGAGCGCGTGAGGGGCTCGTTTTGCTGCAACATAGAAAGAAGAGAGAGAGAGAAGAGAGACCACCACGGGAGATTGCTCCGGCGGGACGTGCGGGACAGATACAATATAATAAGATATGGGGATTAAACATCCATAGCGGGAAATGACTCTCCGCGACCTCGGGGAATGGGAAAAGTGCAGAATTTAAGTGACAGTGATTTAAACGGCCATTGCGGGAAGTGACTTGTTGCGGCCTCGAGAATATGAGTAGATATGAGAAGAGTACAGAATACAAGCAACAGGAATTTAAACAGCCATTGCAGGAAGTGACTCGTCGCGGCCTCGAGAATATAACAGATATAAGGAACAGAATATAAGAGATAGAAATTTAAACGGCCATTGCGGGAAATGACTCGCCGCGGCCTCGAGAATATAACAGATATAAGAAACAGATATAAGAACAATGCAGGATATAAGTGACATGAATTTAAACGGCCATTGCGGGAAATGACTCTCCGCGACCTCGAGAATATGATGTAATCGCCAGGGGCCGGAGACCCCAAAATAAAGAAAGTGATCACGCCTACCTCCAAAGCGGGAGATGGCGGGTTGCTTCTTCCTCTCCCTTCAGCCGGCCGATGGAGAGGGCTTTCCTTGGTTACCCTTGCAAAAGAGAAACAAACACAAAATAAGTGGATCTGAAAAGATGGCAGTGCAGTATTATTCCCTTAATGAAGAATAATGAAATCGTGGCAAGACACACACCTGGTTTGTGTTATTTTTAAACCCCTCTCGGACACGAGTATGAGGAAAATGCTATGATGAATGGAATTATGCAGACGTGTATAAAAGAAGACTCCCTTATGAAGGGAGGCGGAGAATGCAAGATGATGAATGTAAAAGAACTACGGAGAAAAGGGAGAGAATTGGCTTATTGAATGTGCCGATGGCGGGATCTGGCGGAGCTTCGGTAGCGTGGGGACGACGTGGAAGTAGAACGGATGGAGCTAGCCTTCCTCTCGCGAGCGCGGGCACCCGAGAAGGCGGCAGAACCTCCTCCTACAAAAGACCCACGGGTTAGAAATGGGATCCGGTAGAGTCTCTCCTTCATCTGTCGGATCTGAAGCCCCTTCCCTTCGAGGGAGGGGGTCTTCTATTTATAGAGGGTAGAGGGCTTGAGGCGTCCAGGGACCTGGACGCCTCAAGATGGGGGCGTCCAGGACCCTGGACGCCTCCAACAATAAATTAAATTTTTTTTTATTTTTTTTATTTTTAATATTTTCATGAAGGCGTCCAGGAGACTCGACGCCTCCATTTCGCCCATCGGAATCCCGCCGAAAGCCGTAGACGGTGGGTAGAGCGCGTGGTTTTGGTGGGTACCCGTGACTCACGAGTGGGCGCGTCTAGCTGGCAAGACGTCCCTATATTTTATATTTTTGCACAACGTCAAATCGGACGACGGTTCGGCTTGTCCGGGGGTCGGAAATTGAAGGCGTCCAGCCATCTGGACGCCTCAAAGTTTTGGATTTTTGCGAAGCGTCAAATCGAGCGGCGTGCTGAGATTGTCCGGATGCAGAGTGTGGAGGCGTCCAAGCCCCTAGACGCCTCAAGACTGAGGCGTCCTTGGACGCCTTCACAATTATTTTTTTATTTTTTATTTATTTTTCATTTTTTCATAATGGAGGCGTCCAGTGAAAATCTACCGGACCCCCTCGAAAGGTCGTCGACAGCCATCCGCCAGACATCTCCTGATTTTGGAATCTTCCGGTATGTCCGATTGGTGGCGATGTCATCCGTATGCTGCATGATTTCCGTAATGAGACGGTTTTCGGATGCCGAAGAAGCGTTACGTTACACACTCAAAAGGCGAAAGAAGACCCAAGAATGGGAAGCACTCAAGCGATTCAAAATGCGAAAGCCACTGCGGGGCATCATATAGTAATATGAGATTTTTCCAGGGTGATGTCAGGAATAGCATGTCCACAGCAGCTTGTCCGTTGCCTAGGGAATCATGCTTCTGTACTTTCGTGTGGGCCATGTGTGTGGCCTTGGACCGCGAGTCCAGTTGTCCAGCCTAGAGCTGGAGGTTCTCATTGTTCCCTGAGAGTGGGATTCGGCTTGGCGGCCTGTGAGCTGCCTTGGGAACCATACTTCTACGTTTCTTTGTGGACTGTGAGTCCCGTTTCTTCTCCGACTGTGGTCACCGTGCGACGGTGCTGGTACTGGGACGGTCCCCGTACTTCGTAGGGTTCTGACGTGGTTTTTCGTTGACTTGAGAGTCTACTCCTTCAGTGACCCTCCACTAGTCGTATCCCACCAGTACGCGTGTGCCGGTCTCACCTGGGAGTAGGTGTACGGGTTTACCCTGAGGACGATTTTTAGACTGGTTTCCGTCGGGCCCCACGTCTAGCAGCCAGAGTCCGACTGAGGGGAAAACCAGTTAGAGGCCAGGCCAGGGGCGGACGGCCTGTGTGTGCACACGTGGTTGGGGGCAGTTGGACCCACGCCGACGGATGTGACCCCAGCTAGTCACTTGCTTTGTGGTTACTTGTTCGGTGTTCGTGCCTCTGGTAGGCGCTACCACCTCAGGCAGTTCACCTGCGGTGCGGTGTAAGACGTCAGGGAATGTTACCGACTGTGCTTCTAGTGGGAGGTACTCCTGTTCTGGATAGAGAGTGACAGACTGTCAGCTTCCGTGACTTCGACCTTCAGGTTTTCGATCGTGTTGACCATTGAGTTTCGGTTGTTTCACCGTGGCGCGTGTGTCGGTTTCGTGCCGTGAGGCTAATGCCAGTAGTTTTATCGAGGTTGCGCCTTGTTGTGCGGTACCCGCGACCGGATGGTCGGGGTTGCACCTTGGACAGCGTGTCCAGGTTGGCCGTGTCCTGGGAGACAGGTCTCTACGGCGTGGTTGCCGTGGGTTTTTACTTCGGTAAGTGGTACTAGTGTGGTTCGGTAGCCCCCGATCGTGAGATCGGGGTGTGTTTTCTGGTACGGTAGGAGTAGCTGTAGTGCAGAGTTTTGACCGGCCACCGGTTCGTTGTTCCTGCTGTCATTATAGCTTTCCTTTCCGCTACCGCCGTTGTTTCCGGTTGGGGTTCCGCGGGATCCCTGCTGAGTCTCTGTTTTGGAGACTCATCCCTGCTTTTCAGGTGTGGCGATTCTTCCTCGAGATTCGAGGGTGCTGTTTGGAGGTTCTCAGTTGCCAGCTCGCCGGGCCGAGTGTTCACTCGGCATGTGGTACATTTTTACTGCTTTAGACTGTACTTTCTGTTGGACTGGACTCTGTTGTAGTAGTAGTTGTTTATTTATTTCTGTTAATTATTGAATTGTCCTACTTTATTTCCTATTTCTTTGTGTCTCCACACTCCTTTTAGCCCTTCCGACTCGTGGGCGGCGGTTCGAGTCTCGGGTTATCGAGTCTTTCCCGGTAATCAGATTCTCGGGTCGTTACAGCTGGTATCAGAGCGGTGGTTGTGGACGTACATAGGAATTCGAGATATTGCAGTGATCAGAGTCCATAAGGTCCAGTATAGTCGGCAGCTGGCATAGGGATTTGTGCTTGTTTTCCCGCTTTGTTTCTCTCTTGAGAGCTTGAGTGCGCCGCATGGCGCTGTGAAGGTGGTTGCTGTCAAAAGCTTTTGTGCCAACATGGGGCCTAAGGATCGAGGTCGAGAGCCTTCTCCCTCATTGGTGGTGGCCCTGGTTGTGCTGCGTTGGGTAGAGGTTGCTGGCAGGTGTGAACTCGCGGTGCTGCGTTCGAGGAACCTGCTGTCGATTTTGGTCACTCCAGCTTGAGGTTTGTCCGGCCCTTGAGGTGTTCTAATCAAGAAGTGTGCTTGGGTGAGCGAAGGATCTTCTCGGTGAGCTGCTGTTTTGTCGAGCCTGGTGTTCTTGTCGTGCTCTATGGCGTCAGAAATGACGTGTCGGTCTCGATTATTCTTACGGATTTCGAGGCAGGATTGGGCTGTGGTGTCCCAGTAAGTCTTGCTCATGCGCTCTTGTGTGCGAATGGGTTGTGTTCGCCTTGGATTTGGTCTGAGATATGAAGGTTCCGCAGTGAGTTTCGGGACTCGAGAATGAGCGTCGACGGTTATCGTTATGGCTCGTGTTGCGGCTCTTGGCGTGGTGCGTTGCAGTTTGAGGAATTTCAGCGGTGGTGCGTCGAGAGATGCTGTGATTGTGGTCTGACGTGACACTCGCCGAGTGTGTCAGAGGCGCTGACCTGACATGGTGATGGTTTTCTCGGTGCTGGAAGGTGCTATTCCCAGCATGCGCGAGGTTCTAGATCAGGTCGAGCGTGAAGTTCTTTCGTTGGTCGGAAGGGCGTTTGGTCTCTCCTTTGGTTGGAGAGATTGTGTTTACCTAAGGTTCGTCGTCTTGCATTGCGTGTTAGGATTGGCTGGCCTTGTGTGCCATGAAGTCCGTGCGAGACGAGTCTTGCGTTTTGGCAAGGTGGTTGCCTGTGAGAGTTGTGCCCATTCCCTTGTCGTATGAGGGTGTGTTGGCGCTTTTTCGAAAGGACGAGTGCCGGTTGGGCGGCATTTTTGAGAATTTGTGGTTGTGCGCGTGGATCAGAGTGCGCAGCGGAAGCGTGGTGGACCCATAACCCACGGGTTCAGGATCGTAGCGTTGGTTGCTACGGGCGGATTCCTGAGGTTGCGTTGAGCATCGGAGGATTGGTTCCTCGGTGTGAAACGTGTTGTTGCCGTGCCATTGCTTGAGGTATCGTGATTCTTGGCACCGACAGGATGGAGTGTTGGGGAATGTGCTGGCTAGTGCGCCGCATGAGTACCCTATTTCTGATATGGAAGCCGTGTCAGGCGTCGGTGTTAGACCCGGATGGCTCGTTGAGGATGTCGCCTGACGGAGGTCGAGGGATGTGATGAGAGGAGATGGAAGAGTGACTCCTGTGGGCGGAGACCTTTTAGTGAGATTGGCGTCGGATTGGTGGTCCTTGATGGGACGTTGGTGTCGCAATGGTTATCCCTGGTTTGGTGACCAGCGTGGGATGGTTCCCCTGTGAGTCTGAGTCGAGTGGGGTGATGACTGAAGACACCAGGATCTTGTCATTTGGTTTCGTCGTGCTCCCCGAGAGGGTCGAGTTGGCGCGATGATCGAGTTCGGAGGCGGTGCCCGAGAGGAGTGCAGCTCGAGATGTGGCATCGGTCTGTGTGGGAGTCGACGGATGGCTTGCCGAGGTTTGGAATGTTTCCTTCGGATCCGGTGGAGGACCAGGACAGAGGGAAGAACCCGAGCGAGCGGTTGGTGATCGGCGCGTGGTCTATCACAGACAGAAGATGCTGGTGGTTGTGCATCGACATTGGTGAGAGCTGCGTATCAGTGAGGCGCTTTTCGGATGGGGTCTGGGCTCTGTCGAAGTTTGTCTTCTAAGTTCTGACAGAGTTGGTCCCATGCTGTTGTTTGGCTTTCGGCTTGTCCGGCGTGAGGTGATTCTTGGCGCTGAGCCGATGAGCTGATTGCGGTCTGTCGAGATGGCTGCTTGAGCTGGTGGAGGCTCTGTATTGGTTGTTCCCTTGAGAAGGGTGTGCGACCGGTCAGCTGGTTGTGAAGCTGATGTGCGATTTGTCTGCCGACCGTAGGATGGATCGGTAGCTGTTTCTCGTGTCGAGGGTGTGTCTCCTCGGTGGGCGAGATGGTGGCAGCGGTGCATGATTGATTTTCGTGGTGATGGGAATCAACTCCGAGCATGTACATTTTATTTTTGTATTCGTGTTCTTTTATTTATTTTATATCCTGGGGAAGTAGATTCACAAATGTAAGGCTTCATGAGCCTATTTGTTCTTCCTTAGGATTGTGTGGGTTTATGTGCAAAATGCCAGTAGGACCTGCTAGGGGGCCCCCACTCCTTCCCTATTAGTCCACCTCATCCATGTGGGGCTGGTCAAAAGTCAAGGTGGCATCTAGAAGGTTTGACAAGTCAATTGACACATGGGGGAGACAAGTGACTTAAAAAGTCAAGGGTAGGCCACCTACCACCCCACCTAGTCAAGGGGGCGCCCCCCCTCCTATTTTGTTCCAATTTAATTTTTGTAAAAAGGCCATTAGAACTAATTAGTTCTATACCTAGATCTGAGGGCATTAGTGAGCATTTTCTATTTATTATATAAGGCTTGTATTTCCCTTTTTCATGAATTAATGAGAAGAAAATTGTTGAATTACCTTAGAGCTTGGTGCGCCCCCTACTCTCTCCCCTCTGGTTCCTCCTCCTTCCCTCTGTATTTCAGGGTTTAGAACCCTTCTACCTTAGCCCCTCCATCTCTAGATTCATTTCTGGTGCCGCCGCCGTTGTTCGTGCCGCCATCGAGCCGCCGCGAAGTCGCTTCTGAAGTTCTGTCCAAGGGAATGTTTGGCTGGACAGAGTCCCACTCCGAGAATTTTAGCTCCCAGCTCCGACCTCATCTGGAGCTTAAATTTTCAGGGTTGGTTCTTCTCTTGAATCCCCACCTCCACAAAAACATTCACGTCAAATTACTTTCGTTTGTCATTTTTCCATTTTCATGTTTTACTGTCTTCCAGATATGTCCCTTTTCAGATCTGTGTAGCAGAAACTCAGTTCGTCTACCATTTGACCCGATTTTTGATTTTTTGTGGAACCCCCAAATTTATTGGAGGTTCTTTCCACCTTTCTTATCCTCCACAAATTTTCTCCGAATATTTAAATCCCTCTACATATTTTTAAAAATTCAGTCTTTCTCCCAAAATCTCTTCAGTCCCTGCTGTCCAGATCCGACCCCCAGTCAGTCTAAAATCCACCAAAAATTGAAACTTCCACCAATTCTTTCATAGCATATATCCTCGTTTTCCTCTCTTCGGTCTCTACAACTTTCATGAAGGGCTCAAAAGCTGAATCGAAGGTCTACATAGCGGTCAACACCAACTCTCAGAAAAACTTGGTTCTGTCCTATGTTTTCAGATCCTGTGAGCCAGCAACTTGTAAAATCAACTAAGGCCAGATCCGGAAATTTCAATTTTATCTCTCTGGCCCTAGATCGAAGTACTTCGAAATGACTTTTCAACGGTACCTCTTGTGCATCGATCTGACGTCGGGAGTGACCGCAGCAGCAGATCTCGCCGGGTCGCGCGCTGTAAAACAAAATTACAGATCCGTGGCCAGCAACTCCGGCGGGTGACGATCGGAACACCGCCTGATGAGAATCGACGCCGAGAATGTACATTTTATTTTACATTTATGTCCTTTAGTTTATTTGTATATCCACGGGAAAGTATATGCGCAATTGTACGGCTTTACAAGCCAATGCGTCATTCCCACGGATTGTTTGGGTTTCTTTGTAATTTGTCAGTAGGACCAGCAAGGGGGCCCTCAGCCCTCTCCCATTGGTCCATGTCACTCATGTGGGGCTGGTCAACCATCCTAGGTGACCATCTAGAAGGGTTGAATGTCAAAATGCCACATCGGTAGACAAGTGGTTAAATTGGTCCAAGGTAGGTCACCTACCTTCACCTACCATACCCCTTGGTCAAGGGGGCGCCCCTCTCCCCTTATTATTGTATTAATTTTTGTGTGTGTTTCACACTTAATCCCAGCCCTTCAATCCCCACCCCTAGATCCAAGGGTTCACATTGCATTTGATGTGAATCATATAAAAGATTGTATTTTCATATGAATATTAGTGAAAATTCAGAAAATTTGTTGAAAGGCCAAAGGCTTCTTGCGCCCCCAGCTCCTCCCCCCTAGTTCCTCTCCTCCAACCTCCAGTTCTAGAGTGGTTTCTACCTCCTATCCCCTCCCCTCTATCTCCGGTGATAATCTGTGCCGCCACCGTTCGTGCCGCCTACGAGCCGCCACGGAGCCATCGTCAAGGTTCTGTCCTGCTGGATAGAGGTGACTTCCACGAATTCTTTCTGTCCGCCACGAGCTCAGATTGATTTGAAATTTTGAGGGTATGTTCTTACCTTGAATCCCCACCTCCACCTAAATTTTCACGTCCAAACTCCTCCATTTAGTAATTTTATATTTTCGTGCATCTTTCATTCCCAGATCTATTTTGTCTCTGTCTACAGTGACAGCAGCCCTGTGTTTCTCACCTCCGACCCTCTTTTTGATTTTTATAAACCCTCCCCATTTTACTGGGAGTTCTGTCCATCATCCCCTACATCCACCATTGTTCTTGATTTTTTATCCACCATCTATCCATTTTTCAAAATTCGTGTTCTATCTTAGCTACAGTGCTTTCAGCCCATTTCCAGATCCGACTCACTTCTAGTTCAAAAATCCTATCAATTCGTAGCCACATCCAAACTTATCCAAACTAGTTTTGCTATTTTTCTAGCTTGATTTCCTACAACTTTTCTGAAGACCACCACTTCAGATTCGGACGTTCACATATCGGTCAAAGGCAGTTCTCAAAGAATAGCCCTGCAGATCTGAGTGTTCGGCTACTGTACAACAGGAAGTTAAAAATTCATTAAAGCCCAGATCCCTGCAGATCCAGGCCATATCTTTAGGCCTAGATTGAAGGATTTGAAGTTAGCTTTCCAACGGCGCCAGTCTTGTGTCGATCCGACATCGGGGCTGATCGCAGCGCCCGTTCTCGCCGAGACGCGCGCCGAAAACCAGAAGTTACAGATCCGTGGCCGGTTATTCCGACCGGTGCCGATCGGAGCCGCCCGGCCTTCGGCCGGTGAACCAGCGCGCCTCCACTCCAGGGAGCGCTCATCCAGGCATCCACCACCACAGCGGTGCCACCGGGTCCCACACGGCCCCTCCGGACAGCACGTGGGCCCCACCGTCACTAGTTCGGGTGTTGCCGAAGCTACGCGAGAAGCCGCCCGTCAACCCGAAATCGGTCCTCCCGGACCCCATTGTGTCGCCCTTTACCTCCCTGCGTGGAGTGGGCTGTAACTCATTGCTGTAATCTTTATGTATTAATTATCCCGGAAGTACGACTTCGGCCAGGTCCGTCGTCCCCACGCCGAGCGCGTGGAGGTATCGTGTTCGCTCCTTGCTTGGCATTTTGTTTACTTCATATATATTTGTTTATGCCGTTGTTAGAGAGCATGTGTAGAGATATCTCGCTCGCTTTATCTATTCATTACCGCTACTGCGAGAGAGTGCGAGACCGTCCCGTGACCCGATCCGGGCACACGAGAGAGCCGATCACCCTAGCTCATTGCCGGTTTCTCAACCGCGCACGTCCGACGCTTCCCTCGTTAAGGGACAATCGCGAGCTTGTCGTGTCTGTGGTCTCGTCCCGCATCAATTTGGTATCAGAGCGAGGTTGAGTCTAGGGTGTCTAAAATCAAAAAAAAAGTGTCTTTTTGCATCGCATCCCTTTACTCGGTATATCAAAAGGTGTTGTCCGAACGTTAGGCTACGCCTATCGGGAAGGCCGCACACTTGCACGAGTGATCTTCGGATTGCTTATCTCCGCCACGTACCGAGTCTTGGTTGTGTCTAGGTTATAGTCGAGTCACATTCCAACTTTGCATTACTTAGGGTCGTGTCTAGTGTCTTGTTCAAATGGCCTTGCATATCCATTCCTAGGGATCCATTCCCATATTTTGGCAACGATGGCCAACCCATGTCGACCCATCCAAGGCGATAGGTCCGTGTCCGAGTACATTCGGCATATCATACGTATTGGTTGGAACATGGCTTGGGAGAGGAGAGCAACACGGCCGCATTTCAGTTCCGGAGAGGTTTGCGCCTTCACTTTCAGTTGGAATGTCTTATCCGCAATGCATTCTCTCTAGCGCAATCCTATACGGTCGCTCTATCGGTCGAACCATTTGAGTCTCACTTTTCTCGATATTGTAGCTTTAGTCAAGCATCTACCTCCCAGCCTTCACCACTCGAGAGAGTTCCAATGTCATCCCCCTCTATTTCTGAATTCGAGTCGAAATCCCCTCATTTGGAACCACCAAAACTCGAGCCACCCGTGTTTTTAACGGGTACACTATACATCACCGAGCCACTTTTTAGTTGGCTCAAGGATGGCTTGGTCCCACCTCCCTTTCCATCCATGGACCCCATCCTACCTATAGTGCCGGTCAACTCATTCCATACCACATTTCGATCTCGTCACCATGTTGATACGTTGGACGATCTTGTCATCGGATTAGATTCACAATGGGAGTTGACGCATCTTTTGGCCCGAGGCTTTGATCAACCCGCTAGTCTTAGCTTCACCCATCCGGCCTTCGGGTCCATTACCTCCGAGTGCACCGTGGGTTGTGTCACCACAGAGGTTCTTCTACTTCTCCCGCTACCGGACGAGCCCGAATTCATACCCTTTTGTCTGAGGGAGTGTGGACACCGAAAATTGCACACCCAGATGTCCTGCTCGGCCTCGCATCAATAATAAGCGAATTAAAGTGCGTCCACAATGAGGAATCATACTTCTTGCCTACGATCCTCGTCCCACCCGTCACAATTCAAGAAGGTGACTATCCACACCTTCAAAACTTCTACCCGTGGGAGCGTGACTTGTGGGAACCCATCACAAGGGGTCATACCTTCTTTGATCCCTTTAACCCACTCCCTAGTGGATCCTTAAACCCTCTATATATACTCCCCTTCTTCAAGGAAGTCCACTTTTACGCCCCTTCCCCACGGGATGGGCCATCTAAATCCACCAATCTCGACCCACCTACACCCGGCCCATCTAAATCACCCGAGACACCCACATTCAAAAGACCATCCACGCATAACCACACCCGACGTATAGGTGTTCCCCATGCCATCCATTCCCGGTTGCGTAACATGCATGCATGGCACATATTCGGGTGTCCTGGTCCGCCGTCACCCATGTACGGGTTGGACTAATATTAGGTGTGTCAAGGGTCATAGATGAGTCAGTGTGCTTTTTCTTTGAGTCGATTGTTTGTGTGGTTTGCATACGTGTGTTAGTGCATGGTGAGTTTGCATGTGTCTTGTGCAAGCTCGTTGTCGATCTCTTATGAGTAAGAGGTGAGTGGACTCGCTCGATGAGCATGGGATCGGTTCTACATCTATACCCGGATCAGTCACCTACAGGGACTCAGCGGTGATTCCTAGTGAGGCTTCGAGCTGCTCCCTTCCCTTTTGAGAGTGCCCACTCGGAGTGTCCACCTTTAGCCCATAGCAGCTTGCGCATATCGAGTATATATGGAATGAGCAGGTGACGATCACTTGGAGTGGAGCGTACCCGCGTTACTTGGCACGGTGACGGATCCGTCGGAGTACTCGAGCATCCATACCCCTACTCGACGGGGTCGAGTTCCTCCCACGCGGGGAGAGTTGATGGGAATCGACGCCGAGCATGTACATTTTATTTTACATTTATGTCCTTTAGTTTATTTGTATATCCACAGGAAAGTATATGCGCAATTGTACGGCTTTATAAGCCAATGCGTCATTCCCACGGATTGTTTGGGTTTCTTTGTAATTTGTCAGTAGGACCAGCAAGGGGGCCCTCAGCCCTCTCCCATTGGTCCATGTCACTCATGTGGGGCTGGTCAACCATCCTAGGTGGCCATCTAGAAGGGTTGAATGTCAAAATGCCACATCGGTAGACAAGTGGTTAAATTGGTCCAAGGTAGGTCACCTACCTTCACCTACCATACCCCTTGATCAAGGGGGCGCCCCTCTCCCCTTATTATTGTATTAATTTTTGTGTGTGTTTCACACTTAATCCCAGCCCTTCAATCCCCACCCCTAGATCCAAGGGTTCACATTGCATTTGATGTGAATCATATAAAAGATTATATTTTCATATGAATATTAGTGAAAATTCAAAAAATTTGTTGAAAGGCCAAAGGCTTCTTGCGCCCCCAGCTCCTCCCCCCTAGTTCCTCTCCTCCAACCTCCAGTTCTAGAGTGGTTTCTACCTCCTATCCCCTCCCCTCTATCTCCGGTTTTCATCTGTGCCGCCGCCGCCGCCGTTCGTGCCGCCTACGAGCCGCCACGGAGCCATCGTCAAGGTTCTGTCCTGCTAGATAGAGGTGACTTCCACGAATTCTTTCTGTCCGCCACGAGCTCAGATTGATTTAAAATTTTGAGGGTGTGTTCTTACCTTGAATCCCCACCTCCACCTAAATTTTCACCTCCAAACTCCTCCATTTAGTAATTTTTCATTTTCGTGCATCTTTCATTCCCAGATCTGTTTTGTCTCTGTCTACAGTGACAGCAGCCCTGTGTTTCTCACCTCCAACCCTCTTTTTGATTTTTATAAACCCTCCCCATTTTACTGGGAGTTCTGTCCATCATCCCCTACATCCACCATTGTTCTTGATTTTTTATCCACCATCTATCTATTTTTTAAAATTCGTGTTCTATCTTAGCTACAGTGCTTTCAGCCCATTTCCAGATCCGACTCACTTCTAGTTCAAAAATCCTATCAATTCGTAGCCACATCCAAACTTATCCAAACTAGTTTTGCCATTTTTCTAGCTTGATTCACTACAACTTTTATGAAGACCACCACTTCAGATTCGGACGTTCACATATCGGTCAAAGGCAGTTCTCAAAGAATAGCCCTGCAGATCTGAGTGTTCGGCTACTGTACAATAGGAAGTTGAAAATTTATTAAAGCCCAGATCCGTGCAGATCCAGGCCAGATATTTAGGCCTAGATTAAGGATTTGAAGTTAGCTTTCCAACGACGCCAGTCTCGTTTCGATCCGACATCGGGGCTGATCGTAGCGCCCGTTCTCGCCGGGACGGGCGCCGAAAACCAGAAGTTGCAGATCCGTGGCCGGTTATTCCGACCGGTGCCGATCGGAGCCGCCCGGCCTCCGACCGGTGAACCAGCGCGCCTCCACTCCCGGGAGAGCTCATCCAGGCATCCACCACCACAGCGGTACCACCAGGTCTCACACGGCCCCTCCAGACAGCACGTGGGCCCCACCGTCACTAGTTCGGGTGTTGCCGAAGCTACGCGAGAAGCCGCCCGTCAACCCGAAATCGGTCCTCCCGGACCCCATTGTGTCGCCCTTTACCTCCCTGCGTGGAGTGGGCTGTAACTCATTGCTGTAATCTTTATGTATTAACTGTCCCGGGAGTACGACTTCGGCCGGGTCCGTCGTCCCCACGCCGAGCGCGTGGAGGTATCGTGTTCGCTCCTTGCTTGGCATTTTGCTTACTTCATATATATTTGTTTATGCCGCTGCTAGAGAGCATGTGTAGGAATATCTAGCTCGCTTTATCTATTCATTACCGCTGCTGCGAGAGAGTGCGAGACCGTCCCGTGACCCGATCTGGGCACACGAGAGAGCCGATCACCCTAGCTCATTGCCGGTTTCTCAACCGCGCACGTCCGACGCTTCTCTCGTTAAGGGACAATCGCGAGCTTGTCGTGTCCGTGGTCTCGTCCCGCATCACCGCCGTCCCAGGGAGCGCCCCTCCAGGTGTCCCCACCACAGTGGTGCCACCCCGATCCCACACGGCCCCACTGACCAGCATGTGGGTCCTACGGTCGCGAGTACGAGTGCCGCCGAAGCTACACAAGAAGCTGCCCGTCAACCCGAAACCGCTACTCCCGGATCCCGCTGTGTCGCCCTTTACCTCCCTGCGTGGAGTGGGCATTCATATTTGCTGTAATACTTGTGTAATAATTATTCCGGGAGTACGAGATCAGCCGGGATAGTCTTCCCTACGCCAGGCGCGTGGAGGCATCGTATTCGCTCCTTTACCCGGCACTTGCTTTATTCGTATATGCTTTATATGCCGCTGCTAGAGAGCATGCTAGGATCGTAGCCCTCTTTACTTTTATATCATCGCTGCTGCGAGAGTGAGAGAGATACCGTCTCGTGACCCGATCCGGGCACGAAATTGTGAGTTGACCACCCTAGCTCTTGTCGGTTTCTCAACCGCGCACGTCCGATGCTTCCCTCGAAAAGGAACAATCGCGAGCTTGTTTAGAGTCCGAGGATCGCATATCCATTTGGAGTCGAGTCCGTGGTCCGTCCCGCATCAGTTTGGTATCAGAGCGCCAGTTGAGTCTAGGGTGTTTAAAACAAAAAAAAAGTGTCATTTACGTCTAGTCATTGTCTAAGTCGGTCTAGGTTGCATTTGCATCCCTTTACTCGGTATATCAAAAGGTGTTGTCCGAACTTTAGGCTACGCCTATCGGGAAGGCCGCACACTTGCGCGAGTGATCTTCGGATCGATTAACTCCGCCACGTGCCGAGTCTTGGTTAAGTCTAGGTGCATCATCTTTGCTTTAGTCCGTGTTTGCATTAGTCGGTGTCTCCGTGTGTCTTTGTATGCCCACTCGTAGAGGTACACAGTACTCACCCCCACCACCACCTATGGCGGATCCCCGAGCCCCTAGTCTCGATGCGTCGTCGGTGGCCGAAATGTTCCAAACCCTTATGGGGCAAATGCAAGGGTTGACTACACGTATGGAAGGGTTGGGTACACACATGGATGCGTTGACTACACGGGTAGATCGGATGGATGGGTTGAGTACGCGGATGGATGGCCTAAGCACACATCTGGGAGAAAGGATGAAGGTCTTAGAGGATAAGGCCGTCGAGTCGGACCAGTCCGTTCGGGGTCTGGTAGGGAGAGTTGCCACGTTAGAGAGAGCCCCAGCCGAGGTAGCCCCGAGAGCCCCAGTTGAGGCACCCCCTCCACCTACTCATGGTCAACAAGACTCGGTTCAGCAACCCGCTACTCCACGGTTTCAAGGGATAGAGGTTAGGAGGCATCACATCCCCGAGGTGCATGACTATGAGTCCGATAACGAGCATAGAGGATATGGTCGTGATCGTCGTCCCACACAGCGGACCCACGATCAAGATGTGGATGAACGAGCCCTTAGGACCGTTCGCGCTGACGCTCCCACCTTTGATGGGTCCTTAGACCCGATGGTCTATCTTGATTGGGAGGCTGGCATGGACCGATATTTTGAGTGGTTCGAGATGTCGAACCAACGGAAGGTCAAGTTCGCCCGAATGAAACTCTTAGGCCAGGCACAAACCTATTGGAGGAACATGGAAAACATGTTGTTTCATCGTCAAGAGCCCCCGATAGAGACTTGGACCGAGATGAGGGACAAACTTAGGAAGAAGTACCTTCCTGCCACTTACCGCCAGCGTCTCATAGACAGGTGGCAGAGTCTTATCCAAGGAGATCGGTCCGTCTCCGAGTACATCGCCGAGTTTGATGAATACTATTTGCGATGTGACATCACGGAGGAGAGCTCCCTTACTGTTTCCCGATTTCGGCGTGGTTTACAACCGCACCTACGGTATGAGCTTCTTCGCCGCAAGGTGGATAAGCTGGAGGATGCATACCAAGTTGCTCTCGAGATGGAGAAATTTGAGGGAGAGTTCGAGTCTATCCAACGGTTGGGCTCCGTCCCTCACCGTAGTGCCGAGTCACGTAGTTCTTAGGTCCATACCCGAGGGGCCCCATGGCTCGACCTCATGAGCCCGCCCGTCAGGAGCACTTCACTCCTAGACCTCGTCCTCCCCCACCACGGGATCTACCTCCACCCCAACCACCGGCACCCATTGTCCGCCCTCCGGCACCCATTGTCCGCCCACTGGCACCAACACCCCCACCCTTGTTGCCCCCGGCACCTACACCTCCACCCCTATTGCCTACACCCCCTACCCGTCGGGAGGATAAGGGTAAAGGCCCTCTTATTGGGGAGACCAGTAGGTCACGGCTGCAGTGTTTCCACTGTCATGGATTTGGCCACATCGTCAGCCAATGTCCTACTTGTGCCACACTAGCCCTAGGGGTTGGTGAAGCCACGCCTTATGGACTTGTGGCTGTCAGCTACGAGGCCGATCCGGAACTAGCTGATGAGTACTATGCAGCAGAAGGTCTAGAGGAGCATACCGACGCTCAGGATGTGGCTCTCGGATGACGACCACTTAGTGGGTGATGTCATTGCATTAAGTCTAGGGCCGTGCATGAGTCAGTATTGTTTCTTCTTTGTGTGGTTTGATTGTGTGGCTTGCTTGTGTGGTTTGTGGTTTGTTAGGAGTCTGCATGTGTCTTGTGCAAGCTCATTGGTGTCAGTCCCTTAAGAGGCGAGTGGACTCGCTCAATGAGTATGGGATCAGCTCTACATCTATACCCGGATCTAGTCACCTACAGGGACCCAGCGGTGATTCCTAGTGAGTCTTCGAGCCGCCTCCTCCCCTTGAGAGTGACCCCACCCCGGAGTGACCACGTCTAGCCTCGTTTTCACAGCAGTTTGTGCATATCGAGTATATACGGAATGAGCAGGTGATGGTCACGTGGAGTGGAGCGTACCCACGTTACATGGCACGGTGACGGATCCGCCGGAGCGACTCGAGCAACCGTACCCCTACTCGACGGGGTCGAGTTCTTCCCACCCGGGGAGAATTGATGGGAATCAACTCCGAGCATGTACATTTTATTTTTGTATTCGTGTCCTTTTATTTATTTTTATATCCTGGGGGAAGTAGATTCACAAATGTAAGGCTTCATGAGCCTATTTGTTCTTCCTTAGGATTGTGTGGGTTTATGTGCAAAATGCCAGTAGGACCTGCTAGGGGGCCCCCACTCCTTCCCTATTGGTCCACCTCATCCATGTGGGGATGGTCAAAAGCCAATGTGGCATCTAGAAGGTTTGACAAGTCAATTGACAAATGGGGGAGACAAGTGACTTAAAAAGTCAAGGGTAGGCCACCTACCACCCCACCTAGTCAAAGGGGCGCCCCCTCCTATTTTGTTCCAATTTAATTTTTGTAAAAAGGCCATTAGAACTAATTAGTTCTATACCTAGATCTGAGGGCATTAGTGGTCATTTTCCATTTATTATATATGGCTTGTATTTCCCTTTTTCATGAATTAATGAGAAGAAAATTGTTGAATTGCCTTGGAGCTTGGTGCGCCCCCTACTCTCTCCCCTCTAGTTCCTTCTCCTTCCCTCTATATTTCAAAGCTTAGAACCCTTCTACCTTAGCCCCTCCATCTCTAGATTCATTTCTGGTGCCGCCGTCGCCGTTCGTGCCGCCATCGAGCCGCCGCGAAGCCGCTTCTGAAGTTCTGTGCAAGGGTCTGTTTGGCTGGATAGAGTCTCACTCCGGGAATTTTAGCTCCCAGGTCTGACCTCATCTGGAGCTTAAATTTTCAGGGTTCGTTCTCCTCTTGAATCCCCACCTCCACAAAAATATTCACATCAACTTCCTTTCTTTTGTCATTTTTTCATTTTCGTGTTTTACTATCTTCCAGATCTGTCCCTTTTCAGATCTGTGTAGCAGAAGCTCAGTTCTTCCACCATTCAACCCCATTTTTGATTTTTGTTGGAACCCCCAAATTTATTGGAGGTTCTTTCCACCTTCCCCATCCTCCAGAAATTTTCTCCGAATTTCTAAACCCCTCTACATATTTTTAAAAATTCAATCTTTCTCCGAAAATCTGTTCAGTCCCTGCTGTCCAGATCCGACCCCCAGTTGTAGACACCCAATTTTGGCCGATAAATTGAGCATTTTCTTTGTTCTCCTAGTTAATGCCCCAATTGATCCTTAATTGGTTGATTTTCTGGGATTTCTCCCCCTTCTTGGCCCAACATTTCAATTCTATACCTTGGATCTCGTCTCGAGTTTGGCATTCCCGCGCTATCCGCTCTTATCGCTTTCTTGTTCATAGCGCGTGGTGGATCTAATTGAAGTTATCATTTGAGCAGTTGTTATTTCTTGACGTTTGATCATTGTAGCATCCACTTTGGATGTTATTCTCACTCAACATTTGATTAAATGGCTGCCCAAAGGATATTTCTCCTTTTTTTAAATCATTTATTGGGCTTTTAGTTATCGCGCTATATCGTCATAGCGCGTTCTTCATGAACGCGCTATGGGTATATAGCGCGTTATCAGGCAGAGCCCTTTCCAAACCGGACTCCCTTCTTTCGACTCAGAGTCCTTATTTGGTAAGCTTCTGATTGTGTCTCTTATCCAGGAAGGTTCTAAACCTAGCAGGAACCTTTCCCCCTCATTAATCGGCAAGATTACCTCAATTTGAGCCGCCAAATCATCGGATTGAATTGAACTCCGACCTAGGGTTGCTTCTTGATCTTTCTCCTATAAATTGCACCCTTTGGCCGTCGTTCTCAGAGGATGCCACTCGAGATGTTGATGAGGAGGAGGAAGTTCTTCGTGCCAGATCAATAGATCCTTGCTTCTCGCACATCCAAGGGAGTATTTAGGGGCCCTTTTCGTGTTATTCCTCTTTCTACTTTTCCTTTCCCCAATCTACGAATTTTAATCTTCGCATAGTATTGCATATTGATTTCAAAACACTCCTTTTACGAAATACATGCATACACACACACCACACCTATCTTTTGCCCATCCATAGGGGTTTAAAAACCACCAAACCCCCAGGTAATCGAGCCCCCCGTTTGCATGCTTTTGATTAAGAATAGGGGCAGATTCTACTAAAATCTCGATCTAATGGGCCTTTTGTTTGGTTGTTTATGATTGTTTGCAGGCACTAGAAGACCAATACGTGGAGCCCTTGCACCTAGGCCGGCCTTGGAGCAAGGAAGGAACGAATCCAAAAAAGCCCGCTTCCTGTCTGATATCGCGCTATATGTTCATAGCGCGACCTGAAGAACGCGCTAGGACGATATAGCGCGTTCATATCCCGGCCTACAGTTGGCCCTCATGAATTTCTGAGGTATGTAACATGTCCCCATCTTAATATTTTTATTATTTGGCATGTTTCTGGCCTCAGTGGCGATCACGGATCTTATTAATGCATGTTTCACCCCCTTCTTTTATCATCGACTTTAGCGCTTTTATCTTGCTAGATTATCTTGCTAAATACAAAATCATCAATTTTGGGGGGTAATCATAAATTCATGATCTACAAATTGGCGATCACGGTGGGACACTTTGTGCTACCACGTTCGTGCTTCTAGTTGCCTGCTTGTCAATACATCAGTGTGTGTGTTTATTTGATTTTTGAGCCCTTCCCCACTGTCGCTTATCGCGCTATGTGTCCATAGCGCTTTCTGTAGATCGCGCTGGGGACATATAGCGCGTTCATCACCTGAGGGTATTCTCAGGTACACCTTCTGTTGGGGTTCATCTCTGGTGGCATCTTGTATATTTCTTGCTGTGTACTTACATATTTTGTTTTATTTATCAGTTCTAGTTTAGATGTTCTTGCATAGCATGGCATTCATCTTTGCATTTGGTTTGAGAGACCTCCTCTCTCTACACTAGGATTCTACACACCCTTCTTGGAATTGGAACAACCCTCCATTGAGCATTCCGTCTCTTTGGACCGGAAATTCCTTTTCCAAGACCTCCGTAAGTCCCCGCACCCGTGGATTCCCTCACGGACGCCGGGCAGGTTGTACCTTTGAAGTCCCGGGTTTAGTTGGCCTATACATGGTGAGAGAGTGTTCCTAGTTGGCACCGGAGAAACTCACATTTGAAACTAGGTTCATCACTTGAGTGATCACATCAATTTGTTAAAAATCATTAATTCACCAAGGTTCAAATAAAAGAAATCAACGGTAATCATTCCAACTTGTGTGCTTCTTTGCAAATTGTTTTGTTCGAACTTTGATTGCATAATGGCTTACCTTGATAGACAAAATAACATGTTTAATTCAATTGTGTTAATGAGGATGCACAACCTAGCACATCCTATACTCCTCAATTTCAACATGTTCGTCATATTCCTCACCATATTCTCAAGGGACCACGCCCTCATTCTTATGGCGTTGCCCGACCCATGGGCAATGTCCAATTTCATGGCCCCTCGATTCAATCGCGAGCCACTACTCCTACGAGACCGTCTCCTCCCGACAATGAGAAGGTCTCCCAGATCTTGCATGCATTAGATCATCTCACCCCTCAACAAATCCAAGCCCTTAAGGCCGTTGTTGAGGGTTCATCTCATTCCTCTCATCCTCCTTCCAATCCTATGCGGGTGGCCCATCACCCACTTCCCTCTTCTATTCACATTCCTACTCGGGTAGCCCATCACCCATCTCCTCCTATTCACACTTCTCCTCGGGTGGTCCAATGCCCGCCTCTTTCTATTCCTCCTCCACCACGGCCCCAAGGCCCATTTATTCCTTGCAACCCGGCCCATCCGGGTTCTTCTATGGGTCATCCCATTAATCCCCTTCCACGGCTTTTTTGTGCGGCCCCTCCTTCAAGGCCCTGCCGACCCTCTGTTGCTCAAATCACACCCCTCCAACAAACTCTTCTCGACAAAGTCACTTCGTTGGAGGAACAATTAAAGAGGGTTACGAGCCCACGGCCCATTCCTCCTACTCCAGTCAATCCCCTTTATGCGGCTCTAAATGACATTACAAAGATGGAGAAAGATTGGAAGGATAGGAGAGACGACTACGGCGTCGACAGTTCAAGCAAGCAAGAGCCGGCAGATTTCAACGTTCAAGTGGACGCTGTCCATCCTCCACCCATTCACCCCGTTCATTCATATGGCCCTCCGCCTCCGCTTACGCATTCACACTTGCATTCACCACATCATCTGCAATACCATTACATTCCACCACCTACTAATACATCTCCACCATGGCATCCACTTGAACTCGATAATGAAGAACCGGTAATTGAAGAATTCAAGACGGCACATGACGACGAAGCTCCTCAAGAAGCACCCCTTCCGAGTTTCCTTCGCTTCCCTCTCCCTCCATTACCACTTGATGAACCCCTTGCTCAGGACGAAGCCACAGTCCCCGATCCAACCCCCATTTATGAGACCTCTTGGTGTTACGATGATGGGTCGACATTCCAATCACCCACACCGCCACACCATGAGTCACATTCTATCCCTAACACCGCTCGCCCCATCCGGCATTCTCAACGCACTAAACCTTCTTCGCTCACCCCTCCCGTAACCACACCAATAGTCTCCATCCCATCGGCCTCCACCGAGCCTCCATCACCCTCCACTACGCCGGCTTCTGCCAAGCCTTCCATTACACCTCCTCTTTGTCCACCACCTCAGCCGTCCACTATGCCTATAACCCCTATTCCACTACTTTACCCTTCACCCTTACCCGTGGCTAGTCCTGAGCAAGATCCACCCTTTTTTGCACTCGAGCCAATCCCGAATGCTTCCGAGCAAAGGGAGAAGCTCGACGTGTTTGAACCTTCGTTTCCACTCACCCTTCCTCCAACACCTTCCATTATATCTCCACCATCCATGGAACCTTCCGCCTCCACTTCACACCCCTTTACTACTCGGAATGGGCGTCCTTCTGTAAATACTTGTGCCGAAGATGATCAAGAGCCGGGAAAGAAAGATTTGACCATGGCCATGCTGTTCAAGATGCAAGAGTTTATTTGCCGGATGCCAATCTGGGTTGTTGTGCCAAGCATGGTTGAAGAGGCCGAGTCCCCGCCACTGCTCACAAGAAGAGAATGCCAAGCGTTGATGCCGTATAAGTTTGTGCCCAAGGGCCGGGCAGGGCACCCCTTGTTCCAACTTTCAAATCTTGAACGGTTTCTTCCATACAAGGGACGAACGCCCATCTTGATCAATATTCTTCATACGCTACAATCCTTGGGCAACACGATGTTTCCTATCCCAACTTTCCAACTCTCTCACACTATTGCTTTCCACTCTCCAAGAGAGTTGTCACTTACCATTGAAGCTTCATCCATTGGGCCAATTGGCTATACACTTTCACTGCCATGGAGGGGCATTTACCTTGGTGTCAAAGGGCTTTCCACTATTCTACCCACCTTCCATTCAACGCCATCCACATGGGCCACTCCAGGGGTAAGGAGGAGGATCTCATCCTCTCGCCCTTCATGTTCTTCATATTCTTTGCATCTCATGCATTCTGTCGCATCCATACATTCATCGCATCTGTTGCATTGCACTCGCATACATTGGCACTTCTTCTTTCCCAGGTTTCCGGACCCGTATCTTCCCCGCCTTCCGGAACATCCGGATCTTCCGCATTTCCCATCTTCATCCTCTTCTAATCCACTCTCCCTGGGGCATCGCGTCCCCTTTCCTACTATTTCTCTGGAACCTCCAGGTGTTTTTTCCCTCCTCTTAGGGCATGACGCCCCTTCTGATTCCACTATTCCGGAACCTCCGGATCTTTCTCTTCTCCCAGGGCATCGCGCCCCTTTCCGTCTTCTTCCTCCGGAACCTCCGGATCCTGCTCTTTGGGCATCGCGCCCTTACACACCCTCAAGTCTGGATCTTCTGGATTTCTTATCTCTTCTCCTTGAGCATCGCGTCCCATGGTACCTTCCCCCTCTAGAACCGCTGGACTCTCTTTCCTTCCTCCTAGGGCATCGCGCCCTTTCTGATTCTCTTCCTTCGGAACCTCCGGATTCTCCATCTTATTCTCTTTATCTTCTTTCGGGGCATCCCGACCCTTCTGATTCCATCCCTCCGGAACCTCCTGATCCTTTTCATCCACTCTTCCCTGGGCACCGTGTCCCTCGGCATCTCATTCCTCCGGAACCTCCGGACCCTCCATCTTTCTTCTGATTCATCTTTCTGCTCCTTCGGGACATCACATCCTTCATTTTCTTCCTCCTTTTCCATCATCTTTTTCCCTATTTCTTCCCTGGGCACTACGTCCTTCGATATCTTATCCCTCCGGAGCCTCCGGATGATTCCTCCTATCACGATTCTCCTCCTTTACTCCCAGACCCTCCGGATCCGCCTCTTTCCATCTACCAATTTCTACTTCTAATTCCTCCTGATCATGGGTCCGACCCAACTTCTTCCACATCCACTGCCTTGGGCATCTGCCTTTTCTCCCACTGCTTTCGAGGCTTTAGTCCTCACTCCTCTTCTTAATTTTCCGCTTCTTCTGTAGACTGTTCCATGTAATCAGGGTCTCTGCACCTTAGTGAGGGAGTTCTAGCTCTTATCTCTCTTCCTTTTCTCCTTATTCGTCTGAGTCTGGTCTGAGCACCACTCCTTCTTGTTAAGCCACTTTAAATCCCTTAAGAGGACAAATCCCACGATGATCAACATCGCATCTGGCAGCTGTTTCAATAAAAGTCGCAAGGTAGTATGTTGGCGTAAGTACGTATTTTTATGATATCATTATCTCATTACTTCACGCATGATTTTCAAAATGAAGTGCTTCTTAACAAGATTAAAAGTGGTGTTTTAGACCTTTATCTTAGGCTTTTGTTTAATTAAAATATTCCAAAAAGAGTCTTTAGGCTTGCTTTTGCAGCACTTTTGGTTAATAAGGACCCCGCGCTGGGAATTCGATGTTCTCTCCCCGCTTGTTAAGAGCAACCCTTAGCCGGGCACCGCACACACTTCACGGCGTCCTTAGCCGGCTCCTTTGGTTAAACACCGTCCCTACTTTGGCCATGCCATGAGTATATCTGAAAGTCTTTTCTCTTCTTTACTCGGCCGAATGCAGGGGCAAGAGGTTGACGGATGAGATGACCAACCTAGGTAATCCCCAATACGAGAGGAGTCTCAAATAGGGGCAGTCTTGACCCAAAATCAATATGAGTTTTCATATGAGTTTTCATGATATACATCTCGCCAAAAGGGCTATTATGAAAATCAAGTCAAAATTTCGATAAAAGCAAAATTGTGAATTATGGCATGTCAAAGTCCCCGCAGGGAAAACCCTGGTCGTATGCATGTCAAGGGTCTAAAAATCAAAGGCACAAAGTCCCGGCACAACAGACTACCTCTTTGAGGGAAGCACCTTGAAGGAATTCAAGTCCCGACATCTCCCATCCTGCATAAAGCTTATCTCCAATTATTCTTCTCTTCTCCCTCTAAGACCGAATGTTTCTCGGGTATGGCCTTGGTAGGGGCATCGTTAATCAAGCGCAGTCAGTTATAGGGCGCCACCTCCAATGCACGCCCAGCTTTCGGCAGTTTTAAGCAAAAGGGGAAGGAACAAGAACCCCTAGCTAGTGGTTTAAAACATCCATTGATGCTGCATTAGCAAAGGTCTAAGCTAAAAACTCCATAAAAATTTGAATATAGCCAAAAAACTCCATAAAAATTTGAATATAACCAAAAACTCCATAAAAATTTGGAATATTACCAAAAAAACTCCATGAAAATTTGAAATATTGCCAAAAACTCCATAAAAATTTGAATATGGCCAAAAATTCCACATAAAAATTTGAATATTGCTAAAATTCTAAAAAAATTGAACATTGTCAAAAATTCCAAAAAAATTCATATATTTCCAAAATAAAAAATTTCAAATGTTCTTTTCAAAAATTTATAAAAATTTGCATATTTTTGAAAAATCCAAAAAAAAATCAAATTACATTTCTGATGGCATCCTTTTGTAGAGGCACGCAAAATAAAGAACAAATCACAAGAAGTGCAACAAGTATCAAAGACTGCCTCATTCCACTATAACATGTCAAAAGAGTACAAAATAAGAGTGGATACTGCAATCTCTCTAGCTCTCCCCACGACCCTCCTGGTCTCCCCCTCTACGAGAGCTCTCAGCCTCCTCCTGTCCTCCCCGGGAAGACCTAGGAGGAGCCATCTGTCCCCGAGAAGCTGAAACCCTGTCACCATGTGCTCCCCTCTCAGCATCTTCCCTCCTCTGGTGCTCAGAGGAGGTAACTAAATAATCAGTGCTCGAGTAGGCTCGGGAGTATCCCTCGCGCTGGGCCCGCTCACGCCCTCGCCGATAACGATCCTCCGCGTCCTTCGCCCGCTGCTCAGCCATTCCCAATCTAGTGATCAACTGCACTCTCTCCAGCTCACGCTCCACTCTCTCTCTGTCGCGCTCCTCCCTCTCCCTCTGCCGCTCGCTCTTCTCCACGCCAAGAAGAGTGCGCAGCTCTACTACATCTCGGGGAAGCTCCTCCGCATCGCGCCGCCTCAGCTCTGCTTCCGCCACACGTAGCTCCTGCTCCTGCATTCAAAATCTTGGTCAATAACTGATAATAATAAAATTTTTCAAGACCAAGATTAAAAGAACAGATTGCTTACTCTCTCCTGAAGGGAGGCCTCGGCTGCCTCTGCCCGAGCCACTGCACTGGCGACCTGGCTCTCTAGCTCGGTGTGGTCGCAGACGGGCTGAGTAGAGGATGAAGCGTCGTGCGAGGATCGGACTGCCTCCAGCTCCTCGCGCTGAAAAGAAAGCATTACCATTAATTGAAATTCAAATCCGAATCATTCTAAATTACAGGTTCTTACCAACTCATCAACGGTATGCTGGAGATCCTCACGCTGCCGGATTGTGGAGTCGAGGAGTCCCTGTACCATGGCCAGTCTCCCCTCTATGTCAAACTGTAATAACACATGTTGGTCACATATTGAATAACCAGGGTTTATAATGGAAGTGCAAATAAATTAAAAGCATACCTGTCCGCGAGCGCTCTGATAGACTCGGCTGCCGTATGCCTGGGAGTAGGCCTGGAGATAGGCATCATCTGAATCCGCTCCCGCAGGGACTGCTCGGCCGCGCCTCTTCCAATCTGCCAACTGCTCTCGAGCTCGCTGCCGCCAGTCATCTGTCCCCTGGAGGCCTCGAAAACGTCGCCCAGGTCGTGGGTCCGTCGCCTGGGTCGGGAACTCTACTACCGCCTGGTGGAGCCCTAGTGTCCTCATGATCAATCTATGATATAGGGGCTCGACCAGGTTGAGGGCATGTAACCAGATCTCTCTCCCAAAGTATGGGATGGCCGCCTCCACCCAAGGCATCACCCCGATATCCCTCTGGTAGGGAGTCCAGTCCACCTGCATAATTCAATTTATCATTGCCCTCGATTCCACTCATAATTCAATTTCAAAATTAAATCTTACCTCTATGTGGGGCATCATATCTAGCGTCTCCTGGATGTGGGTGACCTGGTCCTTCAGAGATCGGCCATCTCGTGTAGGGGTCCATCGTCTGGCCAAGGGCAGTAAATCTCCCCGATCCTCCCAAACGCGCCTGAGGGTAGGAAGATATAGATAACTCCAAACCTGAAATGAAGCTCATGTGATCAATATAAGAGGAAAGTGCATAACTTAATCATTGGAGTTTAAGGTTTAGAGAGATACCTGAAGTAGAGGGTAGAACCCCCCGAGTGAAGACTGGAGTGAAGAGATGCCGAAGCTGTCAAACAAGTGGGCAAGGACTGCCGCACCCCAAGCATACCGTCCGACTCTGTCCAGATCCTCCAGTAGAGGTAGAAAATGGCAGCTCACTGCATCGCCCTGAGTCGCTAGAAGCAGCTTGCCTATCATCAAGATGAGAAACCTCCTCAGCTCCATGTCTGCCTGTGGGCCTGCCTCAGTCGTGAAACTCTCTCTGGCTCCAGCCTCTAACCTCTTCTCATGAGCCGTCAAGGTCTCCCCCACCTCCCTCTGTGTGTGGAACAGGCCGAGACTCTCCTGCAAGACGATCCTCGACACTAGCGAGGTCCGGCCAGTCCCCTCCAGCTCCAAGCCTAGCAGTCTACGCGCCATCTCCCGGTAGTCGGGGTAAGTGCAGCCCGTCACTGCTGATCCATGCACCCGCAGCCCGGTGATGCGAGTGACGTCCTCTAGAGTCGGGATCATATGACCCCAGGGGAAGAGGAAGGCCTTGCACCCTGTGTCCCATCTGGCTTTCAGAGCCCTTATCAGTCCCACGTCCACTCTCAGCACCTCGATCTCCAGGAACTCCCCGAAGCCCATTCGGCGGAGGCGGGCCCGTTGAAACTCCGGTAGTGCGGAGTAGGCGGCCCGAACCAATGTCCATGAAATCCGGGCACGGACTGCACCCTCCACACCCTGCACACAACATAAAAGCAAGAAGGCATCAATTTGTGTTCATCAAACAAAAGAAAAAAGATCAGAAACAAAAAAAACTGGCATGCTGTTCTTTGTCGCGCTATATCGACATAGCGCGTTCTTCAAGAACGCGCTATGAAGACATAGCGCGTTCATCTTCTGCAGGTAGGGGGCGACCCCTCATTCCCCAATTTCAATCCATGGGCATTCTGCCCTACATTTTGATTTAAGAGGGCATTCCCCCTTCCATTTTTATCGCATCTGAAAGAAAAAACAAGAAAAAATCAAAAGAAAACAAGATTGGGGCGGTTTTCTTACCACTCGCCGTTTTCGGGCCGCCATGCCGTCGACGGGCTCCGTCGCTGCTTCCTCGGCCGCCGGGGCGCCTTCAACCTCGTCCGCCTCATCTAGGGGGATCTCCATTTCATCCCCTTCAAGCCGGGCCGAGACGGTCGCCTCCGAGTCGACGTTCTCTTCCACGAGAGGGGGCGTTCGCTCTTCCTCCGGGTGTGATCTTTGACGGCCGCGGGTGGCACTGCCGTTTGGAGCGTCGAGGGGCTTCTCCCTCCATCAGATTAGGGCAGTGGGGTGCTGGGTTGGTGAGAGGGCGAGAGAGGGGGTCGAGAGAGAGAGAATAGGTTTGAATGGAAGAAAAGAAGGGGGGGCGGTTTTTGAAAACTTGCGGGTAGATGACGCGCTATATGGGCATAGCGTGACAATGTCGCGCTATGTATATATAGCACGATAATCAAAGTAAAAGAAAAATGAAAATAGAAGGGGGTAGGGAAAGAAAAGGAAATACCATGTTGAGAATGCCATGAGAAACTTGTGTTCTTTTGCTTATGCATACCGCTCTACTTTCTCCTAACGATTGTGTCTCCAGGAAAAGAAGAAACAGTAGCACGCCATCAGGTAAGCATTTCCTTATCCCTTCCTTTATTGCATTACTATATGCTATTTTACATTATTATATCATCTCGAGGACCGATTGGTTTTCTGTATGTTTTGGGATTTGAGTTCCCCTCTATCAAAAATAGTGATGATCTAGAAACATGCAGTTAATCGTCGGATAGGCCGTTAGGTCAGACAAATTTGGGGACGATGGACTTCATCTCGCACGCCATGGTTGCGAATAACTCTTGACCCAAGTCTGTTTGATTTAACAATATTATCCTTGAGTATCTTATATTTTATTCTTTCTTGGCATTTGTTTTAATGATTTCTTTTATTTTATTTTAGCCCTGCACGCATCATGTCATTTTTACATCCATGAATGCCCAGTTTTCTTCTCAATTAAGGATCAATATGCTTATGTCCTTGAACAAAGAAATTCAATTCCATTCCGAATTTGAAAGATTACTCCTAGTTGGACGCTAGATCTCGCTGGTCGATGTGACCCTTGCCTGGAATTTGCTTAACCCCTTTCGATCCAATTCAACTTATCTTCCTTCTTTTGATCCACTCATTAGCTGTGAACCGCACGATGGCGTCGATGGATCCGCCGGGCTCGCGTCTATTCCACTAATTGAGTGAAATTCGTAGTTGCTATGCGCTGCGGATGCCTCTTTTGTGCAAGAGGTTGATCAGCTCCCTTTTCTTTGTTCCGTGCCTATCATTCTAGGCAGGAGTCACCGATGCTAGCTTGACCTTGCGGTTAGCTTGGAGTTTTCTGGATTATTCCTATCATTTGTCGGTTGTGATGGGTGTCTTTTTTTTTCCTTGATATCCACTTATCAGTCCGCTCCACTGCATTTCCACTTCATCTCCCCATCACTACCACTCCGTGTCGTCTCCGTTTTACCTCCGTTTCACCTCCGTTTCGCTCCCCTGCAAAGCGGATATCAAGGAGGGGCATCTGTAGACACCCAATTTTGGCCGATAAATTGAGCATTTTCTTTGTTCTCCTAGTTAATGCCCCAATTGATCCTTAATTGGTTGATTTTCTGGGATTTCTCCCCCTTCTTGGCCCAACATTTCAATTCTATACCTTGGATCTCGTCTCGAGTTTGGCATTCCCGCGCTATCCGCTCTTATCGCTTTCTTGTTCATAGCGCGTGGTGGATCTAATTGAAGTTATCATTTGAGCAGTTGTTATTTCTTGACGTTTGATCATTGTAGCATCCACTTTGGATGTTATTCTCACTCAACATTTGATTAAATGGCTGCCCAAAGGATATTTCTCCTTTTTTAAATCATTTATTGGGCTTTTAGTTATCGCGCTATATCGTCATAGCGCGTTCTTCATGAACGCGCTATGGGTATATAGCGCGTTATCAGGCAGAGCCCTTTCCAAACCGGACTCCCTTCTTTCGACTCAGAGTCCTTATTTGGTAAGCTTCTGATTGTGTCTCTTATCCAGGAAGGTTTCTAAACCTAGCAGGAACCTTTCCCCCTCATTAATCGGCAAGATTACCTCAATTTGAGCCGCCAAATCATCGGATTGAATTGAACTCCGACCTAGGGTTGCTTCTTGATCTTTCTCCTATAAATTGCACCCTTTGGCCGTCGTTCTCAGAGGATGCCACTCGAGATGTTGATGAGGAGGAGGAAGTTCTTCGTGCCAGATCAATAGATCCTTGCTTCTCGCACATCCAAGGGAGTATTTAGGGGCCCTTTTCGTGTTATTCCTCTTTCTACTTTTCCTTTCCCCCAATCTACGAATTTTAATCTTCGCATAGTATTGCATATTGATTTCAAAACACTCCTTTTACGAAATATATGCATACACACACACCACACCTATCTTTTGCCCATCCATAGGGGTTTAAAAACCACCAAACCCCCAGGTAATCGAGCCCCCCGTTTGCATGCTTTTGATTAAGAATAGGGGCAGATTCTACTAAAATCTCGATCTAATGGGCCTTTTGTTTGGTTGTTTATGATTGTTTGCAGGCACTAGAAGACCAATACGTGGAGCCCTTGCACCTAGGCCGGCCTTGGAGCAAGGAAGGAACGAATCCAAAAAAATCCGCTTCCTGTCTGATATCGCGCTATATGTTCATAGCGCGACCTGAAGAACGCGCTAGGACGATATAGCGCGTTCATATCCCGGCCTACAGTTGGCCCTCATGAATTTCTGAGGTATGTAACATGTCCCCATCTTAATATTTTTATTATTTGGCATGTTTCTGGCCTCAGTGGCGATCACGGATCTTATTAATGCATGTTTCACCCCCCTTCTTTTATCATCGACTTTAGCGCTTTTATCTTGCTAGATTATCTTGCTAAATACAAAATCATCAATTTTGGGGGGGTAATCATAAATTCATGATCTACACCAGTTAGTCTAAAATCCACCAAAAATCGAAACTTCCACCAATTCTTTCATATGATATATCCTTGTTTTCCTCTCTTCGGTCTCTACAACTTTCATGAAGGGCTCAAAAGCTGAATCGAAGGTCTACATCGCGGTCAATACCAACTCTCAGAAAAACTTGGTTCTGTCCTAAGTTTTCAGATCCTGTGAGCCAGCAACTTGTAAAATCGACTAAGGCCAGATCCGGATATTTTAATTTTATCTCTCTGGCCCTAGATCGAAGTACTTCGAAATAGATTTCCAATGGTACCTCTTGTGCATCGATCTAACGTCGGGAGTGACCGCAGCAGCAGATCTCGCCGGGTCGCGCGCTGCAAAATAGAATTACAGATCCGTGGCCAGCAACTCCGGCAAGTGACGATCGGAGCTGCCCGGCCTCCGGCCGGGAACCAGCACACCGCCGTCCCAGGGAGTGCCCCTCCAGGCGTCCCCACCACAGTGGTGCCACCCCGGACCCATACGGCCCCACTGACCAGCACGTGAGTCCCACGGTCGCGAGTACTAGTGCCGCCGAAGCTACACAAGAAGCTGCCCATCAACCCGAAACCGCTACTCCCGGGTCCCGCTGTGTCGCCCTTTACCTCCCTGCGTGGAGTGGACATTCATATTTGTTGTAATACTTGTGTAATAATTATTCTGGGAGTACGAGATCGGCCGGGATGGTCTTCCCCACGCCAGGCGCGTGGAGGCATCGTATTCGCTCCTTTACCCAGCACTTGCTTTATTCGTATATGCTTTATATGCCGCTGCTAGAGAGCATGCTAGGATCGTAGCCCTCTTTACTTTTATATCATCGCTGCTGCTGCGAGAGAGAGAGATACCGTCCCGTGACCCGATCCGGGCACGAAATTGTGAGTTGACCACCCTCGCTCTTGCCGGTTTCTCAACCGCGCACGTTCGATGCTTCCCTCGAAAAGGAACAAGCGCGAGCTTGTTTAGAGTCCGAGGATCGCATATCCATTTGGAGTCGAGTCCGTGGTCCGTCCCGCACCACGTGGTGTCTGAGGTGATGCCAGACTGTGTCATTTGGTATATGCATGCTCTGATGGCCGGTGTGCACGGCGCGCGGAGCGAGGTGTTGTTTGTGATTGTAAGTCTGGCTGTGTCTCTCAGGATCGGTGTTTTCATGAGAATCGAGGTTTTCTGTGCTGGGGCTCTGACAGTGTTATCAGTTGGTTCAGTGTTCTTCCCCTGTGACTTCGTGCTAGGTCCTGAATTTCGAGGATGAAATTCTTTAAGGGGGGAGGGCTGTAATGTCCCGGGTTTTTTCGGATCTGGATCCGTGGGTTTCGGATCGCCTTTCCGTGTGTTTCGGATTTGAGTCCGATCGAGCTTCGGGCTATTTTACCGGATTGTCGGACCCATTGGTGGTGTGCCCATGAGTTTCCTTGGGTCCGTGGTGTTGTGAGGAGCACGCCAGTAATTTTCTATATTTTACGGAGAACCTTTGTGGGTCCCGGGTTGCGTTTTGGGTTTTACGCGTGTTTTCCGTCTGTCGGACCTTCGGAACCCCGTATAGGGTGAACCGTTGCGTTCTCCGACGCTGGGACGTTACCACGGTGATCAGCGTGTTCCGAGGATCGCGGGGGTGTATTTTTCTATTTTTTGATATTTTTCAGAATTTTTGGATTTTCTATATAAACCCCCTCCCTTTTTCTCTCTCCCCATCTCTCATTTCTCTCTTCTCTCCCTCTCTCTTCTCACGCTCTCTCCTCTCTCCCTCTCTCTCGACGGCCGATGGGGTGGAGCGCGGGTGAGGTGGGGACGACGCGAGAGAGGCTTAGGGCGAGGATGGGAGAGGATCGAGGCGGTGGAGGAGTGTGGGAGCTGGTGGCGCGGTCGCGAACCGGCGAGGCTTCAACGACGTTTCTTCGCGGATCGGCGAGCTCGGGGCGCGAAATCTTCGGTGGAGGTAGGGTGATGGACCCCCAACTCGTGCTCTTCCTTTCCCGCGAGTTTCGTAGGCCGTGGTGAGTCGAGCGGGCTAATCTTGGCGATTTAGGGAAAAACTCCATGTTTTGGGGTTGTGAGCCGATCCACCGTTTCATCGCGTTTTTGGCCGATCCGAGGCCATAGATGCATGCTATGGGCTATTTGGGGGCTTCCCCCTTGTTTTCCCCCTCTCCCGTGGAGGTATGGGGGCGTGGGACGATTTTTGGGTCGTTTCCCACCGTAGCGTTCTCGGGACGGTGTGACGGTCCTTCCAGTGACCGTCACAGTCTGTAACGCCCCAGGGTGGGTGCGTTACGTGCTGTGACGCGCCAAGGAGGGTGCGTCACAGGGTCCTGTTTTGTCGGCAGGGCGTCGGTCGCTCTGACGGTCCCACGATAAACTGCCAGAGGGTGTGACGCGCCTGGGTTCGATCGCTACGTCCGTTTTCGTGTTTTCAGACCGTTGGGGGTCACGAGTCTCTAACACACCAGGGGTGGACCGTCAGAGCATTATGACGCCCCTGTATGGGAGCGTCAGAACTGACGTAACCCATTCTTCTGATGTGCCTAGGTAGGACCGTCAGAGGCTGTGACGCCCTGAGGGGTGTGCGTCACAACCTGTTTCGTTCTGTCTTCTAACGCACCAGGCTTGGTCCGTTAGAGACTGTGACGCCCCAGGGTGGGAGCGTCACAGTCATTGTTGCCCCTCTCGCGTGACGCTCCTGTGTTGGACCGTTAGAGTGCTGTGACGGTCTAGCCTTGGACTGTTACAACTGTGACGGCCCATAGGTAGACCACCAGGCACTGTGTTGCGCCGAAGTGGTTCTTCATGCTTGCCGCGATTGTTTCGCTTTGTGTAGGTCTCTGGTCGACCCGGTTGAGACCCAGCGGTCGACTTGCGGCCTTGTGGATGTCCCAGACACCCCGAGGGTTCTGTGTCCGTGTCTTGAGGGTGTTGGGAGGACCGTGCTCCTCGTTTAGCGTGCCCGTGGGTTTGAGAGTCTGAGTGACTCCTCGTGCGCCGGGCTTTTGTGTTACGCTAGACCGAGTCACCGTGTATCGGTGTGTGTGCGGTGGGGTCTCCCCTGTATGCCGCGAGTTTTCTTGGAAGATGATTCTCGAGTGGGCCATGTGTGTGGCCTTGGACTGTGAGTCCAGTTATCGGCGTGGCAGCTTGTCCGTTGCCCAGGGAATCATGGTTCTGTGCTTTCCGTGTGGGCCATGTGTGTGGCCTTGGACTGCGAGTCCAGTTGTCCAGCCTAGAGCTGGAGGTTCTCGTTGTTCTCTGAGAGTGGGATTCGGCTTGGCGGCCTGTGAGCTGCCTTGGGAACCGTACTTCTACGTTTCCTTGTGGACTGTGAGTCCCGTTTCTTCTCCGACTATGGTCACCGTGCGACGGTGCTGGTACGTGGGACGGTCCCCGTACTTCGTCGGGTTCGGACGTGGTTTTCCGTTGACTTGAGAGTCTACTCCTTCAGTGACCCTCCACTAGCCGTAGCCCACCAGTACGCGTGTGCTGGTCTCACCTGGGAGTAGGTGTACGGGCTTACCCTGAGGATGGTTTTTAGACTGGTTTCCATCGGGCCCCGCGTCTAGCAGCCAGAGTCCGGCTGAGGGGAAAACCAGTTAGAGGCCAGGCCAGGGGCAGACGGCCTGTGTGTGCACACGTGGTTGGGGGCGGTTGGACCCACGCCGACGGGCGTGACCCCAGCTAGTCACTTGCTTTGTGGTTACTTGTTCGGTGTCCGTGCCTCTGGTAAGCGTTATCTCGTCAGGCAGTTCACCTGCGGTGTGATGTAAGACGTCAGGGGACGTTACCGACTGTGCTTCTAGTGGGAGGTACTCCTGTTCTGGACAGAGAGTGATAGACTGTCAGTTTCTGTGACTTCGACCTTTGGGTTTTCGGTCATGTTGACCGTTGAGTTTCGGTTGTTTCGCCATGGCGCGTGTGTCGATTTCATGCCGTGAGGCTATTGCTAGTAGTTTTACCGAGGTTGCGCCTTGTTGTGCGGTACCCGCGACCAGATGGTCGGGGTTGCACCTTGGACAGCGTGTCCAGGTTGGCCGTGTCCTGGGAGACAGGCCTCTACGGCGTGGTTGCCGTGAGTTTTTACTTCGGTAAGTGGTACTAGTGTGGTTCGGTAGTCCCCGATCGTGAGATCGTGGTGTGTTTTCTGGTACGGTAGGAGTAACTGTAGTGCCGACTTTTGACCGGCCACCGGTTCGCTGTTCCTGCTGTCGTTGTAGCTTTCCTTTCCGCTACCGCCGTTGTTTTCGGTTGGGGTTCCGCGGGATCCCTGCTGAGTCTCTGTTTTGGAGACTCATCCCTGCTTTTCAGGTGTGGCGGTTCTTCCTCGAGGTTCGAGGGTGCTGTTCGGAGGTTCTCAGTTGCCAGCTCGCCGGGCCGAGTGTTCACTCGGCATGTGGTACGTTTTTACTGCTTTAAACTGTATTTTCTGTTGGACTGGACTCTGTTGTAGTAGTAGTTGTTTATTTATTTCTGTTAATTATTGAATTGTCCTGCTTTATTTCCTATTTCTTTGTGCCTCCACACTCCTTTTAGCCCTTTCGAGCCCTCCCGGCTCGTGGGCGGCGGTTCGAGTCTTGGGTTATCGGGTCTTTCCCGATAATCGGATTCTCGGGTCATTACACCTACTCTCCCTCTCCCTCTTTCTCTCTCTCATTCTCTTGCTAGCACTGGAGAGGACTGTCGTGGCCCTCCCGATCTCTCCCTCCCCCTCCATCGCTAAACTCCTCCCCCTTTCCCTCCCTCCCGATCTTCCCATCCCCTTGCATTGCCGGTCCCGACTCCCCATACCAATCTCCCCCTCCATTGTTGTCGCTGGACCTGGCTCCCCCTCCCCATCTCCCCCTCCCCCCCTCAGTATATGGACCCTTCCCCCACGAGATCTCCCCCTCCCCCTCCATCGTCAGCCCGGCGGCCACCCCCGACCCTGGCGGCCCCCACCTAGAGATCCCTGCTCTCTCTCTCTCTCTCTCTCTCTCTCTCTCTCTCTCTCTCTCTCTCTTACCGTGCTAGAGAGCTCTCCCTCTCTCCCCCCTCTCTCTATCGCATCAGAGATCCCTACTTTCTCTCTCTCAGTCTCTCACCAGCGCCAGAGAGGACCACCGTGGCCTTCTCTCGATCTCTCGCTACAGAGAAGGGGCGTGAGAGAGGAGAGGGAGGGGGAGGGATAAAATGGTCCAAGTGTATGGGCCATTACCTCGTCTAGGTGGAAGGTAACCTCAAGGGTATGGCTACTCGGGTTAAGAGATTGTGGGGGTTTACATGTAAATTCCATAAAGGTAAGGGTATAACAGTGATTCGTGAATTTTTTAGGGATATACAAGTAATTTTTTCTTTTTCTTAAAACTTGATTTTGGGTCATGGAGTGACCCCTAAATTGAGAAAGTGTTAAAGGGGGCTTTTTTGGCCACTAATTGTAGTATATTTTGAACTAACTAAAAATATCTAACATTTTTTTTCTTGAAAGGAATGTGTGTCCTACAAGTCAATCATATTTGATATGATGGGGCATGTTTTAAATATTTTCATTCAATTTAATGACATTTACTTTCGTTATATTGTTTTTATTATCACATGTGTATGCTTAAATAAAATAAAGTTCATGATCTTATGCAACGAAGACTCAATCATGATGAGATCGATCATGACGGTCAAATTAATCTTCTATAAACAAAAGGTCCTAAATGAAGCCTAGTCATTCAATATTTGAGAGGGACACCAAATGGACCAGATAGACAAGTGCATATGTTATCTGTTCATGTGATGATGGTGGTTGATCTCATAGTCACTTATGTAAGGATATTAAGATAAATGTGCAAGTGCTCACTAGAGAATGAGTTCATTGAACTAATATGTTGTAGAGCTTCTGAATGGTTATGATACTTGACTGTTAATCAAGCTACTCTAAGTCATAGTGGTGTAATTGGTGCTTAGACCCGAGACACCAAAGATGTCCTACATAAGGATCACCATGCTTTGACGCATGACATATAGACTCGTGAGTATAGGTCTAGTATAGCCATGCACTTAGGTTCGGTGGAATACGTGCGAAAACAATTAAGTGGTCAATATAGAATCATCGACTCTTGATATTTAGAGAGAAAATGCCCTATAGAGTTATAGGAAATCCTTGATCAGGGTCATGTGAACAGTTAAGTGAAAAGAAGTTTCTAGATAAATTGTCTGAGTACGGGACTATCTGATTACATGTGAGAGTTTGACAATCAAAGATATTATGCGAATGAAGGATTATAGTTGCACGGTAATTGTGGACTTAAATATTCTATTACGTATTTCTTGTATTATCTGGAGGTCATGGCACATTACTTGATGCAATCTATGATTCGTGAGCAAGCATAAATTAAATATAAGATAATTGATTTACATAAATTAAGAGTTAGTTCAAGTTAAAAGGAGCTCTAATATTAGTTGGTTCACTGTCATCTTCGTATTAGGCCTAGAGGGTAGACATAAATATAAGATACTTATGTCTGCATAAGTTCCATTTAGAATAGGATTTTGGAAGAGGTTTATTACTAATAAGAATAATAGAGGAATCCAATTTAGAATTGGAGTTAAAGTAAAATTTTAGTTAGAATCACTTTAATGCAAATTTTCATTTCTCGTGCAAAGACCAAAGGGTTTAGCTTCTTGAAAAATTGAGAAAGGACCAAAGGAGACAAGCCATTATAAATAGAGGAGGAGGGGACGCCGAAGGCCAAGCTCTTGGAAACCTCTCTCAATCTATCTTATGTTCTTTCTCTCTCCTCTTCCCTATGCCCCTCCTCTCTCTTTGATGGCGGACACCACTTTCAATCTCTCCTCTTCTCTCCCCTCTTCTCTTCCCTATCTCCCTCCTCCCTCTTTGGTGGTGGGTACTCCTCTCCCAAGTCAGGAAAGACTATAGAAGTGAGAGGAAGAATCTTGTCCTCTTCTACATCTGCATGGATATTAGTGGAGGCCGTTCACTTGCGTGACTAAGGAGAATTCTTGGAGCACTACACCCAAGGTATGAATAATATCCATGCCCTTCTCTTGTTCCTTGCATTTCATCGCATCCAAACGATCACGAAAAAAATATTTTTTGAAAACTTTTAATTTTTGATGTATTTTACAAAACCCCTATTTTCTTACACTTCAAAGGATCTTTTTGGTAAACAACAAAGCCCTAATTGAAAACTCATTAAATGAATAATGTTGAAACCTTTACTACTCTTCCCGTTAAAATGTAACACTAAATGAGTACTTGATTAAATAAAATAGGAAGTATATATAAACTCCTAAATTCGGCCAAGTTGAATCAGAATTAGGCCTCTTTTGGGCCCAACCGATCCCCCTGGCTGCTCCGGCGAACCCTGCTGCTTCTTCGGTGACCTTTCCTGCGGTGGCACCTGCCATGGTCTGCTCTCCGGTCCTCCCGCCCCATGTGGGAGTGGCTCTAAGCCCCCTTGGTGACTCTCATGGCGTTGTGGATCCTCCGCCCGTGGGTGATGATGCTGAGCGGCTGTCTCGCGCTCTTGCTGCCGCTATGCCTAATGGCCTCTCGGTGGCTCAGGCTATCTAGTGGGGTTCCATGCATTTTAGCCTTGGCAAAGGGTGCCTCTCTTCCACCTTGCCCGTGGCTCCTCCTCCTGCTGCGGTCACGTTGCCTCGAGAGTGCATCCAGTCCAGGCTTGACGACTGCACCGACGTTCTTAGAGTCGCTGCCGCTGGTTCTCTGCCGTCGTCTCAGCATGCTGCGAAGACCTCATCCGTCGTTCTGTCCCTACCAGCTGATCCCCCTGACGGAGTTTCCATCCTTCCTGCTGTTGCTCCGGCCCACTCGGCTGCTCCGGCGGCCCCTGCTGTCGTCGTCCACCACAAGGAAGAGGAGCGTTTGGCCCGCTTGGCTGCTCTGCGCGCTATGAGGGATGAAGTCAATGCCCTTCCACCGTTTTCTGGGCTTGTGTCGTCTTTTGGTGTTACTACACGCTGTGGACAACACAAGATTGCTTAGGACAGCCTGACCGGCCACCGTGAGCTATGAACGGGCCCTTTTGGGCTGCTGGTTGTTTTTCTCTTCTTTTGGTTATCTTGGGTTCTGCCCTTATAGGGTTTTGGCCTCTTGCTTTCTTTGATTTTTGTTTGTGTGGGACTTGTTGGGCTTTGTTCTCTACTGTTGTATGTGGATCCACTCGTCTCTATAAATTTGGGTGCCCTTTTCTTATTTAAAAAAAAAAGCTTGAGGCAACCTTTTTGGGACCCATGCAGACTAAAACATGGTTCAGGTCTGGCCTGGGCCTGACCTATTGGTACACTCATTAAAGTGTTCCACATTGAAGTTGGATAAGATGTTCCTTCTTAATTTCTCTCCACAAATTTAACGGACTATATAATAGGATGACGTGAAAATTAAAAGTTTTGCCAATGAGTTTAAGGAATTTAACCTATGAACATCTATGTTCGAATATTTCTCCTGTAAGTGGCGGGGGCGAGGGGCTCATAACAAATTTATTTAGATTATAAAAAATGACTCTCCTAAGTAAAGGGGAAATTAAAAGATTTCCCTCGTGGGAGGCAAGGCCTGTACGACTGAGACATAGTTTTTATGACGAAACTCTCAGAAATTCTATTAAAATTTTTAGCCTCACTTTGGTATGGAGTTAGGTTAAAGATGAACTATCTCAACTTGATTAAAGTAGTCCAGAGTTAACCCATGTTTAATTTGGTAGGAGGGTAGTTAATCGGAGAGTAAGGATGTGGGCTAACATACTTTTAATCTAGTATGATTCGATAAATAGTAGGTTAACAGTAATGTCTGCCCCGCCTGGAGTACTCTTCACTGGTGGTGCAAAGTCTCACACCTCCTTACTGTCCAGAAGGTTACTACGACACACATCTATCGTGAAGCCAATCGAGTCGCCGATTCGCTGGCCTCCCACGCTTGCAAGACTGCAGACAACAACTTCTTCGCAACTGTTGAAGACCTCCCCAAAAAATGCCAAGCTAATATTCAACTGGACAGTCGTTCCTGTGGCAGTGTTAGAGTTTTCTAATCCCAGGGGCAACTTTTGTCTTTCGGCTTTGCCCCTCTTAGTTAGAAACTTCTTGTTTCCATGTTGCTAACAGGGTTGTTCCCACTCCTCTTGTAACTACATTTTACATCAATAAAATTTCTCGGCCTTGGATTAAAAAAAAGAGAGAGAGAAATAGTATTAATTATGAGAGAGAGAGACACATTTAATTGAGTATTTATTGAGGATAGGAGATTAACCCACCTTAATCCACCTCTGAGTGCGGGTTTCAAAATCTAAGAATAACTCTAGATTAGTCCTTAATCTAAATCGATTAGCACTAACTTTTTATCAAAGTACAAAAAAAATTATCTTGAAATTAACTTAGAGTTAACCTTGAGATAAACCGATACCAGAGTGAGGCTGAAAATGAAAAAGAAAGAGATACGAACCTTCCAGATTCACATTGACGTGAAAATGGAAGATTTTGGAAGGATCCAAATAGAAACAAAACCCTCTTCCTCTTGCGCAGATCCCACCTGGCCACTGCGGCTGCGCTCTTGTTTATGTTCCTCCTCTTCCGCGCGCCCCCGCCCACACACATCGCCCGTACATGGCCCAACCAAGGCCACACCCTCCCGCACGGCTCGCCAACCCCCACGCAAGTACGAACCGGAGCTCAATTCCCTCCCCTCCCCTCCGCTTCCTCGATCTCTCCTCCTTCGGTATCCGTAACATTTTCCTGTTTTTCCTTCTCCTACCCACATTCCAATCTCTCTTCCACCCGCTCGTCCTGTCCCCCCCAACAAACGAGTCTTTCTCCTTCTGGAACCCCCAGGAGGAGGCGGCGGGGGTGCTGGAGCGGGTTTACTTAAATGGGGATGCCTGCTGCTATGACCCCCATCCTTGGCAAGGGCATCTGCTGCTGCCGCCCCGCGCTTCAGCCCAACCGGGCCACCGCCCTCGTTCCCAGAGCTGGCACTCTGTGTGGCGGCAGTGGCCACCACCGTAGCTGTAGGTGTGGTGCGCTGAGGAGGAGGAACTTGCTTATGTCCCAGGGCATCACCTCCGTTTCGGTTTTCTGCTCTCTGCTGACCGCGGACGCTCCCGCCCGAGGTCTGTTTCCTGTCTGCTGCATCACGTTGTTGTCTCTATTTCGTTGCACTTTCCTTCTTCTCGGTGGCCAAAACTACATCTCCAATGATTGTACTCCGTGGGGAGCACTTTGATTGGAATGGGCGGTGATGAGCTGAAGTCTGGGGGTAGTCCCATGCAATATATTTGGAATACAAACGGCTAAGCAATTTGAGAAAAGAACGATATGTAAACTATGTAGCTTGTGGTGCTCTTGAGAAGTTGCCCCATGGCCCATGCTCATCTCTTGTTTGCCCATTGCTTCTGATGGTGTGGAATTATGCGACTAATCCAGAAACAGTTGAAGCCACTGTATAGCTAAATCATGTCATTTTTAGACTTGTTGCTCTCCGTGTCTTGCTCGGGACTGTGAGGAATGTTGAATCTTTCGATGTGGAGGGAAGAGGTGGTGGCTGCCGTTGAGATAGTTGAACAAGGATGCATAAAATCTTTCCTATTTATATTGTATACATTGTCTCACAAACTTAAAAGACTTTTGGAACTATGTATCAACATCTATGAAGAAATATATCCAGGAGGTGGAACAAGGAGAGGGAAAGTTCTCATTAGGTACACAAGGCAAACATGGAATAACAGAAGTGTGCTATGCTGTTGAATTACTAATGACTAAATATGGAAAAAATGATCCTGTGATGAACTTCCTCGTTAAATTTTGGATGTGGGCATGAATTTTGCATCTAGAATCTTTTAGTTGTTACACACTGATGTTAGCTCATGTGGATGAACCATATTGCCGTGTCCTGTGAAGGTGTCAATGTAATACCAGAATTGGCTTGGTTTTGTTGGTCATTGAGAGACCTGTGACATGGACTACACTATCATTGAAACAGAAGAAATTTGTCCTGGGATGTGTAATGCATATCTTGAAGTAAATAAGTAAGCCATATGATCTCCAGTAAATTATAGCCATGATTTGTTCCTGTGCTCCAGTGGAAGTAAGAAATTAGACATCTTACCCATTATATCAACCTAGTAAGACCCGAATGCATACAATATAGTTTGGATCATGGATCATGGATCATGGATCTTGTGGGACTGTAGAGGACTACTAGATAGTATAGACATGTCTCAAGCTGGATTTGCCTTTATTTAGCACACTAGTAGAGGAAATATGTCCGAGTTTGGCATGGCTAAAGTATCTGCTTCCTAGAAACATCAGGAAAGCCAAGTTCAGTCTCAAAACTAATTGATGTCGTATGTGATTGACCAAATGTAAAGTCATCTGATTGATTGGGATGCTTTGCTCCATGAGAAACGCAGTAAGGAAAGGCCCTAAGCACCGTAACTCTGCATGGATTTTCAGTGTATACTTGTGTTGGTAGCAAAATGCCTTGGCTTGAATGGGAGCAAAATGCCATTGGAAAAATGCATGACAAGTCCAAGATCTTCATATTCGAAGTAACCATTAGGAAATGTTTTCATATCTTCCTTTGATGATAAAAATTATTCACATATATGGAGAAAAAAAATTGTCTGGCAGATGTGATGAACAACGAATGGCCTGCTCCAAGTTGTTTTTTGGAAGGTGGTAAAAACCACATTTCATTAAGATAGGAGAGAAAAGATACAATCCCCAAAGAGGAAACAAAAACACAGAAGAAAGTTCTACCAAGAGGGTAGAACAGCCTCAAACCCCAGCACCTGAACCAAAAAGGAAAGATTACATTGTAAGTTGTTTCCACCCTGTTAATGAAGATAAAAGAGCTGACTGGTGCCAAGGAATGCCTCTAGCTGTGAAGTGCCAATCCATTAAGCAATTGATACAGTTCTGGATAATGGTGGAAGGATGGTTGAATTTTCCGCTGAAGAGTCTATTATTTCTCTCCCTCCAAATGACCCAGAGCATTGCTGGGAAGCACATGTCCCAGAGATCTTTCTCCTCGAAGGGATTCAGAAACTTCCATTTGGTAGACCACTCTTCCAAATGGTTCTTGGTAAGCCACTTGACCTTAGTTGTTCTGAAGAATTGAGCCCATATTGTCTGAAGGATGCCACAAGTGAAAAACAAGTGATCCAAGGTCTCTAGGTAGCTTCCACAGAAGAAACATTCAGTCCTCATGCTGGGTTTAAATCTGTGAACTCTGTCTGCAGTTAATTTCCTCCTCCAAGCTAATTTCCACATAAATATTCTGATTTTGGTGGGAAGCTTCACATCCCAAACCACCTTACACCAAGGGACTTTCCGACCACCATGCATCACAATTCTGGATGCAGATCCAACAGAAAATACCCCTGATTTCTCCCATTTCCAGCACCTAGTATCTCTAGCGCCAAGGTGAATGCCCTGATTATCCAGCAGGTGGGAAAAATGCAGATACTGGAGGAACTCCTCTTGATTCAAGTTCCTCCTCAGCTGAATGCACCATCCTGGACAGCTATCTGTCTGCGACCATGCATCATAGACCTTGAGTTCAGTTGTACAAGCAAGAGCATAAAGAATTGGATATGAGTCCTGGAGGGGAGTGTTTTAACCATGGATCTTCCCAGAATCTAGTTCTCTTGCCATCCCCCAAGTAAGTTGGTGCTGAACAGTTACAGAAGTCTTTATACTTCAGAATATTACTCCAAATGCTAGACAGGTGGTTGGTGTAAGTTCCCTGGGATATCCACCCATCCCTGCCTTGCAAGTATTTGCTGACAATTATAGACCTCCATAAGTTCAATTCATCCATGTCTGCTCTCCACAGCCACTTCACGAGCAAGGCTTGATTGAACGTATCAATAGGCATAAAACCAGCTCCACCCTCTTCCTTGGGTCTGCACACATATTTCCAAGCAATAGAATGCACTCCTTTCTCTTCCGGCCCCCTGCCTTTCCAAGAAAAAGACACTCTCAAGGCCTCAAGCCTGCTGCAAACATTTGCAGGTGCCTTGAAAATGGACAAAAAGTAGATAACAATATTAGGGAGTACAGTTTTGGACAGCGCCCATCTGCCCCAGCTGAAAGTAATTTTCCTTTCCACGAGGCAATACGATCTCCAACTTTGTTGATAATGACATTCCAATCTGAAGATTTCAAATTGCCACAAGTCAGAAGAAGTCCCAGGTATTTGATAGGGAAGTTACCCCAGTTGACCCCTAAGATGTGGGCAATGAGGTGCTTATCTGCTTCTTAAATGTTGACGCCGACCAATTCACAACCTTGGGTCTGCTTCAAGTTGTTAGCGACCAATGACTGTAAGAATTGAAAATTCTTATCAAACTCTTGATGAAATGACACGTGGAAACCTCCCCCTTTGCGAAAAGCCTGATGTTATTTGCATCTATACTTCTTGTAGATAGCCATGTCATATTTAAGCAATAATGATGCAAGAAGTCATTGAGAGCAACAAGTTTTGTCCTAGGATAAAAGAAGCTTGGTGTGCAAGTCTGTTCCAGATGCGCACCCAAGTAAGCCTTTTAACTTTGATGCTACCAATCACATATTCGAACCTAGATGGATTTAGACTTTATTGCTTATGTCATTAGAGTATTAGATGCCATAAGATGACAGATTCCAAACTGTTTGTGCCCTAATTTATTGGTTATGATGTTTCTTTATTGGGATTGGAGTGAATTGTTTGCACAAATTGGATTCTGATAAGATAAAAATGTACTCTGTGATAATGGCTATGTATCTTATATTTGTATATGCTTTTAGTTACATTATTATTCATGACTGCTATTTTCTTCATTTTGCTTTTGCAAACTTATAGCAATGGAGAGGTTGCCCTTCAAGCCAGAGGGTTACAACTTTTGGACATGGCGAGGTCGCAAAATACATTATGTAGAACAAGGAAGTGGACCTCCAATTGTTCTCATTCATGGCTTTGGTGCTTCAGCATTTCACTGGAGGTATTCCTATTTATCATGAAGACTGGTTTATTTGAATTCAAAAATAAGCAAGGACATGCCTTCATATTAGAATCCAAAGATAATCATATGTTCCTTTCAGACTTTTGCAGTTCAAGGTCTAGGCAGTCCAAATCAACGGAACGTGTTATAGTGCCTATTTTCTGTAGCAAATCAAGGCAGTTCTAGATATGCAGAATTCTGCCTATCAGGTTTCCCTTACACATATAGTTCAAAGATAGTGCCTAAATGTCGCTGTATGTACCATCAATTTGCCCTGGTATACGAACAACAGACTGTGAACCAGAGTCCAGACCACACTTTTTGGCACCTAAGTCCTACGGTTAGAAGCTATGTGAACCAATTTGGTGCAAGTACTGGGCATAGTCTTTTCGTAAGTGGGAAATTTGAAATTGAGGAGTTATAGATTTAAGCTTAAAACTTCCGTGTTCTTCATTGGTGCTTTCAGCCTGACCACTAAAAACATTTTATGCCTGTTTTTACCTTTCATCTCTTCTTGATTCATACTTGTCTACTTGATTGTGGACATTGGCTGCATTGGGAATTATGGAAGCATTATCCTTAAAACATATGCTCTGTCATTCATACGAGGATCTAAAAGACACCTGCACTCTGAATCTAGACCCTAACATTTAAAGTTGGCAAAGTGGATTATAGATATCATTGATGGTAGCATCATTGATAGTGATGCGGGATGGTGTACCTAAACGACTCCGACTGGCGACTAATGAGATCAGCAAACACGCTACAATAAATCGACAACTAAACCGACGAGTACAGCGGTACACGAATGCCAAGAGACACAATACACAAAATAACAGTAGCTACGCTCTAGAAAACCGTCCCTCGCAGTGAGAAACATCGAACTGAACGGTAGGTAGGACTACCACGGCCTAGGGTGTCAATCACCCACAGATAACGTACTCAAATCGGCGCTCTTAGGGGTAGGGAAATGCTCACAACTCTCAAACCGGCAGCATAATAACATATCGGGCTAGGTGTCCTAACTTGCTCACGGTGGCAAATATGACATAGATACTTGATAAGTAAATTAAATGAGCGGGCTTCCAATAGTAACATACTCGTTGAAGAGTGAGGCGCAAAAACTGAGGCCATGTAAACCGTGAGGAAGAGAAGGCGGGTGGCCGCTGGGTGGTGCTGGTCAGCCGCTAAAGGGGCCGGTGACCCAGGTGACATGGGGCGCAGGGGCTTGTGGCTGCTCGCAGAAGGTGCACAGGCAGGGACGGGTTGCGGGCTGCCGCGACAAAGGCGTGTGAGCGGCCATGGGTGGTGGTGACCGGACCGCTAGGGATGGTGGCGTCGACCGCCGTTGTCACTGTTGACGAGGGCGGCTGGCTGGTGCGGCCTGGGGCTGCATGCTGGCAGCGGGCTGGCGGTCGCTGGACGGCCTGTGGTGGCGGACGACCGCAGCTGGGTGGAGGTCCAACTGTAGGGTGCTGGGCGTGGCTACACAGGGCATAGCACAATTGGAAGAGGGAGGAGCTGTGGGGCTGGAACGTGGGCGGGCGAGGTGGCCGTCCTCTGGTGGCGGTGGCGACGGTTGTAGCGGGCTGCTGGCGGTGTCAGCAGGCGGTCGTGGTGATGCTCAGGGAAATGGCCTTGGCCGGCAGCGGCAGAGGGAAGCCGGTGGCCGCTGGCCGCTGGGAAGGCGGAGTGCGGCAGGGCCGTCGGAGGTGCCGGTGACCACCTGGTTGCTTGGCCTCCGGTTGGCTGTCACCGTGGGTTCCTGAGTTCGCAAAGGGGCCGCGTAGCAGGGGCAAACGAAGTAGAGGAAGAAGGTGACGTGGGGAAGGAGGGTGGTGGCGTGGGGAATCGGGGGAGCATGTGGGGCCAAGAACAAGCAAAAAGCAGGGAAGACCTGCTGCGTCCGTACCTGGAAGAGGGGAGGGGAGGGGAAAAAAGGAGAGAAGGGGATTCACCCCCTAGGGCTTCGCGCTCCACCTAAATCCCTTCATGGGAAGAAGAAAAGACGGCTCCAATCTCAAGCTCTTAATACTTCATTAGTTCTAAAAAATGCGATTACAACATTATTTATAGGGGAATAAAATCCTAGTGATCTTTTTCTCATGTCTAATGACCAAAATATCTCTGGGACCTAAGATAGTGCGAAAATCGCTCTCGAAAATGAAAAGACCTCAAATGGTCTCCTAGTGGGCCTCTCTATCAAATAAATAGTCAACTAATCAAAAGAAAATACATCAATATGCTAATGGATCATCATCAAGTCAGAGGGATGCCGATGTTGCTGCTGGAGACCTCCAACGGCGGTAAACGCTGGTCGGGTCGAATCAGATCTGCGCTCCGGTGTCCTCACCAGATAGCCCATAATATGTGGTTATCAGGTGGCTCCTGATATTCATTATGTAGCTGCATTTCTTGGATTTGTGAATTTCATGTTTCTTTAACAGTTTGCATGATTGACTCGCTTATATTTTGCAGATTGAATGATCTATTTGCTTATGTTTTGCAGATACAACATTCCAGAGTTGGCTAAACAGTATAAAGTTTATGCTCTTGACTTGCTGGGGTTTGGATGGAGTGAGAAAGCGATCATCGAGTATGATGCAACAGTGTGGCGTGACCAGGTAGCTGATTTCCTGAAAGAGGTAGTGAAAGAACCTGTTGTTTTAGTTGGAAACAGGTAATAGCCTGTGGTCTACAGGAGTATTTTACTCATTTTTTGCTATATGGTGCATTTGCAGGAATCATGAACTGTGTTGTTGCAATCATATTTCATGATATACGTACTTGTAGTAGGTATTATGGGGCCATCTCTGGAGTTTAGGAAAGGCAAATATGATTCTCTATCGGCCTCATAAATTGCAGTGCGCACAACCGTTTAGCACATCTATTTCCCACTTCACTTGCATATATTTTATCCTTTTCAAGAGAACCATGTATTGGTGGTAATAGCTTTAAAATATTCTAAGGAACTTAAGTGGGATAAGGCTCTGATGAAGGTAATGATGGTGACAAATGTTGTGAGGAACTTGAATTTTGATAACTTGCATCAGCTATATATATATTATAAAGCTTCTCTGCTACCATAAATAAAAGTTACAAAGCCATAGAAATTATAATTCTGAGGAATGAAAAGGGCCAAAAGGCTATTACTGCTATCAAACCTTTATTTTCATATGAAGCGCTCAAGCTTTTATGTGGATGGAAATAAGTTTGTATTGAGCACATACCGATTACATCTTGGTTGAATGAAGCCTGGAAGAAAAAGAGCAGGAAAGGGCAGGACAAAGTTTTTGTGCTGGAAGGAAGGGGGGGTGTTGAGCCCATTATTATTTTTTTGAGTCAATCAAGATAAATAATAATTAAATCAATTCAGTAACGGTCGGTAAATAGCATAAAGCTAGCACCGTCGTTCTGGTAGACCGTTTACGAACTTCGGGATCCCCCGTCTGATGTCCCGTCATTTTCTCGAATTAATCGAGATATTTGAAGTTAATTTGGTCCGATGACGATTGATAAATGGCACAAAGCATAGTGTCGTCATAATTCCGGACAAATTCCAAACCCCGAGAACTCCCACCGGATGTCCGGCATTAAAGGAAAATCCCTCGCAGCAAGGAAACGATTAGACGTGAATCTTCGTCTCACCTGTAGGGTGTACGACACGTGTCGGCAAGACAGTCCAGCAGGATGGAAGCTTTCTCTCTCGACAAACAGTGCAGACGGAGCAAGAAAACAAGCACAAAGCGCCAAGGAGTCGTTTTCTCCTCTAGTCCTCTCCACGTGGCCAAGCACCAAAACCAAGGAAAAAAATAAAAACAGAGGCCCCTTTATAGGGGGCGCACCCCCTCTCTCCACCTCTTGGCCCAACGGGGCCAGGTAGTTCCCATGGGAGACCTGCCCAGTTCGGATAAGTCCCTCCGCATTTGGTCTCGGATAGGTCCCCAAAGGGACCTATCCGGACCCTAGTGAGCCCTAAACTCTATAAATATCCCCCGTGGGTCCCATTTGTGGGAGATCGAAGGAAGCACGCTTAGAGACATCCCAAGGAGCCCTTGGAGCATTTGTTCTTTGTGTTTGTGTGAAGACCCACGTAAGGATATGATTTATAAATACCCTTGGGTTTTGTACTTATGTCCCTAAGGCATGGTTGGCAGTATCGGCCGAAACCGATACGTTTCGGTCGGTACCGATCCGAAATCAGGCCAAATCACTGTAGCATGTCCGAAACCATTAAAAAAAATACATTTTTAATGGTTTCGGACGAAACCATTAAGGGTTTCGACCGAAACCGACATGTTTCGGTCCGAAACCGGACGGTTTCGGCCGAAACCGAAACCGATACCGAAACCGGTACGTATCGGTTTCGGAACCGGCCAAAACCGGTACCGAAACCGATACTGCCTTCCTTGCCCTAAGGCCTCCGTGATGTAATTTTCTATGTATTTTGACGATAAAAGTATTGTAATTTTATGAATTAATTAGAAGTTACGAAAATACCCCCAAAATTACAAGGAAACTCCTTAATGTCTTGTAATTGTAGAAATACCTTGCGGATTTCAGAAATTGAAGACATGTCCCGCATTTTCGTGGAAAAAGCCTTGTAAAGTCTGCAATTTGTCGACTAAGTACTACATCTTATTTACGTGCAAATATTCCTTGTTCTTTTCAAGAATTGCAAATATATTGGCTTTCGTCTAATTGTGTGAATCCCTTTCTCATATCGAAAGTTTTCTTCCGGGAGGCTCCCCCACCGAAAACCCTCCGCAAGCGACGCTGCCCCCTTGACCCCCGCAATCTGAATGCTCAGGTCAATCCACGGCGTTGCGTTGATGGACGTATGGTGACAGACCACATAGAGAATCGGGAGAAAATCCCTAGAGCGCGGATTGCCGCCTTATGCTTTGTGTGTCTCCACTAAGAGAGGATTTGTGACTTGTGTTATTTTTTTTTGAAACCCAACAGGGGCATGTGGCATATATGTTTTCATGTTTCATATATACCCCTCCTAAAGCTCAAATTGCCTTGATAACCATAGTCGACACCAAATTCCCTACATACCCCCGACCAGTATCAAATAAATCCCCGGAGGTATCAAATTGCGAACATACCCTTGCTCCAACCAAGTTTCATTTAAATCCCCAAGCATGGTTAAACTGTGACATAGTCCTTGGTCCATGCCTATGTCTTGGTATAAATTCCCAACCTACCCCTATTCCTATAGACTTATAGGCCCGCCATGTTCTGGACCTAATCACATTTCTACCACCATAACTATATAAGAAACCTCATCTCCTTTTTAAGTACTTTATTGTTGTTGTCGCGATGCCCTCAACATCATAATCGATATTGTGAAGGACAATAGTTTTTCTTTGGCAGTTAAACAAAGGTGTTCCGATTTTATATCGATGTAAATCAACACTGATCAAGGTCAGTGGGCTCGAACCCAAATCGCCTGATAAACTAAATCCACGGAATCAGTAATGCACATGTTATTTAAATAACTAACAAATGTGCATTTATGTTCAGCAAATGAGCATAATAAACCAATGAATTCCTTCCATGTTAAATAGGGGGTGATCTTGTTTCCTGAGCATCGTAGGAGGAAGGCCTTTTGGATTTTAACCATCTGGTGGAGGAGGTGCCAGTAAGATCCTTCATGGTCTTTCTCCAAGTGGACGGACTTATCACTTTATCAGTCACTGCTGGGTCATCAGGAACATACATTTCGAAGTTTGTAACAAAAAGAACCTCTCCTCACGCGCACACACCAAAAAGGAAAAAAAAAAAGAGCAGGGGGGCTAATGGCTGTCAATGGGCAAGGCTGGCCCTCACAGTTTCAGGCCCATGTGTGTGCTTCTGGGCCAAAAGTTTTGCAAAATGTTCAAGCCCAAGCTCAAGCCTAGCCTGACATGACCTCACTGGTCTTATTGGCTCTATTTCTGAAGGGAAAAAAAGGCCTGTGGCTTTCTGAATAGCCACTGGGGGAGTTCCTGTCACAAGGGACAGACTATTTGTTTCCATTCTTATGTAGGATTGCATTTTCTTCAATTTCTTTTAAACTTCTATAAAGTCATTAATTGACTGTATCCTATACCATATGCTGCATGTCTAACCTTTCATAAGTAGGAAAAAGATTAAATGCTGTTGAAATTTTCTTTCCATCTTCTGTTTACTTCTGGTTTATTTCTTGTTTCATTAATATACCTCCTAAGTGATTCTAACTTTTCAAAGCTGTTTCCTTTTCAGTCTTGGGGGCTTTACTGCATTGATGACAGCATCAGAGTTGCCTGACAAGGTCCGTGGACTCGTTTTACTAAATTCTGCAGGACAATTTGGGAACCGAAGTCAACAAGATGACAAAAATGATGAAGAAACTATATTAAATAAATATGTTTTAAAACCCTTGAAGGAAGCTTTTCAAAGAATTGTACTTGGGTTTCTATTCTGGCAATCGAAGCAGCCTTCTCGTATAGAATCTGTCTTAAAGAGTGTAAGCTGCTTCTAAACTAAGTGGTGCATTCTTTGTGCTTGAACATGATCCATGACTGCCATTTTAAAGTAGCCAGGCTTCATGTCTTAGATATCAGCAAACATTTATTCAATTTAGTGATCCATGCAATTGCTTTTCTTTCACTTTATCCTTTGTGACATTGCTGATGCCACTAAGTTATTTTCCCTGTTTTTGTGAAGTGAATGTTTAACAGTTTTTTGCACATATGCACATCGAGGACTTCACTCTCTCTCTTTTCCATACATGGTCCTAATATCTTAAAATTAATTGGTTGTATTTCTCAAATTGGAAATTTGTGGGGGAAATGTGGATGTGCTACCGGTGAGATGCGATAGGAATGCTGTGTGTGAGTGTAACTTGTATGGATACAAACATATTTGAAGATGGTATATACATGAAAAGTCAACATGGCTGAGGATATGCATGCAGCTCTCTTTGGAGAGTTATACATCACGAAAGCCCTACTAGTGTCTTTTTTCCAGAGGCATCGTCTTGGTTGAAATTGGAATGCTGTAGACTGATGTAACCAGGGAAAAACTTCGTATGGCTGTTTTTGGCTCATCTCCTTTGGTGCTGATGCTGGTGTTCACTACTGATCAAATCTCTGATAATTCAGGTGTATATTAATTCGTCTAATGTGGATGATTACCTATTGGAATCAATAATAAGACCAGCAGAAGACCCCAATGCAGGAGAGGTTTATTGCCGGTAAGAAAATTAATGTATAATTCATTGTTCCTCCTACTTTCTGAGTTCCAACTTTTGATTGCTTATTTTTCTTGCTGCATTTGACTGTTGTGCATTGTATTTGTCTCTCCGTGATGCCAAACCATATTCTTGGACTTTGTTATGTGACTGTTATGAACTAGGAAAAGGATTATGAACAAAGGTTCATTTGGTTTGATGTGAAATATGGTAAAACCCTATTAAGAAACAAACTCTTTTATGGTGTTTTACAATGCTTTACAGAATCTGTTGTGGCAACAAAAATGACCCTCAAAAGAAACTTCATCAGATTGTTTCTCACAAATACACGGAGATTATTGTCTTTTTTCCACTATCACCTAAATTCATTATCATTTAGTGATTTTTTTCCTTAGGGGTGTTTATTAACAATTCAAGCTCTCATTCTTATTCATGTAGGCTGATGTCAAGATTCATGTTGAACCAGAGCACGTACACATTGGACAGTGTCCTGAGCAGGCTATCTTGCCCACTTCTGTTGCTTTGGGGAGACTTGGACCCATGGGTAGGACCAACGAAGGCTATCCGGATTAAAGAGTTCTACCCTAACACATCCATCGTTAACTTGCAGGCAGGACACTGTCCACACGACGAAGTCCCTGAGCTTGTCAATGAAGCTCTAATAGATTGGTTATCATCTCTGAAAGCTGAAGCTCCTCCCCAGTCAATATGACCATGACAGTGTCTGCTTGGTTCCCGCAGATGGATTTTGTGATGTAAGTTGAATCTAACTTTGCATGAAAGGATCTGCACATGGAGATGAGGCATAATGGCCACTTTGTTTCATAGATATTGACAGGATTAGAAGACTCCCTCAGTCAAGGAAGACGGAATTTCTGTATATTGTTCATATTATTGACGTAAAAATTATCTTTTCATGTACTCTTTTTATCACCTGACTTACACACTGCATTCTTTTATCTCCCACAGCAGCAAGCTATAGTTGTCAAGACCAGTAGGTGCCCTTTTCACCAGTTCTGCTTACTTTCTCTACTTGATGAGAAGGTTGTTTGAATTGCTGAATAGCATGACTATAAAGAGTGTAAAAAACTTGCAAATTTCATCCTTGACTGTTCTCCAATTCTTTCACCACCCCCATTAGGGAGAACTACAAAAATTTTAGATTAAAGAGGAAAAGAACTGTACGGAGAGGGAGAATTTAAGGAGACATGCACCATTGTCACCCTAATCTGAACCATTTTTATCCATTTTGTAGGTGATGCCCAACTCTTTTACATCCTAAGTTCCCAATCTGACACGATCAGACTTAGCAACTGACATGAACCCGTCTTCTTCCAATAGCTTATGAACGCACCTACCCCGAAAAGGAAGGAATCTAACCACTGGATGCTTCTTGCAATCGCAGCCTGCATGTTCTTTTAATCACCGTCGTGAAAATAATGGAAAACGTTGCATCTCCAAGATAATAAGATCCGACATGCTGCACCAACTTGTGCTCTGACCCACTTGATTCCTTGTTCAAGCTTGGCATGCGGATTTAGTGCCAGTCGCTGTCTCGATCTCCGTTCTAATAATTGAGAAGAGTTCAACTTAGCTCTCCCCGCCCACTCTCGTCGTCCAGCATTGCCGGTGTTAAATATATAATGAGATTTTTGCATATAAGTCCTTATAAATTTAGTTAATTGTTAATTGATATCTGAGTTATAATTTTTTTTCTGTAATTTCTTAAAAATTTTGTCGTTATATGAATAAGTTTTTACCGTTTTATTCTGCTCGATGAAAGTTAATCAAACTATGATTAACTTGACTCAAGATAAGTAAAATATCAAATTATCCTTGATTAGGGGGAGGGAAAGAGACCGCGCTCCTACCCTCCCTCTCTTTTCCCACTCCCTTCCATCCCGGGGATTGATGACAGATCCTCCCTCACCCCCCCCCATCTATCTTGGCGACACCCCTCCCCCTCTCCCTACACCCCAGCTCGACATCGAAGGGTGTTGGCACGTTGTCGCGGAGTTGCAAGGGCGGCATCGACGGCAGGGCAATGGCGGTAGGCACCACATAGGGTGGAGGCGTGGGGCTCCACGACAGGGAATCCAGTCCGGCAGGGTAAGTTGGAGGCTGCCTGTGCGGGGTTAGAGGTGATGTAGTCGAGGGCATCGCGGCAAGGCGGCTGGATAGTAGCGCAGAACGCTCATGCAGGCAGGGGTCAGGGTTTTGCAGGGGGTGGTTGGGACTTGATGGTAGTGCAACAGGAGGCGGCAGACTCAACAGTTGTCGATGGGAAGATGGGTTTTGGCCGACGACATTCTCTTCCTCACTAGACAAAATGTTAATCATATATCATCACTCGATGATGGACTGGATGATGTTGGCACCGACGGCCTTGCCGCCTTCCCTGATGGCAAACCGCATCCCTTGTTCACAGGCAATAGGGAGGATGAGCTCGACAACCATCTTGACACGATTGTCAGGAAACACCATCTTCTTCTCCTCGTCCTTGTCATTCATGATGCCGGTAGCCCACGACGAACGGGGAGTGCCGGTCGCCTTCCTCCTCCTTGAGCACAAAGATGATGGCAATGAACTTGGTGTGCGGGGTGATGGTCCCTGGCTCTGCCAGGGCTATCGCTTGCTGGATGCCGGCCTTCTGGATACCTTTAAGCAGAAGGCCGACGTTGTCGCCAATGAGAGCTTTGTTGAGGATCTTCTGGAACATCTCCACACCGGTGACGGTGGTGTTGCGAGTCTCTCGGAGGTCGACGATCTCGACGGTGTCGCTCACCTTAATCTTGCCCCCCTCCACATGCCTAGTGGCCACGATGCCACACCCGATGATGGAGAAGACATCTTCCACGGCAAGGAGAAAGGGAAGCTCGGTTTGGCGCTGGGGGATGCAGCTATCAATGGAGTCCATGAGGTCAAAGACCTTGTCCACCCACTATTTCTCGTTGCGGTTGATGCCTGAGTTGGCGATGAGGGCCTTGAGGGCGAGGAGGGCAGAGCCAAAGATGATGGGCATGTCGTCGCCAAGGAACTTGTAGGAGGATAGTAGTTCGCGGACCTCGAGCTCGACCAACTACAGCAGCTCCTCTTTATCAACTTGGTCTTGTTTGTTGAGGAAACGACCATGTTGGGGGGTTCCGGTACCACCACCAATGCCACAGCCGGGGGTGCCTTCCCAGGGCCAACTAGAGAGAGAGAGAGAGAGAGAGAGAGAGAGAGAGAGAGAGAGAGAGAGTAGGGGGCCCACATTTAGGGGGTGTTTTCATCCTTTTCATAATTTTGTCACTCTAAGATGGAATATTTTATGCTATATTCTCTTTGTTTAACAGGTACAAATCACAGTGACTTTTTGTAAGAGGATGAAGATTTTAGAGATCTATAGAAAAATAATTGTAACTCTTGGATCAATCGGCAATTAGCTAAGTTTATAGGGTCTTACATGCATAAATCCCAAAAATTATACATCTTGCAAAATCTAACTTGACTTAGAAATTAGATGTAGCAAAATCTAACTTGACTTGGAGAGAAGATCTAATTTGACTTTCAAAAAAAGGGAGATAAGGTCATAGCCTCGGAGGATCGGTTTAATTTTGAGTTAAAGGGCTTTTTGATCCAAATTGTTCACTAGTCAGATTATGGATAGAAAATTTGACTCGATCATCTCAATTGAGTCTAATTGCTATTTTTGTAATTCCAATCTATCCAACTTGACTTGAACCACCTTGACTCAAGTTGGACACAAATCACACCATTTTCACCTAACTCAGGTTCTGTCATGTTACGATCAAGTAACATTCATCAGACTTCTACTATCGATATTGTCTTATTAGTGACCTGACCTATTATTACCTTCTCTAGAGTTGAGAGGGGAGGGTTCTTAATTAGGATTTGTGTTTGATTTTTTTTTCAATTGTTTTTAGTCAAATAGTTTTTATGGGCAAGTGGCACTCCACATTTTTTTTAAATGCAATGCAATGACTGTTTTTGGACTATTCCACAGTCGGAGTCAATGCGAGCCAGCCATGCGGGCACTCTGCTAGCACTGATTATGTAAAAACGAAAATAAAATAAGGAGACATTGTTGCAGTCGCAGAGTTAACTTCTGGGGGCATCTTCTCTCGTATCCAATTCGAAACAGGAAATCTTGTCTAAAACAAAAGTTGTGCCGCATATCATGACCTCCATTAGCAGATCCATCTGCAACAGTTATAAAGTTCATGCATGTCGAAGTCATGATACGTCGACAGGGCCTCACCTTTGTTAGAAGACGACATGACCGACTGCCACAACTCTTGAGAGTCGGATTAATTTAGCACAACTTCTTCTAGAACCCACGAGAACTTATCACGATTTTTATAAACGATGGCCGGGCTAAACCAGTACGACTTCTAAACGGTCGTAATAGGTGGACCATGCAACTTTCTTAAAGGTGCATGGTGCTAGTTCACCCAGAGCTCTTCTTGCAAGGGTTCATGCATTAATCACAGACGTCCATCGGCCACAAGAAATGTTTGAGAAGGCTGCAATTTGGGTGCAAGGGCATCATCATTTTCTACGGCAATCAGAGACCTACTGGATGGGTATGTGGAGAGCTTGCCTGCCACCATGGAGTTTGTAAGACCTTGGGGTGCCAACGGCCTCAGACTTGAGCGTCATGATAGGGGGTGGAGCTCCAGAGTTTCTACCCAGGAGGTGCAGATCATGCATTTCATTTATTTTTTTATTTTTAGATTATTTATCCCGCAAAGTAATTCACCCGTATCATTTGATTTTAAATTGAACGGCTAAAAAAACTAGAAAAAAACAGATGCTTTTAATGGGTTAATTTTGGCCAACTGATCATTTTGTGAGTGAAAAGGACGTCCTCTCTTCTTTTTCTGTGTGTGTTTTTTTTGATAGTTTATCGATCTAAGATGAGCAGTATGAATAGATAGTTTATCTATCAATTTACATAAAAAATTAAAAAAATATATATTTTTACCTTGTGTCTTGTGTGTACTGCAAGGTAATAGTGAAACTATAGCAAGTGGAGGTCGGGGTTCAAAACCAAGAAGAGGAGAGCACGAGCCACTCATGATTTAGAGTGCATTTGGAAATAATGTTAGGGAGAGATTCCGAGGATTCCAGTTATTAGAATTCTCACCATCTCATGATCCCTTCTAAGGGTTCATTTGTCCCACCAACTTTTAACTTGGATAGATTTTGGAGGTTAAAGACAGATAAGAAGAAAAAGAGGGCACTTTCAAGATTTTCAAAAATTACCCAATATGGTTACTTCTCTCTTCGGGGATTGTGAAAAAAATCTCCTTCCCTCGAATTATTTCCACTTACATAGTATGTTGAGGAATTGAGATCTTGAATTTTTGATTCAATTTTTACATGATGTTTGATCCTGTATCAAATATCTCTATCAAAAATAAGTTAATATTTTTTAACATAAATATCATTATTACAAGTAAAATTATAGATATGTCATTCTTTAAAATATATTAGTATATATATCACTATGATTTTAAAAAACTTTTAAATATGTAAATTGAGTTAAACAGGCATATCATTGTTATTTTGAAAACTTTATGTAAATTTAGTCGAACATATTTATAATTTTTTTAAAATAACATTAATATATATGATAATATGCTTTTATAACCTCACGTACGTAGCCACCAGTGCTCCAGCACAAGTCCCAGCTAAAATCCCACCATCCCTCGGTCACCTTCCATAGGCCATGGGTCGCTTTTGTTTTGGTTACAATATTTAAGATCAAATCTTCACGTAAGGCCCTTTGACGTGGAGTCAATTGGCCGATTTACAAAGAATGATTCTTTGAGAATTATTGAAGATATCCATGTTGAAGATCAGATTTTTATTTTTTATATTTTCATAATCAATTTGAGGGTATTTTTTATTTCAATAAATTGTGAGTTATTAGGTGAGTTGAGATTTTGTTAAGAAAATATTTTATTTTGTTATGTATTTTATTTATTTTAAGAGTAGGGATACTTTACTGTTAAAGTCAAAAAATGGTATGTTTATAATTTTTATTGTCTATAAATAAAGAAGTGCTAATCTTAATTAGGATAGGCAATGGTTAGATCAAAATTTAAAGAGTCACTGTATTCTTCATCCTCTTCTTGAGATGTCCAATCCCCTCTAACTTTTTCCCGACGTGAGGACGAAGTCCCCCTCTCTACTTTTCTCTTCCTAGCCGAATCTCCCGTCTATTATTCTTTCCCTCCTCTCTTCTCAACGTTAACACCCCGTACTGTGCCCTAATAGTGTCATTTTTTTTCATTTCTTAAGTCATCCTCCCCCGCATTGTTCATCTTCCTTTCCCCCCCCTTCTTCTATTGTCGCACGACTGCAACCCATCGGAGACGTGAGCTGCAGCCACCGCCTGGTCGCCCACCCGCTCCGGCACCACCGCACCGGCAGCACGCCGCCAGCCACCTGTCGGGCCTCGGTCACCGCATGCGACCCGCCGCTGTACTGTAGCTCCAGCAGGCCGCCACCGCTGGCCCTCCCCCCTGTGCCGACGCTGAGCGCCGCTTGCCTTCACCGTCGGACGCCACGTTTCCCCTGTCGCAGGTCCATCGCTATGTGGAGCCAGATGGCCGATTTGCAAAGGATGATTATGATTTATTGAGAATTATTGAAGATATCAATGTTGAAGATCATATTTTTATTTTCTTGTAATTTTGTAGTCAATTTATAGGTATTTTTTATTTTAATAAATTGTGAGTTGTTAGGTGAGTTAAGATTTTGTAAAGAGTATATTTTACTTTGTTATGTATTTTTTTATTTTAAGAGTAAGGATGTTTTGTTGTTCAAGTAAAAAAAAGGTATGTTTGTAATTTTCGTTATCTATAAATAAAGAATTGTTAACCTTAATTAGGGTTGGCAATGGTTATATCAAATTTTGAAGAGTAACCGTGTTCTTCATCCTCCTGACTAGATGCTCAATCCCCTCTGACTTATTCTTAACGTGAGGTCAAACCCTCCTCTCTACTTTCTTCTTCCTGCCTGAATCTCCCGTTTGTTATTCTTTTCCTCCTCTCTTCTCCACATTAACATCCCGTACTGTTCCCCAATAGTGTTCGTTTCTTTTTTTGTTAACCGTTGCCTATCCTAATTAGGGTTAACACTTCTTTATTTATAGATAACAAAAATTACAAATATACTCCTTTTTAAATTTAATAGCAAAACATCCCTACTCTTAAAATAAATAAAAATACATAACAAAATAAAATATACTCTTAACAAAATTTCAACTCACCCAATAACTCACAATTTATTGAAATAAAAAAATACCCACAAATGACTATGAAAATATAGGAAAATAGAAAATTAATCTTTAATATGGATATCTTTAATGATTCTCAATAAATTAGAATCATCCTTTCTAAATCGACCAACAGACTCCACATCACCCTCTCCTGTAAGGAAGTTTTGAGTTCAAATTCTATTTTACTGTTGTATAAGAAGCAGGATGTAGCTTATATGTTGGTAAAGGGTTGATGTCTTAAGTACTCCTCATATTACTTTATAATGTGGGATGTTCGACTCATAATAATCACTTAAATAACACATAATCATCATAATGATGTCAAAAGAAATATCTAATTTAAAAGATAATACTTGAAAATATCCCCGTTGAGTTTATATTTTGAGAAAAAGAAGTTGGAGAGAGATGACCACAGTTCATTTGAGAAGAAGATTTTCTACTACTCTGCTGGCAATTAACCTATAGTTACATTGTTCATCTCATTTGAGTTGTCAAAAAAAAATTATTTAAAGATCCCTCGTGTCAAGTTGATTTCAGTTTGACGACAAAAAAGGAATTTCCTATAAGTCTCTCTAGACTTTTGTCGATTTTAGAATGATAACAACCAAAGGAATAATGTTGTCTGAACGCAATCTATTAAGCTTCTAAGTCACGTTTCATGTCAATATTGGTCCGCGGTCTTTTGTATCATATTAAAATTTTAACCTTTTAGTAAAATCATAAATAAAACAGAATCCTGTATATGTGATGTAAAAAAAAACTGCATCAATCAAATGAAATGAGGGAAAAGCTGCTTGCTTAAGAAGTCAGTCCACCTCAAACCATGTTAGAATTATAGGGAAAATTACTAAAAAGATTAAGAAAAAGTTTAAAATATCTAATAGAGACACTCTATACTTAAAATATTTAAAAATGGTACTTTCTATAAACCTAATATCCGTCAAGGGCAAAAGACATGTTTTTTTCCTAATATACTACCAAAAATTTCCTCAATTGCCTTACAAATGAGCTTTGTAATCTAAAGTTATCCATATACTTTTCTAGGAAAAATTACCCCTATGCTCCTATAATAATTCAAAATTACATCTATACCCTACCTTTATTGTAGTCACCGTAATGCCCCCAAAATTTACTAGCCAGAGCCCTCATGTCCCTAGAGTTAAAAGTTGGCCAGATAGAGGTAACAGACGGGATGAGTGGATTGTTTTACCCCCATCCCCCTATAGAGAGAGAGGGGGGATGAGAGAGAGAGCATAGAGAAGGAGGGACGTCGGATGGAGTCTTCCCCTCTGACATCATTCAGAGAGAGAGAGAGAGAGAGAGGATGGTGTGAGAGAGAGTGCAGAGGAGGGGAGACGTCGGAAGGACGCTGGTCCGATCAAAGAGAGAGAGAGCATAGGGGAGGGGGGATGCCAAAAGGGGTCTCCCCTTCTAGTGCCAGTCAAAGACAGAAAGAGAGGGAGGGAGGGAGAGGGGACACTAGAGGGAGTCTCCTCCTCCAACGTCGGTGACAAATGAGAGGAAGAGGGAGAGGATAAGATGAGAGAGAGAGCGCAAGGGAGGGGGACGTCGGAGGGGGTCTCCCCCTTCGGCGGCGGTCAAAGATAGAAAGAGAGGGAGAAAGAGAGGAACATGCATGGAGAGAGAAAGGATGAGGTGAGAGAGAGAGAGTGTGCAGAGAGAGGGGAGATGTCGGAGGAGGTCTCCCCCTCGATGGCGGTGAGAGGCAGAAAGAGAGGGAGAGGGAGAGAGGACGCGAGGAAGGGAAGTCGCTCAGAGTGGGAATGACTTTCATCTGAAGTCGCTTCCCTTGGGAATGACTTTATGGTTTCAAAATTTTAAAAATTTAAATAATCTAAACTCGTTCCCACTCGGGGAGAGTTTCACTCTCTCTCACCCCTCTCTGATCCCCCACTATTGTCACCCCCTCCATTGGCCCGTCCCCTCTATCTCTCTCTCAACCCTCTCTCTCTCGCTCTATAGCAAGGGGATACTAGCGCCCTATCTCTCTCTCTGATTACTTCCCTCTCCAAGCCTCCCACCTCTCTCTCTCTCTCTTTCTGGATGCATAGGATGCCGGTGCAGGAAGGGGAGATCCCTCCAACGCCCTCCTCTCTCTCTCTCTACCTCCCCCGACCGCCCACCCTCTCTCTTGTCCCCCTCTCTTGTCATCTTGTCCACCGGCCCACCCCCTCTCTCTGTGCAGCAGGGGATGTCAAACTGCCTCCCTCCCCCAGCCTCCCACCCTTTCTCTGGTCCCCCTCCCTCCTCTCCTATCCCCCCTCCACTGGCACACCCCCCCCTCTCTCTCTCTCTCTCTCCGTACCCACAAGGGGTGCCGATGTCGGAGGAGGTGAGGGGCACCCACCTCTCTCTGTCTCTCACCCTGGGGTAGTAGGCTAGATGTTTAACTAAAGATAGGTTAGAGATTTCCACCTCTCTTACCCACCTTTGATTAACCAGGGTAACGGCTCTATCACGTCCCGAGCATAACAATGGAAGGAACTCGGAACGTGGAAGTTATCAATCATGTCAATCGGAGCACTAGGAGACAATAATCACAAGACACAACTCCACAAAGACTAGATTTGAACAAAAAGCATAGTTTTATTAATAAACAAAAATCCACTATTACAATTCTTGATGACTCAACTACAATTTCTAAATTCCAAAGAAACAACACAAATTACAAGGCTCTCAAACTTCTAATCTAGACTCAAGAAAATATAAAAGACTCGAAATCTTTTAATACTCTAAGAGCACTCGATCACATTTGTCCTTCTCCATAAAAATGAATTGCATCTTTATTATTACCTGAAAAATATTAAATAACCAGGTGAGCAAAAAACTCAGTAGGAATTACATCTTTTTGACCAGATAAAATATAAGTAATTAATATTTTGACAATATGTAATGTCACTACATGCCGATCGGTGCAAAAATCATGAATCGAATCTATGAAAGATAATCGAACAAGAATAAGATATGGAATCAAGTGAATATGAGATACAGAACAATTATAGGAATCAAATGTCCAAATAATAGCTTGATAAAGAGAATAGATCAATAATGGATCAATAACAAGATAACAACATATGTCAAGAAGTGAACATGTACAAGTAAACGTAACTACAGAATTGGCCAATAATTATCGAGTTCTAATAATAATGTCCCACTTTGGGACAAACAAGTCAATTATCATGTAATTCGTGCAACAAGAATAACATATCATCATTCAATCATGTCACGTGTAAGTGAATTGTCTAGAACAAATTTTACATGTTGGTTGGTGCAATGTCACACCACAAGTCACTCCCATGAGCACAAGTGTTTTTGGACTTCCATCTGACTACCATTGTTTGTCAAGTGGACCTAAAGTCCTAAGTAGTTAATAGACATCCATATACAAATAAATGGCCAAACAGATCAAAGAAAGTCATGTTCCAGTATCATGAAGTAGATCAATAGAATACAAAGACGTTAATAATTGCAGGTTTGCAATGTTGAGAGATTCATAATGAGTTGAGGAAATATAGAACTTAGGAGAATTTTATGAAAGACTTTAAAATAAAGTGCATATCAAGAAAAATTCTGATTTCCAAGAGGGTAAAGACTTATAAGGATGATAATTATGTTAATACACGGTTGTAGACACGCCATTTCTGACGTTACGATGAGTAAATCCCATATTGTACCGTAATGCCATGAAGTGGCTTACATTTTCTTTTATTTGAGTGATTTCCGTAATTATGGTTAAATTGCATTATTTTATGAAAGGAAAAAAATTAAAATATGTGTCCATATAAAACAAATAAAAAGAGAAAAAATAAAATTCCAAAAAAAATGTGTGTAGTTGTGTTTACGTAAAAATAATATAATTGATTTTCTTTAATAAATTTATTTTCATAAAATATAAATATATATATAAGTGATTAGTATATACATAATATATTAAAAAGCAAAAAAATACAATAACCATAAATAATATATATATATAAAGAAGCAAAAAAAAAGAAACAAGACAAATAAAAACAAACAAAACAAACAAACATAAAAAAATAAAAGATAATCAAAAATAATATTCCCTACCCTATCTTATTCTCTCCCCATCCCTTTCTTCATTTCTATTCCCTTCCCTCTCTCTCACGTAATCCCCTCTCACTTCTCTGCTCATTTCCCTCTCCCTCACGTCACACACACACTCCCCATGCATGCTCCCCACGGTCGCCCTTCTCTACCGTGTGTGCACCCCCAACTCCACCTCCCCTCACACCCTGCTAACCCAACCGCCCCACTCTTCTCCCCCACGTCCACCTTCCGACCGCTGTCACCCCCCGCATCCCCAGCACTCCACCTCTCTCTAACCTACTCAAAAACCCCACAACACCACCGCGAGCCCACTGCCGTCCCCCCCTCTTGCGCAAACGCCGTTGCCGCACCGAGACCGCCGACCCCCCCTGCCGCGAGCCACGCCCGCTGCCGCGGCCACCCTCCGTCGAACCCCCTGCATGCGCCATTGCCACCGGCCGCCGCTTGTACACCCCCAGCCACCCTCTCTCCACCTGCCATCTCAACCGTCGACCTCCCTTCGCCATCTACACATCTCCAAACCAACGCCGCTAGCCCCCCCCCCCTACGTCACTAGCCACTCCCGCCGGCTCACCACCGCGGCCAACCACTGCATGCCGCCTTCGTCGTCCACGACTCCCGCCAGTCACCACCGCCCTTTACGCCGCCGTTCGCTGCCGTGAAGCCCGCCACTGCCGTCCTCGTCTGCACCCCCTACAGCAGACGTAAAACGCCTGCCACCTCCACTGGCAACCCCCCCACTGCCGCGAGCCCTGCCGGGAAGTCACCGTTGGCTCCTCCGACCACCGCCCGAGCATTCCCTCCGACCACCGCCCGAGCATCCCCTCTGTCCACGCCACTGCGAGCCACGCCGTCGTCGAGTTCCTAGCCACCTGCCGTCATCGCCGTGAGCCCATCGTCGTCGTCCCTCCGCCACCCTGCCAACCTCGCCACCTCCGGCCGTCTGCCGTGAAGCCCCGGACGCCATCTCCGAACCTCCGGGCGCCCACGGCTGCCGTCCGCGACCACCGCGGCGAGCTCCCCCTCCGCCGTTCTTTCTCACCACCTCTCTCTCCCTCCCGCTTCCTCTCTCTCTCTCTCTCTCTCTCTCTCTCTCGCGGCATCCTGCCGCGATTTCTCTCTCCATTCTCACCGCGCCTCTCTCTCTCTCTCGCCTTCTCTCACTCCCTCTCTTTCTCTCTCTCCCCCTCTCTGCTTCTCTTTCTCTCTCCCTCTCTCTCTTCCTTCCCCTCCCTCTCCCGATCGTGATCTCTCTCCCGTCTCTCTTTCTCTCTCCTCCTCCCCCCTCTCGGTTTTCTCCCTCTCTCACTTCTTCTCACTTTCTCTCTCTCTTTCGTCCTCTCTCTCTCTCCTCCCGTGTCCCTCTCTCACCCCCTCTCTCTTTTCATTTTTTTATTTGTTTTATCCCTCTCTCTCTTTCTCTCGCCATTTTCTCTCTCATTCCCTCTCTCCCCTTCTCGGTTCTCTCTCTCTCTCTTTCCCTCCTCTCTCACCCTCTGCCTCCTTCTCTCCCCCCTTCTCTCTCTGTCTTTAGCCGCCCCCCTTTCTTCACCCTTTTTTTATTCCTCCCTCTCATCCCCTCTCTCCCTCTCTCTCTTTCTTTCTCTCTCCTGTATATATATATATATATCATATATACATTATATATATACATAATACATATATATATATATATCATAGATAGATATATATATCTCATCCTTTTCTTCTGAAAACAAAGTCTTAAAAAATAAATAATAAAAAAAGAGTTTTCTCTCTCCCTTTCTCGCATTCTTTCTCAAATTTTCGTTCTTTTATTCCGACCAGTTTACATATATGTTTATATAGGTTTGTATTTACGTATGTGTTAAATATCTTTAATATGTCTAAGTACATGTTTATATAAATATACTTATCATTCATATGTAGATGCTCGTGTGTGTGTGCTCTTATGTCCGGCTTAACCCATATCTGAAGTCCGCTCTGAAGCTCTTTGGTCGCGCTGTGCTTGTGATATTGAAGCCCTTCTCAAAGCCCGTCGCCGGTCTTCCCCGATAAGCTTTTCTCCCCCTTATTTTTATTCAGTCAGTCAATTATATTGCATGCATCATTTAGCATATATTCCATGCCTTTCTCTTCGAGAGGGCCTCCCTTGTGAATGTCTTTGTGTTTGCGCATTTCATCATGTCATTCTCCTACCCTTTTAATTCTAAAGGGGTTTTAAACACACCAACCAGGTACGTGTTCGTTTATGTTATTTACAGTTTCATTACCTAAGGATTGGTACTACACCACCGTCGTTCTCACCAACCAGTTTTCCTCTGTTTGTTCTTTGTGTAAGGGTAACCAGTTAAAGGCCCTCTTCTTCGGCCTGTCGAAAGAAGAGGAAGAAGGAACCCACGCAATTCCCGCGTCAAAGGCAAAAGCGATCAACCCACTCGGGACCCTCGGTCCCTGGCGATCACAACACTCTTAACGCGCGCTCCATTTTGATCATCTTTGTTTTAATAACACCCGCGGAGAGTTGCTTCCCGCAGCGGTTATCTTCTTCTGTCTCTGACCTCACCCGCGCGGAGGATTATTCCCCGCGGCGGTTTCTGTGACTTACTTTCTGTATATCTAACTCCTAATTGGTGCGGTGGGTCACCTCCCGCGACCGTTTCCATTTCAGCATTTTATTTTCTCCATTTTACTTTCTAACTCCTAACTATTTAATTTCAGCATTCCCCTATCATCGCTTTAAAATCCCGTGGAGATCAACATCTCGCGGCGGTTTATTTGATCCCTTTTCCTTTCCTATCACATATACTTATATTATAGTAAAGACCCCTCAGAGGCCACAGTCTCGTGGTGGTTTTTATATATATATATATATATATATATATTATTTATATTATTTATGTCGCAGTAAAGACCCCTCAGAGGCCACAGTCTCGTGGTGGTTTATATTTATATATATATATATACATATATATATATATATATATTATTTATATTATTTATGTCGCATTAAAGATCCCTCAGAGGCCGCAGTCTCGTGGTGGTTTATATTTATATATATATACATATATATATATTTATTATTTATATTATTTATGTCACATTAAAGACCCCTCAGAGGCCAAAGTCTCGTGGTGGTTTCTATATATACATACGTACATATATATATATATTATTTATATTATTTATGTCGCATTAAAAACCCCGCAGAGGCCACAGTCTCGTGGTGGTTTCTATATATATATATATACTTATACTTATTATTTATGTCACAGTAAAAACCCCGCAGAGGCCACAGTCTCATGGTGGTTTCTATATATATATATACTTATACTTATTATTTATGTCACAGTAAAAACCCCCGCAGAGGCCACAGTCTCGTAGTGGTTCATATATTTATATACTTATATTTATTATCTATGTCATAGTAAAAACCCCGCAGAGGCCAATGTCTCGTGGTGGTGTATATATATATTTATATTTATTATTTATAATGCATTAAAAACCCCGCAGAGGCCAATGTCTCGTGGTGGTATATATATATATACTTTTATTCATTATTTATATTGCTTTAAAAAAAATCCCGTAAGACCAATGTCTCGCGGTGATTTCTATATATACATATATTAATTACTGCTCATATTACAATATTGTTGTTAAAACCCCGCAAAGACCAATCTCCTGCGGTGGTATGCTTTCATTCATGTTGTTCTTGTAACTGTTCGAGGAGTGATATATCGTTACAATTTCCGAGTCTACGTGTCTTCCCGTCTGTCAAATTCTATTACGTAGAGTCCCAGGACTCGAATTCGGTATCTGAAAAGTTGCTCTCGGAACGGTGGGTTACGCCTACCGGGAAGGGGTTCAGTTTGCGCGAGAGGGTCTTCGGACCCCTATCTCCGCCATGTACCGGAGTTCGGCCAGTATAAGTTCTCTCTGTCTTCATTAGAGTGTCATCTGTAGGTGTACTTGTCCACCGTTCTTTCATATCCCCTATAGCGCGCGTTTCATTATTTTGTCCTCATTTCTTTCACCCTTTATTACTCAGAGAGGGAGAAATCCCATCTCTCTCTCTCTCAGTCCACCACGTGACGCGTTCACATCTCTGGCGATCACGGTGGGACCTGCTTTTTGCTTTTCTGGTTACCCAGCAAGTTTTCGGCACCCACGTGTGTCCCTCCTTTTGACACCCACGTGTGTCCCTCTTTTCGGCACCCACGTGTGCCCTTCCTTATTGCGCCCCCGTGCGCTCACTCCCCTCGTGCACCTCATGCACTCCCCCGGTCCTTTGTGGTTACTTGAGAGGATAACGTTGTCTCGTGCACCACGTGCATTTCCCCTACCATTCGGCACCCACGTGTGCCCTCCCTACCATTCGGCACCCACGTGTGCCCCGCCTCCTTGTTCCCCTCTATTTGGCATCCTCGTGCCCCGCCTCTTTATTGTGTCCACGTGCGCTACGTCATTCCTCTCGTGCACTACGTGCACCCTTAGAGCCCCTTTCTCTTGTTCCAACTGATCCACGTGTCTCGGAAAGAGGAACGGTTGTATCCTACTCCATCTGTTTATTGCTTTTATATCTCTATTATATCATTGTGATTATCTCTGTTCTATTTGTGTGTTTATCTCTGGTATTTGTGTGTTATACATCTTTTATTCAGTCCTGCATTTCATGCATTTGCCCCTTTTCTTTTCTTTCTTTTACTTATTTAAGGATTAACCCCTCTCGGTGAAGGAAGGACTCTCCGTCGGGAATTCCTCTCGATGGACTAGGATCTCCTTCATTGGGACCTCCGTAAGTCCCTGACAGCGAAGGATTCCCTCTTTGTTCACTGGGCTGGTTGTACCACTGAAGTACCCCGGAGTTAGTTACCTATTCGTGGTGAGACGAGTGCCCCTAGCTGACACGGCGGTAAAACAAAGTGCAATTAGGGTCCCTCCTACTAAGTGTGAATTTTGTATTTGTTAAAATCAAAAAAAAAAAGAAAAATAAAAATAAAAAAAATTAAGTAAATCAAAACACAAAAAAAAGGTTAAACCAAAAACAAAAAAAATGGCGTAAGATCATCCACTTGTCTGTTAATCTCTGATACTTGTTTACTAGTGTATGCATTTACGCTCTGGTAAAATTACAGGAATGGCTCACGACTCTTCCGAAGAGAATCAATTAGGTCGTGGTCAGTCAGCTGACCCACGGGTCCACGCAATGGACTCAGGCCCCTCCCGCGAGACCTCACAAGAGGTCCCCGTTGTTCCACGGGAGGTAGCTCCACCCCAAGATATCTTCTCCCTTTTGGGTGTCCTCGCTAGTACACAGCTCAGCCCTGAGCAACTTCTGACCTTTCAGGCTATTTTAAAGGGGAAGTATGTTTCTCCCCCTCCTCAGGAGTCAACTCCGGCTCCCATATCCTACCAACAGCCGCTCCAAACTACTACATCTCCATCACATGTATATGTCGCTCCTTCTTCTTCACTTCAAGGACAGGCGAGCCAACAGCCCGCCTCTCACCAATCCCCCCCTCTACAGTCTCAAACCCCTGCCATCCCTCATACGGTACCCCAAGCGGGTCCGTCCACTGGTGGGCCACCATACCCTTCTGGTTCAGGGCTCCCTTCTCAGGCCCCTGTGAGGCCTTCTCAGTCTCAGTGGCAGGCCCCGCCTCCACCTGCCGAGGAGCTCACCCAGTCACTCCTCAACAAATACAATGAGATGGACCAGCAAGTTCGGCACTTAAAGAAAGTGGTGGATGGGAGGTCTGCCCCTGAGATTTCCCTGCCAATCCTTCCCACATTTCATCTCCCTCCCTCCGAAATGCCTACATACCGTAGGTATAACGGCACGGGTAACCCTTCTATTCATATCAAGGATTTTATGTATGAATCCTCCTTCTGGCAGAATGAGCCAAAATCCCTGGCTTACCTTTTTCGGAGGTCATTGGATGGTCCTGCCTTAGAATGGTTCTATTCTCTAGAGCCAAGTGAGGCTGAGGATTTTGACATTGTCAAAGTTAAATTCATACAAAAGTACCAGGATAGGGTCGGCCCCTCTCTTTCTATCACCGACCTAGTTGCTGAGAAAATGAGGTCGGACGAAGATTTTGTCCAGTATGCTGATAGATGGAGGTCCTTGGCCGATAAGATAAAAGATACCCTTTCAGAACCCGAGCAAGTCAAGATGATTGTGTCTAATGCAATCCTGTAGTTTAGACACATTTTAGCCATGAATAAGCTTACCACGATGGAAGAACTTTATGAGAGGGCTCGGTATATCCAGACCCAATTAAAAGATTCCCCCATCATGCATATGTTTGAACCCTCAAAGCCTAGGGTGTTTAAGAAAATAGGTACCGGTGTTCAAGGAGGAACAACTGAGGGAGTCGTCATAAATGAGCAAGTGAGTGTGCTTGACAGCCCCAACCAACTAGTTAACCCAAGGCCTCCTCAGGTTTCACGACCTCCCTTTCAACAAGGTCCACCTCTTTATCGTCCTCCACCCCAAAATAACCCCCTTCAAAACAACATGTCTCAACCCTTTCATCCCCAACAACAACAACAACCACAACCTCAGTATCACCAAGTTCCACCCCCGGGAATTTACGGCCCACCACAACAACGGATGAGGTCCATTGGACCCAAAAGAGCCCATTATCCACCATTGCTCGAGGCATTGCCGGACATTTTTAATGCCCTCATGGCTGCCAACCTACTTACTTTGCCCAAAGAAAAGTTTGCATGGCCCCCAAATGCTGATACCTCCAGGTACTGTGTCTATCACAGACAGCCGGGTCATACGGTGGAGAATTATTTCAACTTCAAAGATTACATTTACGACATGAATGATCTGGGTGAAATCGATTGGGATGAAATGAGGCGATGCATCACCACCCTAAAGGCCAGGAGACCTCCGCCTAGGCCACAGTTACCACAACAACCACATCAACAACAACAGCCTCAGTAGGCCCCACAACAGCAGCCTAATATGGGCATCATCCATAACCCGCTTCCGGAGCACCAACAGCCCAACTACCAGGTTAATCCGATTTCCTCCTTCTCGGAAGTTGGAAGAGAGCAAACCTGTCATTTAGAAAGCACCTCTGTCCTTGCTACCAGTCATACCACCAATCAACCTCTTCGTCTCCTTCGAACAGCATCTTCTTACCATTCAACCCCCTCACAACCCCTATTTGGTCCTTCTCCCGTTCCACAGCCATCACGCCCTCTTATTCGTACCCCTATCGTCAATTCACCGTTAGTCCATCACCAAAGGCCATCTCACACTCCTTTTTCACCCCTAAGTCCCTTGATCACTTCTTATTCTTCTAATTTACCATCTACCTCTATCGCACCTTTACCCCCGCCTTCTAACCTTTTTACCGCCCATTACCGTATGACACACCATCCACCTCTACCCCCATTGAACCTCCTCCTCCACCATCTAAACCTCTTATCATTCACCGTTCGTCCGAGATTTCCTCTACTTCCACTATACCCCCTCCATCATATAAACCCCTTATCGTCCATCATCCACCCCAAGTCACCTCCGTTTCTAATCTACCTCAACCATCTAAACCCCTTATCATCCGTGATTCACCCGAGACTCCTTCTACCTCTACTATACCTCCACCAAGCAAACCCCTAATCAAAACCCCTACACCCATCATAACCCCTATCCCACCAACTATTCCTCCATTATTACCCCTTAAACCCTTGTTAAAATCCACACCCAATACCATAGAGGTGCAACAAGACCTACAAGCAATGGTGCTCCGGAGTGGAAGGATGTTCCACCGGGTGTTTCCCCAGAATAGTCAGGCCCCTGAACAATCTCGGCCCGAGAAAGATAAGGAAGAGCAGTCAGAAGAGTCCATCCCTGGGACCCAGTATGACTTGTTGAAACATCTGGATAAGACACCTGTCCGTATCTCCATCCTCGAGTTGATCAAAAGATCCACATCTCACCAAGAAGCTTTAAGGGAATATCTCCAAAAAGTCATGGTGAACGAGGATCTCCCTGTGGAGAAAATCTCGACAGTCCTGACGCCCACTGATTTTCTCCCTGCGTTGTGTATTGCGGTGAAAATCAATGGCGTATCAGTGGATCCGTGCCTGGTAGACACGGGCGCGTCTATAAATGTGATTTCCCTGAGTACTCTTCAAGTATGTGGAGTTGATGAAGAACAACTCATGCCCTCCTCAATCACAGTCACGGCCTATGATAATAGTAAAAGACCGCCAATGGGGATGATTACCCTCAATGTAGAACTAGGCCCTGTATCAGTCTTCACGGAATTCCATATCCTTGATATGGATCCCACTTTCAAGGCTATACTAGGCCGTACCTACATTGAAGCCATGAATGCTGTACCATCCACCAATCATCAGTGCTTGAAATTTCCATACAAAGGATGGGTTATTAAGGTAATAAACATGCCTCTCTGTTCTACGGTGGATGCCATCAACACCTCTTTACCTTCGGTCTGGCCGACTCATCGGCCCATACTATCCTTGTTGGATGTGTATGACCCATGTCGTGCTCCATTCACACAACAAAAGCCATTCCCTATGTTAAACTCACGTCTCCCCTTCCGCTCCAAAGGATGGGAGATTATGAGAAATATTGGCTACCAAGATGGCAAAGGTCTAGGGGCACAACTGTAAGGAAGGCTGAGACCACTCCAAAAGATAAAGCCAATCCATAGAGTAGGCTTAGGTTTTAAGGGGCCGTTCGAATCAGACGGCAAACCCCTCACTTGGACTTTGTCCTCACATTTCAAAAAGGGGCCCATCGTCCAGATGGGAGATCCTCCACCGGAACCACCTGGGGGGTCACGGGATGTGTTTTTAGCTCAAGAATGTTCAAGGATCCCTAAAAGAGGGAAGATTGTCCACCTGGATTGTGAATGGTATAAATGGTTTGGCATACCAGATATATCCATTGCACTGGAAAGAATGTTCTTGCCTTCACATCTAGAAGGGCCACTTTTGATCTCCGAAATGCCAAGGGATATCACTACTAATGCCATAACTCTACATCCTCCTTGTCAGGAGGGTGTTGTCCTCGACAGATCATCATCCGTCATCAATATTGTCACCGACGGCTCATTAGCCGTCATCTTTTCTACCCACCTATCACAGCCTCTGTTGCTGTCTCCTTCCTGGGCCAGACAGTTGTCTGATGATCTTCCCAGGTCTCCTTCTTTACTCATTTACCTGCGTGAGTTTCTCAACTCGCGCAAGGTTTTCAATCATGATTTGCTCTACGAGCTACACAACCCTCTAGCTGTAGTCCCATTTTTATCTCCTCTAAGTCCTTTCCATTGTTTTGTCATTAAACATGAAAATGAAAATGAAAAAAAAATGCCAATTCCACAACTCCTCAACAGCGCATTGTCTTTGAGGAAACCTCCTATATCTCCCACGAGTGTGCCCTGACTCACGGGCCACTCATTCAAGGTCCCCTGAGTGACCTTCTTTTCCCCTCGTCTGAGGGGTCTTTCCCTGTACATTCTTCACCGTCCTCTTCAGTTTCTTTTTCTTCTTCTGTAAATGTCAGTCTAGCTAGCAATAGTAAGTCAAGGGTAGTGCCTAAGAAGAAATCCAAGGGTAGGCAGATTCCCCGTCGGTTTCTTTTGGATCTAGCCACCAGGTGTCAAGCCCTTCTAGCCATCCCAAAATTGTTAGAAAATCCAATCCAATTGCCAGAAATAGAATGTAAGAATGATTGCATGATTGATGAAGGGTATGGGGTCTATGAACTCACTGACGAGGAATATCCCATTGAAGAAGAGGATGAAGAATATGAGGACGCGGCTGACACCTATGCTAGTGGAATGAGCAGATTTGACGAGCCGTCAGCCGCTGTAGAAGAGTCTACCAAAGAGATCAATCTGGGAACTGAGGAAGACCCTAGGATTGTCCTAATTGTTGTGCATCCCTTGGTTTTGATGATGACAATAGGATATGTTTGATTAATCAAGTTCTATATTGTTTCATAACAAATACAAGTGGTTTGATTGTTCCTTCAAAGTATTGGACTCATGACTATTTGATGATGACAAACAATGTTTCTGATCAACTCAATATAAATCTGATAGTTCAATTTATTTCTGATAAGTTAAGTAATTTCAGGTCCACTGAAATCCAAGTGGAATCAACAAATCAGAAGAAGTGTCAAAGGCCGCTTGTCGACCAGGGAAGTGGTTATGGTCGACCAACGAACCCAGCCAGAAACGTTTCAAGTCATCCGTCTTCTGCATGTGCCTTGGCTGTCGACCAAAGCCCCACTTCTGGTCGACCACAGAACAGCCAGAACATCAGACAGAACTGACGGCCATCTGTAATTCGCCCCTTGTCGACCAGCGACAAGGCTGTGGTCGACCACGGGGGACGCGAGTGTCAGCCAGAATGGAACCGCCATCAGGACACTGCTTGTTGTCGACCAGGGACAGTGTCATGGTCGACCACGGGTGTTATAGCGTCCAGAACCGAACTGTAACCGAATTCCGTTTTGGTTCCTTAAAACCTGCAGATTGTTGTTGCAGGTTGTTGGGCAGTTCAAATGATGAGATTCCGCACGGGAATCAAGGAGAGAATCGTGCTTAGAAGTGGTCAAACTTATTGTAGTGATCGGATTTAACCTTCTCCCTGCTTTTTAGCAGATTGATGCGCGATCTGAATTTTGAGCGGGAAAAGCTTCAGACTTGAAAAAGAATCTGCATAAAAGTAGAAGGCCACGGATCGCGAAGGCAAGCACACAGAGGGAGCATAGAACCGAAGCTAAGAAACACACCTACATCACAGGACGAAGTAGCTCACCATCAATCAGATATCTGCAGAAGACTGAAGGCATTCTCATTTGCTGCAGAAGAAAGACTGGGCTTCAAGCTGTGCGACCTCCAGCAACAAAGCAGCTGAAGGCATCCGATTGGAAGCTCTACAGGGAGTCTAGTCTTGTTATTTATGTGATTAAGTCCCAGGCTGAATTCTTTACTTTGTTACAAAAGTCCATATTCAGTCCTGTTGCATCATCCCACCTTCACATCATTTCTATTCATCCTTACACCAAGTGTCAAGCTGTGAGGCAGCGGATTCAAGCTGTGTGTCAGCTGGTACAAGCTGTGTGTCAGCAGGAACAAGCTGTGTGACAGCGGTGTCTTGTGTTTTGATTGAGATCAGAGGTTCTCATTAGTGAAGCCTTGCTTGAGTTAAGCAAGGGGTGGATGTAAGTCTCGGGAAGAGACTGAACCACCTTAAAAATCCTATCTTGTGGTTTGCTTATGTGTGTGTGTGCTTTTCTATGTGTTTATTTTCTTCACTGATATCAACATCAATTCTGTAATTCGTTAATCACCTGCAACTCACTTAGCCAATAGATATTAAATCTGAAAAAGGGGGAAAGATCTATTCACCCCCCCTCTAGATCTATTCAGTCCGTACTCAACACTAATAAGTGATAATTTACCATCATCTGAAGAAGAGGCACTAGTTAAGGTTCTTAAGGATTACAAGGACACGTTTGCATGGAGCTATGAGGATATGCCAGGATTAGATTCTACTCTGGTTGAGCATCGTCTCACCCTCAAACCAGGGTCCATCTCGGTAAAGCAACGGTTAAGACGTTTCCGCCCACAAATGGCTTTAAAAATGAAGGAAGAGGTCGATAAGCTTCACAAAGCTAGGTTCATAAGAGTCGTCCTTTATCCTCAGTGGGTCACAAACATCGTCCCGGTCATGAAGAAAGATGGAAAGGTGAGAATTTGTATTGACTTCCGGGACCTTAACCGTGCGTGTCCGCAGGATGATTTCCCTTTGCCTCATATTGATGTGTTGATTGATAACACGGCAGGATATGAAACCCTTTCATTCATGGATGGATTTTCTGGATATAATCAAATCCGTTTGGCAGAAGAAGACCAGGAGAAAACCTCATTCACTACTCCCTGGGGAACTTACTGTTATGTGGTCATGCCATTTGGACTGAAGAACGCTGGAGCCACTTACCAAAGGGCTATGATGGCAATATTCCATGACATGATGCACATATATTTGGAGGTATATGTGGATGATTTGTTGGTAAAATCCAAAACTAGGGTAGAACATCCCGAGGTCCTTGCAAAGGTATTACAAAGATCACGTGAATTCAATTTGAAAATGAATCCAAAAAAGTGCGTGTTTGGTGTATCATCGGGCAAGTTACTTGGCTTCATTGTGAGCAAAAGGGGTATTGAGATAGATCCCAACAAGGCTAAGGTAATTAGGGATATGCCACCCCCGAAGAATTTGAGAGAAGTTCGAGGATTAATCGGGAGGTTGCAGTTCATCCACCGCTTTGTGTCTCAACACTCGCAAAGGTGTAGACCTTTTTATGAGTTGACCAAAGCAGGGACCAAATTCTGTTGGGATTCTAAATGCCAGAATGCTTTCAACGGATTAAAAGAATATCTGGCCAACCCGCCTGTTCTCACTCCACCTATTCCAGATAAGCCTTTGGTCCTATATATCTCAGTCCTAGACGACTCTGTGGGAGCCGTTCTGGCACAAATCAATGAAGAAGGCAAGGAACGGGCAACCTATTACTTGTCTAAACTTCTCAACCCCTGTGAGCGGAAGTATACAGCCATGGAGAAGACATGTGCCGCCCTCGTGTGGGTAGTGCAGAAACTAAAACATTACTTTCTTGCTCATGAATCCTATCAAATTTCTCTTAGAAAAGTTTGTCCTTACTGATAGGCTAGCACGTTGGCAAAGCTTTCTATCTCAATTCGACATCATCTATATCCAGCAAAAGGCGATTAAAGGCTATGCTATAGCTGAGCATCTTGCTCACCACCCTCTCCCCAAATTTGATCCTGTTCAATCAGAGTTTCCAGATGATGAACTAATGTCCATTACCCAGTCTGATGCTCTGATGTGGACATTATATTTTGATGGAGCTTTGAATTCCCAGGGGAGAGGTATTGGCATTGTCCTTTTGTCACCTGAAGGTGTCGCTATCCCAGAGGCATTCCAGCTCTCATTTCCAGTCACCAACAACGTGGCTGAATACGAAGCTCTTCTGGCAGGTCTGAACCTTGCCTATTCCTTCTGGGTCACTGAATTACGAGTCATAGGTGATAGTCAACTTATCCTTCGCCAAGTGCTCACCAAATATCGCACTCGCGATCCCAAGCTCAAGCCATATCAAGAGCTTACTGTTGCTTTCGCTAAACTGTTCACTAAGTTGGTCTTTGTCCATGTTCATCGCAATCAGAACATTCTCGCCGACGCCCTTGCTTCGTTGGCATCATCATTAAGGTTTCCTCTGGGCAGGAGGGCTCTGTCCGTTTCTATCCACAAGCTTATCCTCCCTGCTATTCATAACCCTTCCTATTTAAGGGTTCAGGAGGAAATGTCAAAGATGGCTCAGGATAGAGAAGTTGTTGAAAAGAGGGAAATTATGTTGGTCGAATTGGAGGAAGAACTGGCTGATGAGGAGAAGCCATGGTTCTATGAGATTGTTAAATATTGCAAAGACCAGTCTTACCCTGAAGAGGCAACAGCAGAAGATAAGAGGGCTATAAGGAGAGTAGCCCAGAGATACACATTGGTTGGAGGATTGCTATACAAAAGAAGCCTCACTAGTGTTCTCCTGAGGTGTCTTGATGATGATGAGTCCTGGAAGTGTGTAGAGGAAGCACACTCAGGTGTGTGTAGTGGCCATGTGAATAGCCAGATGCTTGCCAAGAAGATCCTTCGGCAAGGCTTTTACTGGCCCACCATGGAGGAAGACTGTGCTGTCTATGTCCGTAGGTGTGTCAAGTGTCAACTTCACGCCGATAAGATCCATTCCCCATCTTCCTCTCTCCATCCAGTATCCTCCCCATGGCCTTTCTCCATGTGGGCATTCGACATCATTGGTCCTCTCGGTGATCCTAACTCCCTTACTAAACAAAAATCCTTCATCCTTACTGCAACGGAGTACTTCACCAAATGGGCCGAAGCTGAAGCTTATGCGGAAATCAAGGCATCAACTGTCTGCAAGTTTATCATGAAGAATATCATTGCCAGATTCGGCATTCTAAGAACTATCATCACCGACAATGGGCCACAATTCATCTCTCAGGATCTTCAGGACCTCTGCCAAAGGTATAAAATTACATTGCATCATTCGTCACCATATTATCCACAAGGTAATGGCCAAGCAGAGGCCACGAATAAAACACTGATCAAAATCATAAAGAAAACTTGTGAGTCTAGCAGATTCTCGGATTGGCCAGAGAAGCTTATCGAAGCTCTATGGGCCTATCGCACTTCAACCCGAACACCTACTGGGCAAACTCCGTTCGCCCTCACTTACGGGATGGAGGCGGTAGTTCCATATGAGATTCTGATTCCCTCTCTGAGAGTACAATTGGACAAGGACCTTCGCCTCGATGAACGTCGCGATTCTCTCCTTGCCCAGTTGAAACTCTTAGACGAGAAACGTCTGGTTGCTGCCGAGCATGCTCGCGTCTACCAAAATAGACTCGCACGTTTTTACCAGAAGAAGGTTATTGAGAGAAAGTTCAAAGTTGGTGAAATGGTAGTGAAAAGAATTTTTATAAAACCTGGCGGGCCGCGTTCTAAGTTCCAACCCAATTGGGAAGGACCATACGTGGTTCAGGCTGTGCATCCTGGTAACGCCTACAGGCTAGTCAATACTGAGGGAGTTGAGTTATCCCACCCTTGGAATGGGCTTTATCTTAAGAAGTACTACCCTTAGATAGGTGTACATACTGTCAAAAACGAAAAGAAAAAAAAAGGGAAAAGAAAAACAACAAAAAATAATAAAAAATGAAAATAACAAAAATATGTACATAAAACAAAAAGAAAAGACCAAAAAAATGGAAAATTCAAAATGCTGATGTTTGGAGACCACCATGGAATCAAGTTATTGCATCTAATCTCCATGTTAGGAAAGGGCCCATTAAGACTTGGTAGGTCTCAAGTCTTGGTTTGCCAGAACCGTGGAGACCCCTGTCCGGCCAGTTCGGCCTATGCCCCCTCAAAAGAAGACAACATGTATACACATCTGTGTTATAAAAAAATTGATAGCATCGCTTATAGTAGGGCATCACTCAAAAGGTCTCCAAGAAAGTTCAAATCTTTATTCTCTTCTTCTCGACCGAATGAGACAGTCGGCGCCCTTAAAACGCTGAGCATGGGAAACATGAACACAACCCCTAGGGTGAGAGTAGGATCCAATTCTTCGAGCATGAATCAGAGCACGAGAAGAGGGCAGTGTCCCCGCAGGCATCCAAGAGGGATTCCATAATGTCAAAATACTATGTCCCTCGCAAAAAATCCATTAAAAGAATCAGAAAAAGAAAAGTAGGAAATCAAAGTCAAAAGAAAGGCATGGCCGTGACCGTGCCTGATTCCACTAAATGAAACCCCTTTGACTGAAAGTCAAATTCTACACAAAAGGGGTCATGAGATGTAAATGCTCGAGAGTTAGTCCGAAGTTGCCCGAAATGGGAGAGTTAAATGGACCTTTATTGGCTCGCCGGGTTAACGGTTTTTGTCGGTCCTCTCACGAGGTTTACCCCCAATACTCTTCCTTCTTCCCCGGAAGATAAAAGCTCAATGGAGTTCCCGAAGGGTGAAACTCACCAAAGCTTGCAAACATATGGTTGTCCATTTTGAAAGCAGAAGTCATTGTCGTGAAGGAGTCTCCGTGTTTCTGGCTGGTCAAGACCTTTATCTACTACCTTAATGTCTGCTTAGTATAACCTCGGGCTTAGACCAATGCAAGCGCGTCACCTATAGGTACGACGGCGTCTGATTCCGGGTCAGCGTCGCGCGGTTGGTCATTTGGGTTCCAAGGTGTTCCATTACATACCATCTAGAGTTGTGAGAAAATAGACCCGGGTCGGGCAAATCATTTACCTCGAACATTTTTTGGGTGAATCCCTGTGGTCGGAAGCAACTGGGAGCCTAAGCATGGCATGACGGCATTGTCATCAGGATAAGTCTTAGCCGGCGGGATTATCATTCGAGGAGTCTAGAGGCCCAAATCAACCTAGATGTGCACTTAGGATACCTGGGAGGTTAGCAAGAAACCCTTGTTCTCGTGCAACTTACATGTTATATGGGTTGGTCATCATGCATTAGTAAAAAACAAAAAAATAATAAATAAGCCAAAAGTGACAAAATCAAAAATCAAAAAAAGGGGTAGAAAAATGTATATGCATAAAAAAATGGAAATGTAAAAGATCAAAAAAAATAAACAAACAACAAAACATAAAAAAATGAATGAAAACTCCAAAACAAAGATCACATCATGATCGCATTTGTATGCAGCATTCATTTTAAATTATCGTTTGCATCCGTGTGCTTATCTGTCGCATTCATCATTATCTTTTATCAGCGCCTTTGTTAATAAAGGCTTGCCCCTTGACTCGTTATCAAGGATAGTTCAAAACTTCGTTTGCTTGTTGAGCAAGGGGCAAGTCAGAGCAGAAATACTGACTTGTTTGCTTAGGTGTGTGCAGGAATTCGAGAGCTCAGGAAGAAGCAGAGAATCAAACACAAAACACTTTATTTCACTTCTATTCAAAATAAAAATAAACAACAAAGAGATTACATCAGGTTTCACCTTCTCTCTCCACATTACTTGTCCCGCCACCCTCCGGACGAGACACTCTTGAGGGGGCTATCCAATCATGGAATGCGGTCCTTCTACCGTTTTGTGGGCCTCTTTCTATCTCTACTCCCCGACGCCGATCTGCGGGGGCACCAAAGAAGCTTCTGACACGAAAGCCACGCTCTCGTGCTCTTCGGTAGCGTTCCTCACCGTCCTTTAGCCACTGCTCGGCGAGGCCGAGACTGGTCTTCAATTCAAATAATTGGGCCTCCAGGGCCCTCTTCTCCTCTTTCTCGGCCGACCTCTTGGCCTTCTCTCTTTCCTTGGCCTTTTCCCTCTCAGCACGTTCTCTCGCTCTGTCTTCCCTCTCCAGCTGAAGGGTGATCCTCAGCTCTATAGCGTCCCTAGAAAAGTCATCACCTGGACGACGCTGCAGTTCCTCTTCCAGCTCGGCTATTCTAGCTTCCTTTTGGGCGGCATGCGCGAGTGCCTCCTCCGTTTCTTTCTCCTGCCAGACGTTTCATCTCAGGCTTCTGGTAACGCTTGAACAAGGGATTTTAAATGGTGAGGCTCTCACCTGTACAGAAAGCATCCCTTCTGCTTCCGCAGCTCGCTGTGTGGCATGAGAAAGTTGCTCGTGTAGTGAATCTAACTCCGAAGTGGGAATCCATAGACTGGAAGAAACGCCGTCTGCCCCCATTGCCGATGAAACTACATCGAGCTGGGCACGCTGCGTACACATATGAGAGGTGACAGTTAAATGGTTAACGTCATGAATTTCAAATCATGCCAGGAGTATGTATATATACACTTACTGATGAACCCAGAGCCGCTCGGGTATCAGTTAACTCTTGCTCCGTGTCCGCCAAACGAGCTCGTAAGTTCGTTATTATGGTGTCACGGGCATCCTACAGCCATGGCTCTTGAGTTCACAAATAAAAAAAAAAATGGAAATTATAAAAGACAAAAAAATGGTGTTTTACTTTACCTCTATAAGCCCTCCAAGCTGGAGCCTCTCCGCATACATTGTCCTATAGAGCCATAGGTAATCTTCACTGTCTTGCGCTTGTGATTCCAGGAGCGTGCCACCCCGCTGCCAGTCTTCATACTGTTCGGGGAAGCGCACCCTCCAATCAACGCAGGTTGCCGGCCCACGCGTCTTCTTCCCGACGGTGGGTGAGGAGGTTATATCCACCCATTCCTGGGCAAGCCCGAGGGTTCTCATGACTAATCGTAGCCTTAGTGGCTCAATTTCATTCAAGCAATGGAGCCAGAGATCCCGTCCGAATCGGGCACGGCTTCCAATTACCCATGGCTGGTCGATATCGACCATATTCAAGTAAGGCCTCCAGTTCACCTATGTTGGGTTGTACATATCTTCTTAGTTACTCAAAAGTACAAAAAAAATAATAAATAATAATAATAAAAAACATATAAAAAAGAGAAAAAAGTATCCTACCATCGCTGCAGGGAACTCTTGCAGCTCCCGTCTCGATACCATCAGCTGGTAGGATAATGGTGCTGTACTCATGATGGGTTGCCACCGCCTAGCCAACGGGATCATCACTGGCCGACAGTGTCGAGCTCTCCCCATTGGAATATAATAGTAGCTCCACAGCTACACCATCATGTGTCATTGGCATCAACAAATACAAGAAAAAAGCATAAAATGAAAACCATAAAAATATTTTTTTTACTCGGATGAAGGGCGTAAACCCATTTATTGTCACCTCTCGGCCTGTCCTTTGCGACAGACCTGTGAATAGATGCGCTAGTACGGCAGCTCCCCAGGCGTACTGTCCTACTCTCTCCAAGTCTACGAGCAGCTCCAAGAAGCGGCAGTGTATGTTGTCTCCCTTGGAGCCCAGTAGCAGCCTACCCAGCAGAAAGAGGAGGAACCTCCTCAGGTCCATGTTGGTCCTCTCCCAGTTGCTGGCATCCGCACAGTATACAGCACGGGCACCCCTTTCTGCCCTTTCCATGAATTCCTCCAGGGACTCGTCATCCCGTGGACGAATGTCAGTAAGCCCTAACACCTCCAGGATCGATGTCTTGGCTACTGACCTGTTCTTCCGTCCATCGAGTTCCAGTCCTAACAGTTTCTGGGCACCTTCTCGGTAATCCGCATAAGTGACGCCGGTCACTGCCTCTCCATCCACTTTGAGGCCCGTAATGCGGACCATATCTTCGAGACTGGGCACCATGTGCCCCCAAGGCATCAGGAATGCCCGACTCGCCGGATCCCATCTTTCATGTAATGCTTGGATCAGGGCAAGGTCGAGCTTTATCGGCTCGATTCGAAGGAAAGCACCGAACCCCATCACGTCTAGCCTGGCCTTTTGGAAGTCCGGGAGACCTCGATATGCTGCCACTACCAGCTCCCAGGAGATGTGCAAGCGCATCATGCTCTGCACATATAAAAGAGGTGAAAAAGGGGAACATTGCTAAGCGAGAAAGGAGAAGAAAAGGATGAAGGAAGTAAACCAAAGAAGCCACTTACAAGCTGTGATTGGGTCCTCTCACTCAGTTGTCCTTCGACTTCTGAGAGCCTCCTGGAACTACTCCCAGACCGGCTCCTCTTCGAGGAGCGAGAAGACTCGCCTTCTGCTCTGAAGTTAGATTCACCTTCCATCCTGCAAAAAATGAGCAACGCTCGTTACCTCTCCCTTTACAAACCTTCACTCCTCAAATTAGCTCTTACGACTTCGGTGTTTCCAAGTCAAGCGAAAGGGGAGGTATTTATAGGATCGGAAAGAAGGTGATCTGGATCTATCACCATCACCCCAGCAACAGCCTTTACGACAAGTCACCCTCTCTTTACTCTCGCATGTCACTCTGCCATCTGGAGTGATCAATTCGGAGGCATGATTTGTTGACTTGTACTCCCCATGCGGTCTAAAGATTCCCCGTGTTTATTGTCCCGTTGCGACTACTGCTAGCGCAAAAAAAAGAAAGTGGGGGACATTTATACGGGAAAACAGGACCATGGACCGATGTTGTTAAAATTGGTGGTAGATTCCTTTGAAAGTCATGACCACGGCACACTCGCGTGCCACTTTGCCATGTGAAGTAAATGGAGCAGAGCTGTGATTTGTTGAACCGCCACTCCTATTCGGTCCAAAGATTCCCCGTGTCTCTTGTCCTATTGCGACTACTTTTAGCGCAAATGAGGGACATTCACGTGGGAAAAGAGCACCACGGGCCGATATTGTTGAAATCGGTGGTAGACCCCCTTTGAAAATCATGGCTATGGTGAGTCACCGCCCCGTGTTTTAAGGCGATATCTCGCCGAGCATACTGCGCGAGAACCTATGTGGTGGAGAAGAGGTGTAGAGCAGAAGGAACATATCCAGGGCGAACCAGCCATGTTCAAACCAACCTATTTCACTTGCACATATATAAGGGTTTGTGCCCGTCATGAGAAGGGAGTGAGTGAACAAGTCACTCACTAACCCTCATCACCCTCCTGGTTACTTCTCTTCTCTCTCCCAAGGTAAGAAGTCCCTTGGAGGCCTTTTATAGTTCCGTGACGCAGCAATCGCTTTGTCGCGTCATGTGTTCCCACCTGCTCTTCGGCAGTGCTCCTCGCCGTCCTCCTGTCTCTCTCGTGACCCTGATGGCCGCGAAGCTCTTGAAGTCGAGGCCGCTAGTTGAGCTGCCCTATGCTCTGCCAATAAAGATGCTACCAACTCCAGGAGCTCCTCTGTTGCGAGCTCTAATCCCCCTCCAATCTGCAGAGCGAGCCATGTCTCGATGCTCTTTCTCTTAGAGCTCCATCTCCTGCGCCTCCTGTGCTGCTCTATTTTTGCCTTTTCTCTCTCTACTATCTCTTGCTTTATCTCTCTCTTAGCCATTCGGAGAGAAATCTTCAGCTCCCGGGCATCTCAGGGCAACTCCTCATGCTAGTTGCCTTGAGTTTTTGGCTCTTGTCCGGAATGGTTGGCTACCGCCTAGCACTGGCTATTGCAGATGTTTGTGCCAAAAACAAAAAAAAAGGAGAAAAAATGGAATAAAAAATAAAAAAAATAGAACAGAGTTAGAATCTAAATAGGCATTAAAGTTTCCATATTCATTCCAAGATAAGATACATTAGGGTTTGGGCATCTCAGGCCTCAATTTCCCCAACTCAATTACATAAGCTTTCAGCAGTTCTTCGTCCTCACTCACAGACTCTGTTGCCCTCAGTGTAACGCTGGCCTTCCATGATGCTTGGATTATTTTCACATTTCTTGCGTCACCCCCTGTGCCCAGCTCCCTTTTTCTGATTAAAGGAAGCTCGGATAGCAGTGGGAATGAATGGCGAGGGAGGCCCATCTGACTATGACACCGGTGCGTGTTGTAAAGGATGAATTCAGACGCGCCAACAAGCTGGAGCTCCATGTTAAGAGAAGACCTCGTGAGAAGCTCATATGAGAGTAAGCATGCCGGTGCACAAGTGAACATATACTCTTCAAAGGTACTGAAGTGAGCCCGCCAGTCTTCTCGTTTCTTCAGCCAGGGAACGCGATTTGCTATACTACCACTAGAGCCTAACACATTGACCATATGATAAGTGGGCTTTGTTGGAAGAGTCTTGAAGCAGACGACATTCCCTCACGATGGTTAAATTTGAAATGCAAGTCAGTCCAGCAATTCAAAAGGAGTGCGCAACCAAAAGGAGGCTTACCCATACTGAAAGCCGTGAGTCCGCTATAGAGATAAGCAAGGATAGCAGGTCCCATTCTCTTTCCTTCCCAAATTCCACAGATGGCACTTAGATGATCTTCCTCCACTATGTTGTCAGTATAAGGGAATAAGAGAGCACCCGCTAAGCAGATGGTGAATCCCTTCATGAGCCCTTCAATGCGATCATCATCACTTGTCAACCTTTCAAGAGCATTTATGACCCAATCTGCAAGTTTTTGCAGATGGATTCCCTTCTGAGTCTGGACGCCCTTGATGGCTTCGGACGGCATGAAGCTTCTGAGCACCTCCTCGGAAGTCACCCTTCTTAGCATGCGCATAACCTTTACCTTGCCATTTCTCTGGAATCTCTTCACGCCAAGAAGAAGTTCTGCTTCTTCGAGAAGAATAGTTGTCTCGAAAGTGGGGAAAATGAATGTATGGGTTTGAGGGTGCCAAAGCTCTACCAGTGCACCCATAGCCGCCCAATCCATGTGAATCTCGTTATAATGTTTGGCATGAGTTACGAGCTTTTGGAGATGCCACTTTCTGATGATGGCCCTCATGCTGATCGAGATGTTCGAAGTGAGCTTCGATAGCCATGGTAACCTTGAAAACTTCCTTGGGCCGGAAAGAGAGGATACGACTGGAAATAGAAAAAGTGGAGAAGGCGAAAATGAGCGTAAGAAGGTCTTGCAGAAACACAAAAAAGAAATGTTAACTCACCATTCGAGACTGAATTCTCCCGCTAAGATGCCCTTCGAAGTCAGTAAGCCGCTTGCACTCGTTGTTGGGCTTGCTTTTCTTCACGGGACGGGAAGACTCCCCTTCCATCTCGAACTCTGATCTCCTCCTAAGCTTCAACTTTCTTAACTCGCCCTTGAATGCATTTTCTTAAGGCCAAAGGGGCGATACTTATAGTGAGGAAAGGAATCTAGGAACAGTGTTGCCAGTTTCGTTTTGTTGTGTGTGATAATTTGCTTGCATAGTTGTGATCTTGTTTTGTTATGTTAATTATCGAGTGGGGTACCACTGTCCCACCGATGTCCCACCTTGTCCCGCCTTGTCCCCTAATCATTCAATCATTGTGGTCCCCCCTTATCATGCATTGTATTGTATGATATTTACGCTACTAGAGCATGCCAAGGACCTTACGCCTTGGACAAATCCGGGATTTGAGTTCCCCTTCAACAAAAACAGTGATGATCCCGGAGGAGTTCAGGACGTACGGATAGGCCATTAAGTTGTGATAGAATGGGGACGATGGTTCCGTTCGATGAGTCGGTACGTGGATAAATGGGCCCCGGCTCAGTATCAGCTCATTGAATCGGTATCCTGACCCACTCTCCACAGCTTAGCAATATTATCCTTGGATAGTTTCTATTTTAGTTTATTTTATTTTGAACCCAGCATGCATTCATGTAGGACCTTGAGTTCATTGCGAAAAATCATTCACTTACTTTGATTGTGTGAGCTACTGTGCTTAATTGCTTGAATATGAGATATTCCATTCCGAGTCGAGTACTGAGTTTCCCGAGGTTGCCTTCGGACGTTTCTCTGGATGAAACCATTGTTTGGATTTGTCTCCAATCATCTGTTTATTTCCCTCGGACCCACCTTGGCTGCAGCACTTCCACAATGGCTGGTAACCGCTCCCCAATGGTGAAACATGAGGTTTACGACCCAGGTACTTCCGCGCCGTGAAGTTGGTCCTTTTAGTTTGTTTGTGCCCCAGTGCACACAATGTCCTTCCTTGTTTACCATCCAAACAATCATGGATTTCGGAGAACCTTCCTCAAGGTTGCTTCGTGAAACTCGGGAAAGATTCCCATCGCGTGATGTTAGAAGCGTGTCTCATCACACCATGGCATCGACTTTTCAGTCCATTCCATTTCACTCCAATACACTTCATTTCATTCCATTACAGGCCCCTCCCCTACAAAGTGGATGCCAAGGCGGGGCAGCTGTAGACACGCCATTTCTGACGTTACGATGAGTAAATCCCATATTGTACCGTAATGCCCTGAAGTGGCTTACATTTTCTTTTATTTGAGTGATTTCCGTAATTATGGTTAAATTGTATTATTTTGTGAAAGGAAAAAAAATTAAAATATGTGTCCATATAAAACAAATAAAAAGAGAAAAAATAAAATTCCAAAAAAATATGTGTAGTTGTGTTTACGTAAAAATAATATAATTGATTTTCTTTAATAAATTTATTTTCATAAAATATAAATATATATATAAGTGATTAGTATATACATAATATATTAAAAAGCAAAAAAAATATAATAACCATAAATAATATATATATAAAAAGAAGCAAAAAAAGAAACAAGACAAATAAAAACAAACAAAACAAACAAACATAAAAAAATAAAAGATAATAAAAAATAATATTCCCTACCCTATCTTATTCTCTCCCCATCCCTTTCTTCATTTCTGTTCCCTTCCCTCTCTCTCACGTAATCCCCTCTCACTTCTCTGCTCATTTCCCTCTCCCTCACGTCACACACACACTCCCCATGCATGCTCCCCACGGTCGCCCTTCTCTACCGTGTGTGCACCCCCAACTCCACCTCCCCTCACACCCTGCTAACCCAACCGCCCCACTCTTCTCCCCCACGTCCACCTTTCGATCGCTGTCACCCCCCGCATCCCCAGCACTCCACCTCTCTCTAACCTACTCAAAAACCCCACAACACCACCGTGAGCCCACTGCCGTCTCCCCCTCTTGCGCAAACGCCGTTGCCGCACCGAGACCGCCGACCCCCCTGCCGCGAGCCACGCCCGCTACCGCGGCCACCCTCCGTCGAACCCCCTGCATGCGCCATTGCCACCGGCCGCCGCTTGTACACCCCCAGCCACCCTCTCTCCACCTGCCATCTCAACCGTCGACCTCCCTTCGCCATCTACACATCTCCAAACCAACGCCGCTAGCCCCCCCCTACGTCACTAGCCACTCCCGCCGGCTCACCACCGTGGCCAACCACTGCATGCCGCCTTCGTCGTCCACGACTCCCGCCAGTCACCACCGCCCTTTACGCCGCCGTTCGCTGCCGTGAAGCCCGCCACTGCCGTCCTCGTCTGCACCCCCTACAGCAGACGCAAAACGCCTTCCACCTCCACTGGCAACCCCCCCACTGCCGCGAGCCCCTGCCGGGAAGTCACCGTTGGCTCCTCCGACCACCGCCCGAGCATCCCCTCTGTCCACGCCACTGCGAGCCACGCCGTCGTCGAGTTCCCAGCCGCCTGCCGTCATCGCCGCGAGCCCGTCGTCGTCGTCCCTCCGCCACCCTGCCAACCTCGCCACCTCCGGCCGTCTGCCGTGAAGCCCCGGACGCCATCTCCGAACCTCCGGGCGCCCACGGCTGCCGTCCGCGACCACCGCGGCGAGCTCCCCCTCCGCCGTTCTTTCTCACCACCTCTCTCTCCCTCCCGCTCCTCTCTCTCTCTCTCTCTCTCTCTCTCTCTCTCTCTCTCTCTCTCTCTCTCTCTCTCGCGGCATCCTGCCGCGATTTCTCTCTCTCTTCTCACCGCGCCTCTCTCTCCCTCTCTTTCTCTCTCTCCCCCTCTCTGCTTCTCTTTCTCTCTCCCTCTCTCTCTTCCTTCCCCACCCTCTCCCGATCGTGATCTCTCTCCCGTCTCTCTTTCTCTCTCCTCCTCCCCCACTCGATTTTCTCCCTCTCTCACTTCTTCTCACTTTCTCTCTCTCTTTCTCTCTCTCTTTCGTCCTCTCTCTCTCTCCACCCGTGTCCCTCTCTCACCCCCTCTCTCTTTTCATTTTTTTATTTGTTTTATCCCTCTCTCTCTTTCTCTCGCCATTTTCTCTCTCATTCCCTCTCTCCCCTTCTCGGTTCTCTCTCTCTCTCTCTCTTTCCCTCCTCTCTCACCCTCTGCCTCCTTCTCTCCCCCCTTCTCTCTCTGTCTTTAGCCGCCCCCCTTTCTTCACCCTTTTTTTATTCCTCCCTCTCATCCCCTCTCTCCCTCTCTCTCTTTCTTTCTCTCTCCTGTATATATATATATCATATATACATTATATATATACATAATACATATATATATATATCATATATATATATATATATATCATATATATATCTCATCCTTTTCTTCTGAAAACAAAGTCTTAAAAAATAAATAATAAAAAAAGAGTTTTCTCTCTCCCTTTCTCGCCTTCTTTCTCGAATTTTCGTTCTTTTATTCCGACCAGTTTACATATATGTTTATATAGGTTTGTATTTACGTATGTGTTAAATATCTTTAATATGTCTAAGTACATGTTTATATAAATATACTTATCATTCATATGTAGATGCTCGTGTGTGTGTGCTCTTATGTCCGGCTTAACCCATATCTGAAGTCCGCTCTGAAGCTCTTTGGTCGCGCTGTGCTTGTGATATTGAAGCCCTTCTCAAAGCCCGTCGCCGGTCTTCCCCGATAAGCTTTTCTCCCCCTTATTTTTATTCAGTCAGTCAATTATATTGCATGCATCATTTAGCATATATCCCATGCCTTTCTCTTCGAGAGGGCCTCCCTTGTGAATGTCTTTGTGTTTGCGCATTTCATCATGTCATTCTCCTACCCTTTTAATTCTAAAGGGGTTTTAAACACACCAACCAGGTACGTGTTCGTTTATGTTATTTACAGTTTCATTACCTAAGGATTGGTACTACACCACCGTCGTTCTCACCAACCAGTTTTCCTCTGTTTGTTCTTTGTGTAAGGGTAACTAGTTAAAGGCCCTCTTCTTCGGCCTGTCGAAAGAAGAGGAAGAAGGAACCCACGCAATTCCCGCGTCAAAGGTAAAAGCGATCAACTCACTCGGGACCCTCGGTCCCTGGCGATCACAACACTCTTAACGCGCGCTCCATTTTGATCATCTTTGTTTTAATAACACCCGCGGAGAGTTGCTTCCCGCAGCGGTTATCTTCTTCTGTCTCTGACCTCACCCGCGCGGAGGATTATTCCCCGCGGCGATTTCTGTGACTTACTTTCTGTATATCTAACTCCTAATTGGTGCGGTGGGTCACCTCCCGCGACCGTTTCCATTTCAGCATTTTATTTTCTCCATTTTACTTTCTAACTCCTAACTATTTAATTTCAGCATTCCCCTATCATCGCTTTAAAATCCCGTGGAGATCAACATCTCGCGGCGGTTTATTTGATCCCTTTTCCTTTCCTATCACATATACTTATATTATAGTAAAGACCCCTCAGAGGCCACAGTCTCGTGGTGGTTTATATATATATATATATATTATTTATATTATTTATGTCGCAGTAAAGACCCCTCAGAGGCCACAGTCTCGTGGTGGTTTATATTTATATTTATATATATACATATATATATATATATTATTTATATTATTTATGTCGCATTAAAGATCCCTCAGAGGCCGCAGTCTCGTGGTGGTTTATATTTATATATATACATATACATATATTTATTATTTATATTATTTATGTCACATTAAAGACCCCTCAGAGGCCAAAGCCTCGTGGTGGTTTCTATATATACATATATATATATATATATATATATATATATATATATATATATATATATTATTTATATATATATATATATATTATTTATATTATTTATGTCGCATTAAAAACCCCGCAGAGGCCACAGTCTCGTGGTGGTTTCTATATATATATATATACTTATACTTATTATTTATGTCACAGTAAAAACCTCGCAGAGGCCACAGTCTCGTGGTGGTTTCTATATATATATATACTTATACTTATACTTATTATTTATGTCACAGTAAAAACCCCGCAGAGGCCGCAGTCTCGTGGTGGTTCATATATTTATATACTTATATTTATTATCTATGTCATAGTAAAAACCCCGCAGGGGCCAATGTCTCGTGGTGGTGTATATATATATTTATATTTATTATTTATAATGCATTAAAAACCCCGCAGAGGCTAATGTCTCGTGGTGGTATATATATATACTTTTATTCATTATTTATATTGCTTTAAAAAAAATCCCGTAAGGCCAATGTCTCGTGGTGATTTCTATATATACATATATTAATTACTGCTCATATTACAATATTGTTGTTAAAACTCCGCAAAGACCAATGTCCTGCGGTGGTATGCTTTCATTCATGTTGTTCTTGTAACTGTTCGAGGAGTGATATATCGTTACAATGTCCGAGTCTACGTGTCTTCCTGTCTGTCAAATTCTATTACGTAGAGTCCCAGGACTCGAATTCGGTATCTGAAAAGCTGCTCTCGGAACGGTGGGTTACGCCTACCGGGAAGGGGTTCAGTTTGCGCGAGAGGGTCTTCGGACCCCTATCTCCGCCATGTACTGGAGTTCGGCCAGTCTAAGTTCTCTCTATCTCCATTAGAGTGTCATCTGTAGGTGTACTTGTCCACCGTTCTTTCATATCCCCTATAGCGCGCGTTTCATTGTTTTGTCCTCATTTCTTTCACCCTTTATTACTCAGAGAGGGAGAAATCCCATCTCTCTCTCTCAGTCCACCACGTGACGCGTTCACAACGGTCAAAACATATTAAAATAGCAAATCATGGACTTGCATAACTTTGATAAAACAAGGTCAATTGTACAGACACAACTCATGAAAACTAGGGTTGAACGCAGTTAGGGTCATGACCGCGATCACAAAACGCGGTCTAGTCAACGGATGTGTTCAGACATGGGGTCACTTGAATGCGGTCGATCGGGCTACCGCCTTCAGGGGATAGAACCTTGACCGCGGTCTCTGAGTCTGCCACATTCAGAACGGACTAAGCAGAATCAAACAGAATCTTGTTTCATGGGTCCAAAGACAGGTCGAATCACATCTTAAGCCATTAAGACGAGATTTAGAGGGATTTTCAGGATTTTTAGGATACAACCAGCTCCGTGTCTATGTGAGAATCCATGGCTCACGAAGACTTATAAAGGCATTAATGAAGCAGTTCTAGTTCGACAGAAGAAATATTCAGCGGAGGGTTCTAACTTCACTAAGAAATAAGTTTTTTGTGAGAACCATAAACCATTGTAATAGTAGATACACGCCACCGGAGTGACATAATCTTCAATATAAAATAGTAATTAAATCATTTATTGAAACATCGATGATACACAATTAAATAAAATCGGAGTGACATAATCTTCAATATAAAATAGTAATTAAATCATTTATTGAAACATCAATGATACACAATTAAATAGAATCGGAGGCTATCACGAAAGAAATTTAATCACATGTTATTATCTATGTCTTTTAGGCATGACAAAATCAAATTTCTTGAAGGTACAGACCATGAAGATGATAGATGCAATGAAGGTAGCATGAGAGGGGTTCATAAGATCAAAAGAAAGAACTTTATGAAATTTAATCATGATTTAATATACCTTACCTAATCAATTAATTGTTCAAACGACATGCTTAATGAAGAATCATGATTTTTGATACAAAAGTTGTAGATTTAACATGCTGAAAAATCTAGGGTTTTAGGCAAACCCGCGACAGAACGCGGTTGAGATAGGAGTCGCAATTCTAACAGAACGCGGTGGTCAAGGGCACCGCAATTAGGAGCTCACGGTCTATTGCGAGGACGCGTTCAAAATGCTCCCTGTGACGGATGAGATCTCAAACAGAAAGTCCATTCCGATGGGAAAACATGAGAACCATGATATCTCATTCATAGAACTCAAAATACATGTGTATAAGTCAATAATAATTGGAAAAAATGTATAAAAATGAACTTGACATGTAACTGCACATAATTGCATGATTAATTTAAGTTTAGCCTAAGAGAACATCTATCTTAGGACCGGTTTAGAGAAGAAGAGAGAAGAAGAACATGAGACGCCTAAACCTTCGATCCTCCTCCTCGAAGCACGCCCTAGCACGACCTCCAGCCTCTTCCACAAATGGTTAGGGATGGCTGAAGGGATTTAGGTTCTATTTATAGATTCTAGGGGCCCAAGAGTCCAAATTCGACCTATTGCCCAACAGATAGATTCTACTCCTAAAATTTTGATTTATATTTAAATCTAAGGCCGCCTAACATGATCTAACCTAATTAAGCTAGGGTTTCATCAGGGAACGACCCTTTCTAAGTGAATTAGGATTTAATTACGATTTTAGGCCCATTTACTTAAGTTTTTAGCCAATTAACTCAATTAGAATTTAGAGATTTGGGACATTACAAATTTTAAGAATTTATTGTATCTTTTAAGCCCAATTAAACTTTTAGTATTATCCCAATATACTATTTCAATTATTGTAAATTCTATTTAGCTCATAATAACTATATTAAAATTATCTTTATTTTATTTAAAAATTTATATTTATTTATTTATTTATTTATTTAATCTGAATTACTACGGGCTTGGTCACGGTATGGGCACATTGGCTCTATCTTTAGAAATTTGAGAGTATTACGGTAAATACGACAAAGGTAGGAGTACAGATATAATTTCAAAATATTATAGGGGTATGGGGTAATTTTCTCAATTTTCCAACACATCAAAATTAGGTAAAATCAAACTTGATTATTATATTGGTTATGATCAAAATATAAATATAATAGTATTTTGTATTTCAATGTGTTTAATTACATGGTGATGTTTTTACTGTTATGTGTGAGTTTAAGATGTGAGTTGGAGAGAGTAAAAATAGAATTCACCTATGCACTAATAAGTGATATCGCTTTTTATGTATTTTATTTTAACGGATTACGGTTAATATCATATAGATCTTGATTAAGAAAATTTATTTGTGAAACCCTCGAGGGTATTTTTGATAGTTTGCGGAGGAGTGTCCTTTTTTAATATTTGAAACTTAGGGTGTCCAAATTGAATATTTTGAAGGTTTTATTACTATTTTTAGTAATTTTAGCTAGAATTCACGCGCCTATTTGTTAGTGATCGAAGTCTTTACATGGTTCATTAATTCCGCTTGTCCTTGTCAACTTATTCCTTAACAGGAATATTAGCAAAAAGGAATCCTTCCATTGACAAAGCCATTAGACCCTTCTTTTGTTCGTCACCGCACCTGAAGTTGCAGCCTTTTGATAGATATTTCAATACCCCACCCCCCACTATTATCACATTCAACTCTTGGTAGGTCTGGATCCTTGCTTTGATGAAGGACTGCAATCAAATCACCGTCTCAATCCACCCACCAACCAGTCACGTTATTGGCTTGCCTTCTAAGTTCTTGTCATATATGAAGGGTATGCGCAGAATATGGAATCTAAGTTCTTGTCATATATGAAGGTATGCTCAGAATATGGAAAACTAATCTCTCTGCATTTTAATACCCCACCCACCACTTTGATCACATTCAACTCTGAGTAGGTCTGGATCCTTGCTTTAATGAAGGTTTTGCAAGCAAATCACCGTCTCAATTCACCCACCAACTAGTTACGTTATTGGCTTGCCTTCTAAGTTATTGTCATATACGAAGGTATGTTCAGAATACGGAAAACTAATCTCTCTCTCTCTCTCTCTCTCTCTCTCTCTCTCTCTCTCTCTATATATATATATATATATATATATATATATATATATATGAAAAATGTTCACAGATAGAGTCGACATATAACGAGATCATCTCTCATAAATTTAAGAGCCCGATGCCGACCCATGACAATTTGTCATGAGACCGACATCACGTGAATATTTCTCTCTCTCTCTCTCTATATATATATACATTAGGTTAGAACAAAGATGGCATAATACCTAATTTTCAGGCACATTAACCGGATATAATGTATGAGATTAAGGGTAAATTTAAATTTAAATTATAAATATCTCTTGGTCAAACTATTATCATCGGCATTGTAAATGAATGGATAGAGTCGATCCATGAGGCCCACTCATGTAGAAAATGGAAGAATAAACACTGTGACCGGAGGCGTGTAAAGCATTGTCCAAAGGTGATTTAATTCTCTGTCCCACGTGCGAAAAAGCTTGAGAAATTCACCCCACGATACAACATGATATTCCTCTGCGGGGCACATCCGTGAGACAGAATGACAAGGCTTCACAATGTTAACACGAAACTACGATAACACTTGAAAGAGAGAGAGAGAGAGAGCAAAAGAGAGAGAGTGTGTAAACTCGTACGCGACAAATATGGGTATCAAATTTTCCCCCACACTTTTATTTATAAGCATAGGAAGGCTCCTTGGGACCTCAACATAAACTGTGGAAATGTGAACATGGAAACGTCAAAAGGCACAACCGTGAAACGATGCTATCATGTGAAGAGGTGCTCAAATGGTAAAGCAGTCTCATGGGAAGCAAACAGGCATTTTGGAGCTTTCCTCCAGCATTCTCTCTCAAAAGCTCAAGCAATTTTAAAATATTTAACTCTAATAATTATATACAAAATATAAACTTGTTGGAATATTGTGTCTTAATAAAAGGCCCTTAAAACTTAACTTCACTTAATGTTGATAGTATTTGTACGAAGGAATCGGAGTGAACAAAATCTTAAACTACGTTCCTTGGACCCATACTTTTATCATCACATAACATTATATAGAAGCACTTATCGCAAGGTTGCGTGTTAATGGCCATGTGCTAGAATCTTGATTTTTCATGGGAGCTTCTACGGATTGCCAAATTCCTAGCTTCGACCGTATACAGATACTGACATAGGTGATTTCATCCAAGGATGTCTATAGAGTCGCATCTCGAGAATTCCTCTCGGGTCTCATTCAGAGTTATGCTCTTCCTTACGCTACATAGAAGCACTAATTATTATATGGATGGGATGGAATAAAAGATTTCTATATCAAAGTATTCTCAATGTGCTCCCTGACCAATCAAGCAGCTTGTTATTATCATATTGAACCTCCTTCAAGGGGTCACCTATCACAGAGGTTGGGTTCTCACTGCTAGAAGGTCCTTTATAGGCTAAATTTCATCCCCCTCGATGACTCACGGACACTTGTCCTATTTAAGGCAATCTATAAGGTTATCGTTAGTAGCAACATGTTGTAAAGAAATAACAAATTATTTTTCTAATCTCTTAATAGATTGTTGCCTGATTTTGATATGCTTATTCATTTTAATATTCACCAATTTCCTTTTACAGAAATTTATTACAACTTCGAAATCACAATGAATCAAGATTGGAGGTATATGAGAGGGTATCAAAGGTATCTTACTTAGTAGTTCTTTTAGCCATTCAACTTCAGAACAAGTAGATACAAGAGCTACAAGTTCAACCTCCATAGTACTCCTAGCAAGAGTAGTTTGTTTGGTTGATTGCCAAGATATAACACTACTCCACAAAAGGAAAACATAACCAGAAATGGATTTGATGTCTAAAGAGTCAGAGATCCAGTTAGCATCGCTATACCCTTCTAATACAGCTGGATAGTCAACAAATTAGAGATAATAATCTGTGGTGCTGATGAGATGCCGAAAGGCTCTCTCTAACACGGTCCAATGGACTTGACTCAAGTTGACAATATATCTACCAAGTCAAGATATAGTATGAGCGATATCGGGTCGAGTCCGATTTATGAGATACGTTAAACATCCAATAATTTACTAGATTTTCAGTGTTATTCATGAGTTAAATTAACAAATTAAACGGAGTAGTCACATAAGAGAATTTGAAATATCCAAATTTGTCAATGAGAGTTTGAGTGTAGTGTGATTGAGAGAGAGAAATCGAATCAGATGATCTGATGATCTTCATGCCAAATCTTTCATAACAATGTGATTATAGAGAAATTTCTTGATGTCATTGATTAAATCAACATTTGATGAAAGAATCAAGATGCTGTCAACATAAAGACGTAGGAGAATGAATTGATCATCAATCCTTTTGGAATAAAACCATTTGTCAAATTCATTGATTTGAAACCCATATGATAGCATCATAGAATCAAATTTCTCGTGCCATTGTTTAGATGCTTGTTTTAATCTCTAGAGTGATCTAATAAGTCTACACACTTTGTGGTCTTGGCTAGGCACTCTAAAGCCTTCAAGTTGATGCATGTAGATCTCCTCATCTAGATCACTATGCAGAAAAATAATCTTCACATCTATTTGATGAATGATGAGCTTATGAATGGAAGTTAGATCGAGAAAGAAGAATACGAATAGTGGTTATGTGAGTGACAAGATCATATGTATTGAAGAAAATAAATCTGACCTTTTGCCGAAATCCTTGGGCCACAATTAAGTCGTGCCTTATATTTCTCTACAGAGCCATCGATTCTCATCTTCTTCTTGAAGATCCATGTGCAACCTAAGAGTTAATTTCTAGGGGGTAGGTCAATGAGAATCCGGATGTTATTTCCAATAATGGATTCAATCTCACTGTTGATTGCCTTCTTCTAGAAAGAAGTATTAGGAGAGCTCATGCCTTCATGGTAAGAGATGAGAGTATCTTCTACTAAGAATGTGTAGAACCCTTCTCCAAAATTCCTTTCTATTCTACCCTTTTTACTCATTTTAGGCTCAGATTTAGGGATAGACTCCTCAAGAATAGAAGGAGAATAAGATGTTGAAGGAATATCAGAAGATGAAGGAAGAGATAAAGAAATAGTGCTTAATCTTGGGATCTTTGATATGAAAGGAAAGATGTTTTCAAAGAAGTTAGCATCGCTTGATTCAATTATATGGTTTCATTTGCAATCTCAGAGATTTCAGAGTTGATTACTAGGAATCTATAGATATTGCTATCTAAGGAATATCCTACAAAGATAATATCTACTGTTTTGGGTCCAATATTCCTTCTCTTAGGTTCATGGATACCTACTTTTGATAGACAATCCTAGACACAGAAGAAACTAATTTTTAGAGAATGTCCTTTCCATAATTGATAAGGAGTCTTCTCTTTATTCTTTGCAGGGATCCTGTTAAGGATGAAACAGGAGGATAGTGGAGCTGCACCCTATAAATTTCTTAGAGCTCCTGAACTAATGATGTAGCATTAAGTATATCGAGCAAAGTACAATTCCTCCATTCAGCCACACCATTGGATTGTCGTGAGTATGGAGTAGTGACTTCAAGAATTATTCCATACTCTTCACATAATGTAGTTAACTCATTTGAAGTACACTCACCTCCTTGATCATATCTTAGAATTTTAATCTTATTCTCAAGTTAGTTTTCAGCCTCAGCTTTATAAACCTTAAACTTGTTGAAGACTTCATTGTTAGTCTTAAGAAGATAGGTGTAATAGTACTTGGTGAAATCATCGATGAAGGTTACTAAATATCGGCTTCCAAAACACATTGAGATTCTATTTGAATCACATACATCATTATGGATGAGTTCAATAATTGTTGAGTTTCTAGTTTCAATAGATTTGAAAGGTTTCGAGATCGTTTTGCTTGAGTATAAACTTCACACTTGGAGTTTAGACTAATTTTAAATTTCAGAATCAAATTGAGATTAGACATTTTCCAGACTGATTTGAGATTGACATGGCATAATCTTCCATACCACACATCACAAGATTCTGCATTCAAGACAAGAGATGGAGATGATAAAATAAAGGTACTTTCATTAATTGTAGGAGCAAATACATTGAGTTTGAAAAGGCCTTCGTTCACAAAGTCTTTTCCGATAAATATATCTCTATTGAAAAACATAACTTTATTGGATTCAAGAACAATTCTATAGCCTTACTTAACTAGAATAGAGCCGTTACTTAGATTCCTACGAATTTCTAAAACATGCTACACGTCTCAAAGAGCCAATATCTTTCTTGAGGAAAACTTTAGGTTGACGATTCTTTATTCGAGTTCGTTAATAGACATTCTATTCCCCCTGGCTACACTTCCTCCACATGATTCCTAATAAGATGTAAACCATGATCGATCGGTATAAACATGTACATTAGCTTCGGAGTCTAACTACCAATCAGAACTGTGGTAGACATGATTAATAAATGGAGTAAAGAATATTGACCTAAAGATGGTGTTTCCCTCAATCATGTTCACTTGAGGTTTTAGTTGTTGTTGGTTCTTCTTCTTGTGGGTGACAACCTTTTCCATCTTTTGAAAGTGGCATTTAGACGCAAGATGATTGTCCTGACCATAAATATAGCAGTACCGACCATCTTCTTAGCCTTTGGATTTAGGCTTAGATTTCTAGTTTGATTGAAGCATTTCCCATTTCCCTTGTAAAGGATTGAAAGAGACAGGTGAGTGAGATTAGGGATTTAGTTTGGGACTTCGGTGATGGGGTTCACACAAATCAATTTTTTATTGTGTGTATTCTGATGGGAGCACCCATCTATTTATGGGGCGAGGTTCAACCCCATCCCCTCTGTCCCATAACCGCCCTTATTTATGGGGCGAGCTTCACCCCATCCCCTCTCATCCCCTATGTCCCGTGAGCAGTAAAATATTTCCGCAGTAATACTCCCACTATCTGTAAGTAATTTTTTGATATACTCTCACTATCTAAGAGTCGTATTTCCATATATTCTCACTATCTATGAGTATTATTCCGATACACTCCCACTATCTGTCAGAGGTATTATTATTTTTATTATCCATGAAAATATTTATTCCTGGCTTATATGTTCCTAAGCCCCATTAAGCCAACATGTTTAATGATTTTTTTCACTGAAATACTTTTCGTCAATGAATCAACAATCATATCACTAGTGGAGATATGAATCACATTTATTTCTCCTTTTAGCATAATATCTCGAATGTAATTGTAATGTCACTAGATTTTTGGATCATATTTTTCGCGGGTTGTGGATCGTGTCCGTTTGGATTTCAAAATTTAATATTAGAATTTCAGACTCCTAAACGGTATTTATGCGAATCATATCGGGTTCGTGTTGGCGCGTTGAGCGGCCTCACTTTTTAAGGAAATTTTCTACATTAAAATATATATTTCAAAAATTTTCAAAGGCTAATGTAGATTTTCAAAATGAAAGAAAAAATATAATAACAAAAAACTAACTAAAACCCATTTTAAACCCCCCTCCCCGACAGTTTCTGTCCCTCTTTCTCTCTTTCTCATTCTCTCACTCACACCCTCCCGTTTCTCTCCCACTCACACTCCACCTCTCCGACGGTCGACGGGGCATGGCAGTGGGCGAGATCGAGGGTGGCTTGGGCTTTGTGCGGCGGGGATGGATGTGAGAAGCAAGAGGAGGTGGCCCGGCTTGGCGTGGTCGCAAGATCGGAGTTCAGGTTCGAGTAAACACGTGGTTTCTCGGCGGTTCTGAGTCCAAATCATGTGGTTTCTTCGTTAAAGGTAGGGGGATGGAATCCTCTCACTTCTAATCGCGATTCCCTATAGTTTCATGTGGTTAATTACATACTAGAAGGTTTAATCACTGAAATAGTTTGGGTGTGATATGGGTACTTTATAGCTTTTGATGTGAATGTGGAAAATGCATGGATTTCACATGATTTTTGGAGTTAAATGAGTGTATATGGATGTATGATCGAATGCATGAATCAGGGTTTTTGTACATTTTGCCCCTCGTTTGTGTCAAGTGGGATGGGGTTTAGGGTAGTTCGCCCTTGCCCAGATCAGAAGCGAGAACGCGGTCAGTCTTCCGGTCGCATCTAGCTTCTGGTTAATGATCGCGGTGTACCCAGAGACCGCATCCAAATGTACTGGGGGCCTAAGTCGATAAGTCTGAATGCGGTCGTCAGACCGACCGCGTTCAAGGTTGACGCGGTCAGATGACCGACCGCATCCCTGCTAGTCACGGTGCCTTCCCCAATCGCGTTCAACATGAGGGTCGACCAACCTTGGGTGGCCTATCGACTGGGTTTCTGATCAAAAATCCTTTGTGGAGTCCGGTCGACTGACCTCCTTGGACTAGTAGACCGAAACCCCTAGACCCACTTCAGAAAATGACCTTTTTGATCCCGGAAGTTTGGTTTTTCGTCCCGAAACTTAAATAGAAGTATTTTTGGATAAAATAACCAAAGATTTAGCCGTGTGAACTCCCGCGAGGGCTATATCATGGTGGGACACCCGAGGACTTGGTTTAAAATATGTAGGTGTATCCCATGGTGGGGAAATGTAAATAGTTTATGCTTTTCAAGATGGCAACCTCGGCAGCCTTGTGCCTTGCAAACTTAGATTCGTGTTTCGTGTGACATGCTTGTGTCCACGACCAGTTACACGTTAATGGTTTCACAGCGGGTCCTTACTTGGAGTGACCTTTTCCACTAGTCGTAGCCTACCTGCGTACGCTTGTGCCGACCCACTTGAGAGTAATGGAGAGCTAGACCCGAGAGAGACGGTTTGGGGCTAGTGTCTGTAGGGCCTCCCACTGTGGCGGCTCGAGTTCGGGCCGGGCGAAAAACTAGCTAGAGGGCCAGATGTAGCGCAGTCAGTCAGTGTGTGCACACGTGGTCGGGGACTTCGAACGCGTGCTGACGAGCATGACCCCTAGTAGAGTCTTGTCTTGTGTTCCATGTACGGTGTCTCAGTTTCCGCCTAGGGCGTGTAAGGGGACACCTGAGGCTGTGGACTAAGTGGTTAGTGGATGCATCAAACCTTGCTTCTAGTAGATAGTACTTCTGTTACTCGAGTGTGGTGACCCTAGTTTCTTACTGTTGTGGCTTAGTGTTCAAGCGAATGAGGGTATCCTATTGTACAATATCGATTAGTGGATTCCTGTGATTAGCCGTGGTACATGTGTGACTAGATTCAGAGTTTTGGTGGCTCCGTGTCCTCGTTAGGCGTGATTGAAACGTAGTTCCTTGCTACCTTCGAGGGTCTTATTCCGGTAGTATAACTACGTCCCTCCATTGACCGATCGAGAGCCTACTTGGTAGCCTAGATTCTAGCATTCATCTGCCGGTAGAGATGTTCCAAGACAGGTTACCATGAGCCAGTCTTTCTAGTCCAAATTACGAGAACTTGGTTCAGCATGGTTTATGCTCGGTACTCGAGATAGCCCATTGTTGTGTAGGCTTTTGGCAATTAGTGGTTTAGCATGGTTATGTGCATTTAGTGCTGATCTTTCTGTCTTACTGTCTTTCCTACTTTACAGTTCTTTATGCCTTTTATTTACTACGTTGTTCGTTACATTCTGTTGTGATGTGGATCTGCGAGACCCCTACTGAGCCAATGAGATGAGACTCACCCCTTTTCTTTTCAAGTCTGGTGTGCCTCCTCATCGCACGGAGGCCTTGTGCAACACCCGAGGGTCCTAGCGTCGCCAGCTTCTGCCAGTGGGGGTATGTTCCAAGACTTTGTACTTTTATTTTGTTGAGTTGTACCTTTGGGACTCGTATATATGGACTATAAACTATGTAAAATTTATATAGATATGTTCATAAATTTAAATTTTAATTTCAGCACTTTGATTTCTGCATTTATTTTAGATTTATGTACACTCCCGTGACACCTATTTGAACTCTTCCGAGCTTCCAGCTCGTGGGTGGCGGCGTAGGATCCGAATGGTTTAGAGTTTGACTCGGTATCCGGATCTTGGGTCGTTACAGTAATGATATTGTACTTCAATATATTTTTCTCTTGAACTGTTTGCTCTAATGTTAATCAAGCTAAATGTCACCTGATTATCACAGTATATCTCAATTGGTACATCTATCAAATTGAGATTAAAATCGTTCAAGAATCTTCTAATCTAAACCGTATGAGTAGCAACTATACTACATATAACATAGTCATATTTCTGTGTACATCGATCAACACACTCCTATTTCTTCCTTCCCTAAGAAACAACATTACCATCAAAGATGAACAAATATCTCGATGTGGACTTTCTGTCATCTTTATCTCTTCCAAAGTTTGCATACGAATAACCAAGTACCTCAAGCATATCATCTTGATAAATAAAATTGTGGTGCAAAGTTCATTTCAAATATTTCATAATCCTTTTAATAGTTTCCCAAGATGTTGTTTCATGAATTCTTTGGTATCTGCATATCAAACTGACTGAGTACACTATAAGTCCAATCTTGTACACATCATCGCGTACATCAAACTTATGACTGCTTGTGCATAAGGCACTATGAGCGGCTCCTGTTCGTCTCTAGGGCATTGTTCCTTACACAGTCGTTTCTGATGAACTAACAATGTAGGTGTTGAATTATAATTTTGTATTCTAAATCTCTTCAATATAGACATATTTAATATTTTTTTCTATTTTATACTCAACATTCTAGACTTTTATCTCTTAGGATTTGAACACCAAGAACATAGGATGCCTTACCCATGTCTTTCATCTCAAACTTTCCACTAAGTTCAGATTTGACTTTATTCAACATCTCTATGTCATTTCTAGTGAGTAAAATATCATTCACATATAAATATAATATAATATATTTGCTCCCACTCTTCGATCATGACATACACATAGTTATCTAACATGTTTGAAATAAATCATAGTTGGATAACTACTTCGTGAACTTTGAGATACTATTGTATAAAAGATTGTTTTAAACTATATATCGATTTATTTAACTTGCATATACTTTCTTCTTGGCTTTTCACCTGAAATCTCTCGAGTTGTTGCGTATAGATGTATTCCCTCAACTCTCCGTTATGGAATGCTATTTTTACATCAATCTAATATAACTCCAGATCAAAATATATAACAATTGCTAAAATCATTCTCATACATGCAAACGTAGCCACTAAAGAATAAGTTTCTTCAAAATCAATACCTTCCTTCTGTGTAAACCCTTGGCAACTAACCGAGTCTTATATTTATTAATAGACTTATCAGGTCTAAACTTTTTCTTGAATACACATTAATATCCTATACCTTTCTTTTCTTTGGTAGATCTCATAGTTTTCATACATTATTCTTTTGCATGAAATCAATTTCTTCATTCATGGCACTTTGTCATAATTTCGAATCATGTGATTTCATCACATCTATATAGTTTATGGGATCTACATAATTTTCTTCTTTCATGTCTACTACCTGTGAACGTGTCACATAGACGTTAAAAAGAAAAGAAAATTTAATTTTTTAAAAGAAAAGAAAAGATAGATAGATGTGATATGATGGTGGGAAATAGAGAAGGGGAATAAAAAGGGAGCATGTGATGCTCTAAAGAAGTGTGATCGCCAGAGGGGTTACCTCAAAAATAAAGGATGATCGCATGTACCTTGTGAAGAAGCGGGGATGATTGTGAATCCTTTTCTTCCTCCTTCTACTGGCCGGTCGATGAAGGGGGTTCTTATCTTGATTACCCTTATAAGACAAGCAAAGACAAGTAAGCAATATGGATTAGTCAAAGTGTGTAGTATCAATGCTCATAAGAAATAAGACTGTGCAACATGAACATGAACACACCTTGTGTGTTTTGTTTTAAACCCCTTTAGAAGGGAATAAAAGGTAAGGAGATATGCTATGGATGCAAAACAAGCAAGATATGTAGCTAGAAATATATGTGACGATATATATATGATGAATGCTTCTAGCAAAGATGGCTAGAACGTGCGTGTGATAAAAGAAAAAACTAAAGAGAAAAGGGGGCCTTTCCGCTGTTGCTGCAGTAGTAAAGGGAGAGAAGGCATAGAGAGTTCGGCCACAGGAGGAAGAATGCCGTGGGAACAGCACTGCCGTGAAAACATAGTAGAAAAGCCCTACAAGAGAATTGTTAGTGAAAACCAAAGGAATTTTCTCTCTCGCTAACATGAATCTATCTTTCTTTCTCAGATCCCTCTCCTCGCGGGTGGCCTTCAAGGAAGAGTATTTATAGAGTTTAAGGCCTAGTTTTAATGGGATTAAAACTAGGGATAAAACTTCCAGAATATGGATTTACTTCCATGGAAAGGATTGAGATTAAAAGATAGAAAGATTGCCCTGCGAGGAAGCAGTAGCAGAAACGGATACGGAAGCTAAATGACGACTTCAGGGTGGTCGCTAATTAAAATGACGACCGCGCACGCAGTCGCGAATTACTGGATTAATTTATAGAAATAAATGACTTTCCATATTTAAAAATAGTAAATGACGCCTCTGCAGAATGGCGTCAATTAATGAGCGCCTCCGAAATAGACGTTAATTCCTTGAATTTAATTTTGAATGGAATTCGTAAAATCAAGAAATGATGTCCGCGCGAACGGTCGTCAATTTATTGAAATAACGACACCCATAGAGTCGTCTATTAAATGACGCCCTTCTGACAGTCGCTAATTACAAATATTCTAGAAACATTCTAAATAAATTAGAAAAACTTCATATCAAGTCAGTATTGAAGTCCGCTTTGGGGCATCACGTCGTGACATGAGATTTACTCAACATAGTATCGATTTTAACGTGTCTACAGCTGCCCCGCCTTGGCGTCTGCTTTGCAAGGGAGTGAGACGAAATGAGGTGAAAGTGCAACGAGCGTAATGAAGTAGGAACGAACTGAAAAGTAGATGCCAATGTGTGACGTGACACGTCTCTGACACTAAGTGTTGGAAATCTTTTCATGATTCTAAATGAAACAACCTCAGATGATTACGAGAAAGCAACAATGAGCTGGATGAAAGAACTAAGCTAATAAAATGTGCACGCGGGCACGAAAGGAGAAACACCATTCGAGAGCGGTTACCAGCCAACGTGGACGTGCTACAACCAATGTGAGTTTGCAGAAAAAATAAAGTGAAGTGAGGTAAGAATCCAGCGAATGAATACTTTTAAGGAACCAGCCTGAGCGGCTTCAAGGAGAATATAGTACTCAATTTTGAATGGAATATCTCATGTCAACTCAAATTAAGAGCAAGCGTCCCTCATTACTAGCTTAATATGATGATTTTCATCATTAAAGCTCAAAGTCCTACATGATGCATGCTGGGCTAAAAGAAAAGGGTTAAAATAAACTAAAAAGTAAAAAATAATCAAGGATAATATTGCTAAACCATCCAGACTTGGTCAAGAATCCAAATCTCTAAGCTGATACTAAGCCGAAGCCCGTTTATCTACGCATCAACTTATAAAGCGGAACCATCATCCCAAACCTTAGATGACCCAACGGCCTATCCATGTGATCAAGACTCTCCTGGAACTATCACTATTTTTGATGAAGGGGAACTCAAATTCCAGGTTCATCCGAACCACAAGGTCCTTGATATGCTATAATAGAGTAGATATCATATAGTAGAAATGCATACATGAGGAGATACAAAGGAAGGAATAATGTCACCAAAGAAGAGATCTGAGCACCTCGAGACATGGCATGTTCTTTTCTGTGCTCAAAGATCATCAGCTCAACAAAACTCATGATAGGATCAATTCACCAAGATATAAGAGTGTAAGTTCATCCAATAATCACAATGCCATAAAATAATTCAAATATATATAAATATCAAGAAATGACGACTTCTCACAGAGGTGCTAAAAAGTGAAATGACGACAGCCCATGGGGTCGCTAATCAACTTCACTATTCGAATTCGGAAACGGACTGGAAATAATGCCTACATGAGAAGGCGTTAAATAAATAACGACATGGCCTATGTCACGATTCAAGAAAATGATGACAATGTCTCTGTCGTCAATTAGCTGCAACTTCCTGCGCCCTGTTCCCTATTCGGAAACAAAACCCCAGAGACCCAATTCAACTCAAACATGACTAGCTCTTCTCTGACCTCCTTTCAGGGCTTCAACAGTTATAAAAGGGGGCGTCCTCTTCTGCTAAGACACATTGAATCAAGACTGAACTGAGCCAGCTGAGACAGCAACAGAAGCAGCAGCAACAACAGAGAATAGGAATTTATTCTCAACAGAGAAAAGAAAGGAACTCCCTCAAGATGGACAGGATGATGCAACGGCCTTTGAAGAAATCCAAAGTTGGATTTCCCAAAATTTTAGAAATTGAATGCCATATTAATGGAAAGATTTCTATGAACCAAGTAAGTATCGAGATTTAGAAATTGGACTTCTATTCTACCACCGCCCTTCCCAAATTCTGATCACGCTCTTCCTTCTTCCTCTCTCTTTTCTTATTTTATCTTTTCAGGATTATCCAAACATTCCGGGGGAAAGAAGGTTCACCAAGATCAAATGGCTACCCCTCCTCCTTTCAAAACTCTCCCTAGACATGAGGACTTACCTCTCTAGATGGCATCTTCTAGGCTTAGTGACCCATGCCAAACACTATGACAATGTACACCTAGATTGGGCCGCCATGGGAGCCCTTATAGAAATATGGCATCCTACCACACACACATTCTTATTTTCCACCTTTGAAGCCACTATACTCCTAGAAGAAATGGAGATGCTCCTAGACTTGAAGAGGATGAAGCAAGGAGATGAAGAGAAGATGGCAAACATGACCAAGAGCATGAATGCACATGAAGTTTTATCAAGCTTAATTCCAAGCTCCAACATGGTAAATCAAATCAAAGCTACCAAGGGGATCAATCTAATGAAGCTTGCGGCGTGGGTCTACAAGAGGATGGACGAAGCCAAGGAAGATGATCTAGAAAATATAATGAAAACTTTTGTGATATGCTTGGCGGGAGCACTACTCTTCCCCTCATCGGAAGATTTTCTAGAAGAAGAACAATTAAGTGCCATTGTTAGCATATGGGAAGGAGAGAGAATAGGACCGGCGGTGCTAGCCTATCTCTATAGTGGGCTCACTTCGGTGGCTATGGGGAGGCCTCTATACGGGTCCATACTTTTATTTTCTAGTTGGGTAGACCTCCACTTGAAATTTGACCCATGTGAAGAAACTCAACAAGCATCTAGGATCTTCTCTAGAAGTCCACTTTACTACATGACAGGCTCACTAGGATTGTGTGAGAGAGTGGTGAACCGGGTACCAAAGGTGAAGAAGAGAGTGGAATGGAGAGAGCACCTAAAGGTTATGCCCAAAAATCTCTTAACATGCGCGCCGGGATTTCTTAAAACTCAAGCCATTCGCGCACGGCTCTCATCCGGAGTGGAGCTTCGGCTAGTGGGCGCCACCGAACTAATCCTCTATAATGCCCACCGGTGTCTACCACAAGTTGGTCTTCCACGCCACCACTTTGAGGAATCATCTCACCTCCCACCTATCAAGAGGCGTGATCTTGGTTCTAATGATGATGAGGAGGAGATCAAGACAATCCAAGCTCTATGGCGAATCAGCAAGCTACATCGGCCTATGGAGAGGATTGAAGAAGACAAAGAATAATGGAAAATCTATGTAATAGCTCTTAGGGGATTGAGACCCAAAGTGGCTCACTAAAAATGTAATGATGCTTTTATTTAATGAAATAAAGGATTCTTCCTTAATTGAGCCAAAGAAAGCATTTAGAATAATCAATTCTTCCAACTTCTTTGAATTTTGTCTTTCTGTACTGAGACGCGACTGCCCAAGAGTCGCTAATTCCTGAAACAACACCCTTTACCTCGTCGCCAATTGTCTTTATCAATTTCCTTAAAATAAATAATAAACCCATGACTGGCGCCTTCGCACACGGTCGTTAATTAATTGACGCCCCAACAAGTGGGAGTTGATTCTTTTTAAATTCTTTTCAGATATTCCCTTAATTTCATGAAATAACGCCTTGAGAACATTCATCCATTAAGCAAATGACGCCTCTGTACGTTGTCGTCAATCAATTTTGAAAATAATAATAATATTTGTCCCATCATTATTCTGACAACAATTATAAATCCCCATGTAATATGAAATGATGACTTCGTGCGCTGTCGTCTAATCTTTAAATAGCGCCTTAGATGTAGCCGTTATTCATAATTATTTCAAAAAATTCAAAAATTCCACCAATTAGCGCCTTAGCACACGGGCGTCGTGTATTCAAATGACGACACTCAGGCAGGCGTCATTTCCTTTTGAATTCAACCGCCCGACTTTCTAAATTTTCTTCTTCTTCCTTCCGTTATTCATCTTCTCTCCCTCCATTCCATCTTGTTTCTCTGCTCTCTTTTCTACTCTCTCCCACACCGTGACCTCACTTCCATCTTATCATTTCTCATCTCCATTCCCATCCCTATTCCTATGGCTTTCATCGGAGGCTCAGGCTCCGGGAAACGACAGCGAGTCATGGCCCCCGCCGTCGTTGACTTAGACGAAGAGGATCAACACGCCGGCGAGGAGCTACCTCCCGCGGCGGCCGAAGGTGCTCCGGCGGCGGAGCACGGTGGAGAAGAAGAAGAAGCTAATGAAGAAGAAGGAGAAGAAAGAGATGAAGGAGAAGAGGACGACGATGGTGAAGAGGAAGATGAAGACGATGAAGACAATGAAGAAAATGAAGAAGGAGACGAAGAAGATGAAGAAGAAGGCGAAGAGGGAGAAGAAGGAGGAGAAAATGATGATGAAGATGGAGACGAGGACGACGGTGAAGACGAAGAAGACGAAGAAGGCGAAGACGACGAAGAAGCCCCTCCTCCCCGCCGGCCACTGCGAGGAGGGTTAATGGCACCAGAGCCTAGCAAGGTAAGTACCCAACCCTTGCCCTTTATTATTATTTTTTACTTTTTGTTCTTCGATTTTCCATAGCTATTGGGAAGGGAGATTAATAAACCTGCAAACCAGTAAATGACGCCCTTTGCTGCGTCGCCAATTCAAATGACGACCTAGGTCAGGTCGTCAATTCATTTTTTTTCTTTTTTCTTTTTGAAAATAAATAATAAAGAAATAGTGCCCTGAATCACGTCGCCATTTAATACCTGCCATATTTATTTATCTTTTCCTTTCATTACATCAAACTGCCATTTTTTGATATATTCATTTTTTTATTTTTTTATTATAAACAAAACTGTCGGGACAGAAACACCCCCAGAAATAGCGCCTCACCCTGGGGCGTCAATTCAATAAATAACGGCCACTGGGTGGTCGTCAATTCAAACAGTGATGGAATGAACATCAATGGATTTTCTTTTTGGAATATGTATATTTATATGTTCTTTTTGTTTGGCAGGGATTGATGCGAACTCAGATCTCATGGGTCCAAGTCCGAGCAGCATATTATGGGTTGCTTGATTTTCAGAGGGCTAGGGTAGAGACGATGGGGTTCGGACCCTTTCTTAATATTGAGCCAGTGTGCCCCGACCTACCTTTGATTCAGGTCTTGAGAGAGAGGTGGGATAGGACCAGCCGGGCATTTTTGATGCCTTGGGGGCACATGGTGCCGAGTTTAGAGGATGTTGCCAAGATCATCGGGCTGAGGGTAGACAGGGAGGCAGTCAGTTGAGTGACCCTTCCGGACTATAGGGAGCCAGCCCAGAGGCTGTTAGGGCTGGAGACGATTGCAGAGACCCCGAGGGAGTGTAGGATCATCTTCCGTACTGATCTGACCCAGGCTATGGGTTTAGGGGATTCTAGGCAGAGACGGAGGGAGTCTATGGGAGTGTTTGCAGAGAGGTTGATTGGGGGAGCCCGGGCTACCTACTGCCAGGACCCGGCTCAGAGGGAGCGAGCAGATCAGGATTTGAGAAGATTTTTGTTCCTGATGCTCGGGAGGCTACTGCTGGGCACGAAGGGGGATGTGATCAACTGTCGATTCCTAGGCATCCTCGAGGACCTGGAAGGAGTTGGGAGGTACGCATAGGGAGCCACCCTACTGGCGCACCTGATGGTCGATATGTCCACGGGGACAGAGAGACGACTGTCAGTGGCTTCTCACCTTTGCTTCAGGTATGCATTTTCCTTTTGTTATTTATTTGCTCACGAATATGATTATGCATATGAATGTTGACTAATGCAATTGATGGATATAGGCGTGGAGCCACTTATACATGCCGATGAGTTGAGCGACCCCCGACCCAGAGACGAGGGGGCCTTCCCACTGGCACGGAGGTGGCTACCATTCGTTACTGGAGCACCACACTTCTACGAGCTATGCATTCTTCGGCGGGAGTTCCGTGACTACCCCGCCTCACTGGTACGTGTTTCAAATATGATGTAATTTTCTTTTATTTCCTGCTTTATGAAATATGATGATATGATATGATGAATGCTATGATGATAATGAATGCAGGTGGTTTGGAGACCCTACCAGGGTATGACCGAGGAGGGTCAGCCTTGGGTCCTAGCGTGCCGGCCTCGTTTTGGGCGTGAGCTTTGGGTTCACTGCCTGAACAAGATCGAGCAGTTACGGCTTAGACTGGCGATGAGGACCCTCGGCCTGCACCAGGAGTGGGTCGAGGTTGTAGAGTCGCGCAGGGTTGGTAGAAAGACCCGCGAACGCACCATCGCCACCAACTGGTGGATCCAGTTCCTAGACCAGTACGTCGACTGGCAGCGCGGCGGGACCCAGGTTACTTCTCAGGCGACAAACAGCTCGGAGTACCTTTGGCGCTACTAGGAGATTTTCACCGGCCGACCTCAAATGAGGGCCACAGGGGTATGTATGAATGCATTTTTTTTCTAATTGATGTATGTTTATTATGCGACTAATATGCGATGAATGCAGGATGCGCAAGACATAGTGGTGATGGACATGCAAGTCCATCTCAACATCTTGGAGGCCCAGCTTGTAGCGACGCGAGCAGACCTGGAGACCCTGGTGAGGGAAACTATCTATATGCAAATGATTCCTGAATTATTAATGTTTAGCCACTGACAATTTCAATGAATGCAACGTACCCAGTAGGGAGCGACAGGGAGAGGGACAGGTAGTGCCTCTAGCTCGAGGGACCCGAGCATCGTAGTGGATTCTCTGCAGGGACTGCTTGCTGGGGCAGTAGCACGAGCCGAGGTAGCAGAGCGTGACTTGGCTGAGCGGGTAAGTTCAAAGGAATAGAATTTTGAAAATTCAATTTGGAAATGCAGATTCGAAACTTGATTGAATGGTGATGTTTCAGGTCGCGGATCTACAGGCGGCTCTTGCCTAGGTTGCCTATGCCCAGGTTGAGCTCATGACCCGGGATCGACAGATCGCGGAGTTGGAGGAGGAGGCAAGGCATCACGAGGCCGGGGTAAGCGATAGAACCTTGTATGCTTTTTCTTTCATTAAAATTCATATCGTGATGCTTATAACCAATTGTGAATAATGTAGGCTTCTGAGCTACATGATGCGCTTACTCAGGCGGCCCTAGCTGGGACTGAGCTCATGATCCGCGACCAACGGGTCGCGGAGATGGAGGAGGCACTGAGGCGGCGAGAGGGGCTGCCGAGTGACGCGACTGAGCTGAGGATCCTCCTCGAGGTGGAGCGGAGGGAGCGCACCCGCGAGAGGGAGGAGCGGACCCGCGAGAGGGAGGCGCGCGATCGCGAGCTTGCGGACGCGAGAGCACAGCTAGCCGTCGTACAGGAGCGGCTACGAGTGACAGAGGAGCCCCTCCAGCGAGGCAGAGAGCGGGCGCAAGCTGCGGGACACTCCAGCGCCTTTGCCAGCACCACCAACCTAGCCGGTTCCTCTACCCGACAGAGGAACAAGGCCGAGGAGCAGGCTCGAGCATCTATCGCTTCCCGGGGGTCCATGCCCCCTCCACGGGCCCGTCGCCGAGACGATGGTGAGGCAGAGAGTAGGAGAGAGGAGAGTGGAGGTGAGAGTTTGAGAGAGACTTGTACTCTTTCACCTGCATGTTTTGTACTCAGATATTTATGCATATATATATATATATGTGAGATTTTGATGTTTCCTGAGTTGTTGTCTTGAGCACTTGTGTACTTTACTTGTTTCTTTCCTTTCTCCTTCTCGCTGTGCATGTATTTCACACTTAAACAAACAGATTAATTCATCTGTTCGGCTTAGCCCCTTGCTCAATAAGCAAGGGGTTGTCATTATTCTGACCTTGATGATGGGTCAAGGGGCCAAGCCTTTAATTAATTAAGGCAAACAACAAAGACATAGGAAAATGCAACATGTAAGCAAGCAAATGTAAAATTGAAATTGAAGGATGCCCACACACGAATGTAACCAAACACATGATATGACAAAAATAAGTAGGCTCAATTCAGGAATTTTGTTTTCATTTTTTTTCATTTTTCTCTTTTGTTTTAAATGACGACCCTACAAAAGACGTTAATCATAGAATTGACGTCCTCGTGCGCGAGCGTTAATTGAAAACTATTTTTTTTATTTTAAATAACGACGTGCAGATCGACGCTATTCACATAAATGGCGCCCTTACGTGCGGACGTTAATTATAAAATCATTTTTTATTTTTCTTTCTCTTATATATATATATATATATATATATATATATATATATATATATAGAAAATGACGACCTATAGGATGATGCTATTCACATGAATGGTGCCCTCGCAGGCGGGCGTTAATTAAACAAAACTATTTTTTCTTTCTGAATTTCAAATGAACCTAGCATGGTTTATGGGTCATGTGACCTTACTATGGATGCACTTTTCGTTTAGATCTTTGGTTTTATTGGTTTATTGATTTATTAAGTGCGTGGACGTGTCAGTCATGAAGTGACGTTTTATTCAGGCTCCGAAGAGCCCAAGGGTGCGCTCGATCTGACTCAGTCAGGCGATTGTGTGGTTCGGGTCAGGATTGAGATCCGTTGTGCCATAAAGGTCACAACGTCATTTACATCCCCTCGGAGAGGGGAATACCCTTGATTAATTGCCAGAAATAAGGGCTCCACGGCCGAAAGAAATACCAATTAACGCATGAAGGAAATAGCTGTCGGGCTATGCGGTGAGCCCGAGGTGAGGGCATGAATACTCGGATTATGTCGGTCACCGATGGACCATTCCATGTTTGGACAAAAGTTCATACGGAAAACAAGACGGTAACGGGGGACGAATCCGTGCGAATGTCTGCTGGGGGGACGGTAATTTTAATACAGGGAGGAAAGTCAGATCCCGGCGAGGGAGGAGACCCCTATGAGATATTGGCCCGAGGTAAGGCCGAGCGGTCACCATGATGAGAGAGAGAACTCCCGAGGGTGACGCCCAGCTTACAAGAGCATCATTAATGTTCCCGGGTTCGGAATCCAAGAAGGAGAGACGGGGACCATGCCGTTATGTTCGTGGGTTACCTTGAGTAACATGTATCATTATCGCTCATTTGTTAGCATCGTTTCCTTTTGTTATCTTCTCTTCGTTCATTATTTGGTTGGAATTACCCCCCCCCTTTGTTTTATCACTATTATAATTGCTTATCGTTCCCTTTATTATATCCCCTTTTTTATTACACGTATATATTTATTGGAGAAATGATGGAGCGTACTGCTGGAGGCGAAATTGGGAGTGTGCCGCTGAAGGCTGGGAGGGAGTGTACCGCTGGAGGATAGAATGTGTGCCGCCGGAGGGTGGAGACTAGGGTGCACCGCTGGAAGAAGTGGTTAGGGTGTACCGCTGGAGGGTGAAGGCTAGGGTGTACCGCTCAAGGGAGTGGGCTAGGGTGTACCGCTGGAAGGTTCAGGTGGGAGTATACTGCTGAAAGGGTGAGCTAAGGTGTATCGTTGGAAGAAGTGGGTTAGGGTGTACCGCTGGAGGGTGAAGGCTAGGAGTGCGGGGTCGAGACCAATAGAGTGGAGTTCAGATGGGTAGGGGGAATTCAGAGGAAGTCCTCTTGTTTATGCAGGTCAGATGGGAGACTTCAGAGGATCGACTTTCGGTTTTGTCGTGTGATTCAGCCCCAATTCACGTCCAATGGTGCAGCTCTTCGGGTCTTGTTCAGTTCAATTCCTTGAATTTTGTATAGTCCTTTTAGTTGATTAAAATGTCTCATTGTTGTTTAGTCCATCTATTTTTTGCTTCTTTCCGTCTTTTTAATTTATTGTTATTCCTGACGAAAATTCGGCAGCACCTCCCCTTGACCCTTGGAGGTAAGGGAATAACAAGGAACATGCCCACAAGGAGTGGCATGAACCAACAACTGAGGTGGGTGCCTGAGCAGCCACTTTTTGGGAAACCTCGGAAGACTCGGAGAAAACACCGAACGAGAAACCAGTAGATTGGTGCAAGCTATGGGTGCACTGGGCGAGCAGCAACTAGAGTATGCCGGTGGACATGGTTAAGATGGGAGCGTGCCGCTGGAGGCACTTCAGGGGCAGTGTGCCGCTAAGGTGGTCAGGGCGTGCCGCTGAGTAGAGGAACATGAAGTGTGCCGCCAGGCGGACAAACAGCAAGAGTGTGCCGCTGAATAAGCCCAGGGCGGGGTGTACCGTTGGGCCGACCCAGAGAGATGCACTGCTGGGAGTGAAACTAGGTGTGCCGTCGAGGGCTTGAACAGTGTGATGGATGTTGGTTCCGGGAGGAGATCAAGGGGAGATGTTCTGGGTACTGAGGGGAGGGGTCCCTATGTATCAAGAAGGATGGTGGGCTCCTACAGACCCGTTTAACAGGATCTAAGAATCAGCGTGCTAAGGGAGGCCCCAGAAAGGGGAAGAGGCCAGACGTTGGGAGGCTGGTAACAGATGCGTAAAACCCATAGATTAACGCTAAGAAGAAAGCGGCAAACATAGCGAAAGAAGGCCAAGACAGAAGATATTTCATTCATGATGCACTCAAAGTGACATAGATCATGACCCGAAGGCCAAACACGACACATTACATTCAAACGAACGGGAGAAGAAAACAACAGAGAGAAAGGAAAGAAGACTCAGGGAGAGGGTTAGGATGAGGAAGGGTGGTCGTTCCCTTCACTGCCACCCTCCCCTCTCCACTACACAGCACACACTCCCTCTTCCTCTCCTTGCTCTCCTCTACCTTCTTCTTGTTCTCTTCGAGCGGGGGTGCTCTGGCCTGCTCTCCTTCTTCTTCTCCACCCTCTGCAGAAAAGTCTCCTCTTCTTCTCTCTTATCTTTGTGGGGCTTTTATACATGGATCGTTGACGGGGGACCTCATGATGGTGCTGCCATCCGAGGTTGACCCTGGTCTGCTTCATGTCAGGCGAGGATCTCCCTCGTCCAACCAGAAGGAGACACCAAGGCGGACGCTAGCTGGCGTTTGAGGTGGCCGAGCTGCGCGCCAATGGGTCCGCTTATTGACCGTTGTGCCTTCTGCCGTGCTGTACCATTCAAGGGGATTTACCGCCGCGCTGCTGGAAGGGCCAGGCGTTGTGCCGCTAAAGGGGCATGCTGGCGTGCCGCTGAGTATGTCTGCAGGGGACATTGTGCCGCTGGGACATGCTGGAGGAGCGTGCCGCTGAACGGGCACTCAGGTGTGCCGCTGAAGGGCCTCAGGCCCGTGCCGCTGAAGGCCTCGGGCCCGTGCTGCTGAAGGGGCCAGATGGCCTGTACCGCTGCAGGGGCCAGGGGGCCTTGTGCTGCTGGAGCTCCAAGAGCTGTGCCGCTGAGGGGCGTTGGGGCCGTGCCGCTGGAGGCTTGGAGGTTGTGCCGCTGAGAGGGCGTTGGGGCCGTGCCGCTGGAGGCTTGGGGGCTGTGTCGCTGAGAGGGCGTTTGGAGCGTGCCGTTGAAAGGGGCACCAGATCTGGCTTCAGGGACTCACGGTCGTGCATTCTTTGGGATATTTCTTCACCGTTAGGGACTCGAGGGTGGGTCCATAGCAGTGTATCAATTCAGGAGGATATCCTGTGTTTTCCTTGTCATTTAATGCGCCCGTGCAAATGTGGGGATTTGCCGGGCGGTAGTATTCTCCCGGAGCCATGGATGGCCAGTCTCCCCGGGTCTTCTCTTTTAGACTTTGACATTGATGTGGGAGATTGGTGGGTTGCATGGTCATATAATTTTACCCGTCCATAAATGCCCCCCACCCACGAGTAGCGTGAGCAACGGATGAGCCAGACGATGCTCGTGGGTGTGTTCGTACAATGGTGGGTGTATGTACGCGAAATGAACAGCGTAGGCATACTTACTTCTGCTATGTGTTTATTATATTATTTATCATCTGTCATGTACGTGTATACACATGTACATCATTTATTATTATTATTTATATATATTCCTCTCCCTTCTTTTTCTTTCTTCTCTCTTTTTTTTCTTTTTTCTTTTTTTTCTTTTCTTTTTCTCTCCCCTTTTTATACACACACATATATATATTTTCTCTCTTTTTTTCTTTCCCCTTTTTTTCTTTTTTTCTCTCTTTTCTCCTTTTCTTAATCCCTTTTTTTCTTTTCGTTCGCCCTATTTTCATCCCTTTTTTCATTTCTTCTTTTTTTTTTCTCTTTTCTTTTCCTTCCCTCCATTTCCCCTTTTTTTGAAATCTCTATGAAAGGGGTGGGGGAGTTTTTGTGGGGGAGTTCAAAACTCCCCCACCCGTTGAGCTTCTCTCTCTCCCTTTCTCCCTTGTCCATTCGGCTACCACCGCCTCTCTCCCTCTCTCTTTCTTCCCCGGCGAGCGCCACCGCCACCACCGTCGTCTTCCTCTTTTTCTGGTGAGCCCGCCGGGTGGTCCCCCTCCTTTCTCCCTTCTCCTCTTCTTTTCTTCTTCTCTTTCTCTTCTCCTTTTCCCCTTCTTCTTCTCGTTTTCTCTTCGCTCGGGGGACGGCGGAGCCCTAGGCTCCCCGTCTTCCTCTCCCTTCTTCTTCTTCTCTTCCTTCTCTTCTTCTCCCTCTTCGTCTTCCGTTGGGGTTGCTGATTTATTTGAGACAATACAGGCTCGCGCCTCCAAAGGAGCCGTGGAGGTTACTATCCCGGCCACCGAAGCCTGGAGGAGGGGGAGATAGCACTAGAGATCGAGGTGCGAGAGCCGGTCGTACCCGAAGTCGACATTCGGGAAGAAGGGGAGGTGTCGCCGGTGACCGAGACCCGCAGGGAGGCGGTGCCTGAAGTTGCCGCCCGAGGAGAGACGACGCCGGAGAGCAGCATAGTACCGACGGGCGAGGTAAGCACGGGGCTCCATCCGGATCCCTTGGGAATGCAGTGATTTACTCCACTTGGCAAGCGACTGACCTTCCTTTACATGGTTAGGTAACAACAACGCCCCACGGAGCGCGTGCACCTCGGGCTCGTAAAGCCGTCCCCAGATGGAGCTCATCCTTCCACGTGCACGCGGCTAAAAGATTGAAGATGCTTCTGGGGCTGACGCGGGGTCCTTGATGTCTCTTCTGCAGATGGGGGCCGTCCCGCGGCTAGTGATCCCACTGCCACCGATCCCGACGCCAGTAGTACCCGAGGAAGCCCGACTCCTGGGGAGGATATTGGCGATCCTTAATGAATATTCGGGGGAATTCCAGGCGGGAGGAGATGAAGGCTTCCCGAGAACGACATCGGACCCGCCCGCCATTGATACTTTGTCTGCCGAGGCGGCGGAGGCTGAAGCAATTTTGTCTGCTGCGGCACCAGATCCGGCCTATGTGACCGTCCATTCTCCCGATAGGGCCGCGGCTCCAGTCTTGACGTGGGAGGCGGCGTTGTCGGGCTCGGAACCTGCCCGGTCGACGGAGCTAGAGCATCCGCTCATCATGGCGGCGCCAGACGTCTCCGTTATGATCTCCCCCTTACCTATGGTGGTAGCTGGCCAGGGGTCGACCTCGGAACCCGCGAGGTCCCTCCTTTCGGCCTTGACCCTTCCGGGTAGCTCGACCGTGGTTGACGCAGAGCTGTGGGCGACTGTGGACAGCGAAGTTGGCTTCGACCTACCAGCCGTCCCTTCTATCGGCCACGTGAGTTCGGATCTGCCAGTCCGCCAGACCCTGTTGGTATTGCGCTCTATGGTCATTACCGACCCAACGCTCACATATCGAGACGCAAGGGCTATCATGGAGCAGCTGACCAAAGCACTACAGATGATGGGCTGCCCGTTGGAAGTGTGGTCGCGACATGTTCTGTTATTACTAAAGTACGTAAACCGTCGCGCATTCCTCGAGACGCAGGCCCCAACCGAGCTTACAGCTATCGGAGTTCAGAGGGGTGAATATCTGGAGGCCCTGGCGGCGCGGAGGGATAGCAGGGAGCTACACCGGGGGGCCTTGGACGGGTGCAATGCCAACATCCATGCCTTGGAGAACCGGATAGAGGAACTCCGGGGTTGGCTTGCCCAGGCTGAGTCCAACATGCTCGAGGCCGAGACGGACAAGACCCGGGAAACTGAAGAGCTGGCCGTCGTCAAAGCAGCGGTGGCCTCTGTGACGACAGAGTTGGAACGCCTCGACGCGCAGGAAGGCCGTCTGCGTGAGATGATGAGCTTCCCTTGCGTCGGGATCCTCCCTTTTGAGGACATCTTCCGGGGGCTAGACTAGCTGCCAGTCCCCCTTACATCCCCTTTTTTTGCATGTAACACCGGGGTATGCCCCGAGGCCAGTGTAATTCTCTTTTTTTTATAACAGGAATACAATGCAATTATCCCACTTGCCTCCTGTATGTGTGTGGTATTGAGCAGTCTCTTCCTCCCTTTTCTCTTTTCTTTTCCATGCTATGTGATGGGACACAAGTCCACGCTAATAGCTTACCCGAGGAGAACCCGGTGAGGTTCACAGAGGAGCATAGGAGAGTGCTCGCCCCTTCCAGAGGAGGGACGAGGGGACCACTCCACCATGTCCATCAAGCGACTCATCCGAATGATGTCACCGGTGTGTTTGACCCGACTAGGTTGATCCGACCTTGGAAGGGCGGAGAGAAGAGTTTGTTCATCCAACGACCCAGACGGGAGGTCTTGGTCAAAAGGGATTGTTCGTCGCCCGAAGGGACGAAGAGAAGAGTTTGTTCGTTCAATGACCCTGACGGGAGGTCTTGGTCAAAAGAGGGTTGTTTGTCTGTGCCGACAGAGTGCCGATGACAGGTGTGGTTTATTTGTCTCTTGGTGTGTTCGCTGGTACGGGCGGGTGCCAACGCAAGGAGAAGGGTTGATTCCCCAATCCCGGGCGAGAGGTCCGGCTGGGGTATTCTTCGTCAGTGCCGACAGAATGTCAAGGGCCGACATGGTTGATTCGTTTATTGAAATATTCGTTGGTACGGGCTGGTGCCAACGCAAGGAGAAGGGTTGATTCCCCAATCCCGGGCGAAAGGTCCGGCTGGGGTATTCTTCGTCAGTGCCGACAGAATGTCAAGGGCTGACAGGGTTGATTCGTTTATTAAAATATTCGTTGGTACGGGCTGGTGCCAACGCAAGGAGAAGGGTCGATTCCCTAATCCCGGGCGAAAGGTCCGGCTGGGTTATTCTTCGTCAGTGCCGACAGAATGTCAAGGGCTGACAGGGTTGATTCGTTTATTGAAATATTCGTTGGTACGGGCTGGTGCCTACGCAAGGAGAAGGGTTGATTCCCCAATCCCGGATGAAAGGTCCGGCTGGGGTATTTTTTGTCAGTGTCGACAGAATGTCAAGGGCTGACATGGTTGATTCGTTTATTGAAATATTCGTTGGTACGGGCTGGTGCCAACACAAGGAGAAGGGTTGATTCCCCAATCTCAGACGAAAGGTCCGGCTGGGGTATTCTTTGTTAGTGCCGACAGAATGTCAAGGGCTGACAGGGTTGATTCGTTTATTGAAATATTCGTTCTTTTTCTCTTCATTCCTTTTCCCTTTTTTTCTTCTCTCTTTTTTTATTTATTTTTTCTCTTCTTTTTCTTCTTCTTTTTCTTTTTCTTTCTTTTTTTTTCTCTCTCTTTTCTTTCTTTTTTTGTCCCTTTTTCTCTTTCTCTTTTTTTCCTTTTTTTTCTCTTGTTTTTTTTTGTGCGTGTTCCCTTTTGTTGCTTCTCGTGTAATCCGTAGCAAATAGCAGCCAAACCATTCAAGCAATTGAGAACAAATCCGCCCGTCGTGGGGCGGGGAAGTGTATTATTCATTGAATGGAGGAATTGGAGCGTGGTACAACCTCAGATGCCTGCCATTAAGGGGTGAAATTAGACCTCCCCCCGATGGTCGACTATCACATATGCTCCACCTTCATAAACCTTTTGGATTACATAGGGTCCAAGCCAATTCTCATTCAGCTTGCCCTTGGGGTTGGAGGCCATGACTTCCCTCCTTTTGACCATAACGAGGTCACCCTTGTTAGGGTGCTAGGCCCGGATACAGAGGGGGGGTGAATGTATCTTGCTACGAAATATGCCCAATTTAAAAACTAGGATGCTAAGCAAGTTCCGGAGTTAAGCTAATACGATTAGACAAAATAACAAGCAGGTGGAGCGAACCTATCCAAGCATCCAGCAGAAGCAAATCAAGCAATCTGATGAACCAGTTGAAAATCCTTTTAAACAAAAGAGCAAATATGTAATTGGCCCCCAAACAATCAACTAGCGGAAGCAGCACAAATGAGAATAAGAAATCTCAAGACAATCTGTGAAGGGTGGTAGGAGATATGGAAGAACACACTACAAGCAAACCACTGCTTAAAGATTTTAAGGTGGTTCGGTCCTCCAGACCTACATCCACCCCTCACTCCCAACCGGAGTGAGGCTTCACTAGAAAACGCTAGAACCAAGCAGACTCAGTCTGCAAACAGTTGCTGCCACACAGCTTGACTAGGGGAACAGCCTCCCCTCTTCCTCCCAACCGGAGGGACACCCAAGTGACTCCCAGCCACTTGGAAACTAGAGGTCGCAGACCTCTCTTCCTCCAGACCAGGAGGGACACCTGGACTTGCAACCACAAGCCCAGAACCGGAGGACTAGCCTCCCTTCCTCTAACCAGAGGGAACCCACAAGTGACAACCTGTCACTTGCAACCCGGAGATCAGATCTCCCTTCTCCTGAACCAACAGGAGGAACCCGATCCCCAACAGGGCAATCGGAAGAACAAGATAACCAGATGAAAATGGAAAAACAAAAACACGAAATGAAAATAACTTCAGCTAACAGAAAGCTGAAAAATGAAATGCACAATGTGGCTCTCAACGGAGCTGACTGGCCTGGATCTGATCCACGGTCCAGTGAAGATAGATCTTCAAGCAGCTTCTTCCTTCTTCTCCACGAGCTCTCTCGCTCACTCTCTATCTCTCTTTCTTTCTCTTCTGCTCTCTTCTGCACTTCTTCTTCTTCACTCTTTCTTCTCTCTTCACACGAGCACTATCTCTCTCTCTTTTTCTTTTTCTGCTTTCACTCTCACTCTCTTCTCTGCTCTCTTCTTTTCTTTCTTTTCTTCTTTTTCTGGATCGAAGGGCTTTCTACTCTTCCGGCTTTCTGCTTCGATCTATCTTCTTCTGTGGAAGAAGGCTCATATATATAGCAGCAGCAGCATCATCACCCCCGACGTGTGACCTCCACATTTCCAGTCCTAAGTATTCGGACCACGTGGCAGTCTCTCAGCCAGCTTCATTTCAGCCTCGGATCACGTGCTGCCCAGTCACTGGAGAATATTTCCTCGGACCACCTTCTTCTTCTCCTGCAAGGAATTAACACGATTAACACTCAGGGCCACAATAACTAAAACTGCATGAGGTATATGAAAGCAATACAAGATGCACTGTACTGAGAATGACACGAGATACACAAGATTACTTCAGTACGAAATAAATGGAGAATGACACGAGGTCAGATGAAAACAGCACGAGGTAAAAAAGAGAACAACACGAGATACACAATTAACACAACAACGAAGACGACACGAAGTCAGATGAAGACAGCATGAGGTGAGAAGAAGATAACACAGAGTGAAGCAATAGAAAGACACGCGATCAGAAGAGACCTGGACGAGGTTAGAACGAAACAACACGAACTAACAAACGGCAACAAAAGACGACACGAAGTGAAACAACACTTGAAAACATAAGAAAAACAACTCGAGCACAAAATAGCTCGAATGAACGACTCGAAGACGAGGCGACACGGGCTGACCACGACACGAAGACAAATAACAGAAACCGTCACGAGTTGAAGACAACACGAAGATGAAAACAGAAACCGACACGAGTTGAAAACAACACGAAGACGAAACACAGGAATTGACACGGAGTGTGGTCAAGGCGAGAAGGACACGAAGTCTAAAGAGAAAAACAGCACGAAGACAGAAGAGTGACACGGCTATCACGACACGTGATGAAGCAGTGACACTAGTAAAAAAATGACTCGAGGAACAACAGTAAGTGACACGAAATTAAACAAGCAGACATAAAAGATGACACGAGATGAGGTCACAAAGTGACAAAGACACGAGGTCTAGAAAACACGACACGAAGACATGAGATAGACACGTCTTCAACAACACGTGATGAAACGGTGGAAGCAGAAGAACAACTCGAGGAACTACAGTAATTGACACGAAGACACAAGAGCAAACATAGAGGACTGACTCGAGATGAGCAACTAAGTGCTAACGACACGAGGTTCATACAGAAGCAACTTGAAGTTCATCAGAACAATTCGATCTGCTTCAGAGGAATCATCACGAAGTCAATCAGCACACAACTTAAAGTAACACGAGGTACGAAAGGACGACACGGCGTGTTGAAAACACAAACAGTACTAAAACTAAAATGACACGAGGTAAGAAAGAAATAACACGGACATAAACACAAGAATAACACGAAGTATGACAGAAACAGTACGGACATACAATGTACTACCTCATAGCAGATTTCCTGTTAATCAATATGCATCAGACGACTGTGTATGGACTTGAAGACCCTTAGCCAATGTATAGACTTCAAAGTAGAGACCGATGTGTAGACTTCACGTGAAAGCCCAATGTGCAGACTTGACGCTGTACAGACTTTCCAAAGAGAACGTAACGCTGTACAGACTTGAACTGAAGACCAATGTATGGACTTCAAAACAGATGCTAAGGCCAAGAGGAGTGTATAGACTTTCACGATGTATGGACTTGATGATCTTCAAAGCACAATATCCAGACTTTGCCACTGTATGGACTTGAAGAAACAGTGCAACGTATGGACTTGATCTCAAGAAATGTAAGTGATGTACACACTTAGCCAATGTGTAGACTTTGCCTTAGATGCTAAATGAGACGCTAAAGTCTGTATAGACTTAGCCTAAGACAATGTATGAACATATCAGCAGAGAAGCAATGCACAGAACAGAAATCAAGAACAGAAATCAAGCACAAGCCAATATATCACAGCATGACTCAAGCATACACATGCGTTCTTCACAATTCAGACATGGCACACTTATGCAATCTCCCACAGAAAAGGTCAGACATATTCAAGACAATGTGGTGACTCATTCATGTTGCTATCATTAAAACATCACATCATCAACAAAGCACAAGGGGCACAACAATCTCCCCCTTTTTGATGATGGCAACATAATGAGTCACACTGACTCATCAAACTATTCTCCCCCTTTGACATAATCAAAAAGAAGGGAAATGGTTTGATAGTCAAATGCAGCACAACAATGCAGAGAATGAGTCAATGTTCTTTAAAATGAAGATCTCCCTTATGACCATGAAACAGTTCTCCCCCTATCAACATGCATGATTGACTACTCTCCCCTTAGATGAAAATAAACCATAACTCCCCCTGAGGCACAGGAATGGACTCTAGTTATCCAATAAATCAATCTGAAATCAGCCATTACAAAGAATCTGAATTCTGGTGAAGATACCACAGAATCAGAACTTATTGCAGAACAAGATGGAAGATTCCAACAGTGTAGAGAGAAATACATCTCAGGAATCAATCTGAAATCCACCATGATAAAGATTCTGAGGTTCAGAAGGCTGCAAGTGAACAAGGTAATAATGGGAGTGGCACCTCACATTTGTATGGTCAGAAAAATGCAGATGGAATCAGTCAACTGATAAGAAAGGAGTTGACTATACAGTTTTTGTTGATCATACATAAATCTGATCATGAGGGATTTGAATGCAAGGTCACAAATGATATGAACATGATTCAGTATGACAAGGAATGCTCCCCCTGAATAGATGCCACTTGATATGCAAGTGATGCATGACATGGAAGCTCCCCCTCAATAAGTGGAATCTTATGAGATAGATGAGAAGGAGACCACAGGGGCAGACAAGGAGAAGTTCAGGTCAATGATTTAAGGAAAGTGAGCAGAAAGATTTTCAAGGAGATATCAATCTCATAAATCTAAAACATAATTTTTCAAGGTCTTCCATTATAGGGACTTATGAATGAGCCTTTTGAACAGCATGGTTTAAACATGATGTATGCAGAGTTTATCAATAAAATTCTGTATTGATATCTAAAACCATGTTTTAATAAAGATGAACCAAGCCCTCATATTTATCTGGATTAATCTCCCTTTCTCTTACACAATCAAATCTATTGACTTCTTTCAGAATTACATGCACCAGTATTGAAGTCAAGCAATTATGAAGTCATATGATTTTGTCTAGGGTTGTAGCAATTTGATTTTAGCATCAATATTCAAATATTTCAATTTGTTCAACAATTTTCCATGCTACAAATTTTACGAGCACTCTAGTTCAGTTCACACCTTGTAACTAGAGGATATACCTTGATCAGAGGCCAATATCCCTAAGCACTTAGTGTGACTAACTGTCATGCTATATATGAACAGAGATAGCATTTACACATCATGACACACTCCAAATCATTTCTTGATGTGTGAGTTGTATTTCTCAGTGTGCATGCCATTGCTCTGCCTGAATTTCAATGAATTCTTAATCAGAGTTAACTAAGGCACCTCATGACACAGTCCTTCGGACATGTGTTTCTCAGTGACCAATGTCATTGCTCTGACAGATATTACCCTTTAGACATTTCAGAAAAATTCATTTGCTTCAAATCAATAATAGTTTCATGTACTTAATCAGTTGAAGTCATGTATTCAAAAGTGCAGATTTCAGAAGATTTCAAGACACAGCATGAAACAGATGGTTAATGTTTATTAAACATACTTCAGATATTTTTAAGAAATTTTAAAGTCAAACCTTGAGTACATTAAACTTAAACCACATGAGTTATTTCAGATATTCATAAAAACGTATAATAGAAGATTTCTAGTTCAAGATGTTTCAGATTTATGATCGAGATAGCCCATTGAAATCTTCATGAAGGACTGAAATAATTCTGATATCAAATGATACCAATTGTATGCCAATTTTGAAGCTCAGTGTTTTCAAATTATGATCACGGTTTGGTCAAATAGAATCAATGAAAGGGATATGCACACAAGGCAAGATGTCAGGAGGTCAGGCAAGTTCCAGGATGTTCAAAGTTAACATGCAATGAACTCTGACATAAATATATGCACATGACTACCTTCATGCAATGTATTGACTCCTCCTGACACTATGCATTCAATTACCCTTTTTGGTATTTTCAATGCAGTAAAGTGCAATGCAATTAACTACATGCATGCAAGGACTCAACACTGAATGCTATGCAACATAACGCAGTCCTACATGCATTGAACAACTTCATTGACAGTCATGCAAATGATGTATGCAGACATTTGACACATGCATTGACTGTATACATTAAAGAACCGTTTAGCTTAGTGCAAAATGCAGTGCATCTAGCATCTTGTTCATTTAGTGCAAACAACAGCATGAGAAGAGCAACAAATATATTCAGAATTGAATTCAGTGAAGAGATCATCAAAATTCAGACAAGCAGATCAACATGAAATTCACATTTTTTCATACTCACAAATTCAGATAATGAATTTAAAACAGATTTCAGAACTGACCTGAATTGAGTCCTGGGGTTTTCTTTTTGAGTGCCTTGGTTAACCCCATTTATTTCTCCTTCCAAGGCACACCTGCAGCAAGTCAATCAATTTGATCTTGCAGGAACCCAAGTTGCCTTGGGTCCTGTATAAGCCCTAACAGGTGTTCTAAATAATTTCTTAGCAGTATTTTCATCATGATCCATCAGGTAACAGTTATCCATGAGATGACCAAATTTTCCACAATCTCTACATGATGTAGCAAACCTTGAATTCTTTTTGTGGACATTATTATCATCATGGAATCTATGTGAATTTGTATGAAAATTTTTGTTACTTGCATGAGGTTTTGATTTAGCATTGCCTGCCCACAAGCATTCAGAAGCTCGGTGGCCAGGTTTTTTCACATTCAAAACATACAAGAATCTTTTCTGTAAAAATAGGTTCATTTCTGCCAAGAAAATTTCTTTTTTCAGGGAATTTATCAAATTTGGAATTAAGATGTTTTCCCTGAGCATACCAGCAGTCCTTGACTGCATGCCCATACTTGCCACATTCAGAACACCTTAGGTGCTTACCTCTTGAACCATTATATCCCCATGAAGTCCTAAACCAACACTCAACAGCTTTATGACCACGTTTGTTACAGTTATAACAAATGATGTGTTGGTTTGAAGCATACATGTTTCTTTTGGGGTGATGATGAACAGAAGACCTAGCATGCATTTTATCATCTTGTTTCATGATGAAACATGCATCCAGGAAATGACCATGCCTACCACAGTAATGACAAGATGTATCAGACTTCCTAGTAGCATGATTTCTACCAAATGAATTTCTCGAATGCAATGTTTCACTTGCATGCCCATCTTCAGTCAATAATCTGCAATCATCCATTACATGGCCTACCTTGCCACAATAATGGCATGAAACACTCTTATCAGATGCATACGGATAATTAATTGAGCTATGAGTGGTATGCATTGAGTCATCAGATGCAGTATGGGTAGCAGATTTAAAGACACAAGTAGGGACATGTTTATCCTTGTTTTTATTACCATTTTTGCTCATTTGTTTATCCTTGTTCACAACTTTTATTTGTTCTTCATTTTTCTGGGCCTTGAATTGGAAAACAGATGATGTAGATGTTTTAGGAGGCCCAGAGCAGCTTGCAATGTCAGAGCTGCGAGCAAGAGTAGTGTACAACTTTTTCTTAACAGATTTTTCAATTTGGGATTTGCATCCTTGCTCTCCACTTGATTTAGTGGCGTTATCACACAAAGGAACATTCATTTTCTCTTTTCCCTTGATAGATTTAGACATGGAACGAACAAGTTTACTTATTTCAGATTGGAGAGAGCAAATTTTGAGTTCTGAATTAGTCATGTCTTCCTCACATGTGATAATTTGTCTCTGCATGACATCATTCAAATTTTTAACTATTTCTAGTTCCTGTTTCAGTTTCAATTCATTCTCAAATTGAATTTCCTTATCAGCAGATTTTCCTTTTTCAAATGACAACCATTTTTTAGAAAAGACAGTATTAAGAACCATTAGTCTTTTATTTTGATCTTTTAGATGAGAGTTTTCTTCAATCAACTTGTTTTCAAATTCTTCTTTCAATTTCAATCCAGTTTTTAGATTTTCATTTTCAGCCTTTAGACTTGTGATTTCAGCATTTTTCTCTTTTCTTAATTTTCTCTTTTCTGATTTGACTCTTTCATATTTATCTAGAAGATGCTCATGCATGGCAACTAACTCATCATGGCTAATATCCTCGGTCTCAGAGATTACCTGGGATGAGGACTCATCTGATTGATCACTCCTTCTTGCCATGAGACATTCTTCTTCCTGTTCCACGTGTGTTGTAGTCACTCTATCAAACATTTCCTTTGCAGTGCTACAATCTGAGAAGGAGGAAAAATCATCAGAACCGATTGCAGCCTTCATTAAATTTAGAGCTCTCACATTATCATCATTTTTCAACTTGTGAACATGAGTCCACTTGGACTTATCCTTAGGAAGTTCATGTGGACTGTGAGAGATAACCTTCCACAATTGTGGATTAATAGAGTTAACATGCTTGTGCATACGATATAGCCAGAATTTAATATTTGAACCACTGAATAGTGGAGGATGACCCATGACAGCACAACAGATTAATGCAACAGGAATATTGATGCACTAAAAATAAATTAGCACCGAAAACCAGAGATCGAATCTGCAGGTCGTTGGACCTTGTATGCAGACACACGCTTTGATACCAACTGTTAGGGTGCTAGGCCCGGATACAGAGGGGGGGTGAATGTATCCTGCTACGAAATATGCCCAATTTAAAAATTAGGATGCTAAGCAAGTTCCGGAGTTAAGCTAATACGATTAGACAAAATAACAAGCAGGTGGAGCGAACCTATCCAAGCATCCAGTAGAAGCAAATCAAGCAATCTGATGAACCAGTTGAAAATCCTTTTAAACAAAAGAGCAAATATGTAACTGGCCCCCAAACAATCAACTAGCGGAAGCAGCACAAATGAGAATAAGAAATCTCAAGACAATCTGTGAAGGGTGGTAGGAGATATGGAAGAACACACTACAAGCAAACCACTGCTCAAAGATTTTAAGGTGGTTCGGTCCTCCAGACCTACATCCACCCCTCACTCCCAACCGGAGTGAGGCTTCACTAGCAAACGCTAGAACCAAGCAGACTCAGTCTGCAAACAGTTGCTGCCACACAGCTTGACTAGGGGAACATCCTCCCCTCTTCCTCCCAACCGGAGGGACACCCAAGTGACTCCCAGCCACTTGGAAACTAGAGGTCGCAGACCTCTCTTCCTCCAGACCAGGAGGGACACCTGGACTTGCAACCACAAGCCCAGAACCGGAGGACTAGCCTCCCTTCCTCTAACCAGAGGGAACCCACAAGTGACAACCTGTCACTTGCAACCCGGAGATCAGATCTCCCTTCTCCTGAACCAACAGGAGGAACCCGATCCCCAACAGGGCAATCGGAAGAACAAGATAACCAGATGAAAATGGAAAAATAAAAACACGAAATGAAAATAACTTCAGCAAACAGAAAGCTGAAAAATGAAATGCACAATGTGGCTCTCAACGGAGCTGACTGGCCTGGATCTGATCCACGGTCCAGTGAAGATAGATCTTCAAGCAGCTTCTTCCTTCTTCTCCACGAGCTCTCTCGCTCACTCTCTATCTCTCTTTCTTTCTCTTCTGCTCTCTTCTGCACTTCTTCTTCTTCACTCTTTCTTCTCTCTTCACACGAGCACTATCTCTCTCTCTTTTTCTTTTTCTGCTTTCACTCTCACTCTCTTCACTGCTCTCTTCTTTTCTTCTTTTTCTGGATCGAAGGGCTTTCTACTCTTCCGACTTTCTGCTTCGATCTATCTTCTTCGGTGGAAGAAGGCTCATATATATAGCAGCAGCAGCAGCATCACCCCCGACGTGTGACCTCCACATTTCCAGCCCTAAGTATTCGGACCACGTGGCAGTCTCTCAGCCAGCTTCATTTCAGCCTCGGATCACGTGCTGCCCAGTCACTGGGGAATATTTCCTCGGACCACCTTCTTCTTCTCCTGCAAGGAATTAACACGATTAACACTCAGGGCCACAATAACTAAAACTGCATGAGGTATATGAAAGCAATACAAGATGCACTGTACTGAGAATGACACGAGATACACAAGATTACTTCAGTACGAAATAAATGGAGAATGACACGAGGTCAGATGAAAACAGCACGAGGTAAAAAAGAGAACAACACGAGATACACAATTAACACAACAACGAAGACGACACGAAGTCAGATGAAGACAGCATGAGGTGAGAAGAAGATAACACAGAGTGAAGCAATAGAAAGACACGCGATCAGAAGAGACCTGGACGAGGTTAGAACGAAACAACACGAACTAACAAACGGCAACAAAAGACGACACGAAGTGAAACAACACTTGAAAACATAAGAAAAACAACTCGAGCACAAAATAGCTCGAATGAACGACTCGAAGACGATGCGACACGGGCTGACCACGACACGAAGACAAATAACAGAAACCGTCACGAGTTGAAGACAACACGAAGATGAAAATAGAAACCGACACGAGTTGAAAACAACACGAAGATGAAACACAGGAATTGACACGGAGTGTGGTCAAGGCGAGAAGGACACGAAGTCTAAAGAGAAAAATAGCACGAAGACAGAAGAGTGACACGGCTATCACGACACGTGATGAAGCAGTGACACTAGTAAAAAAAATGACTCGAGGAACAACAGTAAGTGACACGAAATTAAACAAGCAGACATAAAAGATGACACGAGATGAGGTCACAAAGTGACAAAGACACGAGGTCTAGAAAACACGACACGAAGACATGAGATAGACACGTCTTCAACAACACGTGATGAAACGGTGGAAGCAGAAGAACAACTCGAGGAACTACAGTAATTGACACGAAGACACAAGAGCAAACATAGAGGACTGACTCGAGATGAGCAACTAAGTGCTAACGACACGAGGTTCATACAGAAGCAACTCGAAGTTCATCAGAACAATTCGATCTGCTTCAGAGGAATCAGCACGAAGTCAATCAGCACACAACTTAAAGTAACACGAGGTACGAAAGGACGACACGACGTGTTGAAAACACAAACAATACTAAAACTAAAATGACACGAGGTAAGAAAGAAATAACACGGACATAAACACAAGAATAACACGAAGTATGACAGAAACAGTACGGACATACAATGTACTATCTCATAGCAAATTTCATGTTAATCAATATGCATCAGACGACTGTGTATGGACTTGAAGACCCTTAGCCAATGTATAGACTTCAAAGTAGAGACCGATGTGTAGACTTCACGTGAAAGCCCAATGTGCAGACTTGACGCTGTACAGACTTTCCAAAGAGAACGTAACGCTGTACAGACTTGAACTGAAGACCAATGTATGGACTTCAAAACAGATGCTAAGGCCAAGAGGAGTGTATAGACTTTCATGATGTATGGACTTGATGATCTTCAAAGCACAATGTCCAGACTTTGCCACTGTATGGACTTGAAGAAACAGTGCAACGTATGGACTTGATCTCAAGAAATGTAAGCGATGTACACACTTAGCCAATGTGTAGACTTTGCCTTAGATGCTAAATGAGACGCTAAAGTCTGTATAGACTTAGCCTAAGACAATGTATGAACATATCAGCAGAGAAGCAATGCACAGAATAGAAATCAAGAACAGAAATCAAGCACAAGCCAATATATCACAGCATGACTCAAGCATACACATGCGTTCTTCACAATTCAGACATGGCACACTTATGCAATCTCCCACAGAAAAGGTCAGACATATTCAAGATAATGTGGTGACTCATTCATGTTGCTATCATTTAAACATCACATCATCAACAAAGCACAAGGGGCACAACAACCCTTCTTGAATTCACGCTCCTTGACAAGCCTGTCGAAGGCGCGAGCTATGCGGGCCTGATAGACCCGGATGTTCTGCTGGGCTTGGAGCCGCTTCCCCTCCAGGCTGGAGAGCTCTTCGAGCCTTCGCTCGACATTTGTTTGGTCTTCTCGGACCAACCCGTTTTGGATTGCAACCCGAAGGGAGGGTATCTCTAGCTCGATGGGGACGATCGCCTCTGAGCCATATACCAGGGAAAAGGGTGAACAGCCCGCCGGGGTTTTGTAAACAGTTCGATATGCCCAGAGGGCCTCATACATTCTTTCTTCCCAGTCCTTCTTGTTAGAATTGACAATTTTGGAGAGGAGAGTACAAAGAGTATTTTTGAAAGCTTCAGCCAGACCATTGGCTTGCGGATTGTAGGGGGTTGACGTCCTCCAGTCGATCTTGTATTTTTCTGCTAGTCGGTAGAATTTCTGGTTGCGGAAGTGGCTCCCATTATCTGAGATAATTCGGTTCGGAGTGCCAAACAGGAATATGATGTTGCGATGGACAAATCTGGCGATGATCTCCCCGGTTACTTCCCTCAAAGCAACGGCTTCCGCCCAACGGGAGAAGTAGTCAGTTGCCGCCAAAATGTATTTGCACCCGGCGGATGACGCGGGTTGTGGACCCATGACTTCTGTTCCCCACTGGGCGAAAGGCCAGCTAGGTAATGTCGGGTGTAGCGGCACGGGTGGCCTCCTGGGTACCGTGGCATGCTCCTGGCATTTCCGACAAGACTTGGCGTACTTGCAGCAATCATCAAACATTATCGACTAGTAGTAGTCGAGCCTCTTTATTTCATTTTTCATCTTTGGTCCCGCCTGGTGTGCACCGGCTGTCCCGGCGTGGACCTCTTTCATGACTTTCCAAGCTTCTTCAGTGGATAGACATCGCAGGAGCACCTTCCCTCTGGCATCTGCCATAATTCAGAATAGGATCCCATTCCGAACCTCATAAGAGTCCTTTGTTCTGATTAGATTAACCTTCTCTTCTCTCTGCTTGGGCAGTTGCGGGTGCTTAAACCATTGCATAAGAGGGTCCCTCCAGTCAGGCAGGCCGACGACTTCTGCTGCAACGACCTCCAGTTCTTCTTCTTCTAGTTCTCCTATCATGCTAGGCACCTGGCGCTGATTCACCACCCGGATGCTAAGAGATCCATCAGGCGGGACTGCTAATGAGCTTGCCAGCTTTGCCAGTGCATCGGCTTGTGCATTTTCTCCCCTGGCAACATGGCCTATCTCAATAAGGTAGAATTGTTCCATGAGCCGCTTCGCTTTAGCATGGTAAGGGAGCAGCTCAGGTTTTCGGACATCAAACTGCCCCTGGACTTGCTTGACGACTAGTAATGAATCGCCAAATACTTGCAGCATCTTAATCTCCATTTACAAAGTGACTTGGAGGCCGATGATCAAAGCCTCGTACTCTATCTCGTTATTTGTGCAGGGTTTATTGATAGAATAAGATGTATGCAATACTTCTCCCTCCGGGGATTTAAGGACGATGTCGGCCCCTGCCCGTACTTTGGTACGTCCGGACGGGGTCGTTTTCGTTCTCGAGGCTCCATCAAAGTGCAGCTGTCAAGCGATCTGTTGGACTTGGTCCACATCCAGTGTCTCATCTTCAGGCAACTCTGTAGCCAGTGGGGAATCCTCGGACACAGGATGTGCCGCGAAGAATTTGGCCACGGCTTGACCCTTAACGGCCTTCTGCGGCACGTAGGTGATATCAAATTCCATTAGCAGCACGGCCCACTTGCCGAGACGTCCCTTCAGGACTGGCTGGGAGAGAATGTGTTTAACTGGGTCGGCCTTGGAGATCAGGCTCACTTCATGGGAGAGCATGTAATGCCTCAGCTTCTTGACTGCGAAGACCAAGGTGAGACAAACCTTCTCAATCGGGGTGTATTTTGCTTCTGCCCCCACTAGCCTTTGGCTAAGATAGTGGAGAGCCTGCTCTTTTCCCTCGTCATTGTTCTGGGCGAGCATTGCCCCAAGTGAACATTCGGTGGCAGTTATGTATAGAATAAGCGGCCTCCCCTTGACAGGTGCCCCTAGCACAGGCGGGGTCCTTAAGTAGTCCTTCAGCTGATCGAAGGCCTTATGGCATTCCTGGTTCCAGTCAAAAGGCACATTTTCATCATTAATATGTGGAATGGCTGACAGTGCCCCGACAGGTTGGAGATAAATCTTCGGATGTAAGCCAGCCGGCCTTGCATGGATCTTAACTCTCCCAGGTCCTTCGGAGGAGGTAGCTCCTGGATGGCCTTTATCTTGAAAGGATCGATCTCGATCCCTCTATATCGAACAATGAAGCCAAGGAACTTCCCGCTGGAGACGCCAAAGGCACACTTCATCGGGTTCATTTTCAGCTCATACTGCCGGAGTCTTTCAAAAATGACTCTGAGGTCTTTCTGGTGATCTTCTCTTTTCTTCGACTTGACGACCAAATCATCAATGTAGCATTCGACTTTGTTGTATAGCAGCTCGTCGAATATTTTGGTCATCGCCCGCTGGTAAGTAGCGCCGGCGTTCTTGAGGCCGAAGGGCATTCTTTTGTAGTGGAATATCCCTTTGGGTGACCGGAAGACCGTATGAATTCAGTCGTGCTCAGCTATCCAGATTTGGTTATAGCCGGACGATCCGTCCATGAAGGACAAGGCCTCGTGGCCAATAGTTGCGTCAATCATGACTTCAGTGATTGGCACCGGGAAATCATCTTTCGGGCATGCTTTATTCAGGTCGCGGAAGTCCACGCAAATCCTGATCTGTCCATTCTTCTTCTTCACCGGCACAATGTTGGCCAGTCCAGTGGTATACTGGTTTTCAGCTATAAAATTGACGTCTATGAGCTTGTCGACTTCTTTGCAAATTTGGTTTATCAATTCTGGCCTCATGCACCGGGGAGACTACTTCACCGGTTCCACCTTGGGATCGATGGCCAGAACATGTTGGGTCACACCGGGGCTTAGGCCGGGCATCTTCTTGTAGTTCTAGGCAAAACAATCCCGGAACTCTTGCAGCAATTTGGTATATTGTTCTCTTTCTTGTGGAGGAAGGAGGGCACTTAGAAAGGTCGGCCTGGGGTCGCCCTCCATGCCCAAGTTAATTTCAACAAGTTCATCTACCGTGGCCTGGCCGCCATCTTCAATTTACGGCGGTGCCGGCAACAGGTCGACGAAATCCTGATCTTCGCCATCTTCTGCTTCAAGGACGCCATAGGTGTCACCCTGCTCAGCTTCGTCGGACAATGAGACTTTGCTGGCATCCCCCGCCTTCGGGCTCGCGGGCCCTGGCTTCAAGGGGTCCTTCTGTGCTGAGAAGTAAAGGATTTCTCTGGGGTCTTCTTGGTAATCATCATAGACGGCTATAACAGGGGCCGAAGTGACGGATTGCCGCACCAGGGGCTGGTTCTCCGCCAGCGGCCGAAGTTGCCCGTCCTCAGCTGCATTTTCAAAAATCTGGTGCTGCACCGACACCATGTAAACACTTCTTTCGTGGCTGCCTGTCACATGGGGGCGTGGCGAAGCCACCACATAATCTCCCATTCTGAGCTCATCTTTCTCAATCAGGTCTTGAGCAATATCCTTGAAGACGTAGCAGTCTTCGATAGAGTGGCCTAGTATTTGGTGATAAGTGCAGAACAAGGGGTCACCGCTTTTGCGAGCATCTTGCGGCCTCTTGGATCTGGGGAGGGAGACCTTGCCATAGTAGCAAGCCCACTCAAAAATTCATCGGGTTTTATCCTCGGGAAAGAGTAGGGTCTCTGCATCCTCTCCTGCAGCGTAGGGTTTCGCTCGGCCGATCGTCTGGCCGGAAAAGCAGCCACATCCTCAACCTCCCTCTTCAGGTACACGGGGACATTCGGGACAGTGCTCAGGGACTAGTGCATGCCGCTGCTCTGTTGGCGGAGGATGCCCCTGATGAGGTCGGACACGAGTGCCGTCACTTCAGCCAAGCAAGCCTTCAGCATTTCAATTTCCCGCTGTTGTTGATAGCATAGGGCAAATAGGGCGGAATCGCACCGAGGGAGGCCCAGTGTCCGGCCTGCTTCCCCATCCTTTGCATCGGTGTCAGATGAGGGCAGCGGTGCGCCGCTACTACAGTCATTCGGGGTTGGCCCTTCAGAGGAGGACGGGGCCTTCCCCTTGTTCCTGCGGGGAGGTGAATTCCATAGGAATACCTCTTCATCCTGCTCTTCATTAGCCAAAGGCTTGAGGCGCGAGCGACCTTCACCTTTTTGTGGGGCTGCGGCGCCTGTGAGGCTATCGCCCTCCAAAGTCGAGACCGATATAACGTCGGCTTCGTAGGAATCTTCTAATGAGAAACCTAATCCCGGGTGCCGGGTAATTTGCAGCAATCTCCGGTCCAGATTCGGTGGGTTCCACATCTTTTTGAACATGTCCTTCCGACTGGAGAGCTGGCAAAAGGGGATCCCTTATTTTCTGGTCATTCTAGCTACACGGCTGGTTATGTCAGGTAGTCCCGTGATCGGGACGAGTGGGTCATACAGTTCATCGAGGAGTTTACAATCATCGTCCCCTTTGACCGGGTGCTCATTAGCCACATAGAAAATAGTAGACCGTCCTCCGGGGTTAGGCACCTCAAAGGTCTTTAGGGGTTCAACCACATGGCAGTCAACTTCCGCGAGAGGCTTGATGATCCCAAATGGGACCCAGATGTCCTCCAGCAAGTCTTCGAGGTGTGGCAACCCCGGTGCAGGGTAGATGGAAAGGGGAGTTGCTTTGAATATTCCTTCTGCCCCAGAAACAAATGACACTTGACGGGGGGCCACATAGCCTGGCGGCGGTGGAGGGAACCAACTGTCGGGCTCTGCCTTCTTCTTTCCCTTGTCCAGGGTGACTTGGGGAGCTTGCTTCGGCTTCTCTAGATACAAATTGGCATCTGAGAGATGGCACTCGAACACCTCAAAAGGGTGGAGGTCAGCAAAGATCCTCTCCTTCTTTCCGTTGCTGGGATACTTGATGCATTGATGCAGTGTAGACGGCACTACCCTGTTTTGGTGTAGCCACGGCCGGCCGAGCAATGCTTTGTAGGAGGTGCTGGAGTTAATGACATGAAACTGGACCTTAGTCGTGAAATCGCCGAGAGAGAGGTTAAACTCCGCAATCCCCATGGGGACCTCACACTTCTGGTTGAAGCCAGCAATCTTAACATTCTTGACCTCGATCAAGTGTACATCAAAGTAATGTTTCTGGTATATCCGGTAGGGGAGTATGTTCACTGTCGCCCCAGGGTCAATCAATACCCTATTGATGGGATGCCCATTCAGCTACCCCCTCATGTAGAGTAGCCTGTTGTGACTGCAGGTAGGCAGGAGCATATCTTCTTCTGTAAAAGCCACAGCTACCTTGGGTGACATTTCTGCAAGGCAGGCTTCCACATATGCTGGTGTCTGGAGCGCTGCGATGACGGCCCGTAGTGTCTCTTCATCTAGGGACAGGATCTCCCAGACGGTGAACCTGGCTGGAATCTTTTTCAGGTGCTTGACTATTCTATTGCTAGCTCGGACCTCGAGCAGATTCATCTCTTCGGCTCGACTGCGCCTGCCCCCAATCTGGGCCTGGGGAGCCGGCTCAGCGGGTGCTTCCTCCACCTGGTCAGGTATCATTTGAGCTTGCGGAGCCTGTTGGGTCACTTCCTTCTCTTGCATGAACTCGGCAAGGTTCGGGATATTGTCAGGTTCCTCCCTTGACCGAGGAGGAATCACTATCAACGGGGCTGAGGGACCACTTGCTTCTTTGATCTGTTGAGACTCGCGGGGGCATGACTACCTTTCCCCTTGAGTCGTGAGAAACTTAATGAATGAATGTATATTCTGGCCGACCGACTTCCCGGGGTAGAGACCCGAGGGAGGGGGAATCTCCATGCCTTGGACCCTAGGTTCAGGGATATGATATGGCTGTTCTCCCCTGAGCAGGATGTTATGGTTCGCCTGAGGAGGGCGTCCCCACTTCCTTCCCGACCTAGTGCATGCTGGGAGGTGGATGCTTCGGCCTGATTTACTTCTGACGGCTCAACGGGGGACTCTTGCTCTTCTTCCCCCAGGGAGAGGGCAGTGTCAAATAAGGCTGAGAGGGTGTTGCAAGAGAGAACAACGCCGCTCTTCTTCTTGTTTCTGGGCCTTCTCTGCTTCCTTTTCTTCTTTTCTTCATTGGCTGGCAACTGGCCTTCGGGGGGTTCGCCCCATAAGAGAGGCTCTCCCTCTGCCTCAGCTTCTGCCCCCGGAGCTAATTCAAGTGACTCGAACTCCTTCCAAGGGACATACTCCTTCAGCTCCACAGGCTGGATTTCAGGCTGTTCATAATCTTCGAGCCCATCAATAAGGGCCTGGAGTCTTTCCACTGCAGGACTGGTTTCTTTGTGCACCCGCATAGGGACGTGCTTTTTCTTGTTGTAAGTGGGGCGCCTCATGACCAGCCGGGGGGCTGTGTCATGCCAAACAGGTGTCACTAGTGGTGGTGCTGGTCGGGATGTGACACCCCTTATGTGAACCTCCGGTGTGGGCCGGAGAGCTTGCCTTCTTCTTCTATTCCTCGTCTGCGCGGTCTGCCAGCCTCCTTGATCTTGAGCAGGCGCCATGACGAAGGCTTCATAAGTGGCCTTTGTTCTGGCCTCCGCCCATTCTTCAGGTAGCTGCTAGTATAGAGACACCATGTTGACACTAGTACCGAGGCTCGGCATCTCGTGCGGCTGCGGAGGGTCTATCTTGTGCTCCCCCATATCCAGTTCTCCCTTCCTGATCAAAGATTCAATGACATCCTTGAAGATGTAACACTCCTCGATAGTGTGCCCCAGCATCTGATGGTACGGGCAGAAACAAGGATCGTCCTTCTTCTTTATGTCACCGGGCCTCTTCGGTTCTGGCAGCATGATTTTGTTGTATCTGGTGGCCCATTCAAACAAGATCCTGGACTTTTCTCGAGGAAAAGAATATAACTTATTCCTCATCTTCTCCCGCAGGGAAGGACCTTCCCGCCGCTCAGTAGACCTGGCTGGAGGAGCATTGGCCGTCTCCTTGGCTTTCTCTGTCTGTTTCTCAAAAGCTTCGAAGTCCAATGTGTGGACTTCTGGCGGTATCGGTCTCTTTTCAGCCTGCCTGGCCCTCTGGCTTGGGGTGACTCGGGTAGAGGAGTATCGAGCAAGGAACGTCTCGATCTCTGCTACTATGTTGTTTAGACGATCAAATGACCGCACCTCAGCGCCGATCATCCTCTCAAGGATTTCCTTCTTCAAGTTTTATTTACAAATTTGCACTGCATCCTCCTGATGCGGGGGACGTCTACATCTCATACTGAGATTTCTCCACCTCTTTATGTAGTCGAGAGTTGACTCATCATTTCTTTGTCTCGTGGCGTAGAGTTCTGCCATGGTTACCTCCCGCTCAGCTATATAGAACCTTTCTTTGAATTTCTTCTACATGTCGGGCCAGTCTGCAATAGACCCGGCGGGCAAGCTCGAATACCACTCCAAAGTAAGTCCGGTAAGTGTCGAGCCGAAAAATTTGAGGAGGTAGGCCTCATCTGCAGCTAGATCCCCCATAACATTCACATAGTAGGCAATGTGCTCCCTAGGAGACCCTTGCCCATTAAACTTCTCAAATTTCGGCGGCTTGGTGATGCCGGTCGGGAGCCTCCTCGCAGCATAGTGTGCCGGATAAGGTACTCGATACACATCAAAGGGCGTGGGATCACTATCGCTCCTTTCTGCCAGCTTCATGTCTATCATCTGTTCCAACATCAGTCTGTTCACCGTCGCCGGGTCCACCGGGTTCGGGTAAAAATGAGCCGGTTGTGCCAGTGGCGTTGTTAACACTGTCGCCTGAGGTGCAATGGTGGATCCCTGGAACGGCAAGTTCTGTGGCGGGGCCGGATGTTGCATCCCCTAGTTGGTGTTTGGTTTCAATGATATCAAAACGATTGTGTTTGTGTGTGTATGTGTTTCATTGAGCAACATGTGTATATTATGATTGATGAGCTGAAAGATGGCTTTAAGGTTCATTCTTGAAAGCCATATGAATCATTGGTGTTTAAGGAACTAATGCTATATTTATTTTGGTTTGTAGAATCAAATCCATGGCTCACGTTTTGGAACTCAAAGGAGTGCATCAATGAAGTTCTTCTTCAAAAAGGGAGTTACCTTTCTCATTGCATTGCATTTCATCCTTATATGATTTTATATCAATGATTCCTCATGAGATAATGCTTCATAAATGTTAGTTCTTAATCAACAAGAATGCCATTTGAATGAATGTGGTTCCATGATATTATGCATGCTTTACATTTGGCATAATTGTCAACATTTGTGTAATGAAGCATTTTGATGTTGAAGATTTTGTAGATTCAAGAGAGTGATTGAATGGTTGAGCTCCCATGTTATTTTTTCTGATTAAGTGAGATATTCATGTTCATCATATCAAAACCTTGTCAAATGGTGAATATGTTTTTGATGGTTGAATTGAGAAGTCAATTACATGCTTGAATGTGATCAATGATGTATTTTTATGTGAACTAGTTCAAAGAGTTAATACTTGGTTCATGAGTTTTTAATTATCATCTAACCTCTTGGTTTATCATGTTTTTACAGGTTCAAGGATGGTTTTTAAACCCTCTCATGTCAAGTGGATGATGGTAACATCTAACCATTTTTATGCTAAGTTCCGGGTAATTTTCATGAACATCTTTCATGAGGTTGCATTGCATTGAAAGTGTTTTATGCATCCTTAAAATGAGATTTTTGAGCCTTTACAATGTGCTTAATGTTTCTCATAAATCTTGTTGAAATGTGGTTTAGATGGTCTTAATACTTTGTTGAATTCATGGTAATTTATTCTTGATTTTTGGGAATTTTTCGGCACTTAATCGGGGCTAAAACCGCATTTTCTTGACCCTCAGCAGAAGGGGTCGACCCCTGGGGTCGACCCCCCTAGGCTGAGAGCCCAGCCAACTGCATGGGTCGACCCCTGGGGTCGACCCCTGTAAACAGAACATACTTTTGGTTCTGTTTGGCCCTCTGCCGCCCGAGGGTCGACCCCAAGGGTCGACCCTTCCGGAACGGGAATTCCGGGAGACTCTAAAACCTATTGAAAACCCTTCTAAACTTTACCAAACTACCCCCCATTGGTTCCTAAACATATTAGGGGGTTTTTAACATATTTTGTGAGGGTTATATGTGTCTTTTCATGCTTCTCATATTGGCCTATATAGGAGTTACGAATTTGGGAGATGACAACCCTAATGTTGAGATTGTTCTTTCTTGTAGGTGAAGAAAATGGGGAAAACAAGGTGGAGCTCTTGCAAGGTGGTTATCATCTACATCCATGAAGATTTGGAGCTCGTGGTAGAAGAAGAAAAGAAGCGTCTCGAAGTGAGAAACAAGAGGATGCCAAAATCGCCATCATCCGACAACGAACCAAGAGGAACCGGAAGAATCGAAGAAGGGGGAGCTCTCTACATGCTATATCTTCTTCATTTCAGTCTTTAGACTTTGTTTGGGATTCATTGTATCTATTTGTCTAGGCTTCATACATTTCTAAAGGAATATTGTGTGTGGGGGATCGGAGAAAGGGTTCTCCGAGTGTTTGTGTTGACGCATGTGCGTCGTGTGGTGCGGAGCATATCCGCATGTGTGCTTGGACATATTGTAGGGTGTGTTCCCCGTGTGTGGTTGGGAGTTTACTCCCGTGTGGTTGCGTAGGCGTCGCCCTACGCGTGTGTGTGTGGGGATTTATCCCCATGTGTGTGTTGGAGCGTCGTCTCCGTGTTGGGGATTCATTCCCCGAGTGAAGCCTCACCGAGTTTGGTGAGGGGTGGACGTAGGGAGCCCGTCGTGGTCCCGAACCACCTTAAAAACCCTTGTGTTGTGGTTTACTTTTGCGGATGCATGTTTAATTGTTTATATTGGTTGAATGTTCGTGTGTGAACGGTGAGATTGAGAGAACTAAGTTTACCATGCTTAGTCTAATTTCTTCAATCACGTTCAAAGTTGTTAATTCCGTTGTGTTAGATTTTAATTTACCATCGTTCGTGGGGGATAATTCAACCCCCCCTTCTTGTCTACTCGCCTACCCGGGGACCAACAATTGGTATCAGAGCCACGGCTCTATCTTATAGGGTCTAACGACCTTTAGAGTGATCCCTCGGCGACTTTCATTTAGCAACATGTCTAGTTTTACTCTTCCTTCTCGTTATGATGGAAATAATTACAATTCTTGGAGAAATAGCATGTGTGCTTACCTTGGCTTTAATGAATGTGAAATTTGGGAAGTCATATGTAATGGTCCACATAAACTTCCATCAAATGAAGCTAAGTGGAATGACAAGCATGTGAAGAAAAATGAAATTAATCTTCATGCTTTGAATGTTTTAAGGAATTGTGTAGAATCTAATGTTCTATCTCAAATTTCTTCGTACAGGTCAGCAAGAGATTTGTGGGATCAACTGGTAAAGTATGAAGCTATTGAAAAGACTTCACAAGTCGGCTCAAGCTTGATGGCCAATGATGAAGAAAGTAAAGAAAGCTCAGAGGTAGGATCCGAAGGTGATGAAATTTCTTTTGAAGAGCTAATGGAGCTGTATGAGGAATTGTTAAGTAGATACAAAAAGGTCAAATCTGAAAATAAGAAATTGACCAAGAAAAATGAAGATCTTGTGAATTCTTCTGCTTTATGTGAAAATGTGCATGCTAACTCTTCATGTGAAAATTGTGAAACTTTGGAATCAAAAATTGAATATCTAGAATCTAAAGTTGAATTATTTTCAGATGAAGTTTCTTGCTTGAATGAAGAGATTGAGAATGTTAGAAAATCTAGTGCCTCTCTTGCATGTGAAAATGACTGTCATGATTTACGTGAGCTAAATGAAACATTGTTGTCTAAGATCTCTTTGCTTGAGAAGAATGAGGAATGTCTTAAGAACAAGTTAGATTCATTGTCTGACGATGATAAAATGTTTGATAAATTACTTGACAATGAAATTGACAACAACAGGATCATGATTGAAAATGAAGAGCTCAAAAAGTATAATGGTGCTATGCTAATTCAAATTTCTCTTCTTGAAGGTAGCCTGAAATGCCTTGAAAAAATTGAAAAAGAAAATACGTTGTTTAAATCTGAAAATGAAAAGTTGAAACAATTAAACAACATCATGTCTGAAAAACTGTTAACTTTTGAAAGAGGAAAAGCTTTAGATGTCAATGTTGAATCTGAAAAACTACTTGTGTTGGAACAAGAGATTGAAAGCTATAAAACTATAAATAGAGTATTGAATGAATGTGTTGTTTGCAGTGAACAGGAGATAGCTAGCTATGAATTGCATCTTTCATCTCTTGAATCTGAAATTGTTGATTTGAATGCATCACTGTCTAAATTTATCAAAGGGAAGGAAAACTTAGACAAAGTGCTAGGTCTTAAAGTGAACTTTCAAAAAGAGGGTCTTGGATACACTCCTGTCAACAAAAATTCTTTTGAGCATAAATTGAAAACCTCTTTTGTTCATGCATCCGACACTCCTAGCACTTCCAAACCACCTCCTCCCACTTCTCAAATCAAAAATTCTGAAAATAGTTTTGAGAAAAAGAAAAATGTCAACACTAAGCCTTCCATGCCATATAGATCTCAAAAATGAAAGTCTAATGTTGAATGCTTCTATTGTGGTGTGTCTGGACATGTGATGGATGATTGTGTTGTCATGAAAGAGGATGACAAGTTTGCATGCAAAGGGAAAAATATTTTCAAATCACAAAGAAATATTTCTTGCTTTCATTGTGGTAAGCTAGGCCATACGATGAAAAATTATTTTTCAAAGTAGAAAGTTGAACAAAAAGTTTTCAAGGTAAAAAGAAATGTTTCTTGTTCTTATTGTAATAAACTTGGCCATGTCATTGACAATTGTTTTGTGAAGCAAAATGATGATTTTCATGCCATGAATGCTAAGTTTAGCTTTCAAAGGAAATTCAAAAATGAACATACTTCCCATGCTCAAAGGTCTTCATCTTATAATGGAAACTCATTTCCAAAAACTCATGCAAACAATGGAAAATCATTCCGTAGACCCACATCTTCTTGTTACTTTCATTGTGGGAAATACGGTCATGTCATGAATGAAATTTGGTTTATGAAAACTGAGAATTTCCATGTTTCTAGAATGAATGCTAGGTTTTATATTGTTAAATCTAGACCTTTTGAAAATAGAAGATGGAATGGTTTTGAAAATTCCTTTGCTCTTAAAAGGAAATCCTTTAGAAGAAATGCCATCCCTCAATGCTTTTATTGTGGAAACCATGGACATGTCATTGAGGATTGCAGGATCATGAAGGATGATGATATGGTGGCAATGAAAAAGTCAAAGAAAATATTTGGAAGAAATGCTACTAACATCCAAGGACCCAAGAAGGCTTGGGTGCCAAAATCCGACAAATGAGTCGGTTGTTGTGAAGGTGTGCCTTGAGGTAAATAAAGAATGAAAGATGTTCCAATAAAAAGGAACATGGCACACTCATATGGTAAAATCCTAACTTTGCTCTTTGAGTGTCAAATTTGATGGTTTTGATGCTTTGGGTTGATATTTTAGTGTGTTCTCATGTTATGCTTTAAATTCTTCACAAGCCACATATGTCTTCAATGGATGAATATTTGATATATCAAATGGTGGTTAGAGAAGGTTGGACTACGTTCAACTGGATACTTCCACTAAGCGTGATGGTGGTCTTTACACCTATGTTCTCCGCCTAGTACCAAAATTAAGAAATTGAATTATTTGGCTTATGAGGAACCATGTGTTTTGAATGAAATCAATTTGCCTTTGATTTGCATGTGCTTTCAAATTGAATTTGAAAAACCTTCTTGTTTCAAAAGGGCAAACTTTTTGAACTGTGGAATTGCTTGATTAAATACAACAATTGGTATTGAATGTTGACCATGGCTTATCTTAAAGCTCATTGACCTTATGTGGTTGCCTTGCATGAATGACAGGTTACTTGATTTATTCAAACTGGAACACATGTCTCATGCAATACTATTTTGAATGATCAAGGCTGAACGTTTGGGTTGTGAGGAAAATGGCTTTCCATGATGAAATCTAACATAAACTGTTCATGGTTCAGTGCTAGATTCATTGAAAATCCATCTCATGTATTCACTTGCTTCATGCCTTTCTCAAATGCTCAAGTCATTGTAAAAATTGAAAACTTGCATAAAAAGAATGCATTGGCATCCTTACATATCATTCACATACTATGCATATAAAATGATAAAAAGAAACATACTGCATATTCATGCATATAGAGCATATGCATATATTTCATGGTAATCGTATATCCTGACTCATGAATGCTTGCATGAATGTTTCATGAATCCTTGCATGCTTGTAAGTATTTACCCTATGAAGCCATTTCTTGATCTTTCTAAGGCCTTACTTCCTTGCTAAACAACAATGCAGTGATTTTATTCATATGTGATACATGTCATATATTAAGGGGGAGGATTTGATTCCGACCGTGCATACATTTAGGGGGAGTCATGGCCGTGTCTTGTCGAATTCACATTATACATGCAAAATAAAAATTTACCCCCACACTCTTGCACATAATGAATTTAATGACTTTCATTGATAAGGATTTAAGAAATTCCTTCCAACACTTTAAAGGGAACTTGAATCTCTACATGGACATTAAAGAGTAATCGTGAGGAAAAAGCTGCCTACCCCACAAAAATTCAATAAGTGGAATGTGGATCCGAGTAACCGGGAATCCCCCCTGAAACAAAGGAGGAAACTCGTGTCAAAAGGAGAAACAAAAAATTCACATGTGTGACGAATCCAAGTAGCCGAGGATCCCCATTGAGACATATGAGGAAACTCGCGCCCAAAGGTGAAGTCTATTAAAAGAAATAAAATAGGGATTGTGCGAAGCTACCGATAGTCGAGAATCTAAAGTGAAAATGTAGAGAGGAGATTACCTTCTAGTGTTCCTTAGAAAATCTGAAAATCCATATATTTTGAAGCTCATTATTCATTACATCACATTTCACATGGGCATTTTTGTGATGTATGTATTCTATGAATTTGCCTACATTCATAGTTTATGTAGTACTTCTGGTTGTGTACGCACAAATCTCTTAGTTATGCTTCATATCTTACATTCTTGAATTTGAATCACATTCCATTTTCTTAACCTGTACCTCATTAGGGGGAGTTACCATATGTAATATTTGTGTGCATGACGATTGTGCTTGTGTGCTTGCATGTTCATGCATTCCCCTTGAGTCTAATTCTGAGCATAAACCTTACATTTGAAGGAAAGAAGTCATCATGTGCACAACTTCATATCTTGCACGATTAGCATTCACATAGTGTATTTTCATTGCATTTGAGAGATGAAGCTCATCATGTGTATATTTGTGGCATTTTCAACATACATATAGTTTACACATGATATCATCTTGAGCAATTCATACTTTTCAACAATTGGTATGTTGCATGATTGCTGAAATGAGCCCTTCCACCCTTTGGTATCATATCTTTGGGGCCAACTCTTTAAGAATTGAAATTGCAATTCTTTGGACCTTAATTTGACCCCAACAATTGGTATCTGCTAATTTGACCACCAATTGGCATCTGAACAACATTTGGTATCATACTTTTGGGCCCTTGATTAGTATCACTTGGCATTTGCATTGGTATTATATCTTCACCCCATGTCTTTTTGTAGATGACAAAAAGGGGGAGAATGTTTGTGTGTGCTCAATGTCTTATGAATGTTGTTGTTTTCGGGAGAATTGGAGAATTGATGTATGTGCTCAATGTTCAAGTTAAAGCTTGGTCTTTCATAAAATGTTTACAATACTACTCTATCACACACATCGTTTTATCATCATCAAAAAGGGGGAGATTGTTGCATCCCCTAGTTGGTGTTTGGTTTTAATGATATCAAAACGATTATGTTTGTGTGTGTATGTGTTTCATTGAGCAACATGTGTATATTATGATTGATGAGCTGAAAGATGGCTTTAAGGTTCATTCTTGAAAGCCATATGAATCATTGGTGTTTAAGGAACTAATGCTATATTTATCTTGGTTTGTAGGATCAAATCCATAGCTCACGTCTTGGAACTCAAAGGAGTGCATCAATGAAGTTCTTCTTCAAAAAGGGAGTTACCTTTCTCATTGCATTGCATTTCATCCTTATATGATTTTATATCAATGATTCCTCATGAGATAATGCTTCATAAATGTTAGTTCTTAATCAACAAGAATGCCATTTGAATGAATGTGATTCCATGATATTATGCATGCTTTACATTTGGCATAATTGTTAACATTTGTGTAATGAAGCATTTTGATGTTGAAAATTTGGTAGATTCAAGAGAGTGATTGAATGGTTGAGCTCCCATGTCATTTTATCTGATTAAGTGAGAGATTCATGTTCATCATATCAAAACCTTGTCAAATGGTGAATATGTTTTTGATGGTTGAATTGAGAAGTCAATTACATGCTTGAATGTGATCAATGATGTATTTTTATGTGAACTAGTTCAAAGAGTTAATACTTGATTCATGAGTTTTTAATTATCATCTAACCTCCTGGTTTATCATGTTTTTACAGGTTCAAGGATGGTTTTTAAACCCTCTCATGTCAAGTGGATGATGGTAACATCTAACCATTTTTATGCTAAGTTCCGGGTAGTTTTCATGAACATCTTTCATGAGGTTGCATTGCATTGAAAGTGTTTTATGCATCCTTAAAATGAGATTTTTGAGCCTTTACAATGTGCTTAATGTTTTCTCATAAATCTTGTTGAAATGTGGTTTAGATGGTCTTAATACTTTGTTGAATTCATGGTAATTTATTCTTGATTTTTGGAAATTTTTCCGGCACTTAATCGGGGCTAAAACCGCATTTTCTTGACCCTCAGCAGAAGGGGTCGACCCCCCTGGACTGAGAGCCCAGCCAACTGCATGGGTCGACCCCTAGGGTCGACCCCTGTAAACAGAACATACTTTTGGTTCTGTTTGGCCCTCTGCCGCCCGAGGGTCGACCCCAAGGGTCGACCCTTCCGGAACGGGAATTCCGGGAGACTCTAAAACCTATTGAAAACCCGTCTAAACTTTACCAAACTACCCCCCATTGGTTCCTAAACATATTAGGGGGTTTCTAACATGTTTTGTGAGGGTTATATGTGTCTTTTCATGCTTCTCATATTGGCCTATATAGGAGTTACGAATTTGGGAGATGACAACCCTAATGTTGAGATTGTTCTTTCTTGTAGGTGAAGAAAATGGGAAAACAAGGTGGAGCTCTTGCAAGGTGGTTATCATCTACATCCACGAAGATTTGGAGCTCGTGGTAGAAGAAGAAAAGAAGCATCTCGAAGAGAGGAACAAGAGGACGCCAAAATCGCCATCATCCGACAACGAACCAAGAGGAACCGGAAGAATCGAAGAAGGGGGAGCTCTCTACATGCTATATCTTCTTCGTTTCAGTCTTTAGACTTTGTTTGGGATTCATTGTATCTATTTGTCTAGGCTTCATACATTTATAAAGGAATACTGTGTGTGGGGGATCGGAGAAAGGGTTCTCCGAGTGTTTGTGTTGACGCATGTGCGTCGTGTGGTGCGGAGCATATCCGCGTGTGTGCTTGGACATATTGTGGGGTGTGTTCCCCGTGTGTGGTTGGGAGTTTACTCCCGCGTGGTTGCGTAGGCGTTGCCCTACGCGTGTGTGTTGGAGTTTTACGCTGTGTGTGTGTGGGGATTTATCCCCGTGTATGTGTTGGAGCATTGTCTCCGTGTTGGGGATTCATTCCCCGAGTGAAGCCTCATCGAGTTTGGTGAGGGGTCGACGTAGGGAGCCTGTCGTGGTCCCGAACCACCTTAAAAACCCTTGTGTTGTGGTTTGCTTTTGCGGATGCATGTTTAATTGTTTATATTGGTTGAATGTTCGTGTGTGAACGGTGAGATTGAGAGAACTAAGTTTACCATGCTTAGTCTAATTTCTTCAATCACATTCAAAGTTGTTAATTTTGTTGTGTTAGATTTTAATTTACCATCGTTCGTGGGGGACAATTCAACCCCCCCTTCTTGTCTACTCGCCTACCCGGGGACCAACACCGGAGTTGTATGTTGTGGCTGATGCAGGGGTATGCCCCCGGTGTAGCTGGGGACCGGTGGAGACACCGTCGCCTGCAGAGAAGCTTCTGAGGCCTGACCGTTGCCTCCAGGGGTCTCTGGTAATGCTTCGGTTTGCCCGGATGTCGAAGGCTGAGCAGCTCTGTCGGTCAACTGCTTCCTTAGCAACTCGATCTCCCTTTGGTATTACTGCATCATAAGTAATACAGCTGGGTCACTCATGGAGAGGCTAGGGGTGCCCCCCTTTCTTCAGCTGGCGTCTCCTCGGACGACGTGGATGGTCCTCCCGTGATGCCTTCAGTAATGACATTGGCAGCCAGGGCCATTGACGATTCCCCATAGTCAGTTTCTTCAGTGTGGGCTCGTGTCTATTCGGTTGCTGCTTTCCCTCTTCTAGTGAGAGGTCCTGGCCTTGCCGTAAGCCTGGCCATTTCTTCGGGTTCGGTCTGTAAAGCCCCGTACCAGCCGAATACTCCTGCCATATTGCAAGTATAGACCCTTAGGTCTCTGCCTCTTCTTGCTGCTCTTCTCGACGTCCTCCCCGGGAAGACCAACCTGTCAAAGACCGACCCCCGTGGCCTTACTTCCTCCCTCAGCGGGGACTGATAACGCTCTTCAGAGCAGTTCCTTGACTCGGCACTAGGCGCGGGTCGGGCTTCTTCTTCTTCAAATGCGGGGGCCACTGCCCCCAGCAGTCTTCGACGACCTAGGGGAGTGCTCCCCGGACCCCGCAGGTAGTTTCTCATGGCCTACTCCATTCCTTCCCAGTCTTGATCAGGGGGAGAGGTGGGTGATACTGCCCTGTTGATAGCAATGGGCGTGTGGGCTACAGGCTCCGCACGGGCTGCCTGATAGTGACATCGGTGGTGTCGACGGCGGGTGTTCTCCGGCGGGGCCAGTGTGACCAATGCCGGTTGGTGGATGGGGGCCGATGTCTTGACCCGGTCTGTCTGTTGAGCCCTTGCCAGGCGGAAGGTGCCGGGCCCTGCTCGGGATGGTGAAGTGACCCGGGCTGCTTTGGGAACCCATGCCCGTTTGCCCTTGGTTGGCCTAGGGGCTGGTTGGCGCTATGGAACTGTGGCTGGAGATGCGGGCGTCATACCGCCCTTCATCTTCCCCAGTGGCTGGAAAGAGTTGCGCACTGGTACAGTGGGTATGATGCGATCCGGGATAACCTCAGAGCGTTGCCCGGAAAGATGCACCCGGAAAGTTCCGATGACAGCAGACTTGCCGGTGCTGGAGACCCGGCCTCGGGGTGACGTGGTTGCGTGGCTCCTCCGGAGCCTCCTCTGATGAGAAGCCGAGCCCGGTCTAGACGGGCCGGCGGCTTGGTGCATGTGGTGCACGTTGCAGCTCAACGTCCTCACGGGGACGGTCTTGGGAGACTCGGCCATTGGTCGGCCGACCGCAGTCTTGGTGCCCCCCTAGATGGAGGCGTTGCTTTTGACCCCGTCAGATGCCTCGACGTCCAGCAAGTTTGCAAAGGCCACTCCCAAGAAGTTGGGGAAGCCAACTGAGGGAGGGAAGCTCCCGAAAGCGAGGGGGACGGCCAAGTAGCCATTCTGCACGTGACCCTCGACGGGTTGCCGGCCGAAGGCGAGGGCCATCTTGACGTTCAGAATGCGACATGCATTTGCAAATTGAGGAATTAGTATTACAAGAAGGGGGCCGTGGAGCCCTTAATTCCGGCAAAGAGATGACGAGTGATTTGGTCCCACCGGGCGTGCCAGACTTGTGGACGCACTTTTCGTTTAGATCTTTGGTTTTATTGGTTTATTGATTTATTAAGTGCGTGGGCGTGCCAATCACGAAGTGACGTTTTATTCAGGCTCCGAAGAGCCCAAGGGTGCGCTCGATCTGACTCAGTCAGGCGATTGTGTGGTTCGGGTCGGGACTGAGATCCGTTGCGCCATAAAGGTCACAACGTCATTTACATCCCCTCGGAGAGGGGAATACCCTTGATTAATTACCGAAAATAAGGGCTCCATGGCCGAAAGAAATACTAATTAACGCAGGAAGGAAACAACCGTCGGGCTATGCGGTGAGCCCGAGGTGAGGGCATGAATACTCGGATTATGTTGGTCACCGATGGACCATTCCATGTTTGGAAAAAAGTTCATACGAAAAATAAGACGGTAATGGGGGACGAATCCGTGCGAATGTCTGCCGGGGGGACGACAATTTTAATACAGGGAGGAAAGTCAGATCCCGGCGAGGGAGGAGACCCTGATGAGATATTGGCCCGAGGTAAGGCCGAGCGGTCACCATGACGAGAGAGAGAACTCCCGAGGGTGACGCCTGGCTTACAAGAGCACCATTAATGTTCCCGGGTTCGGAATCCAAGAAGGAGAGACGGGGACCATGCCGTTATGTTCGTGGGTTGCCTTGAGTAACATGTATCATTATCGCTCATTTGTTAGCATCGTTTCCTTTTGTTATCTTCTCTTCGTTCATTATTTGGTTGGAATTACCCCCCCCCCCCTTTGTTTTATCACTATTATAATTGCTTATCGTTCCCTTTATTATATCCCCTTTTTTATTACACGTATATATTTATTGGAGAAATGATGGAGCGTACCGCTGGAGGCGGAATTGGGAGTGTGCCGCTGAAGGCTGGGAGGGAGTGTACCGCTGGAGGATAGAAGGTGTGCCGCCGGAGGGTGGAGACTAGGGTGCACCGCTGGAAGAAGTGGGTTAGGGTGTACCGTTGGAGGGTGAAGGCTAGGGTGTACCGCTCAAGGGAGTGGGCTAGGGTGTACCGCTGGAAGGTTCAGGTGGGAGTATACCGCTGAAAGGGTGAGCTAAGGTGTACCGCTGGAAGAAGTGGGTTAGGGTGTACCGCTGGAGGGTGAAGGCTAGGAGTGCGGGGTCGAGACCAATAGAGTGGAGTTTAGATGGGTAGGGGGAATTCAGAGGAAGTCCTCTTGTTTATGGAGGTCTGATGGGAGACTTCAGAGGATCGACTTTCGGTTTTGTCGTGTGATTCAGCCCCAATTCACGTCCAATGGTGCAGTTCTTCGGGTCTTGTTCAGTTCAATTCCTTGAATTTTGTATAGTCCTTTTAGTTGATTAAAATGTCTCATTGTTGTTTAGTCCATCTGTTTGTTTCTTCTTTCCGTCTTTTTAATTTATTATTATTCCTGATGAAAATTCGGCAGCACCTCCCCTTGACCCGGGAGGTAAGGGAATAACAAGGAACATGCCCACAAGGAGTGGTATGAACCAATAACTGAGGTGGGTGCCTGAGCAGCCACTTTTGGGGAAACCTCGGAAGACTCGGAGAAAACGCCGAACGAGAAACCAATAGACTGGTGTAAGCCATGGGTGCACTGGGCGAGCAGCAACTAGAGTATGCCGGTGGACATGGCTAAGATGGGAGCGTGCCGCTGGAGGCACTTCAGGGGCAGTGTGCCGCTAAGGTGGTCAGGGCGTGCCACTGAGTAGAGGAACAGGAAGTGTGCCGCTGAATAAGCCCAGGGTGGGGTGTACTATTGGGCCGACCCAGAGAGATGCACTGTTGGGAGTGAAACTAGGTGTGCCGTCGAGGGGCTTGAACAGTGTGATGGCTGTTGGTTCCGAGAGAAGATCAAGGGGAGATGTTCTGGGTACTGAGGGGAGGGGTCCCTATGTATCAAGTAGGATGGTGGGCTCCTACAGACCCGTTTAACAGGATCTAAGAATTAGTGTGCTAAGGAAGGCCCCGGAAAGGGGAAGATGCCAGACGTTGGGAGGCTGGTAACAGATGCGTAAAACCCGCAGATTAACGCTAAGAAGAAAGTGGCAAACACAACGAAAGAAGGCCAAGCCAGGAGAAATTTCATTCATGATGCACTCAAAGTGACATAGATCATGACCCGAAGGCCAAACACGACACATTACATTCAAACGAACGGGAGAAGAAAACAACAGAGAGAAAGGAAATAAGACTCAGGGAGAGGGTTAGGATGAGGAAGGGTGGTCGTTCCCTTCACTGCCACCCTCCCCTCTCCACTACACAGCACACACTCCCTCTTCCTCTCCTTGCTCTCCTCTACCTTCTTCTTGTTCTCTTCGAACGGGGGTGCTCTGGCCTGCTCTCCTTCTTCTTCTCCACCCTCTGCGGAAAAGTCTCCTCTTCTTCTCTCTTGTCTTCGTGGGGCTTTTATACATGGACCGTTGACGGGGGACCTCATGATGGCGCTGCCATCTGAGGTTGACCCTGGTCTGCTTCATGTCAGGCGAGGATCTCCCTCGTCCAACCAGAAGGAGACACCAAGGCAGACGCTAGCTGGCGTTTAAGGTGGCCGAACTGCGCGCCAATGGGTCCGCTTATTGACCGTTGTGCCTTCTGCCATGCTGTACCATTCAGGGGGATTTACCGCTGCACCGCTGGAAGAGCCAGGCGTTGTGCCGCTAAAGGGGCATGCTGGCGTGCCGCTGAGTATGTCTGTAGGGGACATTGTGTCGCTGGGACATGCTAGAGGAGCGTGCCGCTGAACGGCCACTCAGGTGTGCCGCTGGAGGGCCTTAGGCCCGTGCCGCTGAAGGACTCGGGCCCATGCCGCTGAAGGGGCCAGAGTGCTGGCACCGCTGTAGGGGCCAGGGGGCCTTGTGCCGCTGGAGCTCCAGGAGCTGTGCCGCTGAGGGGCGTTGAGGCTTGGAGGCTGTGCCGCTGAGAGGGCGTTGGGGCCGTGCCGCTGGAGGCTTGGAGGCTGTGCCGCTGAGAGGGCGTTAGGGCCGTGCCGCTAGAGGCTTGGAGGCTGCGCCACTGAGAGGGCGTTGGGGCCGTGCCGCTGGAGGCTTGGAGGCTGTGCCGCTGAGAGGGCGTTAGGGCCATGCCACTGGAGTCTTGGAGGCTGTGCTATAGAGAGGGCATTGGGGCCGTGCCGCTGGAGGCTTGGGGGCTGTGCCGCTGAGAGGGCGTTTGGAGCGTGCCGTTGAAAGGGGCACCATCTCTGGCTTCAGGGACTCACGGTCGTGTATTCTTTCGGATATTTCTTCACCGTTAGGGACTCGAGGGTGGGTCCATAGCAGTGTATCAATTCAGGAGGGTATCCTGTGTTTTCCTTGTCATTTAATGCGCCCGTGCAAATGTGGGGATTTGTCGGGCGGTAGTATTCTCTCGGAGCCATGGATGGCCAGTCTCCCCGGGTCTTCTCTTTTAGACTTTGACATTGATGTGGGAGATTGGTGGGTTGCATGGTCATACAATTTTACCCGTCCACACTTACTCATTCATTATCTTAAATTCATTAACCTTTCTTAGGTAACTTAACGGTGGGTCAACGTGCTCAAGGCCTATGCTTTTTACTCAGGCCCTCGTGCAACGCATCCTCCTAAGGTCAGTCTCCGCCATTCTTCATGCTTAAGACATACCACGGAGAGGGAATGGAAGAAAGTGTTGGGGAAATCCACAAAGGGGTTCTGAAAGACCGAAGGAATTTTCCTCCCCTATCCTATGCTTGTTGGGGTTCAGTCTTCAGCATCGGGAGATTTTCATTGCGTTTTGCCCTTATTCATGCATGCTTACGATCAGGGTTTTCCCTGCGGAGACTTTGCCCTCTTGTCATACTTTTCTTTTGTATTTGACTACTTTTTCATTTTTTACAAAATAAAATTCTAATTGTACTTGGGATTTTATGGCATATTGTTCCCTTTTGGGTCCTGACTTCCACCTACTAGGGCGGCAGGTAGGTTTGGTACTCTATCTAGGGTCTCACTCTCCCCTTTGTGGATCGAAGAGAAGAGAATGGGTGACATCCTTACACTTTCAGTGAGGCTTTGACTTCCTTCGGATTTTGCGCCGCTTAAGTTCAAGAGAAAAACGTGTAGTGTGTGTAAGTATTGACCCTACGTTAAACTATCAAGACTGAAGAATGAATTAAAGATTTTGAATTTTCAAATTTTACATTCCTTACACCATGCCGTCCATTTTTCTTTCTCTTCGCTCTCTTTTTTTTTTCCTTTCCTTTCTTTTTTTATTTTTTTATTTTTAATTTTTTCAAGACTTAGGGGTAGTAGTTTTTCATATACAGACCATTTCAAGGGTGAGTCAGTTCTTCCCCTTCAGCGTTAACCGGTTTATAAGCGTTGCCAGGATAAACTTCTTTTATTACGTAGGGCCCTTCTTAATTTGGTTGGAGCTTTGAACGTGGTCCCCTCGGTTTCACAAAGATTCTTTTAATTACCATTTCTTCGACTTTAAATTTTCTCTCAATTACTTTCTTTTGATAAAAACGCGAAAGCCTATTTTGATAAACGCGCGCATGCTCGGCGGCGGCCAGACGTTTCTCATCCAAGAGTTCCAACTAAGCAAGGAGAGATTCACGGTGTTCATCAATAGAGAGCTCCTTGTCCAGTTGTACCCTAAGAAAAGGAATAAGAATCTCATAAGGAACTACCGCCTCCATTCCATAAGTGAGGGCGAAAGGGGTTTGCCCAGTAGGAGTACGAATGGAAGTGCGGTAGGCCCAAAGATCTTCAACCAGCTTTTCTGGCCAATCCGTGAATCTATTAGCCTCACATGTTTTCTTGATGATTTTGATCAAAGTTTTATTTGTTGCCTCTGCTTGTCCATTGCCCTGCGGATAATAAGGAGATGAATGATGCAATGCAATGTTATACCTGTTGCAGAGGTCCTGAAGCACTTGAGAGATGAACTGCGGTCCATTGTCGGTGATGATGGTACTTGGTATGCCAAATCTTGCAATGATATTCTTCATTATGAACTTGCAGATGGTTGACGCTTTGATTTTCACGTATGCTTCCGCTTCCGCCCACTTGGTGAAGTACTCCGTGGCCGTGAGTATAAATGATTTTGGTTTTGTGAGGAGATTTGAATCACCAAGAGGTCCGATGATATCGAAAGCCCACATGGAAAAAGGCCATGGGGAGGACATGTGAATTTGATCGGCGTGGAGTTGGCACTTGAACACCTTCGAACATAGATTGAGCAGTCCTCTTCTAGAGTGGGCCAATAGAAGCCTAATCTAAGGATTTTCTTACCTAGCATCTGGCTATTGACATGACCCCCACACACTCCTGAATGTGTCTCTTCCACGACCTTCCAAGACTCATCATCGTCGAGGCATCTAAGCAAAACTCCAGTGAGACCTCTCCTATAGAGCACACCTCCAACCAGAGTGTATCTCTGAGTGACTCTCCTGATGGCTTTCTTCTCTTCAACCGTAGCCTCTTCAGGATAAAATTGATCTTAACAATACTTGGCAATCTCATAATATCACGACTTTTCTTCATCATCCAGCTCTTCCTCTAGATCTAATAACATGATCTCCTTGTTCTCAATGATTCCTCCTTCCTTAACCTTCTTGAACACCTCCTCCTTAATACTAAGGAATGCTGGATCTCTGATAGCAGGAGTGAGACGCTTGTGAACGATGATTGAATGGAAGTCCCTTTCGGGAAGGAAAACCAAAGAGGAAGCAAGAGTGGCGAGAGCATCAGCTAGAATGTTCTGATCTCGAGGATCATGGACGAAAATTAGTTTAGTAAAAAGCTTGGCTTAAGTAGAAGCCAGTTCCTGATAGGGTTTAAGTTTAGGGTTGAGCGTTCGATATTTGGTGAGCACTTGGCGAAGAATAAGCTGACTATCACCTACAATCCGTAATTGGGTAACATCGAATTGGTGAGCGACCTGCAGCCCGGCCAGAAGAGCCTCATACTCAGCTATGTTATTCGTAACTGGAAATGCGAGCTGAGAGGCAAGTGGAATAGTGATACCTTCAGGTGATAGGAGAACAATGCCGATCCCCTTTCCTTGTGAATTCAGAGCTCCATCAAAATTTAATGTCCACATCGATTCGGGCTGATTGACGGACATTAGTTCCTCATCTGGAAACTCCGAGGGAACATGGTCGAATCTAGGGAGAGGGTGATGAACAAGATGTTCTGTTATGGCATAGCCTTTAATTGCTTTTTGCTGAATGTAGATGATATCGAATTGAGAAAGGAAGTTGTGCCATCGTGCCAATCGGTCAGTGAGAATGGATTTTTCAAGGAGAAATTTGATAGGATTCATGCGAGCAATAAGATGAACCTCGTGAGCTAAGAAATAATGCTTCAATTTCTGTACTACCCAAACTAAAGCAGCGTTAGTCTTCTCCATGGCTGAGTACTTCTTCTCACAGGGGTTGAGAAGCTTAGACAAGTAGTAGGCTGCCCTCTCTTTTCCTTCTTCATTAACTTGCGCAAGGACAACACCTACAGAGTCATCTAGGACAGAGATATAAAGAACAAGTGGTTTGCTTGGAACTGATGGCCTCAGGATAGGAGGATTGACCAAATAATCCTTTAGTTTGTCAAAGGCTGCCTGACACTTGTCATCCCAATTAAATTTGACTCCCGATTTAGTAACCTCGTAAAACGGCCCACACCTTTGTGAATGCTGAGAGACAAACCGACGAATAAATTGCAACCTCCCGATCAATCCTCGAACTTCCTTCAAATTCTTGGGAGGGGGCATATCCCTTATTGCCCTTGCCTTGTTGGGCTCAATCTCAATACCCCTCTTGCTGACTATGAATCTAAACAATTTTCCTGACGAAACACCAAACACGCACTTCTTGGGGTTCATTTTTAATTGATACTCCCGTGCTCTTTGCAAGACTTTGGCTAGAACCCCAGGATGCTCAATCCTCGTTCTTGATTTCACCACCTGGTCATCCACATACACCTCTATAAAAATATGGATCATGTCATGAAAAATAGCCATCATGGCCCTTTGGTAAGTGGCTCTGACATTCTTGAGCCCAAACGACATAACCACATAACAGTAAGTGCCCTAAGGTGTAGTGAATGAGGTCTTTTCCTGATCCTCTTCAGCCAAGCGGATCTGATTGTAACTAGAGAAGTCATCCATAAAAGAGAGGGTCTCATACGCTGCCGTGTTATCAATTAGCACATCTATGTGAGGGAGGGGGAAATCATCCTTAGGACACGCGCGGTTAAGGTCTCGGAAGTCTATGTAAATTCTGACTCTTTCGTCCTTCTTCATAACCGGGATAATGTTTGCCACCCAATTGGGATAGAGGATGACTCTAATAAATCTGGCCTTATGAAGCTTTTCGACCTCTTCTTTCATCTTTAATACCATATGAGGGTGGAAACGTCTTAACCGCTGTTTGACTGGGACAGATCCAGGCTTAAGTGTGAGACGGTGTTCAACGAGCGCAGGGTCCAGACTAGGAATATCCTCATAACTACATGCAAACGCATCCTTATATTCTCGAAGAATTTGAATGAGCGCTTCTTCTTCAGAAGGCGGAAAATTTTTGCTTATGAGGACAATCCTAGGGTTTTCCTCGGTATCTAGATTAATCTCCTTGGTGGGTTCCTCTACTGAGGCTGATGGTTCGTCGAATCTCCTCATGCCACTAGCAAAAGCATCAGCCTTGTTATCATATTCTTCGTATTTTTCATCCCCCTCTTTAATAGGGTCTTCATCATTCATAACCTCATAAACACCAAACCCTTCATCTGTAGATCCTACACCCTCACATTCTATTTCTGGCAGGAAGATCAGATCCTCTAAGAAATCAGGAAGGGCTAAACATGCCCGGTATCTTCTAGCCAGATCTAGCAAGAACCTACGGAGAATCTGCTTACCGTTGACTTTCTTATGAGTAGCTATCCCAAGACTCTTATTAGAGGAGGAACGAGAAGAACAAGATGACGAGCTAGACGAACTACCCTGATGCGGGACGACTACGAGACTCGACGCGGACGGGTTGCGACCTTGTACTTCTAATAGACGACGCGACTTGTTGGGTGACGCGACCAGCAACAACACGAACAACTCGGCACCTAAAGAGCTCCAGAAGAGGCGATATGCCCTAAACAAGAAGCGCTAACTCACGGTTGTCCCCGACGAGGGAAGCACGGCGATCTGCACGGTTGAGTAATCAGCTTTGAGTCTCGGGTGGTCGGCTCACTCTCGCGCTCGGAACGGGTTGCGGGACGGGTATCGCACTCACAACTCACAGCGGTGATGTATAGCGAGCTAGCTAGGAAAATAACCTACTCACATGTAGTGGCATTAAGAGTGTATGCTAACTAAGCAAGACGACAAAAGAGGAGGTGGGTGTACCTCCACGCTCGGGACGTGGGGAAGACGTCCCGGCCGAGATCCGTGACTCCCGGTACAACAATGATTATTAATTATAGAATTGATACTACAGCCCACTCCACGCAGGGAGGTAATAGGTGACACGTGGGATCCAGGAGCACCAATCTCGGGTTGACGGGTCAGCAAGACGGCGGGTTCCGGGCGGTGGCGGGCAACAGTTCCGAAGCTGCAACTTCCGGCGAACAGGATAGCACGTACGGGCGTCCAAAGGGATGCCAATCTCCTGGAGGCTTCTAGACGCGGCGGTTCATCGGGACGTTGGCGGAGGGTTCCAGGTCGACCCGTGGGAGCGGCGGTCACTGGTTCTTCTCCGATGTATTTTTGTTGGCTTTTACCGTTGACCCCTTTTTGCAGGCCAACCTCGGGACAGATCTGGACAGTCCTGCACACTCCGGCAATATCGGGTGCCACGACCAGCCCCAACGTTGGATCGAAACGAGACCAGCGCCGTTGCGAAGAGGACTCGAAGATATTCGACCTATGGGAGTTTCAGATCCGTCCAACGGTGGAGCAGGAAATGACAGCTTTTGCGAACTGACTAAGTTCTCTGACCCCAAATACATAACACACAGGGCAGACTAGAAGCTGTCGATTTATGGGGATGGAACAATTATCAGATGAGGTTCTAGGGCTTGGGGATTTTTTTATAGGTAGAGGGGAGAGTGGTGGTCACGCACATAGGTCTTTTGTAGAATTCTGACCACGTTTAAGGGGTGAGAAAATTCATCTACCACCGGCTATCACACTGGTCTGCTCGCTGGCAGATTGTGAAGGTGAAGAACAACGTACTAGGAAGGGGCCTAAACTAGTTATGATATGGGTCAAAATTAAACTGGGAATGACCTATGACAAGGAGAACTTACCCTCAAAGTTTCGCGACGATCCAACGGTCGGATCTCCGTATCAGACCGTTCACTGGGCTGCTGTCCTGCAACTCTGAGTTTGGGGCAGCAGGATGAAGATCAGCTTGTGGTGGCTCAACGGCGGCACGAACGGCGGCGGCGGTGAACGTTCACACTAGATAGAGGAAGAAGGTAAGAGAAAGATATTTGAGGGAGATAGAGGATTTAGGAGTAGATCTAGAGGAGATTGGAGGTGGGAGGAGGAAGCACACTCAAGAACTCAAGGGGAGAGGGGGGTGTGCACCAAGTAATATTCTCTTCAAATTTTCTCATTAGTTCTACCAAAATACAACAAGAGGCTATATATATTAAAACCCTAGATCTAGACCCAAGGACATCCACTAACTCCAAAGGACATCCACTAACTCCAAAGGACACCCACTAACATTGGTCAAGGGTAGGTGGGAGACAAGCATGGGGGACAAGGAGGAGGCATCCTCTACCTTTGTCTCCTTGGTCCAACGATCCAAGTCTTCTAGAAGCTCATCTTGGGCCTTGGACCAACCTTTTGGGCCCACATGTGTAGAAGCCCACAAGAGAGAGAGAGGCCCAATTGGGCTCCTAAAAGTTTGGAGGCCCAATTTGGAAATTGGGCTGCTTACATGAAGTGTAAACTATTTTACAACCTTGACCCATTACACGCATAAATACTCAAATAAATACACACCAATACACTCATAATAAACATAAAGTAAATATCAACACTCAGGTAGGGACTCCATACTGTCGCCCAGCCACAACGATGTCGATGTCGACCGAGTCGTGCTGCGGGTCCGGTACCGACGGCTCGCTGAGTCGGGCCGTACTCGTGCTCTGGTGTCCTCACCAATTCTCCCCGGGTGGAAGAAGCTCGACCCCATCGAGTAAGGGTCCGGGTCGCTCTGGTACCGATCCAGCAGATCTGGATCTATCCTTTGTAGCTCTGCCCGGGTGATCCAGGTGTCATCGGACTCGGGCCATCCCCTCCAACGCACCAGATAGCGTTGGTACACTCCACCTCGAGTAGTCGTTACCTGCTCATCCAGTATACACTCTATCTGCTCTCGCTGTTGAGGTAACAAGGTTGGAGGTGGACACTCTGGGGTGGTGTCGCTCACAAGGGGTGGAGACGGCTCAAAGGGCTCACTGGGTATCACCGCTGGGTCCATATAGGCGGCTAGATCTGAAACATTGAAGGTGGAGCTAATCCCGTAATCCTCTGGCAAGTCCACAACATATGTATTTGATCCGACTCACCTCACCACTCGAAAGGGACCATCACCACGAGCGTGCAACTTCTTCACGGCTCCCGAGGGAAACCGTTCAGGTCTAACCCTGATCATAACATATTCGCCCTCCTGAAACTCACGGTGGTGCCTGTGGGCATCAGCCAACTCCTTGTATCGTGCGTTGCTGGACTCAATGTGACGACGTATATGCTCATGCAACTGCCTAATATGAGTGGCAAAGGACTCAGCTGACTCAGACACACGGGACTGGATGGGAGATGGGACCAAGTCTATAGGCTTCCTAGGTCTACGGCCAGTAACAACCTCAAAGGGGCTCATGCCTGTAGACCTATTGACCGAATCGTTGTAGGCAAATTCTGCTAAGGGTAAGACCAAATCCCAATCCCTGACTCGATCTCAGACCAGACACCTAAGAAGATCCCCCAAACTCCTATTGACAACCTCAGTCTGACCATCGGTCTGGGGGTGATATGCAGTGGAGAATTTTAATTGGGTGCCCATCATGTGCCATAGGGTCTTCCAGAAATAACTAGTGAAGCGCACATCCCTATCGGACACTATAGTGCATGGGAGTCCAAACCTGGAGACACAATGTGAAAAAAATAGACGAGCAACTCTAGAGGCATCCGAGGTTTTGGAGCATGGGATGAATAATGCCATCTTAGAGAACTGGTCGACAATCACAAAGAGCGAGTCATGCTTTCGGAGGGTGCGGGGCAATCCTAACACAAAGTCTATGCTAATGTCCTACCATGGACTATTTGGGACGGGAAGGGGAGTATAGAGGCCGATATTTTGCTTCCTCTGTTTGGCCATAGCATAAATGCGGCACTGGGCCACAATACGAGCAACATCCCACTTTAGGCTAGGCCAATAGAATCGATGCTCAACCGCCTCTATGGTCTTGTTCCGGCCAAAGTGGCCAGTAAGACCTCCTGCGTGCATCTCCCACATAAGAAAGTCACGAACAGAAGTCCGTGGGATGCACAACTTGTCACCCTGGAATAGGTGACCCTCTTGTAGCACAAACTCGCTATAATCTCGCGAGGGACCCACCTGAAGGACGGCATAGATCGGACGAAAGTCCGGACAGTCAACATAAGCATCCTTCAGCCTTTCTAGCCCTACCACCTCCACACTCATGGTGGTCAACATCATCACCTGATGACTCAGTGCGTCGGCCACCTTGTTCTCCGCCCCTGCCTTGTGCTTAAGCACAAAGGTGTACTCCTGGAGATATTCCACCCAACGACTGTGACGAGCGTTCAATTTTTTCTGCGTATGGAGGAGTCGTAAGGTCTCATGATCAGAAAAGAGGACAAACTCTTGGTGCAAAAGATAATGCCTCCGATACCTCAATGCCTGGATGACTGCTTAAAATTTTTTATCATAAGTGGAATAGCGCAGTTTGGCATCGTTAAGCTTCTCGCTAAAGAATGCAATGTGGTGGGACTCCTGACTCAACACTCCACCTATCCCCACTCCAGAAGCGTCACAGGTGACCTCAAACACCTTAGAAAAATCAGGTAGTGCAAGGACGGGTGCCTGGGTCATGCGCTCCTTAATGTCCTAAAATACCGTGGCTGCGGCTTTAGTCCATACAAATGCCCCCTTCTTTATGCAATCAGTATCGGGGCAGTAATGGAACTGAAGCCACGAATGAAGCGATTATAGAACATCGTTAAACCATGGAAACTCCGGACATCATGGAGTGTGCGGGGCTCGGGCCACTCCCTGATGGCCCTAATCTTCTCCGAATCAGCGGAGACTCCATCCCTCGACACAATGAACTTGAGAAAAGTGATCTGATCAGACATGAAAGCACATTTCTTCGGGTTGGCGAATAGACTCTCTCGTCTCAACACAATGCAGACCTGTCTAAGATGGTCTAAGTGGTCTTCCCTAGTGCGGCTGTAGATAAGGATGTCATCAAAGTAGACGACCAAGAAGACCCCTATCATAGGACATAAGACCTGGGTCATCAACCGCATGAAGGTGCTAGGGGCGTTGGAAAGCCCAAAGGGCATAACCAACCACTCATAAAGACTATCCTTGGTCTTGAATGCCATCTTCCACTCATCCCCAGGCCTGATCCGCACCTGGTGATAACCACTACGAAGATCTATCTTTGAAAAGATAGTGGCTCCCGACATCATGTCAAGCAAATCATCCAATCGGGGAATGGGAAAATGATACTTCACCGTGATCTTGTTGATTGCACGACTATCAATGCACATCCTCCATGTGCCATCCTTCTTCGGGGCCAATAAAGCGGGAACGGCACAAGGGCTCTTGTTGTCCCTAAGGGATCCCCGACTCATCAACTCCTCGACCTACCGCTGAAGCTCGGCATGGTCCGTGGGACTCATCCTATAATGGGGAAGGTTGGGCAAAGATGAGCCCGGGACGAGGTCGATCTCATGCTGGATGTCCCTCATAGGTGGAAGGCCTCCAGGGAGGTCTTCTGGGAAGACATCGAAAAACTCCCGCAATATTGCGGCTATCTCTGGGGGATGCTCATCCTCGGACCTAGGGGCGACATCCTCTACACCCCGGACAACAACATCTAGAATGCGGTTACCCCCGTTCACCTCCTGCTCCATCTCTCTCGGACTGATCATCATCAACCTCCTGGGTGGAGGGTCCACTATGCTAGGAGCAGTCGAAGAGGTGGAGGCCTGTGTCGAGGACAACGCGGGTGGACCGGCTTTCCCCTGACTAGGAGAGGTCGCAGTACTGGGGCCAGCTGGTCCTTGGACAGGTGGGTCCTTTGGCTAGACGGGGTGGAGGGTAATCCTTTGGCCACCATGGTCGAAGGTGCAAGTGTTCGACCTGCCATGAAGGGTGGCATCTCGATCAAAGTGCCAAGGCCTACCAAGGATGATACTACCCACCTCCATAGGTAATACATCACACCATATCGCATCACGGTATGCCTTGAACTGCAGCGGCACCAGACACCGCAGTCTGACCAGGATGGAAGTGGAATCCACCCAAGAAACTCTATAGGGTGCGGGGTGATCCACGGGCGTCAAACCAAGGCGCTTGACGGTGCCTGTGGAGATAGCGTTGATGCAGCTCCCGCTATCAATAATCACCTTGTAGGCCTTCCCTTCCAGCCTACAAAATGTATGGAATATGGTGGTGCGACGCCAGTCGTCACTCACCTACGGCTGGGTAAAGATGCACCTGACTACACCCAAATGTACGTCATCCTGATACTGGGTACTAGGGACGTCGACCTGCTCGCCCTCCAACAGCTCATCAAAGAATTCCTCGGCCAATTTCTGGTCCGGCTCATAACTGACTGGCACCAACTCGTGGGTGGGGTCACGGGCCGGCGTGTCGGCAATAACAAGTGTTCCCCAGGTGGGACACTTGCTGGCAAAGTGGCCAACTCTACCACAAATGTAGCAACGGTCTCGTGTCCCAGTGCCATGAGATGTTCCACCAATCATTGGCCCCTTACCCTTGTCCTCTCGATGGACTGGGGGTGTGGGAAGAAGAGGCCGAGCTGGTACGGCGGGCTGATAAGGCCGAGGGGCAGGGATGGGTGCCTGCGGGCGAGAGGGAGGGTCCCTCGGAGGGAAAGTGCGGAGCCTAGGAGCAGTGGGGTCCTGCAGAGGGGGTTATGGGGGGCGGGCCACAGAAACCGGTTATAGGAGGTAGGCGTGGTACGAGGGTCGGTCCCACGCTGATAAGTGAACCCCGGGCGCTGGATGGGAGCGAACTCCGCCTCAAACTGCTCCAACTCTAGAGCAACATGGTATGCGTCTTCCAAGGTGGTAACATTGCGGCAAAATAATTCATATTGGTAGTGGGGCCGCAAACCACGATGAAAGTGCGATACAGGCATGGTGCTCTCATCCGTAACGCCACATCGTAAAATGTACTCGTCAAACTCCATGATGTAGTCTGACACGGATCGGTCCCCTTGGGTGAGACTCTGCCACCTATCAATAAGTCACTGACGGTACGTGGCAGGAAGGTACTTACGCCTAAGCTTGTCCTTCATCTCATCCCAAGAACCTACCTGAGGTTCATGACGCCGAAAGGGCAAGCTCTCCACATTGCTCCAGTAAGTCTGTGCTTGCCCTAACAACTTCATCTTGGCATACCTGACCCTCCGGTGGTCCGTCATCTCGAACCACTCAAAGTACCGATCCATGCTGGCCTCCCAATCAAGATAGATCTTGGGTTCCAAAGGTTTGTACCCATCAAACGTGGGAGGGTCTGCACGGACGGTCCTGAGGATCCGTTCGTCCTCATCATCCCTGTGTGGTCGGTGACCATGCCTGCACCGGCCATTTCCCTCGTAATCATTGTTGGACTCATAGTCCTCAAAATGGAGGGCAGGTGGCCGTTGCTCCTCAGCCCGAGGTGGTGCGGGCTGGGCAGCAGGCGCGTGCTGGGCGGCAGGCGTGGGCTGGGCAACAGGCGCCTGAGGGGCTGAAAGAATGCCGGGTAGGTCCTGGCGAGGGGTTCTCTCCACACTCTCTAGACTTCCAACCAGACCTTGGACAGATCGGTCGGAGGCCACGGCGTGGTCCTCCATGGCTTTGAATCGGCTCTCCATACGCTCGGTGTGCTCACTAAGAGTCTGGTCGGACCTGTCCATGCGCTCCATGAGTAGAGCCACCAACTCCTCCAGTGTTCGGCCTCCCGGGTTAGCACCTCGGGGTTCACCCATAGTGTCAGGGCGATGGTACTAGGCACCTCCACGGGTGGACATACAATGTGGCCTAAAGAGAACTAAGGGTGACTCACTATACCTATATGGATGGACCGATGTAAGTTGAGGACCCTAGACTTAACCCAATCTCCAGCACGTGGCGGAGGCTATAATCCGAAGATCCGACTCGACGCGAGGGGCTACCTTCCGGATAGGCGTAACCTAACCTTCCAGTAACATCTTTTGATATACTGGAGTATTGGGGTGCGATGCAATTTAAAACACTTTTTATTTTGAAAATAATGACTACCCTAGACTCAAACTGGCTCTGATACCAGTTTGATGCGGGATGACTACGAGACTCGACGCGGACGGGTTGCGACCTTGGACTTCTAATAGACGACGCGACTTGTTGGGTGACGCGACCAGCAACAACACGAACAACTCGGCACCTAAAGAGCTCCAGAAGAGGTGATATGCCCCAAAAAAGAAGTGCTAACTCACGGTCATCCCCGGCGAGGGAAACGCGGGGATCTGCACGGTTGAGTAACCAACTTTGAGTCTCGGGTGGTCGGCTCACTCTCGCGCTCAGAACGAGTCGCGGGACGGGTATCGCACTCACAACTCACAGCGATGATGTATCGCGAGCTAGCTAGGAAAATAACCTACTCACGTGCAGTGGCATTAAGAGTGTATACTAACTAAGCAAGACGACAAAAGAGGGAGGTGGGAGTACCTCCACGCTCGGGGCGTGGGGAAGACGTCCCGGCCGAGATCCGTGACTACCGGTACAACAATGATTATTAATTACAAAATTGATAATATAGCCCACTCCACGCAGGGAGGTAATAGGCGACACGTGGGGTCCGGGAGCACCAATCTCGGGTTGACGGGTCAGCAAGACGGCAGGTTCCGGGCGGTGGCGGGCGACGGTTCCGAAGCTGCAACTTCCGGCGAACAGGACAGCACGTACGGGTGTCCAAAGGGACGCCAATCTCCTGGTGGTGCGGACACCCGAGCAGTTGAGCGGCGCGACACGCCGAGCCACCGGTACTGCACACGGAGCATGACTCGAGCCACCTCAGCGTCCATCTGGCTCGGAGACAGCCTGGAGACTCCGCCTTGAGCCTCCCCATTTATTATATTTAGTTAGACTTTATGTGTGTTTAATTTACGTTTATTTTGTTGCATTCGGTTTGCCATTTTGATTATAATAGGGGCTTATGTGCAATTCGGACCCCGTGGGCCCCACGGGCCCCCCAGGCCCCATCCCATTGGGCCATCTCAACCTTGGGTCCCACGTGGGGTCGGTCAACATGCCACATAGAGGCATCTAGAAGTTTGAATGGTAAAAGAACACATGGGGGACAAATGGCTTAAAAAGTCCAAGGAGGCTACCTACCTCCCACCTACCATTCAACCTTCTACACCTAGTCCAAGGGCCGCCCCCCTCCCCTTAGTTTTTTAATTAATTTTTATGTGTGTGTCACATGCCATCCCATCCCCTAGATCCAATGGTTGTGGATGGATGTGAGATGTAACCTATTTAAACTTGTATTTTCCATTTTACTTGAATTAATGCAATTTGATTCAAAGAAATTCAAGAGCAAGGGCTGGTGCCCCCCCCCACCTCTCTCCTCCCTCTCCCCCTTGGATGCTGTGAAGGCTTCCATTCTGAGGTGTGAAGCCTCATTTATCAGTTCCGATGATCGCCGCCACGAGCCGCCACCGCACCGCCATCGTCTTCATCGGAGTTCTGCCCGCGCAGTACCACAGCAACTTCCACGAAATTTGTGTCTCAGCCACGAGCTCAGATAGATCTGGGAATTTTACTGGCGGTTCCAGAGGTGTCAAGGATATCTCATAAATTTTGGTTTGTCATTCAAATCCCGTTTCATAATTTTTGATTTTCGTCCACCCTTCCATTTCAGTTCTGCCAGAGTTCTGTCCAGATTCATATCCGCCCTATGTTTCATGTCTTAGGTCCATCTTTTGATTTCTGTTAGTCCCATAAATTTTACTGGAGTTTCCTTCCATCCACCCCTTATTCCAAAATTTTTATAAATTTCTGGTTCGCCCATTTCATATTTTCTAAAAATCGTCCTCAGTCCCACCTACTGTTCTGTCCACCTGTTCCCAGATCCGACCACCAGTCACTCCACAAATCATATCAAATCGCCACCACCTCCAAATCAAATTCCAAAATGTGTCCCAATTTTGTGGTTTGATTCCCTACAACTTTAAAGAAGAGCTCAAAGCCTGCTTCCAACAGCAAGCAGGTGGTCAACGGCCATTTACAGGAAACTCATATGCTGATCTGATATTTTGGGAGCTGTACAACAGAGGATTGAAAAATAGTTAAATCCCAGGTCCACAGAGGTTCAGAAGATTCCACTGGCCCTAGGTTGAATGATTTTGAATCCTCTTTCCAACGGCGCTGGTTTCATCGCATTCCGACGACAGGGCTGATCGCAGCGGCCGTTTTCGCCGGAGCGCGCGCTGCTAAAACAGCAACCTCAGCTCGTGGACAGCAACTTCAAAGCTTGGAGATCGGGACCGATCGACCCCCGATCGGTGTTCCCGGCCGACCGCCGTCCGTGGAGGCGCGCCACCAGGGGTCACCATCATAGTGGGTCCCACCCCCACAGATCCGGAGGACAGCGCCATCCGTGGGCCCCGCGGGCCCGCAGAACCCGCCGTTCGGAAAGCACGAAAACGCGGAGTTCGGCACCGCCGGGCGACATCAAGATGCTGCCCGTCAACCCAATTCGCGTGATTCCTGGGCCCCGCATGTGACCTTTTACCTCCCTGCGTGGAGTGGGTCAAATTATTGTACTGCTGTAAAATTGTGTTAACCGGGGGTCCGTGATTGGCCGGGGTTGTCTTCGCCACGCCGGGTGCGTGGAGGTAATGGTCTGAACCTCTTGGCGTAAATTTGCTTAGCTAATATATGGTCTTTTGCCACTACCGAGAGCGTAGGTACTAGCCCGTGTGTCCATGTCACCGCTGTGAGAGTGAGAGTGACCCGTCCCGTGACTAGATCCGAGTCCGGAAGTTGAGTCGGACTACCCTTGACCTCCGCCGGTTCCTTAACCGCGCACGGTCCGCGCTTTCCCTCGCTTGGGACGACGAGTGAGCTTCCACTTCTGTTAGCGATATTTTGCCACTAGGAGCTCGTAGTGTCGGGCTTAGTGTCTCCCTGGTGTGTGCTGCTGGTCGCATCTTCATCTAGAGTCCGAGGGTGGCACCTAATAGTGTCGTCTCCCATGTCCGTTCCGCATCAGTTTGGTATCAGAGCAGGTCGAGTCTAGGGTAGTCATTGCATAAGTCTTGCATGCATCATGGTCTAAGTCAAGTCTAGGATCATCATTTTCAAAAAAAACAAAAAAAAGAGTGTTTTAAAATTACATTTCATCCCGATAATTCGGTATCTTAAAAGGTGTTATCCGAACGTTAGGCTACGCCTATCGGGAAGACCGCACACTTGCGCGAGTGATCTTCGGATCGATTAACTCCTCCATGTACCGGATATTGGTTTAGGTCTAGGAGCATTAGTCGGTGTTTGCATTAGTTAGTGCATTCCAACCTTGCATAGCCGGTCTAGTGTAGTGTCCAAGTGTCGGCATGTCCAACATATAGTCCCCCCCCCCCAATTTCCCATGGATTCCCAATCACCCGGGCAATATGGCCGTTGGTCCACCCATGGGCTTGGCAACCATCCCCTCCACTTCCGTAGGCCCGAAGCCTCGGACTTTTATGGCTCCAATGACCCAGGCGACTACCTCAAGTGGGAAGCCGCCATGGACACATACTTTGATTGTTATACTATGTCCGATGCCATGCAAGTTAGTTTTGCCCGAGAGAGGCTTGTCCACAAAGCCGCCTGGAAATGGGAGAGCATTGAGCGCATGAGAGAGGTTAGGAGGCAAAGGCCCATCGAGTCGTGGCATGAGATGAAGGACGAACTTAGGAAGGTCTACCTACCCGGCCCGGTCACCTCCAACCGACCCCACCCAATCACATCCACCCAAGTGGGCCATAATCGGAGGCAACGCGCCGCGCATGTAGAAGAGCCTAGGTCCACGACTAGGCCGACTTCATATGGGGGAGTCCATCACATCGCTCCTACTCCAAACCCCACCATTGCCAAACTCTTCCAAATCATTTTGGATAAGGTGGATAGGAAGTGTGATTATATTGAGTCCTTGCTTCCCCCTTGCCTACCTCCTAGCCGAGATAGAACCAAGCATGACCCTAAGGAGGTAGCAACCGGTAGTCCCAATCCAGTGTCATCTAGAGTGCCATCCCGAGGTCCTCTCCCCATCTTGGTGGATCCTCTTCCCCCACCCACGAGAGCCCCATTGCCCACACCCTCTGTCCGTCAGGAGGATAAGGGTAGGGACCCACTTACCAAGGAGCGTAGAGGATCACGACAACAGTGTTATCACTGCCAGGGGTTTGGCCACTTTGCCGGACAGTGTCCCACTCGGACATCTCTAGCCCTAGGGGATAAAGGTGATGCGGGACGGAAGTGGGGGGTCTTCTTCTTCCTCTTGGTCATGAACGCGCTATACCCATTACGCGCGTTCTGAAGAACGCGCTATATCGATTACGCGCGTTCTGAAGAACGTGCTATATCGATTACGCGCGTTCACAGACAGCAGCAGAACGAAGGGTCTCGACGTTGGGGCTCCCGTGGACGATTCTGGGGGCTCAAAACACAAGGGGAAAACACATAGGACGATGGGTAACACACATGGGATGCTTAAAATGAAATCAAACCAAGCAAATACTATCTAGGATAACTTTTGTGAAGGCGGATGTGGGGGTGAATGGCAAGGGAAGGAGGGTGGACGTGGATGATGTTAGGGCCTAGATGAGGCTTGGCTGGGGCCTCCCACCCGAACCCTTCATAGGTACGATGCAGCCGAGCTCCGTCCAGATCGTAACAACACCTTTGGCGGAGGTGGGGGTGGTGGAATGGTGGTTGGAAGAAGATCAAAGCTCCGAATGGAGCCTCACACTCGACCCCGTCTCGGAGCCGATGCACCCGGGGCTTCGATCGTTCTCCATTGAAGGGGAAAAAGGGGAGGATCAAGGAGATAGAATTGGGCCTCGTGCCCAGAGAGGATCGGAGGAAGGGGGGGTTTCCAAAGATTTGGAGGAGTAAGCCATGGGCTACCCTCAAGAACACTCATTTCGAATTCATTGATTCATTGCTTCATTGTTTTTTTCAATCAAACGAAAGGGGTACATATATAGGAAAGGGAAAGACAAAACGACGCTAACACGTCGATTTACAACCATGGAAGACAGCTAACATCGAAGACTTTGAGGATTTCGACGCCGGGAAGTTGGACTAGCTTTGAACACGTTTCTGCCTGATATCGCGCTAGGGAAACATAGCACGTTCTTCATGTCGCGCTAGGGAAACCTAGCACGTTCATCATCAGATCGAGCTAGCTTTGCATAGCGCCTTCTTCATGTCATGCTAGGGAAAGCTAGCGCCTTCATCCTTGGGTCTGGCAGTTGCATGGATGAGCTTTGGCCTTGCAGTTGACTTGATTCCCATCAAAAGGGGTTGGAGAAACCTCACCTTCCGATCTTATTTCGGAGCCCTCTCATTTGGAGCCGCCAAAGCCCGAGCCACCCGTGTTTCTAACGGGTACACTTTTCATAGCCGAACCACTTCTTAGATGGCTCAAGAACGGCTTGGCCCCATCTCTCCTCCCATCCATGGACCCTACCCTACCATTAGTGCCGGTCAACTCATTCCATACCACCTTCCGGTCTAGTCACCATGTGGATACATTAGATGATCTTCTTAAAGGATTAGACCGGCAGTTGACATTTACGCACTTGTTGGCCCCACGCTTCGACCGATCTACAGGTTGTAGCTTCACACATCCATCCCTAGGGTCCATCACCTCCGTGTACACTGTGGGTCATGTTACCACGGAGGTTCTTCTACTCCTCCCTTTGCCGGTCGAGTCCAACTTCATTCCCCTTTGCCCAATGGAGGAATCTTACTTTCTACCTATGACTGTCGTCCCATCTCTCGCAATGAATGAAGGTGATCATTTACACCTCCAAGATTTCCAAATGTGGGACAGTGATTTGTGGAAGCCTAGTCCGAGGGGTCATACCTTCTTTGATCCCTTCGACCCATTCTCTTATGGACTCCGTGACCCACCATATTTACACCACCTTTTCGAGAGAGTCCACCATCATATCCCCACCGTCTCATCTCCCTTCATGGATGAAGGTGACCATCAACACCTTCTAGAATTCCACACATGGGACCTTGAAATGAGGGAATCCATATCGAGGGGTCACACATTCTTTGATCCCTTCGATCCCTTTCTTCATGGGCCCTTTGGCCCACAACCTCCATTCCACCTCTTTAAGGAAGTCCACTATCACACCCCTCCTACTCGGGCCTGGCAACCTTTACATGGCAATAGGTCCGAACCGTCATTTGGGGGTAATGAGGACTTTGGTTTCCTCGGGCCACCTCAACCACCCAAACCTCCCGGACTTCCCACATCCAAATGCCATGTCCATGGTTGGTGCATCGTAGGATGTCTAGGAGTCCACCATGACATTAACCTCCGGTTATGTCAAATGCATGCATGGCACACATTCGGATGTCCTGGACCACCTTGCATATGATTGGGTTTTACTAACTGTAGGGTTGTTTAGGGTCGTGTGTGCATCCGTGTGTTTCTTTTCTTTTGGTAAGCATGTTAGGTCGTGTGTGCATCCTGTGTTTCTTTTCTTTTGCTAAACATGTTAGGAGTCTGCATGACGATGTCCGTCGTCACAGTTGAGGCCAGCAATGCACGGTACAAGGAGTTAGCCGATGTCCATCGACACCGCCGAGAGTTCCAAGAGGGTGAATATGTCATGATCAGGGTAAGACCTGAACGGTTTCCCTCTGGAACCGTTAAGAAGTTGCAAGCTCGCGGAGCCGGTCCATTCAGAGTGTTGAAACGCGTTGGATCCAATGCGTATGTTGTGGACCTGCCCGAGGAATATGGTATAAGCTCTACCTTCAATGCATCGGATCTTTTTGCATATAGGGACCCAGCGGTGATCCCTAGCGAGCCTTTTGAGCCATCTCCTCCCCTTGAGAGTGATCCCACACCTGAGTGTCCACTTCCACCTCCAGCCCCTTTTTCACGGCAGCGTGAGCATATAGATCGTATACTGGATGAGCAGGTGACAGTTACCAGGAGTGGATCTTACCCGCGCTACCTAGTGCGATGGAGAGGACGGCCCGCTACTGAGGACACCTGGATCACACATGGCGAGTTGCAGCAGATCGATCCGGACCTTCTGGAGTGATATAGGAGCGATGCCGACCCTTACTCGACAGGGTCGAGTTTCTCCCACCCGGGGAGAATTGGTGCGGACACCCGAGCAGTTGAGCGGCGCGACACGCTGAGCCACCGGTACCGCACACGGAGCACGACTCGAGCCACCTCAGCGTCTGGCTCGGAGACAGCCTGGAGACTCCGCCTTGAACCTCCCCATTTATTATATTTAGTTAGACTTTATGTGTGTTTAATTTGCGTTTATTTTGTTGCATTCGGTTTGCCATTTTGATTGTAATAGGGGCTTATGTGCAATTCGGACCCCGTGGGCCCCACGGCCCCCCCAGGCCCCATCCCATTGGGCCACCTCAGCCTTGGGTCCCACGTGGGGTCGGTCAACATGCCACATGGAGGCGTCTAGAAGTTTGAATGGTAAAAGAACACATGGGGGACAAATGGCTTAAAAAGTCCAAGGAGGCTACCTACCTCCCACCTACCATTCAACCTTCTACACCTAGTCCAAGGGCCGCCCCCCTCCCCTTAGTTTTTTAATTAATTTTTGTGTGTGTGTCACATGCCATCCCAGCCCTTCATTCCCATCCCCTAGATCCAATGGTTGTGGATGGATGTGAGATGTAACCTATTTAAACTTGTATTTTCCATTTTACTTGAATTAATGCAATTTGATTCAAAGAAATTCAAGAGCAAGGGCTGGTGCCCCCCCCCCCCCCCACCTCTCTCCTCCCTCTCCCCCTTGGATGCTGTGAAGGCTTCCATTCTGAGGTGTGAAGCCTCATTTATCAGTTCCGATGATCGCCGCCACGAGCCGCCACCGCACCGCCATCGTCTTCATCGGAGTTCTGCCCGCGCAGTACCACAGCAACTTCCACGAAATTTGTGTCTCAGCCACGAGCTCAGATAGATCTGGGAATTTTACTGGAGGTTCCAGAGGTGTCAAGGATATCTCATAAATTTTGGTTTGTCATTCAGATCCCGTTTCATAATTTTTGATTTTCGTCCACCCTTCCATTTCAGTTCTGCCAGAGTTCTGTCCAGATTCATATCCGCCCTATGTTTCATGTCTTAGGTCCGTCTTTTGATTTCTGTTAGTCCCATAAATTTTACTGGAGTTTCCTTCCATCCACCCCTTATTCCACAATTTTTATAAATTTCTGGTTCGCCCATTTCATATTTTATAAAAATCGTCCTCAGTCCCACCTACTGTTCTGTCCACCTGTTCCCAGATCCGACCACCAGTCACTCCAAAAATCATATCAAATCTTCACCAGCTCCAAATCAAATTCTAAAAATTGTCCCAATTTCGTGGTTTGATTCCCTACAACTTTAAAGAAGAGCTCGAAGCCTGATTCCAACAGCAAGCAGGCGGTCAACGGCCATTTACATGAAACTCATATGCTGATCTGATATTTCGGGAGCTGTGCAACAGAGGATTGAAAAATAGTTAAATCCTAGGTCCACAGAGGTTCAGAAGATTCCACTGGCCCTAGGTTGAAGGAATTTGAATCCTCTTTCCAACGGCGCTGGTTTCATCGCATTCCGACGACAGGGCTGATCGCAGCGGCCGTTTTCGCCGGAGCGCGCGCTGCTAAAACAGCAACCTCAGCTCGCGGACAGCAACTTCAAAGCTTGGAGATCGAGACCGATCGACCCCCGATCGGTGTTCCCGGCCGACCGCCGTCCGTGGAGGCGCGCCACCAAGGGTCACCATCATAGTGGGTCCCACCCCCACAGATCCGGAGGACAGCGCCATCCGTGGGCCCCACGGGCCCGCAGAACCCGCCGTTCGGAAAGCACGAAAACGCGGAGTTCGGCACCGCCGGGCGACATCAAGATGCTGCCCGTCAACCCAATTCGCGTGATTCCTGGGCCCCGCATGTGACCTTTTACCTCCCTGCGTGGAGTGGGTCAAATTATTGTACTGCTGTAAAATTGTGTTAACCGGGGGTCCGTGATTGGCCGGGGTTATCTTCGCCACGCCGGGTGCGTGGAGGTAATGGTCCGAACCTCTTGGCGTAAATTTGCTTAGCTAATATATGGTCTTTTGCCACTGCCGAGAGCGTAGGTGCTAGCCCGTGTGTCCATGTCACCGCTGTGAGAGTGAGAGTGACCCGTCCCGTGACTCGATCCGAGTCCGGAAGTTGAGTCGGACTACCCTTGACCTCCGCTGGTTCCTTAACCGCGCACAGTCCGCGCTTTCCCTCGCTTGGGACGACGAGTGAGCTTCCACTTCTGTTAGCGACATTTTGTCACTAGGAGCTCGTAGTGTCAGGCTTAGTGTCTCCCTGGTGTGTGCTGCTGGTCGCGTCTTCATCTAGAGTCCGAGGGTGGCACCTAATAGTGTCGTCTCCCATGTCCGTCCCGCATCACCTGGAGGCTTCTAGACGCGGAGGTTCACCGGGATGTTGGCGGAGGGTCCCAGGTCGACCCCTGGGAGCGGCGGCCGCTGGTTCTTCTCCGACGTATTTTTGTTGGCTTTTACCGTTGACCCCTTTTTGCAGGCCAACCTCGGGACAGATCTGGACAGTCCTGCGCACTCCTGAGAGATCGGTCACCACGACTAGCCCCGACGTCGGATCGAAACGAGACTAGTGCCGTTGCGAAGAGGACTCGAAGATATTCGACCTATGTGAGTTTCAGGTCCGTCCAACGGTGGAGTGGGAAATGACAGCTTCTTCAAGCTGACTGAGTTCTCTGACCCCAAATACATAACACACAGGGCAGACTAGAAGCTGTCGGTTTATGGGGATGGACCAAAGATCAGATGGAGGTTCTAGGACTTGGAGATTTTTGTAGAGGTATAGGGGAGAGTGGTGGTCACGCACATAGGTCTTTTGTAGAATTCTGACCACGTTTAAGGGGTGAGAAAATTCATCTACCATCGGCTATCACACTGGTCTGCTCGCAGGCAGATTGTGGGGGTAAAGAATAACATACTAGGAAAAGGCCTAAACGAGTTCTGATCTGGGTGAAAATTAAAATGGGAATGACCTATGACAAGAGGAACCTACTCTCAAAGTTTCGTGATGATCCAATGCTCGGATCTTCTGTACCACACCTTTCACTGGGCTACTGTCCTACAACTCTGAGTTTGGGATAGCAGGATGAAGATCAGCTTGTGGTGGCTCAACGACGGCACGAACGGCGACGGCGGCGGAGGTGAACATTCACACTAGATAGAGGAAGAAGGTAAGAGGAAGATATTTGAGGGAGATAGAGGATTTAGGAGCAGATCTAGAGGAGATTGGAGGTGGGAGGAGGAAGAACACTCAAGAACTCAAGGGGAGAGGGGTGTGTGCACCAAGCAATATTCTCTTCAAATTTTCTCATTAGTTCCACCAAAATACAACAAGAAGCTATATATATTAAAACCCTAGATCTAGACCCAAGGACATCCACTAACTCCAAAGGACATCCACTAACTCTAAAGGACACCCACTAACATTGGTCAAGGGTAGGTGGGAGACAAGCATGGGGGAAAAGGAGGGGGCATCCTTTACCTTTTTCTCCTTGAAGGACACCCACTAACTCCAAAGGACACCCACTAACATTGGTCAAGGGTAGGTTGGAGACAAGTATGGGGGACAAGGAGGGGGCATCATCTACCTTTGTCTCCTTGGTCCAATGGTCCAAGTCTTCTAGAAGCCCATCTTGGGCCTTGGACCAGCCTTTTGGGCCCACATGTGTAGAAGCCCACAAGGGAGAGAGAGGCCCAATTGGGCTCCTAAAAGTTTGGAGGCCCAATTTGGAAATTGGGCTCCTTACATGAAGTGTAACCCATTTTACAACCTTGACCCATTACACGCATAAATACTCAAATAAATACACACCAATACACTCATAATAAACTTAAAAAAATATCAACACTCAGGTAGGGACTCCATACTGTCGCCCAGCCACAACGATGTCGATGTCGATCGAGTCGTGCTGCGGGTCTGGTACCGGCGGCTCGCTGAGTCGGGCCGTACTCGTGCTCTGGTGTCCTCAGCATACCCTGACCTAAAGAAGGGGAAAGGGAAGAAGAGGAAGACGCAGTGGATACAGGAAGAGGTACAGGAGAAACCTCCTCATCAGAGGAGAAAAGAAAATCCGTTAACAAACCTTGAAAGAACGGCCCTTGGATTGGGGCACACTCATGAGCAAGATAGGAGGTCTCTTCAACAGAGATGGAAGATTGAGAAGTTTAAATTTTGGTATTTTTTTTCGTTTTCAAGGATAAAGCAATGGGTGGAAGGAATAGGCGGTGGTGCTGAAATTGAAAGATTAGAGAAGGATTGGATAAAAGATTGTCCACGTGGGGGTGTAATGGAGAGCTGCAAGAATTGCTTAAGGAGTAAAGGAGGAATTGAGGAAGCTTGGAGAAACTCTGGAGAGAGAAAAATCAAGATCGCGGGTGGTCTGGGAATATCAGAGAGAAAAAGTTTGGAGCACCAGAAGGTAATAAGTGAGGGATGTATGAAATCAAAGAAGAAAAGGCCGGCCCACAGCCTGTCCATAGTAAAACCTTCTTCAAGTGGCACGTCTGGTTCCCCGGTATCAGTGCAGTTACTCAGAAGCTGCCTCTTATCTGTAAGTGTTGCCGACTTTTCTATTAGCTCATAAATGAGTGGCGGCCATTCCGGATCAGTCGGCATAAACAAACGGCTTAAAGCAATGACAATGTCATTCATATCAAACCAACGATACCATTCACATTCCAGATCCTCCATCTTTCTTCTTTTGAGCGGCCTTAAAGATTCTAGGGCCTTATAAGTGACTAATGGTGCCAGATGATGAGCAAACTGACGTGAATGCACATCTTGATGATCTAATACAGAAGTAACCAATGTGGTCTGCTCGTCATGTTGAGTAGCCCCTTTTGCAAAATGGGTATGTAAAGTCCATGTGAGGGGCGGTCGGTCTATTTTTAAAGTAGAAGTCATAACAACCCATGGTTCTTCTTTGTTCTTGGACTCTTCTTTGCTCGGCCTTCTATATCCTAGGCCGCCTCAAGGAATTAACTTGCAATTCTTAATGGGTTTTACTCTGCCTTGAAGGTTGACGCCCAAACCCTTGCCGGTTATGTACCCCATTTTAATAAAAATGTTCCACCCTGGGGTATTCATCATATTCTTCTTTTTCTTCCCCTTGGAGGGCAGAGGTGACATTAAAGCTGGTGCAGGAGTTGAGGTTGGCAGCCTTAACAAATCGTGCCGCGGATCGGCAAGATCTAACTCTGATAATAAAGGCATATTATCCGGCCATATGGAAGGTACTGACGTTGCTGAGTGTATATCATCTGACGGCAGAATAGGCATGCTTGTGACTTTGATGATGCGCCCTTTATGTGGGAACTTTATGTATTGATGATTTGTGGAAGGCACGACATCAAGTTTTTGAATATATGGACGGCCCAAAATGCCGTTAAAAGTCGGGTCCATGTCTAAAATATGGAAATCTGTTGTAATCGAGACTGGACCCAGCCCAACTTTTAAAGTAATCATGCCCAGCGTAGGTTTCTTCGTATTATCATAAGCAGTCACTGTGATAGTAGATGACCGAATCTGACTGTCCAGAATGCCACACATTCTTAAGGTGCTGGGAGGCAGTACGTTGATAGATGCTCCTGTATCCACCAAACATTGCTTAACAGGTACTTCATTAATATTAACTGTGATACACATGGCATATTTCCTACCTGGCTTCGGAGCTAATTCATGCTCATGGAAAACAATGGCCGGTTGATCACTTGCTGGTGTTAAAGCCGATGTAATCTGTTCAGCTGGAATGTCCTCATTGACCATCACCTTCTGGAGGTACTCTTTCAAAGCCAGCCGGTGAATGGTAGATGTAATGCCCCGGATTTTTCAGATCCTTCTTTGTGGGTCTCGGATCTGGTTTCTCGGAGTATCTGACTCCGTTGTGTCTTAAATTTCATTTCGGACATATTTCGTGTTCGGATCGACGCGATCCGGAGTTGTTTCGGAGGCTCGGAAGCGTTCCGCGGCTTTTTCGCGTGTGTTTTCTGATTCCCGGTGTGTGTTTTGGTAATTCCTTTGGAACCTCGTTGCGGGTGAACCGGGCCGTTCACCTAGGCGAGTGTGGTACTGTTGCGATCAGTGCATTCCGAGGATCGCAGAAACATGATTTTCTTATTTTTTGGTATTTTTTGGAATTTCTAGATTTTTTATTTAAACCCCCTCCCTTTTCTCTCTCCCCCCTCATTTCTCTCTTCTCTCACGCCCTCTTTCTCCCCTCTCTTCTCCGACAGCTGACGGAGCGAGGCGGGGGCGAGGCGGAGGCGGCGCGAACGAGGACGCGGGCGAGGATGGGCGAGGATCGAGGCGGTGGAGGGGCGTGGGAGCTCGTGGCGCGGTCGTGAGCCGGTGAGGCTTCAACGGCATTTCTTCGCGGATCGGCGAGCTCGGGGCATGAAATCTTCGGTGGAGGTAGGGAGATGGACCCCCAGTTCGTGCTTTCCCTTTCCCGCGAGTTTTGTAGGCCGTGACGAGCCTAGCGGGATTATTTTCGCATTTTGGGGGAAATCCATATTTTTGGGGAGTGAGCCGGATCTCTCGTTTTACGGCGTTTTTGGCCGATCCAGGGGTTTAGATGCATGCCTAGGGGCTTGGGGATGGATTCCCCTTTGTTTCCCCATCACCCGGGGGTGATCGGGGCGTGGATCGAATTTTTGGGTTGTTTCCCGTCGTTTCTCTCTCCAACGGGTGTGACGGTCCTTCCAGTGATCGTCACATGCTGTGACGCCCCAGGGTGGGTGCGTCACAGGGTCCTGTAGTGTCGGTAGGCGTCGGTCGCTCTGGCGGTCTTACGATAAACCGCCAGAGGGTGTGACGCGCCTGGGCTTGACCGCTACGTCTGTTTTCATGTTTTCGGACCGTTGGGATCACGAGTCCCTGACGCGCCTAGGTAGGGCCGTCAGAGCCTTGTGACGCCCCTTCATGGGACCGTCAGAGTTGACGCAGCCCATTTTATGACGCGCCTGGGTAGGACCGTCAGAGACTGTGACGCCCCTAGAGGTGTGCATCACAGCCTATTTTCTCTCGTCTCCTAATGCACTGGGTTGGGTGCGTCAGAGACGGTGACGCATCAGGGCTGGCGCGTCACAGACCGTGACGCACCAGGACTAGCGCTTCACAGCCAGTTTTAGCGTCTGACGGCCCTTTGTTGGTGCGTCAGAGTGGTTGTGACGGTCGATGCTTGGACTGTTACAGACTATGACGGCCCAAGGCTAGACCGTCAGGCTCTGTGTTGCGCCGAGGCAAGTTTTCGTGTTCTCCGCCTTCGTTCGGCGATGTGTGGATCCCCGGTCGACCCGGTTGGGACCCAGTGGTCGACATGCGGTCTCGTGAGTGTTCCAGACACCCGTGGGATTCTGTGTCTGTGTTTTGAGAGTGTCGGGAGGACTGTGATATCTCGTTTAGCGTGCCCATGGGTTTGAGAGTCCGGGTGACTTCTCGTGTGTCGGGCTTTCGTGTTACGCTAGACCGAGCCACCGTGTGTCGGTGGGAGTGCGATGGGGTTTCCCCCGCATGCCGTGAGTTTTCCTGGAAGATGATTCCCTAGTGGGCCATGTGTTTGGCCTTGGACTGTGTGTCCAGTTATCGGCTTGGCAGCTTGTTCGTTGCCCTGGGAATCATGCTTCTGTGTTTTCCACGTGGGCCATGTGTGTGGCCTTGGACTGCGAGTCCAGTTGCCAGCCATGGGGCTGGAGGGTTCCCGCCTTTCCCTGAGAGTGGGATTTGGTTTGGAGGCCTATGAGCTACCTTGGGAACCGTGTTTCCACATTTCTGCATGGCCGGGTGTGCGGCCCATGGGCGGTGAGTCCCGTTTCTTCTTCGACTGTGGTCACCGTGCAACGGTGTTGGTACGTGGGACGGTCCCCGTACTTCGTCGGGTGCGGACGTTATTTTCTGTTGACTTGAGAGTCTACTCTCTCAGTGACCCTCCACTAGTCATAGCCTACTTACACGCATGTGGTCCCACCAGGGAGTGGTGGAGAGGCTACCCTTGAAGACAGTTTGTGGACCTGTTTTCGTCGCGCCCCACGTCTTGCAGCCAGAGTTCGGCTGAGGGGAAAATCGGTCAGAGGGCTAGACCAGGGACGTGCAGTCTGTGTGTTCACACGTGGTTAGGGGCGGTTGGACCCACGTCGACGGGCGTGACCCCAGCTAGTCACTTGCTTTGTGGTTACTTGTGCGGTGTCCGTGCCTTTGGTAGGCGCTACCACGTCAGGCAGTTCACCTGCGGTGCGGTGTAAGACGTCATGGGACGCTACCGGTTGTGCTTCTAGTGGGAGGTACTCTTGTTCTGGACAGAGAGTGACAGACTATCGGTTTTTGTGACTTTGACCTTCGGGTTTTCGGTCGTGTCGACCGTTGAGTTTCGGTTGTTTCACCGTGGCGCGTGTGTCGGTTCTCGCGCTGTGAGACTAGTGCTAGTGGCTTTACCGATGCTACATCTTGTTGTGCGGTACCCGCGACGGGATGGTCGGGGTCGCACCTTGGACAACGTGTCCAAGTTGGACGTGTCCTGGGAGACAGGCTTCTACGTCATGGTTGCTGTGGGTTTTTACTTCAGTAAGCGGTACTAGTATAGTTCGGTAGCCTCGACTGCGAGATCGGAGCGTGTTTCTGGTACAGTAGGAGTAGTTGTAGTGCCAGGTTTCGACCGGCCACCAGGTTTACTGTTCCTACTGTTGCGGTTGCTCTTGTAGCCTTCCTTTCCGCTACCGCCGTTATTTCCGGTTGGGGTTCCATGGGATCCCTGCTGAGTCTCTATTTTGGAGACTCATTCTCTGCTTTTCAGGTGTAGCGGTTATTCCTCGAGGTTCGAGGGCGCGGAGCGGAGGTTCTTAGTTGCCAGCTTGCCGGGCCGAGTGTTCACTTGGCATGTGGTACGTTTTTTCTGCTTTAGACTATACTTTCTGTTGGACTGGACTCTGTGGTAACTGTAGTTGTTTATTTATTTCTATTAATTGTTGAATTATCCTACTTTATTTCCTATTTTCTTGTGCCTCCACACTCCTTTTAGCCCTTCCGAGCCCTCCCCGCTCGTGGGCGGCGGTTCGAGTCTCAGGTTATCGGGTCTCTCTCGATAATCAGATTCTCGGGTCGTTACAGCTGATATCAGAGCGGTGGTTGTGGACGTACATAGGAATTCAAAATATTGCAGTGATCAGAGTCCATAAGGTCCAGTACAGTCGACAGCTAGCATAGGGTTTTGTGCTTATTTTTCTGCCTTGTTTCTCGCTTGAGAGCTTGAGTGCGCTGCGTGGCGCTGTGAATGTGGTTGCTGTCCGTGGCTTTCATGCCAGCATGGGGCCTAAGGATCGAGGTCGAGAGCCTTCTCCCTCATCGGTGGTAGCCCCGGTTGTGCTGCGTTGGGCAGAGGTTGCTGGCAGGCGTGAGCTCGCGGTGCTACGTTCGAGGAATATGCAGCGTGGTCAGGTAGCTGGATAGGATTGTTCGTGGTTAAGTGGCCGTTAGCGTGCTTCGAGGGAGCTGCTGTCAGTTTTGGCCACTCCAGCTTGAGGTTTGTCTAGCCCCTGAGGTGTTCTGGTCATGGTTTGAGGTGGTAGAGCTGGTGTTCTGATCGAGGAGTGTGCTTGGGTGAGCGGAGGATCTTCTCGGTGAGCTGCTGTTTTGTCGAGCCTGGGGTTCTTGTCATGCTCTATTGCGTCAGAAATGACGTGTTGGTCCCGATTATTTTACAGATTTCGAGGCAGGATTGGGCTATGGTGTCCCAGTAAGTCTTGCTCCTGCGCTCTTGTGTGCGAATGGGTTGTGTTCGCCTTGGATTTGGTCTGAGATGTGAAGGCTCCGCGGTGAATTTCGGGACTCGAGGATGAGCATTGGCCGTTGTCGGTTATGGCTCGTGTTGCGGCTCTTGGCATACTGTGTTGCAGTTTGAGGAATTGCAGCGGTGGTGCATCGAGAGATGCTGTGATTGTGGTCCGATGTGACACTCGCCGAGTGTGTCGGAGGCGCTGACCTGATGGAAGCGATGGTTTTCCTTGGTGCTGGATGGTGCTGTTTCCAGTGTGCACGGGGTTCGAGGTCAGGTCAAGCGTGGAGTTCTTCCGTTGGTCGGAAGGGCGTTTGGTTTCTCTTTTGGTTGGAGAGATTGTGTTGGGCTAAGGTTCGTCATCTTGCATTATGTGCCCGGATTGGTTGGCCTTGTGCACCATGAGGTCCATGCAAGACGTGCTCCTTGTCTTGGCCAGATGGTTGCCCGTGAGAAGTTGTGCCCATTCCCTTGTCGTGTAAGGGTGTTGGCGCTTTTTCGGAAGGACGGGTGCCGGTTGGGCGGTGTTTCTGAGAATTTGTGGCTGTGCGCGTGGATCAGAGTGCGCAACGAAAGCGTGGTGGGCTTGCGACCCACTGGTTCAGGATCGTAGCGTTGGTTGCTATGGGAGGATTCTTGAGTTTGCGTTGAGCATTGGAGGATTGGTTCCTCTGTGTGAAACGTGTTGTCGCCATGCCGTTGCTCGAGATATTATGGTTCTTGGCACTTGCAGGATGGAGTGTGGGAAAAGTACTGGCTAGTCCGCCGCATGAGTACCCTGTTCCTGTGATGGATGCCGTGTTAGGCGTCGGTGTTAGACCCGGATGGGGTTGTTGAGAATGTCGCCTGACGGAGGTCGAGGACGTGTTGGTCAGAGTCAGAGGCTTGGTGCCCGACTTGTATTCCCAGTCATGTCCTCGGATGAGATCGTTTTGGAGAAGTGATCTCTGGCAGGCTGTGGGTTTCTGTTGGTAGCTGCGAGTGACTGATAAGGCTAGTCTCGTAGCCGACCACAGTGAGATGTATGTTGCTTGGGGACCCGTGAGCATTGTTCAGGTGGTGTCCCGTGGCTCTGTGGTAAGGGCGGAATCGGGATTGGCAGGTGTCCACTTGGATTAATTGAGGCGAAGGCTACGATGAGACTAGACGGAAGAGTGACGCCTATGGGCGAAGGCCTTTTTGTGAGGTTGGCGTCGGATGGTGGTCCTTGATGGGATGTTGGTGTCGCAATGGTTATCCCTGTTTTGGTGACCAGCATGGGATGGTTCCCCTGTAAGTCTGAGTCGACTGAGGTGATGACTGGAGACACCAGGATCTTACCATTTGATTTCATCGTGCTCCCCGAGAGGGTCGAGTTGGCGCGATGATTGAGTTCGGAGGCGGTGTCCGAGAGGAGTGTGGCTCGAGGTGTGCCATCGATCTATGTGGGAGTCGACGGATGGCTTACCGAGGTTTGGAATGTTTTCTTCAGACCCGGTGGAGGACCAGGAAAGAAGGAAGAACCTGAGCGAGCGGTTGGTGATCGTCGGCATGTGGTCTTTTCACAGACAGAAGATGCTGGTTGTCGGAGCTTGAGCGTGGCGAGAGTCGTGTGCCAGCGAGGCCTTGGGTGGCTGATTTTGAGGTGTGCCTTTCCGGACGGGATCTGGGCTTTGTCGAAGTTTATCCTCTGACAGAGTTGGCACAGTGTTATGTTTGGCTTTCAGCTTGCCATGTGTGGGGTGTTTCCTGGTGCTGAGCCGATGTTCTGGTTGCGGTCTGTTGAGATAGCTGCTTGAGCTGGTGGAGGCTCTATGTTGGTTTTTCCCTTGAGGAGGGCGTGCGACCAGTCAGCTGGTTATGAAGCTGACGTGTAATTTGTCTACCGACCATAGGATGGATCGGTAGTTGTTTCTCGTGCGAGGGTTGTGTCTCCTCAGTGAGCGAGATTATGACAGTGGTGCCATGATTTGTTTCCAGGGTGTCTGAGGTGATGTCGGACTGTGTCCTCTGGTATATGCCTGCTCTGATGGTCGGTGTGCACGGCGCGCGGAGGCGAGGTGTCGTTCGTGATTATAGTCTGGCTGTGTCCCTCAGAATCAATGCTTTCATGAGAATCGAGGTTTTCTATGCTGGGGCTATGATAACGTTGTTAGTTAGTTCAGTGTTCTTTCCCTGTGACTTTGTGCTAGGTCCTAAATTTTAAGGATGAAATTCCTTTAAGGGGGGAGGGCAGTAATGCCCCAGATTTTTTGGATCCTTCTTTGTGAGTCCCGAATCTAGTTTCTCGGAGTGTCCGACTCCATTGTGTCTGAAATTTCATTTTGGACATCTTTCGTGTTCGGATCGGCGTGATCCGGAGTTGTTTCGGATGCCCAGAAGCGTTACGCAGTTTTTCCGCGTGTGTTTTCTGATTCCCGGTGTGTGTTTCGGTAATTCCTTCGGAACCTCGCTGCGGGTGAACCGGGCCGTTCACCTAGGCGAGTGTGGTAGCGTTGCGATCGGTGCGTTCCGAGGATCGCAGAAACGTGATTTTCCTATTTTTTGGTATTTTCTAGAATTTCTGGAATTTCTATATAAACCCCCTCCCTTTTCTCTCTCCCCCCTCATTTCTCTGTTCTGTCCCTCTCTCTTCTCTCACGCCCTCTTTCTCCCCTCTCTTCTCCGGCGGCCGATGGAGCGAGGCGGGGGCGAGGTGGAGGTGGCGCGGGCAAGGACGCGGGCGAGGATCGAGGCGATGGAGGCGCGTGGGAGCTCGTGGCGCGGTCGCGAGCCGGCGAGGCTTCAACGGCGTTTCTTCGCGGATCGGCGAGCTCGGGGCGTGAAATCTTTGGTGGAGGTATAAAGATGGACCCCCAGCTCATGCTTTACCTTTCCTGGGAGTTTTATAAGCCGTGGCGAGCCTAGCAGGTTTATTTTCGCATTTTGGGGGGAATCAATGTTTTTGGGGAGTGAGCCGGATCTCTCATTTTACGGTATTTTTGGCCTATCCAGAGGTTTAGATGCATGCCTAGGGGCTTGGGGATGGATTCCCATTTGTTTCCCCATCACCCGGGGGTGATCGGGGCATGGATCGGATTTTTGGGTTGTTTTCCGTCGTTTCACTCTCGGACGGGTGTGACGGTCCTTCCAGTGACCGTCACATGTTGTAACGCCCCAGGAGGGTCTTGTAGTGTCGACAGGCGTCGGTCGCTCTGGCAGTCTTACGACAAACCGCCAGAGGGTGTGACGCGCCTGGGTTCGACCGCTACATCCGTTTTCATGTTTTCGGACCATTGGGATCACGAGTCCCTGACGCGCCTAGGTAGGGCCGTCAGAGCCTTGTGATGCCCCTTCATGAGACCGTCAGAGTTGACGCAGCCCATTTTCTGATGTGCCTGGGTAGGACCGTCAGAGACTGTGACGCCCCTAGAGGTGTGTGTCACAGCCTGTTTTCTCTCGTCTCCTAACACACTGGGTTGGGTGCGTCAGAGACGGTGGCGCACCAGGGCTGGCGCGTCACAGCCAGTTTACAGCCTAGCGTCTGACGACCCTTTGTTAGTGCGTCAGAGTGGTTGTGATGGACGAGACTTGGACCGTTACAGACTGTGATGGCCCAAGGCTAGACCGTCAGGCTCTGTGTTGCGCCGAGGCGACTTTTCATGTTCTCCGCCTTCGTTCCGTGATGTGTGGATCCCCGGTCGACCCGGTTGGGACCCAGTGGTTGACCTGCGGTCTCGTGAGTGTCCCAGACACCCGTGGGATTCTGTGTCTGTGTTTTGAGAGTGTCGGGAGGACCGTGATATCTCGTTTAGCGTGCCCATGGGTTTGAGAGTCCGGGTGACTTCTCGTGTGTCGGGCTTTCGTGTTACGCTAGACCGAGTCACCTTGTGTCGGTGGGGGTGCGGTGGGGTTTCCCCCGCATGCCGTGAGTTTTCCTGGAAGATGATTCCCGAGTGGGCTATGTGTTTGGCCTTGGACTACGTGTCCAATTATCGGCATGGCAGCTTGTTCGTTGCCCTGGGAATCATGCTTATGTGTATTCCGCGTGGGCCATGTGTGTGGCCTTGGACTGCGAGTCTAGTTGCCAGCCTTGGGGCTGGAGGGTTCCCGCCTTTCCCTGAGAGTGGGATTTGGTTTGGCGGCCTGTGAGCTACCTTGGGAACCGTGTTTTCACATTTCTGCGTGGCCGGGTGTGCGGCCCGTGGGCACTGAGTCCTGTTTCTTCTCCGACTGTGGTCACCGTGCGACGGTGCTGGTACGTGGGACGGTCCCCGTACTTTGTCGGGTGCGGACGTTGTTTCCTAGTGACTTGAGAGTCTACTCTCTCAGTGACCCTCCACTAGTCATAGCCTACTTACACGCGTGTGGTCCCACCAGGGAGTGGTGGAGAGGCTACCCTTAGAGACGGTTTGTGGACCGGTTTCCGTCGGGCCCCACGTCTTGCAGCCAGAGTCCGGCTGAGGGGAAAACCGGTCAGAGGGCCAGACCAGGGACGCGCGGTCTGTGTGTGCACACATGGTTGGGGGCGGTTGGACCCACGTCGATGGGCGTGACCCCAGCTAGTCACTTGCTTTGTGGTTACTTGTGCGGTGTCCGTGCCTTTGGTAGGTACTACCATGTCAGGCAGTTCACCTGTGGTGCGGTGTAAGACGTCATGGGATGCTGCCGGTTGTGCTTCTAGTCGGAGGTACTCCTGTTCTGGACAGAGAGTGATAGACTGTCGGTTTCCATGATTTTGACCTTCAGGTTTTCGGTCATGTCGACCGTTGAGTTTCGGTTGTTTCGCCATGGCACGTGTGTCGGTTCTCGCGTCGTGAGACTAGTGCTAGTGGCTTTACCGAGGTTGCATCTTGTTGTGCGGTACCCGCGACCGGATGGTCGGGGTCGCACCTTGGATAGCGTGTCCAGGTTGGCCGTGTCCTGGGAGATAGGCCTCTACGGCATGGTTGCCGTGGGTTTTTACTTCGGTAAGCAGTACTAGTGTAGTTCGGTAGCCTCGACTGCGAGATCAAGGCATGTTTCTGGTACAGTTGGAGTAGTTGTAGTGCCGGGTTTCGACCGGCCACCGGGTTTACTGTTCCTACTGTTGCGGTTGCTCTTATAGCCTCCCTTTCCGCTACAGCTGTTGTTTCCGGTTGGGGTTCCGCGGGATCATTGCTGAGTCTCTATTTTGGAGACTCATTCCCTGCTTTTCAGGTGTAGCGGTTCTTCCTCGAGGTTCGAGGGCGCGGAGCGGAGATTCTCAGTTGCCAGCTTGCAGGGCCGAGTGTTCACTTGGCATGTGGTACGTTTTTACTGCTTTAGACTATACTTTCTATTGGACTGGACTCTGTGGTAGCTGTAGTTGTTTATTTATTTCTGTTAATTATTGAATTATCCTGCTTTATTTCCTATTTCCTTGTGCCTCCACACTCCTTTTAGCCCTTCCGTGCCCTCCCGATTCGTGGGCGGCGGTTCGAGTCTCGGGTTATCGGGTCTCTCCCGGTAATTGGATTCTCGGGTCGTTACAGTGGATCTCCTTATCATTTCTAAAATAGAAATCCTTGTCGGGGTCTTGTCTAGGTGCTTTAGCAAGTCATACTGAGTGCCCGGTATGGATTCTTGTTCTGGCTCTTATTCCTCTCGCCCCTATGTGGGCTCTGGCTCCCTTTGTGAAAATACACGATAGAATATCCATCCACTACGGAGCACCATGGTTTGTGATGGTCGCACCTCTGTCGGGTTGTGGGTGTTGGATTAGGTGGAATGTCAAACTAGAGGGGAGGGGTGAATAGGTTGACCCTTTAAAAAATTCTACGCACGATCACACACGAATTATGGTGCAGAATGATAGAGATAAAATCAATAACTAAACAGCAATGAGAATCGTGCCTAATCAAACATCTAACGAAGGGAGCATAATAAGAGAAATTAAACAACTCAGTGTACGCATATTTTTATGGTGGTTCGGTCTCCTTGTGGAGGCCTACGTCCACCCCTCACTTAACCAGTGAGGATCCCTGCTGAGCTTTACAGCTTAGCTACACTGAGGAAAAAGCTTCCTCATATACACCGCTGAGCATTACAGCTTGGCTTAACTAGAGAAACAAATTCTCTATCCCGCTGATAGACAGCTTGCAGGCAACACGCCCAATTTCCTTTGATCCAAGCACAGTCTGCTGGATCAACCCCCTCCCTCTACTCAAACCAGTACGAGGGAGAAATAGTATAATAGAGTCCAGAATGGAAAGACAAATAACAAAACAAAATCACTTAGTAAAAGAAAGAATAAACTCAGATCTATGAAGCAGCCTAAGCTCGGCCTTGAATCCAGAGATCTGGAGGAAGAAGCTTCAATGATCGTCTGGTCTTCTTCTTCCAAAATGTAGACGAGCTTCACAAGGAACACTGCTTCTGGATCTCCCAACTGTCTTCAGCAGATCGACATCAGGAGGAAGATCAACTCGCTGTTTTTCTCGTGGGTCTTTTCCTCAGCTCCCGTCCTCAGCACTCTTCGAAAAACTCCTACTCCTTTTGCAATTTCGCAAGCGTTTCCGTGCTCATTTCCAGATCCATGCATATATACATCTAGTGGGCCCCAACCAGATTTTCTGGTTAGCCCTGTGACTGCACGTGTAGAGCCTTCTGGAGTCGAGAGGGAAAAAAACAGATCGCAATCACTTTTGGGCTAATGTGGCCTTTGACGTCACTTGTGACTGGGGTCCACCCAACTGATCTCGGAAGTTCCTGTAGGCGTCAACCCATTGAGTGATGTGACACAACCTCGGACCTAATACAAGCAAGCACAATCGCAATCTAAATGGGCCAATTTGGGCCGCCGCTCTCTCGTTGCTCACCCAAGCCCGGGGTAACTTGGCAATGCCAAGGTGAGGTTGAGGGGTTGGGCCCTTGCTGGTAGAGGGCCAGCAAGGCCAAGATTTGATTCCCAATGGATTTGGAAGCCCAATTCAACGGGGCCGACAAAGTGCCGAAGGCACCGGTTGCACTCTTCCCACGGTGATCACTCAAGGCAATGGGGCTTGAGGATCGGGCTCTCACTCGCATAACCAGCGGAATTAGAACTAATATTGAAAGATAAGCACTAAGTGGAGTGAAGGTTTGAGCACTTACTCGACCGGTTTGAAGAAATCGGTCCCGGTCGGAGACGAGGGCGAGCGGGGAGGCGAGTGGATCCCCACACGCCGCGGCGGTGTCGCTTGACCTGCCCAAACAAATTACACCACTACACCTCTCGCAGGAGGGGGGAACTTGGGGTGGGGGTTAATGATATTACATCAATACTACCTCCACGCAGGGAGGGGCCTTCAGCTGGCCAAGCGGGGTGGGGAAACCAAAGCAAAGAACGAGGAACAAGGGTAGACGCCGAATCTGCCTGCTATCTACGAACCAGAACAGAGGGTCGGTGTTGCTGTTTTAGATCTTGCTCAAGAATTTCTCTGATGGCGAGACTGGCGGCGAAATCTTCGTAACAGGAAGGGGAATGCCTCAGAATTTTTGTAAATTCTTCTGGAGTCGCTGCAGGTCGGGCCAGGAGCTTGAACAGGGCCTCTGTTTCTCAGACTAGCAGGGGCAGGTCACCAACAGTAGGATGCAGAGGCTGTCCTGGCCGCTCCCGAACTCCAAATTTGATGACGTCAGCGCCGTTAGAACCGTGGGTGAGTCCTCTTTGCAGAAAAAGAAACGGGAATGCCAGAAGAGAACAGAGACGATCTGTGGAGCCAGAAGAGTGAGAAAGGTGGCGATGCAGACTGGGGAAGGCAGAGCCGCACGACCGTGGAAGAAAATTGGTAACTTCTGTTCCCGGATGGTGAATGGGCTTCCGCTTCTTGATTCTGAAAGTAGACAGGCCGATGAAGAACTTTGAAGAAGAACTTGAGGACTGATTCCTTCGGGGTTCGTCGTGGCAGAGCGTCTAATCTGGCTCAGGTCCTCAACCGAGGTAGAACCGCACAGCTGTGGGAGAATGGACCTCCTGGACGACTCGGAGATCGGAAGAAGACGAAACCACTTCGGTTACGAAGCCGACTGGCAGACGCTTCCGATGATGGCTCTTGGGTCTTCAATTTCTTCCGGAGGAGGTCGTAGTGGCCGCTACAGGTTGCTGGTCTGCTGTAGATCTTCAGTTGAGAGCTGTAGGTTGATGATGATGGGGGGGAATGTGGTATATGGGAGGGGAAATGGGGGTGGATGAGTGTGGGGAAAGCCCGGGCTGTGAGGGGGTCTAGGAGGGGGTGTTCTAAGGTGGGGGAAGGGAAGAATGGGGTCTGGAAGGGGGTCTAACAGGTGGTGGGAGGAGGAGCTACGAATTTGGGAAGGTGGGTGAGAGGAGAAAGTGAGGGGGGGCACAAGTGAGTGGAGGGAAGGGTGGATTTCAAATTTGAAATGGCCTTGGAAGTTGTGGCGTTGTGTGGGGAAGGGGTTGATTGTGTTGGAATGGGGAAAGTGGTGTTGGAATGTGGAAGATGGTGTTGGAATGGTGAGGGATCTTCTTGGGACTAGGGGGGTGGAGTAATGGAGGCCATGGGGAAGTGGAGGGCTTTAATGATGGTAGGTAGGGGTTGAGGTGGTTGGGAAGGGAGGAGAGAGAAGAAAATTCAAAATTGGGTGTTGAGGAGAGAGAAAGTGGAGTAAAAAAGGAGGGATTAAGAGAGGGAAGGGTGGGGAATCTCTCCCCTAGGGTTTCTCACCCAAAGAATGTTGGAATCACTCCACTAAACTAAGCTTTGGACTCTCAAATGGCATTTTTTTCATTGATTGATTCATTACCTCCAAATGAAGGAAATGGGGCCCTATATATAGGAAACCCACATTTTACAATAAGACCCTGACAAAAGACTCATTGACAAATAACCGAAGGGGTAGGGGAGCTCATTGGGCCAAGCCCGAAGAAATGGGCCCAATTAGCACATTACACATTCTAATGACACTCAAACATAGGAAAATAAATGCAAGACCTAGGGACATGACTCAAATAAAATGTAAATTACATCAAATGACTTAAGTAAAATTACATAGGACTCAAAATTAAATGACTAAACCATGACGGATGCAACCGGGGCGAGGAGACGAGCTATGAATGTGGGCATGGAAGGTGATGTCCACATCATACTCCCGGGGTGCGGAGAACTCGACTCCATCGAGTAAGTATCCTTCTCTCCTTGGAAGGTGTAGAAGTGTTACTGCCTTCAAGTCTTCCGAACGAGACCGATCCATCCACCTGCCGAGATAGCGCTCATATACCTTGCTCCGAGTGGTAGTGACTTATTCATCCAATATTTGTTCAATTTGTTCACGCTGGACTCTCTTGGCTAGTGGTTTATCATCATGGGTGGGTGCTCTCTCAAGGGAAGAAGTAGGCTCAATCTCCTCACTAGCTATCACCGTGGGTCCCTTATATGGCACTAGGTCGGCAACAATGAATGTGGGACTTATTCCATACTCCTCTAGGAGATCTAACTCGTAGGCAATTGCACCTATCCGTCTCAAGACTTGGAAGGGACCAGCCCCACGTGGCCTCAGTTTAGAGTTGGCTCCTGGGGAGAGCCTCTCCATCCTTACCATCACAAAGTCACCCACTTGGAATTCTTGGTGACGCCGATGAGAGTTGGCCCGCCTCTTATAAGCCTCATTCTTTTTGCTTATGTGCTTGCAAAGGCTTTCATGCAATTTTGTGAATGTTGACATTCTAGGGGTGATGGGTGGGCCTGGGCAACCAAAAGTAGACCAATCATGCTTTGATGCCAAGAAGACTTTGATGGATTTTGGAGGGCCGGGGCAACCATATGTGGACTTATCATGCAATGTTGTCATGTAGACTTTGGTGGGCCTAGGTGGGCCGGGGCACCCGTAGGTGAACCTATCATGCAAAGTGGTGATGAATGTAGGGGGACCTGGACATCCGTAGATGCTGTTGACATGCTTAAGACCCATGATAAATGAAGGTGGACCAATACATCCGAATATGGGCCACTCATGCTTTCTACTTGACATGTGGGTGGTATGAATGAATGGACCCAACATAGTGTTCATGCCAAGTGGTGTGGTAGGCCTAGACACATGCATGTTTTTCCTAAGGGTGACTTCCATGTGTATAGGTGTGGGACAACCTTTGAACTCCAATTGGAAAGGATCGAACGGATCTAAGAATGTGGTCATCATGGGATGAAGCACAACCTCATTACCTAGGGAAATGTGGCCCAAGGTCATGGCTCCCAAGGTGTAACCCGGGTCATAGATGAGGTGGGTTTGGCCCAATATGGTGGGTGAGGGTAGGAAAGGGTGGGTGGTTGGTAAGATGGTTGGGTCATATGAGTCCCTTGAATCCCATTGGAATGGATCGTATGGATCATAAAATGGGTCACCTAGGGGGAGGAACTCCATGTCCTCAAGATCCTTAAAAGGTGCTAAGTCATCCTTCTCCATTATAGTTGGGCCAATGTTCTTGACAAGTGAGTCGGCCATGAGTGGAGGGCTTGGCTTTCTACCCGAGATAAGAAGCTCTAAATCGAGGAGAAGGTTGGGCTCATCGGGTGTAGGGAGGAATAGAAGGAGGTCGCTAGTGTAGCAACCAATGGTGCAAACCGAGGTGATAGACCCTATGCATAGGTGTAGGAGGCTAAGGCTCCTAGGTTGTTCGACCATAGGGGTCAACATGCTAGTCATCTCTACTTGCCATGCTATGCCCTTGAGAAGGTCCTCTAAGGTCTCCACTTGATAGGATGCTTGGATTGTGGTGTGATAGGAGAAGAAGGGCACTATGGGAAGGCCTTGTTCTATGGGAGGGAAAACATGGGCCGGGGTCTCTCGAATTGGGCTCTCCTTTAGCCAACTAACAATGGGTTCCCCTAAGATGAGATTGACTCCAACTAAAGATGGTGATGTAAGGTGAAGAGCCTCGTATGTTGTTTCTTCTTCAACTTGGACTTGGGTTTCCTCCAAGGTGGAGAGTGGGTTTGGAGTGTTCACCACTATGGGGTGGGGTATGGGTTCTTCTTCCAAGGAGGTGAGAGGGGCTTTTGAGGGTGTGGTGATGATTGGGGCATAGTGTATCCGGGATGGTAGGTAGTGGGAAACTTGGGTTAGGATAGGTAAGGGTAGTAGTGGAGGCTTTGGTGGGAGTTGGATTGGGGTAGGGAGAGGAAGATGGATGGGTTGAAGGGGTTTGGGTTGATTGGTTTTGGGAGGAGTGTCCCCTTTTGGGGGTGATGGAGAGGTAGTGGTGGGGGTTACCACGGGCCTAGGTGGAGAGTTGGCCATGGGGCCCAATTGGGTATGGGGACCTATGGTTGTGGTGTGGACTTGGAGGTGGGGTGTAAATGTAGTGGTTGTGGTAGGAGAGAGGGAAGTGGTGGGGAATGGGTGATTGGGGTCTGGGATTGATCGGGTGGAGTTGAAGTGCTCCTTGGACTTTGCTGATTTGAGTAGGAGGGAGAGGGTTGGAGGGTGTAGGTTTTTCTAAGCTCAGTCTTCATCTCATCTCAAGTGCTAATTGGGGCCTCCCTACGGATCTTTCTCAAACCTTCCACAACTAACCAATGAGTTTTAGCTTGTTTGGAGAGGTGTGCCTTGGCTAGCCTCATTCTTCTTCCTTCGTTCAAGGGCAACTTTTAAAGAATTGGTCCATAGAAATCTCCCAATCTAGGTAAAGGCTTGGGCTGTTGGACCCATCAAAGGCGGGGGTTTTGATTTTCAAGTGTTCTAAAAATATGGTTTCTAGATTTCCCCAAAGGTCACTCTCATTCACTCTTGGTGCACGGCTATTTCCTTCAAGTCGGTCGAGTCGAGACATGATATCTTCAAGCCGATTAAGGACATTAGGTAGGGCTTCTATGATAGAGGTGTTGCTATCCACTTTGTTGGCAATGGAACTTCCATGAGGATTTGGGCTTCTTGGGAAAGTTGATGGGGATGGATATGACGGGTATGAAGTGGCCATTCTAGTGGACATGGGAGATGCAACCGAGGACTCTAAATGCATAAACATGCCCTAGGACCAACTTGTGGAGAGACAAGTTGTGAACTTGCTCTGATATCACTTGATGTGACACAACCTCGGACCTAATGCAAGCAAGCACAATCGTAATCTAAATGGGCCAATTTGGGCCGCCGCTCTCTCGTCGCTCACCCAAGCCCGGGGTAACTTGGCAATGCCAAGGTGAGGTTGAGGGGTTGGGCCCTTGCTGGTAGAGGGCCAGCAAAGCCAAGATTTGATTCCCAATGGATTTGGAAGCCCAATTCAACGAGGCCGACGAAGTGCCGAAGGCACCGGTTGCACTCTTCCCACGGTGATCACTCAAGGTAATGGGGCTTGAGGATCGGGCTCTCACTCGCATAACCAGCGGAATTAGAACTAATATTGAAAGACAAGCACTAAGTGGAGTGAAGGTTTGAGCACTTACTCGACCGTTTTGAAGAAACCGGTCCCGGTCGGAGACGAGGGCGAGCGGGGAGGCGAGTGGATCCCCACACGCCGCGGCGGTGTCGCTTGACCTGCCCAAACAAATTACACCACTACACCTCTCGCAGGAGGGGGGAACTTGGGGTGGGGGTTAATGATATTACATCAATACTACCTCCACGCAGGGAGGGGCCTTCAGCCGGCCAAGCGGGGTGGGGAAACCAAAGCAAAGAACGAGGAACAAGGGTGGACGCCGAATCTGCCTGCTGTCTGTGAACCAGAACAGAGGGTCGGTGTTGCTGTTGTAGATCTTGCTCAAGAATTTCGCTGATGGCGAGACTGGCGGCGAAATCTTCGTAACAGGAAGGGGAATGCCTCAGAATTTTTGTAAATTCTTCTGAGTCACTGCAGGTCGGGGCAGGAGCTTGAACAGGGCCTCTGTTTCTCAGACTAGCAGGGGCAGGTCACCAACAGTAGGATGCAGAGGCTGTCCTGGCCGCTCCCGAACTCCAAATTTGATGCCGCCAGTGCCGTTAGAACCGTGGTGAGTCCTCTTTGCAGCAAAAGAAACGGGGATGCCAGAAGAGAACGGAGACGATCTGTGGAGCCAGAAGAGTGAGGAGGTGTCGATGCAGACTGGGGAAGGCAGAGCCGCGCGACCGTGGAAGAAAATTGGTAACTTCTGTTCCTGGATGCTGAATGGGCTTCCGCTTCTTGATTCTGAAAGTAGACAGGCCGATGAAGAACTTTGAAGAAGAACTTGAGGACTGATTCCTTCAGGGTTCATCGTGGCAGAGCGTCTAATATGGCTCAGGTCCTCAGCCGAGGCAGAACCGCGCATCTGTGGGAGAATGGACCTCCTGGACGACTCGGAGATCGGAAGAAGACGAAACCACTTCGGTTGCGAAGGCGACTGGCAGACGCTTCCGATGATGGCTCTTGGGTCTTCAAACTCGTCCGGAGGAGGTCGTGGTGGCCGCTGCAGGTTGCTGGTCTGCTGTAGATCTTCAGTTGAGAGCTGTAGGTTGATGATGATGGGGGGGAATGGGGTATATGGGAGGGGAAATGGGGGTGGATGAGTGTGGGGAAAGCCCGGGCTGTGAGGGGGTCTAGGAGGGGGTGTTCTAAGGTGGGGGAAGGGAAGAATGGGGTCTGGAAGGGGGTCTAACAGGTGGTGGGAGGAGGAGCTACGAATTTGGGAAGGTGGGTGAGAGGAGAAAGTGAGGGGGGGCACAAGTGAGTGGAGGGAAGGGTGGATTTCAAATTTGAAATGGCCTTGGAAGTTGTGGGGTTGTGTGGGGAAGGGGTTGATTGTGTTGGAATAGGGAAAGTGGTGTTGGAATGTGGAAGATGGTGTTGGAATGGTGAGGGATCTTCTTAGGACTAGGGGGGTGGAGTAATGGAGGCCATGGGGAAGTGGAGGGCTTTAATGATGGTAGGTAGGGGTTGAGGTGGTTGGGAAGGGAGGAGAGAGAAGAAAATTCAAAATTGGGTGTTGAGGAGAGAGAAAGTGGAGTAAAAAAGGAGGGATTAAGAGAGGGAAGGGTGGAGAATCTCTCCCCTAGGGTTTCTCACCCAAAGAATGTTGGAATCACTCCACTAAACTAAGCTTTGGACTCTCAAATGGCATTTTTTTCATTGATTGATTCATTACCTCCAAATGAAGGAAATGGGGCCCTATATATAGGAAACCCACATTTTACAATAAGACCCTGACAAAAGACTCATTGACAAATAACCGAAGGGGTAGGGGAGCTCATTGGGCCAAGCCCGAAGAAATGGGCCCAATTAGCACATTACACATTCTAATGACACTCAAACATAGGAAAATAAATGCAAGACCTAGGGACATGACTCAAATAAAATGTAAATTACATCAAATGACTTAAGTAAAATTACATAGGACTCAAAATTAAATGACTAAACCATGCCGGATGCAACCGGGGCGAGGAGACGAGCTATGAATGTGGGCATGGAAGGTGATGTCCACATCATTGACTCCACAGGGTTGACGCAGCCTTGAGATCTATCATCTGTCTTGATAGTAAAGCAGGATGCGTTGACGCATGGGGTTGCTGCGTCAACCCACTTACCTATCCCTGAGCTGAAATCACAACACTCTGACTTGCTGCGTCGACGCTGTCATGCAATAGCGTTAACGCACTGAGGCATTCCAGTAAGCCATTAGCTCTGCCTCTTTAACTGCTGTGTCGACGCTGCTCTATTGTGGCGTTGACGCAGTGGAATAACCTGTGAAGGTCTCTGCTTCAGAATATGATGAGTTGACACTGCTTGCATCGTGGAGTTAACGCTGTGAGAGGTATCAGTGAAGGCTTCTTCAACTGATGCGTGGACGCTTTAAGCTCCCAGCGTCGACTCTGTTCCTTTCTTGCAATAAGAATAAAATCAAGTGGAATCATTACTAAATCAAGAATTAATTCAACATCTTGGGTTGAATACTACATTCACATTTCATGGTTGTCATTATCAAAATCAGGGGCACAACAATCTCCCCCTTTTTGATGATGGCAATTATGATGTGAGTGCCATTGCATCTAAACAAGCATGTATTTATTCAGATTAAACAAGAAGGTTCTGATCAACAGGAATTCAACTCAATGACTGAAACATACATCAATTTTGCCATTCATTTAAGTCCATGGATTTACATACATCAATAGGAAATTTTTAGTCAATCAACATATATGATGTAGATGCAATGCAGCCCTAGTCTAGACTCTAACTTGAGCTTGAGCTCTCATGTCTCTCCCCCTTTGACATCATCAGGAAGGGGAGTAGATGAGGAAGAGTGAAGAACAGTTGCAGACACAACATCCAGCTGATGCTGAAGCTGAGCAATCGATTCTGCCATAGTGTCCATCCTGTCAGAGAGCAGCTGATCTCTATCCACCACATGCTTGTGATATTCTTTGACCTTGGTAGACATACCATCAAACCAGTTATGTAGAATTTCAAACAGATAGTCCACCTGGGCTTTCTGCTGGGTACCAAATTCAGGTGCAGAGGAGGATGCTTCAGTTGGTGGAGGACAGTATACATCACGCTGATCTTCAATGGTGGGTGGGAAATTTTCTTTCAGAATGTGCAGCACATCCACCACTTCATCACCGACCAAGGTGGTTCTTTCAAACAATCTAGTGATGTCCTGACCAAAAGAGGTAATCTTGTCAAACAAGGCTTGAACTTGTGCACTGAATTCATTGTTCTTGTCAATCTGGGTGGAATATTTCAAGTTCAGCTTGGACTGATTTTCTCTGACATCATAGTTGTACGTCTGTACACTTTGTATCCTGTGCAAACATTGTTGATTCATGTTCTGTAAATTACACAAGACTGTGCCAGCTTTCTGACATGCGTGAAGAAGGGATTCCATAAATTCATGAAGCTTCTTGTCGGACTTGTATTTGTCATGAGTAAATTTCTCCCATCTGCTGTCTATCTTCTGCTCAAGGTGTGACAGCCTCAAATCCACTGTGGAACTTAGGTGCATTATTGAGGAGTCAATACTCTTGAATTTCATTTCCAGAAAATGAATGAATGTGGGATGGATGTTCAAAAAATTAGTCTGAAAGTTGTCTGGAATCTCCTCAGAAGTAGATCCATGTCCCCTTGGTGGTGAGGGTGCTGGAAGAGGACCTTGGACTATGACAATCTCTCTTGAAGCAACAGGAGCCACAGGTGTATCATCCTGGACATTATAGTTATCTGGAAAAGTGCTGAAGTCTTGGTCATCCATTCTGGCTGAACTAGCTTCAGGTATATCTGCCCGAGCTTCTGTTCTGTCCATTCTGTTTAGACTGGCCTCTTGCTGAGATTGATTGTCAGGTCTTGCTTCAGGATCAGTCTCCACTGAGGTGGGCATTGGTTTTTGACTTGGCAGAATCCTGACTGGTTGTCCATTGATAATTTTAAATCCCATGAACTTCTGTATGTAAGAGAGGGAGTATACATTTCCTTGAGGGATAATTAGTTTCTTCTCAGAACCAAAATCCACTCCAACTTTTTGAAAAATGGCAGTCAATGGGGCAGCATAAGGGAGTGTTCTGGATTGGGTCAAGCAAGAACCCATAGTCTGAATGACTACATCTGACAGTGAAATGTGTATCCTTTTCTGCATACAGTAGAGTAAAAATCTTTGCATCTCAGTGACCCGTTCCCTACCACTACTCTGAGGTGTGATCATGGATGTGCACATATGGTGGAGTAGTCTATTTAAAGGAGGGAACTGCTTTACTTTAAGACTTGATAAGTATGTTTCCCTTATGGCTGTAGGATCACTAGGCTTTTCAGTCAGGAGAGCAAAGGCTTCATGGTCATCAAACTCAAAGCTATGTAGCTGAACCCCATTCATGGGAATTTTCCAAGCTCTGGCAAACAATTTATTTGTTAATTCGAAACTAACATTCCTGACAGTTGATGAAAGTTTCAGAATATGAGGTTCATACTTCAAATTGTGATAAAATTCTCAGACCAGGGTAGGGTAATAGACCTTATGAGTTGTAACGAAAGACCACCAGCCCTGATAATCCAAGGTAGGAAATAGTTGCGAAAAAACTTCAAGCAATTCATGGTCGCTAGCAACAATATACCGTGAAATAAGAACTTTCAGAGGTTCTTCCACGTTGACGGTAAGAGAGGGATCAGAAGACCTTGCATGAGAGTTTTTTGCACCTTTCTTTCCCGTCGCAGCACCTGAAGATGGAACCAACTCTTCTGTCCTGACATTAGATACCTTTCTCTTTTTGGTTGGCGGGCTGGAATGAAGACTACGTTTCCGAAGAGGTAACGCTATCTCTTTGCCTTTCCGTTTCCTTGGAGCTGAAGGAGACGGTTGCTCTGTTGAGGGATCTGCCAAGCCCTTGTCTTTGCCCTTTTTCCTTGCTGCCTTTGTCTTTGCCGACGGGCTTTTCTCTTTTCCTTGTTGTGGTGGTGGAGCTAACACAGACGGTGTTTCCTTCATCGTATATTTGGTGCGAGGCTCAATCCTGCCCGTAGCAAAGATGGGATCTCTCTTCTGTAGACCCTTCTTGGTCTTCTGTTGTTCCGGAGGCGCCATGGCAGCGAGAGACAAATGGGAACAGGAAGGGTGAAGATTGAGAGAAAGAACGGAAGAGGCATGGTGGAAACCCACTAGGTTTTTTGGAAGAGCCGGAGGCGACTGCAGCGTTGACGCTGCGGGATTTTATATAAGAGGACCATTCACTTTTCGAGTCAAAAAGGGTACACCGGTTCACTGTGCTGAACCGGAATAGGATGTAAGTGAAGTAAGTAGATGAGTGTGTTGACGCTGTAAGGCACTGCGTCGACGCCACCAAAGTAAACTAGTGTAAAGTGGACAGTAGATAGTGAAGTCCCACAGTATTTAGGCATTCTTAAGACAAAGAAGTTGTGAAAGGATAACATTCAAGGATTTTTAATCGATAACATTCAAGTTCCCCTATAAGATATTATGATGAGAGATTATGAGGGCCCTAAATCCATATAACGATGTGGAGTAAGATAATCTTAAGACTTTGAGAAAAATCCTTGAATAAGAAGAGCATGATTATGGAATGAGGATTGAACAATTTTCACACATGGAACTTTCTCAAATCATATTCCTAGAAGGTTCAATTTCAAGATACCCTTATGGTTGGGAATTTAACATGAATTGAGGATAAACTCAAAAGGATTTTATTTGTGAGCTTCAGGTCAACCCCATATGAACATTGATAATTTTTATTGTTCAACAGTTGCAGTCAAGTATAGCTAGCCTTTTGACACAGGTGCACATGTTTATCAAACGCCAGAGTCCCCGGCTACTTAGCATAGCTTACTATTATGCATACCTGAAACAGAGTTGGCAACTCACATCATGACATGCCTTGTAGCACTTCATTGGTCCATGAAGGTAGTTTCTCAGTGGAAAGTAACCATTGCTCTGCACTGAATTATTTTTCTTTTAAAATAGAGGTAACAGCCCACATCATGACATGCTCATTTGCATTTCATTGGTGCATAGAGACAGTTTCTCAGTGAAGGCTTGCCATTGCTCTATAATTTATGATATGAATCATTGTATATATAAGGTATTTTTCTAAAGCTTTTATTAACCCTGAACTGAGTTTAAGACCAATAAGGATGTTAAATTCATTTTGCATAAAGGTCTCTTTACTATTGATCATAATAGTTCAAGAAATGAGGAGTTCTCAATTTTATTAAATGGTTCTGAACCTATTCCATACGCACAGTACTAGCGTTCACGAATTTTTATCGTTCAAAGAATAAAAGATTTGTAAAACTCCAATCATTAATGTAGCGTAGAGACAGTCAATAATCATCATCACATCTTATAAGGGAATTCTCATTTTAGCTCCCCCTGAATCTATGGCATCAATTCACATTTCAGATCTCAAGAAACTTCCTTCATACTTATGATTGTGTGGTTCTTCACTGCAAGTGGAAACACTGAATGTGGGAGCAACAGGTTTGACGAGAAGTTGAGAAGAAATGTGGAAGCAACAGTGTATAGACTTGAACACTTAACGATCGAGTGTATAGACTTGAGGGGTGATATCGAGTGTATAGAGTTGAAGCTTAGGAAACGAGTGTATAGACTTCAGAAGATGAAGCATGCATAGCCCAACGAAGTACAGACTTTGCCAACGTGAGACACTGTACAGACGTTGATGCACAAGCAATGTATAGACTTCGAGATGCCAACAGACAATGACTATACAGACTTGTTTTGAACCATGCACATTGTATAGACTTTGATCCAGTCGATGTATAGACTTAGAAACAACAATAAAGCAAGTGTGTACAATGTGAGAGATTGTATAGACTTGTACAGTGCTGCCAATGCATAGACTTGCTATGGATGTATGGACTTTGAAGATGCCAGCGATGTACAGACTTGGGGAATGTCTAGACTCTGAAGAAATGAGGCGATGTGCAGACTTTGAGGTTCAACAATGGATGTATAGACTTAGATGCCCAGCGCCACTATAGAGAAGGATATGTGAGATCCAAACTTCAGAGCTGCAGTACCCTTCTGAATACATCCAATCAATTCCAGCAACTATTTTCAGAAAATTTCTGTCAGTGCGTTGACTCAACCTGATGACTACGTTTACTCACTCAACCAATCAGATCAATTTTCAGTCTGTTTCCAGAAGATATTTTTCAGTGTTGACTCAGTCTCATAAACCAATCTTCAGATACCCAGATAGCTGACTCTAACAGAATGGAATTGCACTCCTTAGCGTGTAAATTCTGATGCAAACTAACCCTCCATTTATTCATGACAGATAGTATGAATGAAAATGCAATTGTTGACATGATGGGTTTTTATTCAACATGAGTCATTAAGCAGATAAGCTTAAAACTAAACTCCCCCTAAATCTGTGAGTTATTTAGAAAATAGAAATTTGCAACTCAAGCAGGACGTGCAATCAATTGATTTTTAGGCAAAGTTATTCAGACAAGTTTCATGGAAGAATTCAAGCAATCAATTTAGGCAACAGAATGAGGATTGCACAGACCAAGCTCTCTCCTAAGACAAGAGAATCTTTCATTATTCAGTGGCTTAGTGAAAATATCAGCAAGTTGATGTTCAGAGTCTACAAAGATCAATTTAAAGCTACTCTTATTTACTTCATCTCGCAAGAAGTGATGCCTTATTTCGATATGTTTGGTCCTAGAGTGTTGGATGGGATTCTTTGCCAGGTTAATGGCACTTGTGTGATCACACAATATTGGGACACAACCAAGATCAGTTTGATAATCCTGGAGTTGGTGTTTGATCCACAACACTTGAGTGCCACAACTCCCTGCAGCGACATATTCTGCCTCTGCAGTGGATAGTGCCACTGAGTGTTGTTTCTTGGATGCCCAAGAAACCAAACACCCTCCCAAAAATTGGCAATAGTCACTTGTGCTTTTCCTGTCAAGTTTGCATCCAGCATAGTCTGCATCTGAGTATGATACCAGATCAAAAGTACAAGATGCAGGATACCAAATCCCTAAGTCTCGAGTTCCAACAAGGTATCGAAAAATACGCTTGACAGAAGTCAAGTGGGATTCTCTAGGATCAGACTGAAACCGAGCACACATACAAACACAAAATTGGATGTCTGGCCTAGATGTAGTAAGATAAAGGAGTGATCCGATCATACCTTGATAAGTTTTTGCATCTACTTTTGTACCTTTCAGATCTACATCCAAACTTGTATTGGTGCTCATGGGTGTGCTGATTGCCTTAAGATTCTCCATCTGATATTTCTTCAAAAGTTCGGAGACATACTTTGCCTGATTGATGAAGCATCCATCCTTGCTTTGGGTGATTTGTAGACCTAGAAAAAATTGAAGCTCACCCATTAGACTCATCTCAAATTCTGTGGTCATCAAATTTGCGAAATCCTCACACATGCTAGGTTTAGTGGAACCAAAAACTATATCATCAACATAAATTTGAACCAGAATAATGTCATTATTTCTCACCTTGGTAAATAGAGTTTGGTCCACTTTACCTCTTGAATATCCTTTCTCAGTGAGGTATGAGCTGAGTCTATCATACCATGTTCGAGGTGCCTGTTTTAGCCCATAGAGAGCTTTGTCTAATCTGTAAACATGGTCAGGGTAATCTATTGATTCAAAACCAGGAGGTTGTTCAACATACACCTCTTCTTTTATTAACCCGTTGAGAAATGCACTTTTTACATCCATTTGATGGAGTTTTATTCCATGACAACATGCATATGCAAGTAATAATCTGATGGCTTCTAATCTTGCTACTGGTGCAAAGGATTCTTCAAAATCAATGCCAAATTCTTGGTTATATCCTTGTGCGACCAGTCTTACTTTATTTCTTATCACAATTCCATTTTCATTTTGCTTGTTTCTAAAGACCCATTTAGTTCCAATTACTGAAAGTTCATTAGGTCTTGGCACAAGGTGCCACACTTTATTTCTTTTGAATTGATTTAATTCCTCATGCATTGCATTTATCCAGCAATCATCTTTCAGGGCATCAGTTATACTTTTTGGTTCAATTTGAGATATAAGAGCTAAGTTGTCCATTTCTTCAATGATTCTAAAATGAGATCTAGTTCTGGTAGGATCATGCAGATTACCAATAATGCTTGATAGAGGATGATCTTTTAGCATTCTAACATTGGTCAAGGAGTTACCTTCATTGACATCTGCATTACCTCGAGTACTTGATTCTGCTAGATCCTCATTTGACCTTGACTCTTCCTCTTGAGTGTGTTGTTCTTCCTTTTCTTCAAGAAACTCACCATCATCTTTGTCCCTGCAAGATAGTTCATTTTCAGATTTGACATCCATTTCATCAAAGATGATATGAGGAGATTCTTCAACAGATTGAGTTTTAATGTTCAGGACTCTATAAGCCCTAGAGTGATTTGAATAACCTAGAAATATGGCTGGTTCACTCTTAGGTTCAAATTTATCAAAGTCTTGTTTGTTATTATTTTGAACAAAGCATTTAGATCCAAAAACTCTGAAGTGGATAACAGATGGTTTCTTACCTTTCAACAGCTCATATGGAGTCTTTTTGGACATAGGTCTTACCATTGCCCGGTTTACAATGTAGCAAGCTGTGTTTACAGCCTCTACCCATAGCTTCCTTGGGAGTTGTCCTTCAATCAACATGGTCCTAGCCATTTCAACACGAGTTCTGTTTCTTCTTTCCACCACTCCATTCTGTTCAGGAGTTCTTGGAGATGAGAATTTGTGAGATATTCCCATTGTCCTACAAAAATCATCAAATTCTGAATTTTCAAATTCTCCTCCATGATCTGACATGATAGATGAGATAGTGTACTTACCATCTTGCTGAACTTTCCTGAAGAATACCTGAAATTCTTCAAATGCATCATTCTTATGTGTTAAAAAGAACACCCAAGTAAACCTGGAAAAATCATCTACCAAAACGAATCCATATTTGTTGCCACTTAAACTTGCTGTTCTTGTGGGTCCAAACAAGTCCATGTAAACAAGTTCAAGAGGTCTAGAAGATTAGTTTTCAGTTCTGGATTTAAATGACTTCCTAGTATGCTTGCCTTGAGTGCATGCATTACAGATTTTGTCATTTTTCTTAAATGAAACATTTGGCAGACCGCTTACCATGTTGAATTTGGCTAACTTATGCATGACACTATAGCTAGCATGTCCTAATCTGCGATGCCACAGCCAAGCCAGTTCACTTTTATTCACAGCTAGACAAAGATTGTCATGTGCAGGATCATCTAGATCTACCATGTACATGTTATTTATTCTTTTTCCAGAGAATTTCATACTTTCAGACTGCTTTTCAATAATAGTGCATGCATGGGAATCAAACACAACTTTGTGCCCCCTATCACACAGTTGGCTTATGCTTAGAAGATTGTATTCCAATCCTTCAACCAACAACACATCATCAATAGAGTTCAGGAGAGTTTTACCAACTTTACCTTTTTCAATTATTTTACCTTTATTGTTTCCCCCAAAAGTGACATGTCCTCCTTCTTTCTCAACTAAGAGACACAATTTTGCCTTATCGCCCGTCATGTGCCTTGAGCAACCGCTGTCGAGATACCATCTGTTGTGTACAGCTGCAAGGCACTCCTGCAGGTCACATCAACCAAGAGATTTTGGAACCCAAATACACTTGAGTCCCATCAGACCATATGATTGCGTCAAATAAGACATCATACTTTTGGGAATCCAGATCTGTTGTGTTGAGGGTTTTCGAGATGTGGGGTTCATAGATTTGAGATTCTTTTGATTGGATTGAGGTACCTTTTGGAATGACCTCTTTGAACCATTTCTGTTATTAGAGAAGTATGAGGTGTTGTTCTTATTTTTATTCCAATAGTTATTATGACTCCAAGAATCATTGGGGAACTTAGGGCGTGAAGTTCTGTAGGAATAATGAGCTCGAGATGGCATGAAGGTTCGCTGCGTAGACCCTGTAACATGATAGCGTTGACTCATCCAGTAAGTCTTTCTGTCATAAGGGTTCAGGTACATAGGGTGCGTTGACGCACTGAAGTGGCTGCGTCGACTCATTCTCATGTTTCTCAAGGATTGCCCACTGGGGAAGGGTGTATGCGTTGACGCAGCGCGGACACTGCGTTGACGCGCCCAAGGATTTGATCTAGCGTTGTTTCTGTAAAACCCTTGGTACATGGGATGAGTGGACGCATGATGCTCAGTGTGTTGACGCATCTGTTGGGTACCAGTCCTATGACTCCATGAATTTCTATGTTCTTGATGCTGGGTTGATGAGCTAGGGTCTATGGGCTGACCTGAGGATTTTCTTCTGAACTTGGGCACATTTTTATGATGCTTGGCATTAAGGGTATCATGCATTTTCTCTTTGCCCTTTTCTTTTCTGATCTCATTTGTTTGTTTTCCTTCTCCCTGATTTTCCTCACAAGACTCCTTTTCATCCATTTGACTCTGCTCAGAAATATCCTGTTCAGACACAAAAGTTATAAATCTAGTTCCTAGTTCCTTCTTCTTGGTTGGATTATAACCAAGTCCTTCTTTTCCAAAATTACTTCTCATTCCCATTACAGCTTCAAGATTATTTTTACCTTGAGTTAATTTCTCAAGAGAGGCTTGTTTACTTGAATTTTCATCTTCCATTTTCTTGGAGTTCCTGATTCACTCCTTGAACTGCTTCATATTTTTCTTTAGCAATTTTTGCATCACTCTCCAATTTTTGCATTTTGAGTTTTAGGTCATCCTGAGTTTTCAGCAAGAATTCATTTTCTCTTTTCATCTCTATTACTTGATCTCCATATTCGTCATTTTCACAAAGAGATTTTCTTAAACTGACATTTTCAGCTTCTAAGCACTTGATTTTATCATTTAATGAGTTCTCTTGACTAGTCAGATTTTTCTTCTTCTTGAGTGATTTATTCTCTTTCTTTACAAGATCATATTTATCTAGCAGTTCATTAAATGCTTCTTCCCAATCACTACAAGAGAAATTTTCAGAAGAAGAAGTTACCTCCTCATTATCATCTCCCTTAGTCATGAAGCACAACTTAGCATCACTCTCTTCTTCAGAAGTACTTTCTTCTCATCTTCATCTTCATCTTTCTCCTCGTCACTCCATGTGCTTATCATGGCCTTTGGCTTCTTGTTCTTCCATTTCGGTTGGGCTTTCTTCACATTCTCTGGACATTCAGATTTGATGTGACCTTGTTTCCTGCATTGGTAACAAACAACCTTGTCAGATTTCCTAGAGTTTTCTGATTTGAACTTAGAACTTTTTCTTACCTCTGGTCTTCTGTAACTTCTAAATTTACCTTCCTTCCTTAGAAACTTCCTGAATTTTCTGGTGAGCATTGCTATCTCACCTGAGTCACTTTCTGAGGTAGATGAGTGACTGTCATCAGAACTCTCCTTGCTGCTTGGTCCTGCCTTCAATGCAAGAGGTTTTTTTTTTTCACATCCTCATCTGCCCTTTTGAGATTCAGCTCATAAGCTATTAGTGATCCGATAAGTTCATCAGGAGTAGTGGTAGGAAGGTTCCTAGATTCCTCAACAACAGTGGCCTTGGTGTGCCAAATAGGAGTTAGGGATCTAAGAATTTTCCTGACCAATTCATAGTCAGTGTAGGCCTTTCCCCGACCTCTCAGACCATTCACTAATAAGGTTAATCTAGCATACATTTCAGAAATGTTTTCCTCTGGTTTCATTCTAAAAGCTTCATATTCTGAAATTAACATATTGGCTTTCATCTCTCTTACCTCTGACGTACCTTCGTAGATGACTTGGAGTTTATCCCACATTTCCTTGGCACTGGCACATAAGGAAACTCGTGAAAACTCCATGGGGTGCAGTGAGCATTGCATAATGTTCATGGCTTGCCAATTAACATTGGACTTCCGGATCTGCTCCTTCACCCATAATTCTTCATCCCCTTCTATCTGATATGGTCCCTTGCTCACGACTTTCCAAATCTCATGGTCCTGTGCTCTCAGAAATACCTGCATCTGATTTTTCCAGTACGCATAGTTAGTGCCATCAAAGAAGGGTGGCCTATTTACCGCATACCCTTCGGGCATGAGTCCCTTGTTTTCCATTCCACAGAATCTCTCTGGGTTGTAAGACCCTTGACAAGAGAGCCGAGCTCTGATACCACGTGTTGGATTAGGTGGAATGTCAAACTAGAGGGGAGAGGTGAATAGGTTGACCCTTTAAAAAAATTCTACGCACAATCACACACGAATTATGGTGCAGAATGATAGAGATAAAATCAATAACTAAACAGCAATGAGAATCGTGCCTAATCAAACATCTAACGAAGGGAGCATAATCAGAGAAATCAAACCACTCAGTGTACGCAGATTTTTATGGTGGTTCGGTCTCCCTGTGGAGGCCTACGTCCACCCCTCACTTAACCAGTGAGGATCCCTGCTGAGCTTTACAGCTTAGCTACACCGAGGAAAAAGCTTCCTCACATACACCGCTGAGCATTACAGCTTGGCTTAACCAGAGAAACAAATTCTCTATCCCGCTGACAGACAGCTTGCAGGCAACACGCCCAATTTCTCTTGATCCAAGCACAGTCTGCTGGATCAACCCCCTCCCTCTACTCAAACCAGTACGAGGGAGAAACATTATAATAGAGTCCAGAATGGAAAGACAAATAACAAAACGAAATCACTTAGTAAAAGAAAGAATAAACTCAGATCTATGAAGCAGCCTAAGCTCGGCCTTGAATCCAGAGATCTGGAGGAAGAAGCTTCAATGATCGTCTAGTCTTCTTCTTCCAAAATGTAGACGAGCTTCACAAGGAACGCTGCTTCTGGATCTCCCAACTGTCTTCAGCAGATCGACATCAAGAGGAAGATCAACTTGCTATTTTTCTCGTCGGTCTTTTCCTCAGCTCCCGTCCTCAGCACTCTTTGAAAAACTCCTACTCCTTTTGCAATTTCGCAAGCGTTTCCGCGCTCATTTCCAGATCCATGCATATATACATCTAGTGGGCCCCAACCAGATTTTCTGGTTAGCCCTATGACTGCACGTGTAGAGCCTTCTGGAGTCGAGAGGGAAAAAAACAGATCGCAATCACTTTTGGGCTGATGTGGCCTTTGACCTCACTTGTGACTGGGGTCCACCCAACTGATCTCGGAAGTTCCCATAGGCGTCAACCCATTGAGTCCACAGGGTTGACGTAGCCTTGAGATCTATCATCTGTCTTGATAGTAAAGCAGGATGTGTTGACGCATGGGGTTGCTGCGTCAACCCACTTACCTATCCCTGAGCTGAAACCACAACACTCTGACTTGCTGCGTCGACGCTGTCATGCAATAGCGTTAACGCACTGAGGCATTCCAGTAAGCCATTAGCTCTGCCTCTTTAACTGCTGCGTCGACGCTGCTCTATTGTGGCGTTGACGCAGTGGAATAACCTGTGAAGGTCTCTGCTTCTGAATATGATGAGTTGACGCTGCTTGCATCGTGGAGTTAACGCTGTGAGAGGTATCAGTGAAGGCTTCTTCAACTGATGCGTGGACGCTTTAAGCTCCCAGCATCTACTCTGTTCCTTTCTTGCAATAAGAATAAAATCAAGTGGAATCATTACTAAATCAAGAATTAATTCAACATCTTGGGTTGAATACTACATTCACATTTCATGGTTGTCATTATCAAAATCAGGGGCACAACAGTGGGTAGACGGAGGATTGATGGATGAGGAAGATGGGATGTTAGGGTTAACAGATGTTAGAGGAGTGACCAAAGAATGCACCCTTATGAGGGGCCTCGTTGGCTGAGAGATTGTGGTAACCGGAGAGGTAACAGTAGGAGGGGTAGGGGGTACCTGAACGGTTGAAGGAGGTGTAGGCCGAATGAGAAGGGGTCTAAGTAAAAGTGAGGGGTTTGTGGGTTGCAGTGTAGGAATTTTTATCGGCAGAGGATTGGTGGCAGCAGTAGAGGGATTTTGTGCAGGTGAGGGGCGAATAAGAAGTGGCCTAGGTGGCAAAGGCGAAGAATTGGTGATAGGAGGGGGAGTTTGTTGTGGTATGAAAGATGATGGAGGGCGAATGAGGAGAGGTCTAGCCGGTAAGAGGTTAGTGGTAGTGGAGGGAATTTGGTTAGTGGTGCGTAGAAGGGGACGGGATGGTTGGGGAAAAGGCATCGGATGGAGATGTGTTCTTAACAGACGGGGTGGTTGAGTTGGAGTTTGGTTGATTGCCCTGACAGAGGCTTTCTCTTGATGCCACCCCTACCCTCTTTCTACTTCGTGAAAGGAAGTAACATGGTTTACTTGCTGGTTCGGAGGGTGCTCCGGCAATGGATTATGGATAATCCCCATGTCCGATTGAGGTGCGGGAGCTTGCTGCTGTTGAGGAGGAGGTGGAACTTGCTGTTGAGGTGGCTGCTGAGCCTGTTGCTGTAGAGGAGGTCTTCGTGCCTTCAAGGTTGCAATAAACCGTCTCATTTCATCCCAATTGATAGCACCCTGATCATTCAAATTGTAGATATAATCCTTGAAATGAAAGCAATGATCTATATTGTGACCAAGTTGTCGGTGGAAGACACAATACCGAGAGGTATCCACATTAGAGGGCCAGGCCATTCTTTCTTTTGGCAAGGTGAGCAGGTTGGCGGCCATGAGCGCGTTAAAAATGTCAGGAAGGCTTTCCGGTAATGGTGGGTATTGGGCCCTTTTGGGGCCTAGTGGTCTTTTTGGCTGCTGGGGGCCATAATTGGTGGGTGGCAGCACTTGGTGGTATTGCTGGGGAATTGGGGGGTTTCAGTGGACGGCTTGATTTTACGGAGGAGGATGGAAGGGTCAAGGGGGAGTATTTGTTTGGGGAGCAGGATTAAAGAAGGGAAGTTGTTGTGGAGGTTGCGGAGGTCTTGGGTTAGAGTTACAGAAAGGTGTAGGGTTGCCAACCACGCCTACATGCTCGTTAGTGATAGTGCCTTCGGTTGTCCCACCACTATTGTTAACATTGGTGTTCTTCCTGACCAACCTTGGTTTCTGTTCAAACATGCCCATGATGGGCGAATCTTTCATCTGAGTCTGTATATATCTAGCTCTCTCATAGAGCTCTTCCATAGTGCTTAACTTATTCATGGCCAAAATGTGACGGAATTGCGGAGTAGAATTTGATATGATCATCTTAACTTGCTCCATTTCTGAAAGGGTATCTTTCAATCTTTCGGCCATAGATCTCCACCTATCGGCAAACAAAATGAAGTACTCCTCGGGCTTCATCTTCTCGGCAACAAGATCTGTGACTGACAGAGATGGACCCACACGGTCCTTATATTTCTGTAAGAACTTCCGCTGAACAACATCAAAATCACCGGCTTCGGCCAGCTCCAAAGAATAAAACCATTCCAGTGTCAGACCATCTAGAGACCTTCTAAAGAGATAGGCCAAGGAGGTTTTCTTATCCTGCCAGAAGAATATCTCATACATGAAATCTTTCAGGTGAATGAACGGGTTACCCGTTCCATTATAGCGCCGGAAATTTGGCATTTCAGAGGGAGGCAAATGAAAAATTGACAAAGTGGGGAGAGCAATCTCCGGAGCATTCTTTGGTGTCGTGACCTTCTTAAGCTGCTCCTCCATACTAGCTATCTTTTGGAGGAGTATGGTGTTGGTATCAGACTCGACTGGGACCGGATTGGAAGGGACCGGATTCGGCATTGGCCTGCTTAAGAATTGGGGAGGTGGAGGATATTGGGGCCTAACCACTGAATGGCTTGCCGGTTGGGCTGACGCAACCATGATAGGAGTTGGTGGACGTGAAGGAATCTTGTGTGAGACCGCCTGGTCCTTAGGAGATGGATGGCCACCCGCGGCCTGAGGAGGGTTTGAGGATGACGGGACAGATTTTCCTTTTAGAGCGGCCTGGATCACCTGACGTTGAGAATCATCTAATTGAGACAAAGCATGAATAAGATCATTGAGATTGAAAGATGAGGAAGCGTCCCCAGATGTGTTTTGGATGACGGGTTGAGCTTGGGAGGGAGGCTCATCCCCTTGAGTAGTGGTGTCTACCACATGGACTTGGGAATAATAAGCATGAGAGGGAGCATGGTTCCCCTCATAATGGGTGGAATCTTGAGGGGGAACCTCATAGGATGGGTCAAATTGACCCTCCTCATAACCATCATAAGAGTACTCGTAGTTGGCCATGTTAATGATTTTACCTGAATGAAGTTGCATGTTTAAGGTAGGGAATTATTTCAAGCCAACAAATATAAATAAGAGACAATCACCCAATCAAACAAATAGTTCACACAAGTTGTAATGAACCTGAGATTTTAAATTTTTTTTTGAGATGAAGATGGATTTTAAAAGTATAATCAATTCTCTCTCTTCAATGTGGGTCCTAGTTTCAAGTTTGGGTGTAATCTCCGGGTCAACTAAGTTCTTTCTCTCTCCTTACCAACGGGTGGGTTGACTAAACTCCGGGTACTTCAAATGGTACAATCGGCCCAATGTCCGTGAGGGAATCCATGGGTGCGGAGACTTACAGAGGCCTTGGAAAAAGGAATTTCCAGTTCAAAGAGACGGAATGCTCAATGGAGGGTCCTTCCAATTCCGAGAAAGGGTGTGGAATCCTAGGAGTGTAGAGAGAGGAGGTCTCTCAACCAAATGCCCTAGAATGTAGGCTAATGCAGGCAGATCAATGAGCAATAATCAGATAATCAGTAAGTGCAGCAAGCAGGTGAAGATAACAGTAACAATCGAGGTTCTGTGAAAACAGAACAAAATGACGACCTGACAGTAATCGCTATCTCAGTAAACAACGTCTGTGTGACAGTCGCTGATTACGTAAAATCGTGATAAACAGTGAGCAGTAAGGTGAAATAGCGCCTTAGTGTGAGGCGCTGGATATGTAAATAACACCTGTGTGAGGAGGCGTTCATTAAACAGTAAACAGTGACCACCATAAAAGAAGAATCAACAGTAACTGAAGAATTGACGCCTTGGAGTTAGGCGTTGAATGGATGAATGACGCCTTTGTGGAGGGGCGTTGATTATAAAAAAATGATGGTAATACTGAAAATAATGCAAACAACGCCTCTATGAGAGGTCTCTGATTATAAAAATAGCGGCTACAGGGCAGTCACTGATCAGTTTAGAACATAGAGTGATGAAAAAGCTAACAGAAATCAAATTTTCTTCTTAAAAATGCTATAGACAGTTTAAAAATTGGCTAATCTAGTGGGAGGTGTGCACGTGGTGCACAAAGGGAGTGTGCTACGTGGAGAAGTAAGGAGGGGCACACGTGGGTGCCAAAGGAGGGGCATGTGAGGGTGCCAAAGGGATGGACACACGTGGGTGCCGAATGAGGGGTAATCAAAATAAAAATAGCAAGAGTCCCACCGTGATTGCCAATTTGTGAGCGTGTCACATTGATGTTAAAAAAAAAAATTAATTTCTTAAAAGAAAAGAAAAGATAGATAGATGTGATATGATGGCGGGAAATAGAGAAGAGGAATAAAAAGGGAGCATGTGATGCTCTAAAGGAGTGTGATCGCCAGAGGGGTTACCTCAAAAATAAAGGATGATCGCATGTATCTTGTGAAGAAGCGGGGATGATTGTGAATCCTTTTCTTCCTGCTTCTACTGGCCGGTCGATGAAGGGGGTTCTTATCTTGATTACCCTTATAAGACAAGCAAAGACAAGTAAGCAATATGGATTAGTCAAAGTGTGTAGTATCAATGCTCATAAGAAATAAGACTGTGCAACATGAACATGAACATGATGAGGACATCATGAGCTTATGGATTGTATTAGTGTGTATTAGCTTGTATAGGTGTGTTTTATGGGTTGTATTAGCTTGAAAGTGTGTAATTTTTGATTTCCTTCTTTTGGGCCATCCTTGTAAGGCTTAATTAAGCCAATGGGCCTCTTTCTAGGAAGAGTCCATAACTAGGTAGCATGTTTAAGGTCCATTTAAGATGGCTCCTTCATATTGGGCCATTTGGTTTCAAAGTGGGTCATTAAGGCTCTTAAAGCCCAAATGGGATTCCATCCTCTCATGGGCCATCAAAGTGGGAATGGCCCATGCCTAGCATGCCATATGGAGTGGCTCTTGGCCCAAGAATGGGCTTGGCCCAAGAAGGGGGGCGCATGCTCTTTTGGCCTTATTAGGCTTGGTAGTTGTAGTTAGGTTGTGTTTGAATGGAATTACACCAAGTTTGAACACATGTGGTCAATTTGATTAAACTAATGTATTCAATGTGGGATTCTCATTGTATCCCAGCCATCCAATCCAAACCCCTAGATCCAAGGGTTGAGATTGAGTTTGGTTGGCATCCTATATAAGGTTGTAATTTTCATTTTGAATGAATTAATGAAGAAGAAATTAGCATTTTGCCTCCTTGAAGCTTGTGCCCCTCTCCCCTCTCTCCCTGGTGTTCTTCCACCTCCAGCCCATTTCTAGAGTGTAATCCCCTCCCCCTTGATCCCCTCCAACTTCTGAAGCAGCTCCGGTGATCGCCGCCGCCGCCGTCTCGCCGCCGACGCGTCTTCACCAACGAATTCGGTTTTCTGTCCACTCTGGACAGACCTCTCTTCTCCGAATTGTCTCTCTCTCTTCCCTCATCTTCTGAAGCTCCAATTTTCAGGGTTGGTTCCCCTCTTGAACCCTTACCTCCACAAGAAATTTCAGGCAAAAATTCGTCCTTTAGATATTTTTAGATTTTCGTCCAAGTTCAAATTTCAGTTCTGTCCAGGTTCTGTCTACTGTTCATCAGTTCTGAGTCTACCTTGTTCGACCCATGTTTTGAATTTTTTTGGGGCTCTAAAAATTACTGAGACTTCTGTCCACATATGTCTACCACCATGAATTTTCTTAATTTTTGATAAGGTCTCTAGGTATTTTTCAAAATTCGTACCAGTTCCTGTGAGCAATTTTTCCACAGTGTCCCAGATCCGACCCAGGTCCACTAAAAAAATCCCATAAAATCCATTTCCTATCCAAATCAAAAACCAAAAATAGTCCCGGTTTTCTATCTCAGAGATCTTCAACTTTTCTGAAGAACTCATCTCCATATTCCAAGGTCCTCCCACCGGTCAACGGTGATTTTCAGAGAAGTCAGAACCTGCCCCTGCAGTTCTGGCCTGTTTACAGCAAGGGTGTAAATTCCATAAGTCAGATATACGTATCTGATTATTTTTTCTGAAGGCCCCTACGTCGAAGTATTTGGAGTCCTCTTTCCAACGGCGCCGAGCTCGTTGCATTCCGACGACGGGGTTGATCACAGCAGCCGATCTCGCCGGACAGCGCGCGAGAAGACAGCAAGTGCAGACTTGTGGCCGGTTTCCCGCGAGCGTCGTCCGAGGGCCGCCCGGCGTCCGGCGGTCGTTCCAGCAACTCGCCATCCTAGGGGAGCGCTTCCCAAGTGTACCCACACCAGAGGAGGCATCAGGTCCCACACGACCCCTCCGGTCCACACGTGGGCCCCACTAGCACGAGTACGCGCGAAGCCGAAGCCGTGCCCGGAAACCGCCCGTCAACCCGGAATTGGTCCTCCCGGGCCCCCTTGTGTCGCCCGTTACCTCCCTGCGTGGAGTGGGCTTACTTGTATTGCTGTAATCTTAATGTATTAAGTTCCCGGGAGTACGAGTTTCGGCCGGGTGCCATCTTCGCCACGCCGAGCGCGTGGAGGTATCGTATTCGCTCCTTGCTTGGCATTCCGCTTATTTCTATATATGCTTGTTTATGCCGCTGCTAGAGAGCTTGTGTAGGGTTACCTAGCTCGCTTTTAATTTATCATATCACTGCTGCGAGTGAGAGAGTGACCGTCCCGTGACCCGATCCGGGCACAATTGAGAGCCGACCACCCTAGCTCACTGCCGGTTGTTCAACCGCGCACATCCGACGCTTCCCTCGCTAAGGGACGACCGCTAGCTTATCGTGTCCGTGGTCCCGTCCCGCATCAATTTGGTATCAGAGCGAGGTTGAGTCTAGGGTGTCAAAAAAAAAAAAAAGAGTGTCATTTACGTCTAGTCATCATTCGGTCTAAGTCGTGTTTAGGGTCATCATTGTTTTAAAACACAAAAAAGAGTGTCTTTTCGCATACATCCCTTTACTCGGTATATAGAAAGGTGTTGTCCGACCGTTAGGTTACGCCTATCGGGAAGGCCGCACACTTGTGCGAGTGACCTTCGGGTCGATTATCTCCGCCGCGTACCGAGTTTTGGTTAAGTCTAGGCGCATCATTTTGCATTAGTGTGTTTTGCTCTAGTCGGTGTGTTTGCATGCCCACTCGTCGGGGTACTCAGTACTCACCCCCACCCCCACCTATGGCCAACCCACGGGATACCTCGGGAGACTTCCACTCCCTACAAGAGGCGATGATGGCCATTATGGCTAGGTTGGACCAATCCGATGCTAACTTTCGGACCTTCTCCGAGAATATGGATGGTCGCCTTAGGGCCATGGAAGGACGCATGGAGAACTCCGATAGGTCGGTCCAAGACCTCGTTGGGCGGTTAGATAGGATGTCACACGGGGACCCTCCTGGGGCAGCCCAAGGTCCACCCGCACCTCCTCCCGCGGGGGCCCAAGTCCAACCCGCTCCCATGGCCCAAGTCCAGGCCGCTCCCGCGGCCCAAAACCAGCCACCACTGGTTCCTCCACCCGCCCCTCCTCGGGTTCCCCAACTATCACACCGTGACCTTGGTCTCGAGGACTATGGGTCCGACAATGCCTACGAGGGGTATGGTCAACGCCGTCGTGGTTTTCAGCCACAACGAGATGAGGATGATGATCGGGTCCTTAAGACCGTGCGAGCGGATCCTCCCGCCTTTTACGGGTCTTTGGATCCGAAAGTCTACCTAGATTGGGAGTTTGGCATGGACCGTTATTTTGAATGGTATGATATGTCGGAGCGTCGAAGGGTCCGATTTGCCACCATGAAACTCATGGGGCAGGCACAAACCTATTGGAAGAATGTGGAGAGCCTGCTACTTCAGCGGCTAGAACCCCCGATCGACACATGGGCCGAGATGAAGAATAAACTTCGGCAAAAGTACCTTCCTCCCACATACCGCCAGCGACTCATCGATAGATGGCAAAGTCTTAGCCAGGGAGACCGGTCCGTCTCCGAATACATCGCGGAGTTTGATGAGTACTTTCTACGATGTGGTGTCACGGAGGAGAGTACCATGCCCGTGTCCCGCTTTCGACGTGGTTTGCGGCCACACTACCAGTATGAGCTTTTCCGCCGCAATGCCAAGACGTTGGAAGAGGCATACCAGGTTGCTCTCGAGATGGAGCAATTTGAGGGAGAGTTCGAGTCTAACCATCGGTTGGGCCCCACCCCTCTCCGTAGTACCGAGCCCCGTCACTCTATAGGCCCACATCAGCGGCCTCCCATGGCTCGACCTCAGGAGCCCACCCGTCAGGAGCACTTCGCTCCACGGCCTCGCCCTCCTCCACCCCGGGATCTATTTCCATCCCAACCACCGGCACCCTTTGCCCGTTCCCCAGCTCCTATAGCCCGTCCTCTGGCACCGGCACCCCCTCCACTCTTGTCCAAGGCACCTACACCTCCCCCATTGTTGCCTACACCCCCTACCCGGCGGGATGATAAGGGTAAGGCCCCTCTTATCGGGGAGAGTAGTCGATCGCGAATACAGTGTTTCCACTGTCACGGGTATGGCCACATTGCTAGTGAGTGTCCCGCTCGCACCACCCTAGCCTTAGGTGTTGGCGGATCCGCACCTCCCGAGCTTGAGCATGTCGATTACGAGGCCGATGAGGCACTGGCCGATGAATATTATGCCATGGGGGAAGAGCTGGGCGACCCTTCGGCCGCCCAGGATGTCACCACCTAGTGGGCTTGATGCTACCACCTTAGTCTAGAGTCATGCATGAGTCGGTGTGTTTTTCTTTGTGTGGTCTGTTTGTGTGGTGATTTTGAGTCGATTGTTTGCGTGGTTTGCATTTGTATGTCAGTTCATGGTGGGTCAGCATGTGTCTTGTGCAAGCTCGTTGTCGTTCTTTTATGAGTGTGAAGCGAGTCGACTCACTTGACGAGTATGGGATCGGTTTACTTCTATACCCGGATCAGTCACCTATAGGGACTCAGCAGTGATTCCTAGTGAGTCTTTAAACTGTTTCCTTCCGTTGAGAGTGCCCCTTCGGAGTGACCACCTTTGGCCATAGCAGTGCGCATATCGAGTATATGTGGAACGAGCAGGTGCCGATCACTTGGAGCGGAGCATACCCGCGCTACTTGGCACGGTGACGGATCCGCCAGAGTACTCGAGCAGCCATACCCCTACTCGACGGGGTCGAGTTTCTCCCACCCGGGGAGAATTGATGAGGACATCATGAGCTTATGGATTGTATTAGTGTGTATTAGCTTGTATAGGTGTGTTTTATGGGTTGTATTAGCTTGAAAGTGTGTAATTTTTGATTTCCTTCTTTTGGGCCATCCTTGTAAGGCTTAATTAAGCCAATGGGCCTCTTTCTAGGAAGAGTCCATAACTAGGTAGCATGTTTAAGGTCCATTTAAGATGGCTCCTTCATATTGGGCCATTTGGTTTCAAAGTGGGTCATTAAGGCTCTTAAAGCCCAAATGGGATTCCATCCTCTCATGGGCCATCAAAGTGGGAATGGCCCATGCCTAGCATGCCATATGGAGTGGCTCTTGGCCCAAGAATGGGCTTGGCCCAAGAAGGGGGGCGCATGCTCTTTTGGCCTTATTAGGCTTGGTAGTTGTAGTTAGGTTGTGTTTGAATGGAATTACACCAAGTTTGAACACATGTGGTCAATTTGATTAAACTAATGTATTCAATGTGGGATTCTCATTGTATCCCAGCCATCCAATCCAAACCCCTAGATCCAAGGGTTGAGATTGAGTTTGGTTGGCATCCTATATAAGGTTGTAATTTTCATTTTGAATGAATTAATGAAGAAGAAATTAGCATTTTGCCTCCTTGAAGCTTGTGCCCCTCTCCCCTCTCTCCCTGGTGTTCTTCCACCTCCAGCCCATTTCTAGAGTGTAATCCCCTCCCCCTTGATCCCCTCCAACTTCTGAAGCAGCTCCGGTGATCGCCGCCGCCGCCGTCTCGCCGCCGACGCGTCTTCACCAACGAATTCGGTTTTCTGTCCACTCTGGACAGACCTCTCTTCTCCGAATTGTCTCTCTCTCTTCCCTCATCTTCTGAAGCTCCAATTTTCAGGGTTGGTTCCCCTCTTGAACCCTTACCTCCACAAGAAATTTCAGGCAAAAATTCGTCCTTTAGATATTTTTAGATTTTCGTCCAAGTTCAAATTTCAGTTCTGTCCAGGTTCTGTCTACTGTTCATCAGTTCTGAGTCTACCTTGTTCGACCCATGTTTTGAATTTTGTTGGGGCTCTAAAAATTACTGAGACTTCTGTCCACATATGTCTACCACCATGAATTTTCTTAATTTTTGATAAGGTCTCTAGGTATTTTTCAAAATTCGTACCAGTTCCTGTGAGCAATTTTTCCACAGTGTCCCAGATCCGACCCAGGTCCACTAAAAAAATCCCATAAAATCCATTTCCTATCCAAATCAAAAACCAAAAATAGTCCCGGTTTTCTATCTCAGAGATCTTCAACTTTTCTGAAGAACTCATCTCCATATTCCAAGGTCCTCCCACCGGTCAACGGTGATTTTCAGAGAAGTCAGAACCTGCCCCTGCAGTTCTGGCCTGTTTACAGCAAGGGTGTAAATTCCATAAGTCAGATATACGTATCTGATTATTTTTTCTGAAGGCCCCTACGTCGAAGTATTTGGAGTCCTCTTTCCAACGGCGCCGAGCTCGTTGCATTCCGACGACGGGGTTGATCACAGCAGCCGATCTCGCCGGACAGCGCGCGAGAAGACAGCAAGTGCAGACTTGTGGCCGGTTTCCCGCGAGCGTCGTCCGAGGGCCGCCCGGCGTCCGGCGGTCGTTCCAGCAACTCGCCATCCTAGGGGAGCGCTTCCCAAGTGTACCCACACCAGAGGAGGCATCAGGTCCCACACGACCCCTCCGGTCCACACGTGGGCCCCACTAGCACGAGTACGCGCGAAGCCGAAGCCGTGCCCGGAAACCGCCCGTCAACCCGGAATTGGTCCTCCCGGGCCCCCTTGTGTCGCCCGTTACCTCCCTGCGTGGAGTGGGCTTACTTGTATTGCTGTAATCTTAATGTATTAAGTTCCCGGGAGTACGAGTTTCGGCCGGGTGCCATCTTCGCCACGCCGAGCGCGTGGAGGTATCGTATTCGCTCCTTGCTTGGCATTCCGCTTATTTCTATATATGCTTGTTTATGCCGCTGCTAGAGAGCTTGTGTAGGGTTACCTAGCTCGCTTTTAATTTATCATATCACTGCTGCGAGTGAGAGAGTGACCGTCCCGTGACCCGATCCGGGCACAATTGAGAGCCGACCACCCTAGCTCACTGCCGGTTGTTCAACCGCGCACATCCGACGCTTCCCTCGCTAAGGGACGACCGCTAGCTTATCGTGTCCGTGGTCCCGTCCCGCATCAGAACACACCTTGTGTGTTTTGTTTTAAACCCCTTTAGAAGGGAATAAAAGGTAAGGAGATATGCTATGGATGCAAAACAAGCAAGATATGCAGCTAGAAATATATGCCGATATATATATGATGAATGCTTCTAGCAAAGATGGCTAGAACGTGCGTGTGATAAAAGAAAAAACTAAAGAGAAAAGGGGGCCTTTCTGCTATTGCTGCAGCAGTAAAGGGAGAGAAGGCAGAGAGAGTTCGGCCGCAGGAGGAAGAATGCCGTGGGAACAGCACTTCCGTGAAAACACAGTAGAAAAGCCCTACAAGAGAATTGTTAGTGAAAACCAAAGGAATTTTCTCTCTCGCTAATAGGAATCTCTCTTTCTTTCTCAGATCCCTCTCCTCGCGCGTGGCCTTCAAGGAAGAGTATTTATAGAGTTTAAGGCCTAGTTCTAATGGGATTAAAACTAGGGATAAACTTCCAGAATATATTTACTTCCATGGAAAGGATTGAGATTAAAAGATAGAAAGATTGCCCTACGAGGAAGTAGTAGCAGAAACGGATACAGAAGCTAAATGATGACTTCAGGGTGGTCGCTAATTAAAATGACGACCGCGCACGCAGTTGCGAATTTCTGGATTAATTTATAGAAATAAATGAATTTTCATATTTAAAAATAGTAAATGACGCCTCTGCGGAATGGCGTCAATTAATGAGTGTCTGTGAAATAGACGTTAATTCCTTGAATTTAATTTTGAATGGAATTCGTAAAATCAGGAAAACGGTCGTCAATTTATTGAAATAACGACACCCATAGAGTCGTCTATTAAATGACGCCCTTCTGACATTCACTAATTACAAATATTCCAGAAAAATTCTAAATAAATTAGAAAAACTTCATATTAAGCTAGTATTGAAGTCCGCTTTGGGGCATCACGTCGTGACATGAGATTTACTCAACATAGTATCAATTTTAGCGTGTCTACACTACCAGACATGAGGGCTCATAGGAATATAAATGATAATCATCCATCTATGCAAGTGGAGTTCTCAATCTTTTGTTACCTATTTTGGATTGATTAGGCTGCATTTCATTCATGAGTATTGATTCATTTTTCATATTATAAGATTCTTCCTCAATTTCTAGGGATATCATTATAACAATCATCATCTATTACAAGTTGAGGTTCTTTCTCTTTTTTATGAGATTCTTCTTCCTCTAAATTTTTTAGAAATGTTACATCCCTATACTCAATGATCGCTTTTTATTTATGAAAAAATTATAAGCAAATGATTTCTCACAATATCCTATGAATATGCATTTCAATATCCTAGAGTTCAAGTTTTATCTAAGTTGACTAGGAATGAGAACGTGAGTAATTGACCCCCACTTCTTGAGATGACTCAAATCAAGTTTCCTCCTATTTCATAGTTCATAAGGTGTACTTTCTATGAATTTTGTGAGAATTCTACTTAAAACATAATTTATCGTGAGCATTGTCTCTCCCCACAAATTCTTGGAGAGACTTGAATGTGATAGTATATATCTAACAACATTCATCAATGGTCTGTTCTTTCTTTTAGCCACATCATTCTGTTGTGATGTGTAAGACATTGTCACATGTCTTTTAATTATATGTTCTTGACAGTATGACTCAAATTTTCTTGAGTTATATTCCTCATCTCTATCTATTCTTAACACCTTAATATTCCTTCTAAGTTACCTTTCCACTTTCATTCTATATTTTCGGAATCAATCAAATATCTCTAATTTTGTAGAAATCAGATAAACATACATAAACATGGAATAATCATCTATGAATGTTATAAAATATTACTTGTTTTTGTGTGTGTTTATGTTTAGTGGGTCACAAATATCCGAGTGAACCAACCATAGCAACTCTTCCGATCTATGTCCTACTACGAATGATTTCTTAGTCATTTTTCTGACTAAAAAATATTGATAAAGTGATAGTTCCACCTTTGTCAAACCTGACATTAAATACATCTTTATCATTTATTTTATTTTATATTTTCTGGGATGTCCCAATATAAAATACTATATATTACATTTTGACAAAGAACATAATGAATACTCAGAAATTTTAATATTATTATTCTCATTATCAATTATAGGGATAAAGAATAAATCATACTTAAGAACAAACTTTTCCATAGCAAGAACTTTCTTATCCTTTCCTATTGCCACTCTCTAATCATATAACCTCACTTCTAGACCACACTCTCTTATTATATAACCTCACTTCTAGGTCATTCTTCATCAATGCTAGTATAGAGATTAGATTCCGTCAGATTCTAGGTGCATAAAATACATCATTGAGGATCATAATGTTCCCTCCAAGATCCATCCTATATATATGTTCCAATATCTTCCACATCTAGGTAGGTGTTATTATCTATGTATACCCTCTATTCTCTTCCCTTGAGTTTGTTCAGCATTACCACCCCATTCTTTATCTTTGCAATATACCGAGTGACTCTAGAATTGAACCATCATTCATTTAAGTCGGTGCATTCTGTAATGCCAACGAATTCTCTCTTTCCTTCTCCACTATTTTCGGATATTTGTTTCCACCCCCATTCTCTTGTCTCTGAGGACAGTTTATCTTAAAGTAGGTAAACTTCCCATAAGTCTAGCAAGTACCACGAGGAGTCTTCTTTTCTTATTGGGTGTTTGGGAACACTTTTTTTAAAAATCTATTTCTCTCTAAAAAAATTAGTCTATGTCAATTTTTGACTCAATTTTTAAAAGTACTGTAACATGATTGGCAAGGCTAACACAATTATTAAAAGTTATACAGACATGTTTGGTATAGACCCGACGAGACCTCCATATCGTCCTCCATCACAAACGCGAACTCGTCGTCGGATTTGGACCACCCAATCACAACCGTAGTCTGCGGAGGAGAATGCAACCCATGTTCACATCGTCATCCAACGTTGTTGCTCCCTCGACGGATTCTTCCCCAGCGGCGATCGCATCCACCGCCTCCTGGAGCACGATCGCCCTCCGGATCACCCTCCTGCAGTAGTCTCTGACGCTGCGTACTGAGTCCAGGCGGAACAACAGCCACATGAGCGTCTCGCTCACCTGCAGCCGCTCCCTCGCGTCGCGCCACAGCTGATCCCCTGCCCGCGCCACCTCCCTCTCGATCGCGTCCACCTCGGCCTCGATGCGGCGCACCGCCCGCAGGTTCTTCCTCACCAGGAATCCCCTGTAGGCCCTCTGGATCGCCAAGGCGGTGGGCGGGCGGCTTCGTGATACGCTCAGTTGTCCTGCTGACAGCGACGTCGACGGCGGTTGGGGGATGGGATTGCCGGGATGGCTTGGTCTCGTCAGAGTTGACGAAGTGGACGGGAATGAAGAAGACCTTGGCGGGGCGAGAGGGCTTCGCCGTGGCCGGAGGGGACGTCGACCGCGGAGGAGGGGGCCGTGGGGGAGGGGATGGGGAGTCGCGGGGGAGGGGACGCCGGCCTCGGGGGAGGGGGCCGCGGGGGAGGGGAGGGGGAGCTGTAGGGGAGGGGAGGGGGGTCGTGCATGGGAGGGAGGGGGAGTCCCGAGACGTCGTGGGCGCTTTTTAAAAAAAATTTGTTCTATACTTTTTTTTTTGAGGAAGGTTTACACAGGGTAAGATTCCTCCCTAAAAAATAGGATAAGTCTTATCAAATATGTTTAAGTGTCCTCCTCTTCCCTAATTTTAATTTTGAGAGAAAAAAGAGAGAAAAAAGTGCAACCAAACATCCTATTAGAACTTGTTAGCCTTGAACTGGGACTTTTGTGCTTAAGTGAGCGATTCTAGTCAGTGGGCTTCTAGTGTGCAGTGTTGGCTTTTTACAGACTCATCTCGAGTTCTCTTCTCCTAGCCATTATATTTTGCTCAATTGCTAATTTAGCTGGCAAGTCCATGACACTCAACGCGGAACCGCTCATTCTTAATGTTGCTGTAGTCATATCTAATGATGTTGACAAACTATTCGAGATAGTTGTCACTGGCATCTTCTTTGTAAATTTAGTTCTAACAGTAGATAGCTCCTTAACCATGACAATCATTTTATTTAGATGATCTACCACCATATCACCTTCTTGCATCTTACATGTGGTGTACCGGTGCAATAAGAGTGAAGTATTTACCTCAATTTTGGTGGCATACTTCTCTTTGATATAGCTTTTCATAGTTTATTAGAGATTTTATAAGTTTCAAAAAATTTGATCAAATTATCTTCCATGAACATAAGCATTAGACTCTTAACCTTCCTATCATCCATCAACCATTGTTCCTTTTTTTCTTTTCCACATCAGTGGATGTTTCATAATTTTTGAAATATTGGTGTTAATGACATATTCTATATTGTCATGAATAAGTGCATATCTTATTTTTCAGTGGCACATGTCATAATTAGCTCCATTCACTTTGTCCAATTTTGCTAATTTTGAATCAATGATCTTGCTGGCCATTCCGATTAAAATAATTCTTTTCTTGAAGATCGCAACAACAATGGCTGGTGGCGGGGAAGAGTCTTGCTGCGCCGATGGCAAATGGCATGCAACGGTGCTGTTGACGCAGTAGTGTGGCGATCGACACGATGATGCTTGGTGATCTGACGACAGACAGACACTCAATCCGATCGGTGTAGTAGCGCAGCGGTGCGTGGTAGCAATAGTGAGCAGTCTACGACAACATTACTATAGTGGCATGGGGGCAAAATAATGGGGGAGGGCAATGGTGACGGATCAAAGGGTCTCTGATACTAGTGAAGGATTGAGAGAGAGATGTGAGTGGGATTGGGGATTTGGTTTGGGACTTCGACGATGTGTTTCACACAGATTGATTTTTTTTGTATATTCCGATGGGAATACTCATCTATTTATAGGGTGAGCTTCACCCTTGTTCCCTCTATCTCATAACCGCCCTTATTGAATAGATTTTCAATTTAGATCTACGATCCATGATTTCCTCTTCGGTTTCGTATTTTGATTTCTCAGATCCACGAGTTCTGCTTCCATTTCAACTGTTTCATGCTTGTTCTGTTAGATCTGGGATTCTCGACCTATTTTGTTGGCCATTATTGTCGACACCTTGAACTTTCAACCCTTTGGTTTAAAGTTTGGGTTAGGGTTTTGGGTTTAGAATTGATGTTGGAATTGACCTTGAGGCTTGACTTGGTTGAGATTTTGAGACTCAATTAGGTTAACCTTAGTCTTGAATTGGTTATCCTTAACTTCTCTAAGACAAAATTGTTTCTCAATTTTGATATATTGGAAGATTTGGTTAAGAAAGAGAATAGAATGAGAACTTCTAAGTGTGCGAGTAAAAGACGACCATGATGGAAGAAAGTTTGTCAATAAAGTAAGCGACTTGATAAGTTTCATCAAGCTTGGACTCTCTTGTGTTAATCTCTTGAACACTATTTTGCAAAGTATGGATTTGGTCAATGATGAGAATGTTGCCTACCATTTTGAAGTTGCTGATCAGAAATGGTATGTCTCATAATCCCCTCATTGTCTTTGGTGTAGGTATTTTCTAAAGCTTGCCAAAGTTGCTCGGAGTTTGTATACTTCTTATAGGTTTGATGGACTTCATTAGATATACAACTAAGTATACGGAATCGACAGTGGTAATCAATTTCCTCAGGTGACTTGCAAGTAGAACACTTATCCAAAGATTTGTTAGTTGGTGTGAAAGTTGAATTTTTTTAATATAGATGTGATTTCAAAAAATGGAAAGATTTTTCCATTGCAGAAATCAATTTTAATGTGACTAGCCAAGCTTCAAATTATTCTTGCCAACGAAGATAATCGTTGCCATTGAATGTTCCAGGTTTTAGATAAAAGAAATCTATGAGAAAAATTATAGGGAAAATATAAGGAGTAAGATAGCGATTATAAGCTGCATAGTTAACTAAAACATTCTTTTTAAAATTTTCATATATTTCTTTATGAATTTTTGTGTAAGAACATTTGTCAAAGTTTTGTTTAATAGGCACTTCAAGTTTAGAATTCTCGGAAATATAAATTTTAAGTTCTGGTATTTCGGAAATTGCAACAGTAAATTCAATTCGAAATTGATTTCTCAAACTTGATTTTAATTTTGAAATCAAGATACAGTAATCAAAATGCTTCTGTATATTTATCAACAATACTAAATTATCTAATAAGATATACTTTGGAAAATTTTCAGAATTTACTTTATTAGGATATTTTTTTGTAATTTGTTTACTATTTTGTAGAAATTCTATGATAGGAATAAAATAGTTTATAAATTCATAAATATGCCAAAAATTCACAAGAAATTATCTTATTGTCAGGTCCCAGGAAAGAAAATTTTCAAGTTTTTTTGAGTAGTAAGCATGCTGTTATTAATTTCTGTAATCTGTATTATCAATTTTATAAAGAACAAAAATATATAAAATATCATGTTATAAGTATGAATATTTGTCAATAAATCTCAACAAATTTTCTGGTTGTATATATGTTTTCTGTTACAGAGGGTTACGAGAACCTTCTAGATGAAATTATGCGGTGTAATATTTTTTAGAATTTAATTTCTCAGTTTGGTTATGTTTGAATAATGCACTAAAGAGTTTAGATCGTAAATATGAATTTTCTATGCTTCAAAATTTAATTATTTAAAAATAAAACAATTTAATTTTAAAACATTAAAGATTTAGAAAACTAAAGTACACAATGAGTTTGTAGCCGGAAATTATAAAGATATTTAAACTAATGTGTATGTTAATATCTCTTAACCATAAATAAGTAAGGAATCACCTTACACCGATAGAACAGAGATGTCATTTTCACGCATATTAATCGGATGTGATTAATGAAAATTAATAAAAAATTAAAATTATAAATATCTTTTACTTAAATGATTGTCACCAAAACTATAAATAAATGAAAATAGATTGATCCACGAGACTCATGCCACGCTCTTATAAAAAATAGAAGAACAAACATGATGATCAGAGACGTGCAAAACACTTTATTAAGGTGATTTTATGTTTCACGTGTAAAAAAAATGTGAAATTTACCCCAAGATATTATCGGATCTTCTTCCTCTCGATCACGCACGCGAGGCGGAGTAACAATACTTCGTAATCCTAATAAGAAACTAAAAGGATAACATAGTGAACAAAGTTGTATGCGGTAAAAAATGATATCAAATCTTTCTCCACGCTTTTATTTATAGGCACGAGAGAATGCTCCCTTTTTTTTTTTTTTTTTTGTAAACATACCGACCGATATTCATTCGTACCAAACGATCAGAGTACATGGAAAGCATGGACCCAAACCGAACATGCAAGCCATTCCTGGCCCATGCAGACACCATAGCAACGTACATACAGGATAGAGAACGACGGAACAGTAGAGGTCGAAGCCGACCATCGAGGATGGGAGCTCTTGGAAACTCTGAAGAAGAGTCAGTTGATGCTGAAAGTGACAGAGGTCTTCCTCGAGAAGGGCATGACTGTCAAACCGCTCTTGTACGATGCGGTCAGAAGAGGATGCTCGGGAGGCCGATATCCGGTTGGATACGGGGAGAAATCGCTGTATCTCCGAGCTTCTTCGAGACCGAGGGAAGAGACCCGTAATCTGCACCACGAGGATCGGACCAGTTCTCCGACGAAGCCCGAGAGGAATGCCCAAACCGTCAGGTGAGAGGACCAGGGGATAGGGGAGGACAGAGGGAAGTGGGACGGCGGGCGGCAAAAGGGGTTTGGGGGGACGATACCTAGATGGGGTTAGAGCCTAGGGGACGGAGGGGCGGCGCGGTGGTAGGAGGCGGAGGTAGGGGGAGGGGTGGGGGGGGATGACAGGGGAGGGTGGAAGGGTGGGGGTCAGGGGGAGGAGGTGGAGGGGCGGGACCAACGGGGAGGGGAGGGGAGGGGGGTCAGGGGGGGGGGGAGGTGGAGTGGCAGAGGGTCGGCAGAGAGAGATGAGTGGGGGGGGGTCGGGGGAAAGAGGAGGTGGGGGCGGATGGCCGACGGAGGGCAAAGGGGGGGGGGAAGAAGTGGGAGGGTGGATGCCTGGCGAAACGCAAAGGGGCGAGTAAGGGGGAAAGAGGAGGGGGGTGGATTGCCGGCTGAGGGAGGAGGGGGGCGGATGGGGGGGGAGGAAGGAGGGCGTGGGGGGGGGGGGGCGATGACCGGAGGGGCGGAGGCCGGTGGAGAGAGGGGTGGGGGTGGAGGGAGGAAGGCGGGGGGTGGGGAAGGGAAGCGAGGTGAAGTGGGAAGGGGGCGGGGGAGCTGCAGGGAGGTGGGAAAGTGGAGATGGGTAGCCAGGGGGGTGGGGGACGGAGGACCGGCAGAGAGGAAGCAAAGGGGATTCGGGGAGACGGGGGCAAACCTGGAGGATAGGAGGGGGGGGGGAGTTCCCGACGGGAGCTCCCCCTCCCAGGTACACCACCGATGAAGACCGATGAAGGGCCGCTGAAAAAACTCCGACGAAGAACCACCGCCAGGGCGGTGAAATTTCCAGGAAATAGGTGGGAGCTCCCACCTACCTCCCGTGCAAGGGAGGGTTATGAGAGAATGCTCCTTGGGACCCCAACTCAAATTGCGGAAATGTGAACGCACAAACTTCAAAGAGTAATGTTTGGTGCTACTCACGCATTAATTATATTTATCAGTATAATTAGTATACTATTTGATATTTTTTAATGTTTTTAATAATTTTTACGTCTAATTAAATTGATGTGTCGATCACGTCACCGGATGACGTAACGTGAGAGTTGATTAAATAAAAAATCTCAACTCCGTGAATAGTAAAATTGAGTCAATTTTATTATTTATAGAGAAATAAATTTGTATTTAATTGATCCTCACGTTACGTCATTCGATGACATAATCGACATATAAACTTAATTAGATGTTAAAATTACTTAAAAAAATTAAAAAAATTTAACCAATATTACATTAATTATATCGATGACTGCACCGAGCATTACTCAACTTCGAAAGGTGTAACAGTGAAAATATGGCGTCACGTGAAAAGGTGCTCAAACGGCAAAGCGGTATCATGGGAAGCAAATAGATATTTTGGAACTTTTCCTCGAACACGTTGTACACAAACGTTCTTCATTCTGTCGTGCGTATCTCTATAATAAACTGTAGTCCATCGTATCCCCACTCTCATTTGCTATTTATTTAACTTAATTTTATCTACATTCATAGAAAAAAAATTAACATATCATTATTTTTTTTTTGACATAACCAAGATAATGACACATGTACTTTTATAATTTTTATATTATTTTTATATATATTTAGAAAATCATATTTTGTTAACTCTAAAATAGTATTGGAGTCTAAGAATAGTGACATCGACAAGTCATCGGAGGGGGAGGAGGAGGGGAAGAGAGAGGAGTAAGGAGGGGGAGAGCGGGGTAACTAGGGAGTGGAGGGGGAGGGGGAGTTACTCCTTAGAGGGGGAGAAGGGTGGGGGGTTGAGAGAGTTAGAGGGGGTGTGGGGGGAGGGGAAGAGGGAGGAACATGGAGGGGGAGAGTCGGGTAGGGAGGAGAGTTGCTCGTTAGAGAGGGAGAAAGGTGGGAGTGGGGGATTAAGAGAGCCAGAGGAGTTGTGAGGGAGAGAGCGAAGAGGGAGGAGCAAGAGTGGGGAGAGCGGGGCATGAGGGGAAGGGGAGGGGGGCAGGGAAGGGGAGTTGTTGGTTGGGGATGAGAGAGTTAGAGAAGGTGTGAGGGGTGAGCTTGAGGGGGAGAAGAGTTGAAGTGATTTTGATGGAGTGGATTTGAGTCGCATACGATCTATAGTAAATAATATTGGATAAGAAAAATTTAGATCCGATACGAATCAACGAATCGTCAAATCTCAGTGCGACAAAGTGAAGAATATAAGAGTAAAAATATGTTCACAAAGTTTAATGCTAGCTAGTACGCTACCTGCTACTGCGTACTTCATGAAATGTGTTTGGCCCGTTTGGGTCGTGAGCCTCCGTCCACATTTTTACACGAGTAATATTTTTTGGCAATGTCACGGGAAATTACACACACGCAAATTATATATTCTATTTTTAAAAATAATTTTTAAGTGATTTTCACGTTAAGTCATTTTATTGTGTCAATTATATCATCACGTTACGTGACGTGAAAATTTCATAAAATAAAATTTATTTCATTGTGAACGGTAAAAATTTAAGATTTTTATTGTTCATATGATAGAAATTTAAATTTTATGTGACAGTTATATTATGTTATTTGACGACGTGATTGATACGTTAAGATAATTATATATAAAATTATTTAAAATATTAAAAATAAAATTAAAAGATGTACAGTAACCATGTACGTAAGAGTTGCACGGATCATTACTCTTTGCACGACAAAGGGTCTCTGTCCATGCTGATCGCCAAATCTCATCCACCAACCGGCATGCGTACAGAGAAGTTGATCACAGGGTTGAGGTGGAAGTTACGACGTCCATTGAAGTCACAAACGCGTCATGCTATTTTATTTGTGTATATTAAAATATCTAAAAATTTAAAATACATGTACAAAATATTGAAAATGTCATATTGCATTTTAGACTTCCAGCACGAATTGTTTTAGCAAAATATGTGCTACAAAAACGAACTTGTAAGAGAGTAAAAAACAGGACCTACGAACTAAATGCCGTGGATGGCAACGTGGCATCAATTCACATGACCGGCATCGTGTTGAATTACCATCTTATTGTCAGAGTGCTCCACAAATAGGTACCGGTCATGTTTAAAGAATTATCCGTTCTCATGAATAGTGTCTATCGTGGGTAGTGATGTCAACGAGGTGGGTTTGGATCATATTTAACTCAGTCCGACTTGAATCTTACTCATCAATATTAAAGTCTACGTCAATCTCAAACTTAAGTTATGTTAGATAAAATATGAAACTATTAAAAAAATATAAATATGACTAAAGACAAATCTAATTTAAAATTTTAAATAAAAAATAAAATAATATATTTAATAATATAAATATTATAATCTTACTAAATTAATTAGAATTTTGATATTAATAGTATAATATATTTAAAAAATATTTTTAATTGAATAAAATAATATAATTTTAACTAAGTGATTTTTAAGAAGGGAGAAAAAAAGAGAACGGGTTGAGTCGACCTGTCCGTCGAACTCAAAATCCGAACTCAACCAGTGAACCTAGTCGAGTCAGACTTTTAACTCTAACGAAAGATCTGCGGCTCAAAAAAAATCTTACGACTTGACTCAAAATTGATTTGATCCATTGATAGTCTTAATTGTGGGCAATGAGATGGACATCATTTTATGTTTTGAGCACCCATTATTTGTAGCGGTTCATGGGTTGTCTTGTCAACATGGTTTGCCAAATTAGTCCGGTACGTTGCGTACTGCACGTATCGGGTCGTACCAGTTGAAGATCGGTACGATCGGCACGTGATATGTTACCGGTACAGTATCTATATTTATTTAAATATTATATATTTTATTTTATGTTCTATTAACTTTTGATGGGTAAATTGGTTGAAGCGCTTATTTGTAACGGTTTATCTCGGGTTTGAAACTCATCGGGAGCACTTTTTTTTTTCTTCAAATTTTCATTTCTTTTCAAGGAAAGAGTCAAAAAATGGATGCCATTTGTGAGATTCAAACCGTAAATCTTACTGTTACAGACGTGACCCTTAACCAACTAAGCCACGAATGACTTTAACATATAATTTATTATATTAAATATTTATTATATTATTGGCACACTGCGCTATAATACGGTATAGTATTATATCATACCGTATCAATGAAATAATAGTACAGACGATACGATCGAGTCATCAAATTTTACTTGTAAGTTGTAATAGTGTGAATGCTGTAAAATATCACGCACCATCACTTTATAATTATCTTATTACCCACCTAGCAATTTTTTTATCTGATTTTAATTTTCATCTCAAAAGACCTGAAAACTAAGAATCTACGGATCATTAAAATGGTTGGTTTTAAAAATTAAAGGATGTCGCTGAGCTTGTAAATTTTGTTCTCCCTAAGGTCAGGGATTTTTAAACGAATATTTCGTATCAAATCAATGATTTATTAGATGTGAGTATGACATCAGCCCGTATCCAGACTCCCCTTTTACTCACGCAGATTTCCTATCTTGACCTCACTTTTTCTCATGTTTAATTCGGAAGTTTTTTTGTGCCGTTCTAATGTTCTGGAAGCGTAGTGTGAAATCAAAAAAGCAAGACAGAACCTAATATCCTGTCTTAATTAATTGCAATTCATATGCCGTAGATTTCGGAAACTTCTGGAAACTGGAAAAGTATAGTGGGGAGAGAGAGAGAGAGAGAGAGAGAGGTGGTTTATGACCTAAGGAAGCGTCGCTTCAGCTGAACCCTTCTAGAAGGACGTCGCCCCCCCCCCCCCGGTGGTATAGGGGGGCTTATCTCATGGAAATTACACGAAACAGGCGAGCTCTTTTGGAAGGAAATAGATGCAATGCAGCCCCGCACACCCTCGCGGCCTCACCAACGCCACGCTTTCAAAATGTAACCGGACAATCGTCTGGAATTAAGGTATCCGCAGCGGATTCGCGTCCACGTTCATGTTTCACGCACCCCTTAGAAGTAAATTATTTTTAACGCTATTTAACGGATAATTTGATAATAAAATAATATGACTTAAGATGAGTCATTTATGGATAAGTGTATTATTTTAATTTGACGGTCAAAATATATCACTTAAGATCATATAAGATTAAGATCTTTAATTCAGAATTAACTCATTTTATCTCTATGATAAAAATATTCTAATTAATTTTTTATATTATAATTATCGAATTAAAAATTTAAAAATCTAAAAATAATTCACCCGCATCCATCCGGATTAAATTATCGTAACATGTTATCAAAGTGACCCTAAACGGACAAACGGTTCCACTCCCGCGGTCACCTAGGCAACGCGTCAGTGACGCCATAGGTGACTTCATTCCCCGACCCCCTCTTCCCTATAAATATCGGCCTCCGTCTCCTTCGTCGCGACACAACACCGGGCTCTTCGCAGGAAGCACCCAGAGTGCAGCGAGCACAGTCTAGAGAGAGAAAGACTGGGGAGGGTAGAGAGAGAGAGAGAGAAGAGCAGAGCGCAGCAATGGCAGCGGAGGGGAAGAGCAAGATTCTGGTGATCGGGGGCACGGGGTACATCGGCAAGTTCATCGTGGAGGCCAGCGCCAAGGCTGGCAACCCCACCTTCCTCCTCATCCGGAAGAGCACCGCCGAGACCACCGATCCCGAGAAGGCCAAGCTCCTCCAGGGCTTCACGGACGCCGGCGTCACTTTCCTTTACGTAAGATCCTCCCGCACCTCTTTCCGTTGTGTCGGTCCCCTGTTTCTCTCTGTGGCTGCGCTGATCGGTGGCTGATGGTGGTATTTCCCTGTTGGAATCATGACGGCGGCGGCGGGGGTTTGCAGGGTGATCTGTACGACCACGGGAGCCTGGTGAGCGCGTTTAAGCAGGTGGACGTGGTGATCTCTACGATTGGGACGGGCCAGGTGCGGGACCAGACCAGGATCGTCGACGCCATCAAGGAGGCCGGCAACGTCAAGGTGAATAACCATAACCCTCTTCACGTTGATCAATGTAACAGAGTGCATACGGAAGCTCTTGGGTTCCGGCTTTCCCTACTCCCTTATTGGTGGTTTTGGCTCCGATCGGAAGCGCTGATCAGAATAGTGGAATGGACAGGAACCCAGATTTCCCCATGCCCCATCTGATGCTACAATGTTCTTTTTGTTCTTCTCCGGTGTCGATTACATGATCGCTTGTAATATCAGATTTATCCGCTGCTTACCCGTTTATTTCTGCTTTACCTGTTTCGGCCTCCCCTGTTTTCCCTGCAGCAGATTCCTGTTAGATCTTAGCTTTTAATCCAATGGAATTCCCACAAAATTTGATCTCTGCAGCGGTTCTTCCCGTCGGAGTTCGGGAACGACGTGGACCGGGTGCATGCGGTGGAGCCGGCGAAGACGGCCTTCGAGGGCAAGGCCAAGATCCGGCGGCTGCTGGAGGCGGAGGGCATCCCCCACACCATCGTCTCTTCCAACTTCTTCGCCGGCTACTTCCTCCCCTCCCTCGCCCAGCCGGGGTTCCTGCCCTCCCCTCCCCGCGACAGGGTCATCATCCTCGGCGATGGCAACCCCAAGGCCATCTTCGTGAACGAGGAGGACATCGGAACCTACACGATCCGGGCGGCGGAGGACCCGCGCACTCTGAACAAGATCGTGTACCTGCGCCCCCCGGCCAACATCCTTTCCTTCAACGACCTGGTGGCGCTCTGGGAGGGCAAGATCGGCAAGACCCTGGAAAAAATCTACGTCCCCGAGGAGGAGGTCCTCAAGCAGATCCAAGGCAAGACGCTTCATATATACCACATATGGACGCCATTGAAGGCTCCCTCTGCTCCTCTGTTCTTCCTTCCTGCTGGTCATGGCTGATGGTCATAGATGTGGGGTTTGAGTTTTTGTTGTTAATTTGCAGAGTCGCCGTTCCCGGTGAACATTGTGCTGGCCATCACCCACAGCGTGTTCGTGAAGGGTGACCACACCAACTTCGAGATCGAGCCGTCGTTCGGGGTGGAGGCGTCGGCACTCTACCCGGACGTGAAGTACACCACCGTCAGCGACATCCTCGACCGCTTCGTCTGAGGATGGAGCAGCAGAGGCCGAGCATAGCATGCACGGCGCAGGTCCGCTCTCTCACGCACACGCTTTCTGTCTCCTGTCCTATGTGTGGGCGGCGGCTGCTGTGGAGTGTGGGTGGTGCAAATAAAGAGTGATATGTTATATAGTAGCAGGGGCACGCGTCTACCGTGACTTGGGACTGATCTGTGCGTTGGGTTAGTTGGGGGGGGGTGCGGCTGTCTTCTTCTTCGTTCTCCCATCCAAATTCTTCGGCTGCCACGCCGTCTTGTCTGGTGTGGGCATGCAGTTCTAGATATCCTTCTTGTGAGTTTGTGTCTACTTTGTTCTGAAATTGGAAGTGTTTTCTTCCTTTTTCTGAGATTTGTCATGCTATATATATAACCTTGCATATTCTCCCCCCCCCCCTCTCTCTCTCTGGTTATTTGAAGGAAGGTGAGTTTTTTTCTGCTGTCTCCTCAATGGGGAAAGAATCTGATCAGAACATTGACCCCTCGCTGCTGGGTCAATATGATCACAACGCTCTGTCACAAGTTCTTCCTCGTGGGAAGCAGCAAACTCTCCTCATGAAGGCTCTTCAATCCCAAATGTATCGGTGAAAACTGAAGAGTACGTTCGCTGACGTTAGATCAATAGTGGCCCACTAATGAGTGCTTAAGAACTAACTTGTAGATTGACCGTGGACGTCATCGATTTCTCCGCAGTCTATCACATCCGTCCGCTCTTTGATTCAACTTTAGATTAATGAAGTTACCTCAGATTAAGGAGTCTATCTGTTGATCCACTCTCTAAATTCGTAAGATTACGGTAATGATCTTCCGGAGTCATTGTCGAGTTCATCATCAGAATATGAAATTCCGTGACCTCTACTTGGAGTGCGATTAAGTGATAATCACACTATCCTTGTCATCGTCATTGACAATTAGAGTGAGACGATCCAGAGAGAGATAGGAAGTGAATGATGTCTCACTATGTTCTCCTCGTACATTCTCTCTCTTACATGCACACTATGTGAGAGCAGGACTCAAATTCCGTCTCACATTCTCTCCCTCATATTCTCTTTCTTACATTCTCTCTCCTCCCTCCACTAACATGATAACCCCACCTATAAATCAACCTCCTCACCACCTACGTAATAATACCCACGCACCATGCACACACCCGTTTCTGACGTAACCCATTACCCCCTATTTATAATAGAATGGAGAGGATGAGAAGACACACCATGCACACACACTCTTATATGCCGTTTCTCACATACCCCAATACCCCCTATTTATAATAGAACGGAGAGGAGGAGGAGAAGACACACACGCACTCTTATATGCCGTTTCTCACAACCCCCTATTTATAATAGAATGGAGAGGAGGAGGATGAGAAGACACCATGCACACACACTCTTATATGCCGTTTCTCACATACCTCCATTACCCCTATTTATAATAGAATGGGGAGGAGGATGAGAAGACACCGGTGGAGATGGACGAGGATGAGAAGTGTGGAGAAGGGTTGTTCTACGTGGAGGAACAAGGGAAAGCTTGTGGAGACTAAAAGAGATAAGAGAAGAGAGGGAGGGCAGGAGGGAGGTGTTCATGCTTGCACTCTCGAAGGTGTCAGGCGCCATGTGCTGGCATTCTTGCTACCATGAGCTCGCTAGCGCGTGCACCTGCGCAACTTTGTTGGGTTGCATTGACATGCGGCTCCTTGGACATGTTCGCCCGATAGGTTTGTGGATCTGATGCGATTTTAGGTCGGGTCATAAGATCTCTTTCGACTTAGAGAATTTTTAGTTGGGTCTAAAAGTCCGGCTCGATTAAATTAGCGGGCCGAGCTCGAACTTTGAGTTCAGCCCGCTGACTGGTCCGATCTGTTCTTTTTTTATTATTCTCACTTCATATTTTAAAAATTATTTAGTTAAACTTATGTTATGTTACTTAATTAAAAATTTTAAAACTCTCTTTTCATATAAATTATGTAATTGATATCAAATTTTTAATTAATTTAGTAACATTATAAATTTTATATTGTTAAATATATTAATTTTATAATTTTATTTAAGTTGTCGGGCTGGGCCTTAGTCGGGCTTTATATTTTTTAAATAGGGTCGGGCCCAACACTATTTAAAAAAGATCGGGTCGGGCCGGGTCGGGCCCGACACTATTTAAAAAATACAAAGCCCGACTAAGGCCCGGCCCTGCCCGGCCCGGCCGGACAACTTAAATAAAATTATAAAATTAATATATTTAATAATACAAAATTTATAATGTTACTAAATTAATTAAAATTTTGATATAGTAACATTATAAATCTTATATTGTTAAATATATTAATTTTTCTTATTTTATAATTTTATTTAAGTTGTCGGGTCGCGGGTCTTCGTCGGGCTTTATATTTTTTAAATAGTGTCGGGCCTGACCTGGCCTGGCCCGACATAAGTCGGGCTCGGGCCAGGCTTTAATATTGACAAGTCGGGCCCGGGCCAGGCCGACCTAAGCCCAGCCCGGGCCCAGTCCATTGACAGCCCTACTATTAATAGCTCCCACTTGTCTATTAGGGCTGACAACATAGGTCTCGACATCGTATGTTCCTCGTGTCAAAAATTACAACTTCAATAGTTATATCAGAAAATGGAGTGTGTGATCTCCATGAGATTTTTCTGAACATCGATGTAGTGCCCCGCTTAGTCATCACCATACTAGCGAAGTACTTAACCTATCTCGACATGTACCTCAGACTCTTAGTATCCATCGTACTCGACACTCCGGATCGCTTACAATAGGCAATGTCGACTACCAAATATTTTGCACTCATGACTCTGTCACTATAAAGTGGGCGGAGCCTCCTAGGAAATGAGTCACAAAATACGACGTGATAGTAAGATATCTTCCCTATGCTGCTCATGACAATCTAATTTACCTCGACCGCTTTCCTAACATGTCCCTTTAGACGGTATCAACCTTCGTCCAAGGTAAATATGTCAAAGTAGTGACATTGAGTCTCCTTTTCATGATATAGCGCTATAGGTCATTAGGGGTACAAAAGGGGATCGATGAGTTCACATAATGATGAAGAAGAGATCAGTTCATTATTACTTATCAACAATCATATAGCACATGCGGTATGAAATGTGTGATGTGGTCTCCTTCCATCAACATATAACAGGCATGCCACTATGTACACAAAAATGATACCACATGGATCTAAGTTTTGCCACAACTTTCGTAGCTCAACTAAGTCTCAAATTTTGAATCTCGCATAATAGTTGTTTCCAAGAAGCATCTTCTCGCGAGTCCAACTTTTACAGGCTCCATGGGATTACATGTGGCGCCCTCTTCCTGGAACACTTGGTGCCCGATCAGGGAGACGTCACCTCATATAACTACACGTTGTGAGCTTGGTTGTCCTACAATGCACTTACGGCCATGTTAGCAGTCAAAATATGCTCGATGGCGATCAAGCCTGAATGACAAGAATGACACGGCCTACTAGAATGCAGAAGCCGAAGAAAGCCAGTACACAAGGGTCTTCCCAAGCTGCTGGAATCTCAGGTCACCCGACATGATCACCGGGGACGTCATCTCAGGAGGAGCGGAAGAATTCACAACAAACCGACAGTGTCGTCAGGCCTGTCCAATGAACCGATATCGACTCGATTGTACCGCATAAACAAATATTCATCGTTCGACCAAGGATGAGAATGCACCCGGTGGTTCACCACCTGACAAGAAGCCCTCCTGAGGTGATAGAATGTCTCTGGCCCTTCAGAACAGGGAACCGAAGGCTCCGTCAGTAGAAGTCCCGGATAACCCGGCACGGGTACGGCTTCTCAGCGAGTTAGGTCCGTTAGTGACCGAACGACCGCCCAGTCGAGGCGAAAGCACCCCGGGTAGTATACCACTCCCCGTGAAAGCTGCTGATGCAGGTTAAGTCGAACCAGCAGCACAAACCATTGTGCTGAAGGCCGCGTCAGCAGAAAACCCACGTGTCTTAGCCGAAGATGCACGAGGTTCCAAAAGCAGCCGTTCAGTGGCCTGAAAGCTCTGTCAGTACTTCCCGCCGTGGTTTTGCGAGACCATGACGAGATGAAGGATTACAGTGACGCCCGGGGTCAGTCCGGGGCCCGCTGTCGGGCTCGTGCCAAGCAAGCACGACGGAACGGGCTTAATCTGGCGCCCCCTCTTCCCGGCGCGCCCCTCGTTTCCAACGCCCTCTTCCCGACGCGCAAACTCAACATGCATGCTTGGCCGGCGCGCTCTTCTCACACCAGAGAAGGATCACACCCTGACCCGGCTATATAAGCCAAGCCAATGTGGAGAAAGAAAAAAAGAGAGAGGACAATACAGAAGAGAGAGGCAGAGTCGAAAAGGGGGAAAGAGAAGGGATCGAATAGAATCAAAGAAGAGAGAGGAGAGGCTTGTGAAAGAAGCAGGGTTTCTAAGCGTGAGCCAGAGAGCCACCCTCGCTCAGTCCGTCCGCCTGAACGAGCCCAGAGCCGGAGAAGGGATACCTTCTGATACTCTATTTCCGCAGTGAAGGAACTAGGTGAGTTCCGGCGATCTCTCCCGACCCCCCCTTCTTACTGTCTTCACTTTGGTGAAATATGAGCGGTGCGGGAGGGGCGATGATATGAGCCCATCTCCCTCTCACCGTCTCTCTCTACCTCTTCCCCTTCTGTAATTTCTCCGTGGTGGGGTGTTATTCCCATCTGTGTAATCAGTGTGCGGCCTTCGGGCGACAACGCCGTGTCATGCCAAATGTGTGTAGCATCGGGTTTTATTCCTATTATGCAATGAATGATGTCGAATATGGCAGTGCCTCTATACATACTTCTTCTCCCCTTTTCTGAATCTATGTGTTCCACTATCTCCTGGGCGTGATCTTTGGATTTTGCTTCGTGATATTGAATGCCCCTGGAATGGCCATGGGCTACAGAAATGGTATCCCCTCCCCGGGACTCTCTTCCAATGTGATGGCTATGCCGGATAGGCTATATGCCTGTTGTGGGTTTTATTGTTGGAGACACATTCGTATGTATATCTCCGTCTTCCCCTTTCGGGATTGGCCTCCTTAACATATCTCTACACTCACTTATGAGCAGGAGAGAACGGGACCATCCCTACAATCTATATGATGGGCCTGCTGGGGACGGCCACTCACCACATGCCAAATGTTCGAGTGTTTGCTCCCTATGTTTTGATTTCCCCCCAGTCTGCATGCTAACTCATTAACCCCGTGAGTGCTAATCCATTAACTTTGTGAGCACTAACCTGTTAACCCTGCGAGTGTTAGTTCGCCAATTCCTCGAATGTTATGTTACTGTACCCTTCTTACTCTCTTCGAGAGCTACATTACCACGCGTTATTATTTCGAGAATGGTAGCTTCAATGCTCCGGGGAGGGGAACATTCCCCATCGATGTCTCTGAATCACCATAAGGTCAAGGGGTTATGCCCAATCATGGCATATATCCCTATGGACCGTCAGAAGGTGAACATCAACAGGGTTTATGGCCCAATATTAAATCCACTACCCCAAAGGGTACTGTGGTGACTGTGGGTTGTGTGCCCCTCGTAGGCTGGCCCTGGGGGTTTCCTCCCTAAACGGTCGTCCCTTTAATCATTTTCTGGCTCATGGAATATTGGTGCCCCTCGTAGGCTGGCACTCGGGATTTTCCATCCATTTGGGTCCACTGGCCGCCGTGTGCCACCCGGTATTAAGGAGCTTACCCAATTATGTGGGTATGCCTCCGCTTTCCCCCCGCAACCCTCTGGGGATGGGGAGATGCTGCCAAAACTTGGTCAGGCATGTTTGACTGTTTACCCTCATAATTTGGGCTTAATAAGATACATTTTCAAAACAACTAACTTCCGTGCTCGAGTATGAATCTCGCACGAGTCTTAACCCTGTCTCTAGGGCATCCTGAACCTCAATTCACTCATCATTCAACTCAATACATCTTAATAAACTAAATAAACTCAAAAAATACTCAAAAATACCTCAAAAATCAACTAACCCGGTGCGGTCCTAATCCGGTGCGCCCTAATACAGCGCGGTACCTCCCCCCCCCCCACGTCGGAATAACCTTAGACTCAAACTCATTAATTTTTGATTGGCCACCACCCGGCGAGCCCTAATTCGGCGCGCATAGGGTAGGGCGCGCCGGTTAAGCCATTCCCTCCACCGCGCTGTTTTAACCCCTGTCCCTATGCTACCTCGTGCCGTATAACCCTTATACCTACGCTACCCCGTGCCGATTTTGAATAAAAATGCGTCTGTTGCGCCGTTTTAACTCCTCTCTCATGCTCGAGCCAGCCCTGGCCTTCCACGGCTGTTGTCGGTAAACGTAATTAACCATAAATCAAATAAAAAGAAACTCTTCAAGTTGAAATCATCTGTTGTCATGCATTTGCTAGTTCATGCATTAGATTTAGATATGCTTTCTTATGTGCGTTGTTAGTGCATGCTTGCCTGAATGAGACCTCGGTATATCAAATGGCATCGATGAAAGGTCGGGTCACACCTGACCGAAAGTCCTGGCCATGCGTGAGGGTGGTCTTCGGACCTACGTCCTTTGCCCCGTATTGAAGGCTCGAACTTAATGAGCTATGTTTGCTCTACATGACTAAGAAAATGATCAATGAATCATTCCATGCGGCCTTAAAGGCTTCATCATCACATGCATTCTCTTGCATTCTATTCCGGCCTCGAACAGCTCATTATCTCGACAATTAATCAGAGGTTTTCCTTCTTATTGGAGGATGTAATTAACGCCATAACCTTTATGGTATGGCGGACTTTCGGTCCCGACACGAACTTCACTCTCGCCCGACTCGGGTCAGATTGAGCGCATAATAAACTCGTCACCTAGTGACTGGCACGCCTATGTAAATAACAAAACGAACGATCTAGTTCGGATATAATAAATAAAGGAAAAGAAAAAGAAGAAAATCCACCTCCCACATAGTCCGGCATGCCCGGTGGGAACGATTTCTCCTCTCATCTCTTTGCCGAGATTAACGGGCCCTGAGGCCCCCCAAAGAATGCTGATCGTTTGCTTATTCTGTTTTGTAGGGAAAGTGACGATGGTTGCTGGACTCACTGCGATAGCCTTTGGCCCCGAGATCGTGGCCAACCATGCTGCTGACGGGTACCTGGTGGTGCAGATTATTTTTGGTTCCTTCCCACCGGTAGTCGGCTTCCCTAACTTCCTGGGGGTAGCCTTCACTGACATACTGGAGATCGAGCTTTCAGAGCTGACCGAGCAAGAAGCTGCCATGAAGACAAGGGCCCACAATGCCTGAAGCTGCAAGAGTCTGGCAATAGGATAGACTCAGTTGAGTAGCTACATGGTACATCATGTGGCCCAAGGGTCTCGCCTCACATACCACTACAAGCCCCAGAATCTCAGCGAGGGGAGTTCCCACCGAGGAGCTGCTGTTCCTATGATCGGACGGCTGTCAGTGTCCAAGAAATCTATTCTGATTGGGGGCGTCCAGATCTTCCTAGACGGACGTGAGACCCAAGCAGTTCCTGACCGGGTGGTTGCTGCTGTGCCAACCCACAACTCCTTCCAAGCTCTTTCTGGGAGGAGGGCTGAGAAAGAAGAAGAAGGCCACCGAGGCCGAAGAGAGCCGGCCCCAAAGCCCAAGAAGTTTAAACAAGTCTGGGTCCCTAAGAGGATCCAACCTGCTCGCCGAGAGGCACTTGTCTACTACCACTCCAAGCCTGTCCAGGCGAAGGAAAAGAATGAGAGGGCGCTGGCCTCCAAAAGAGAAGAGACTGTCGCGGAGCCTCCTCACCGCATAAGTTTTAGGGCGTGTGCCCGACAAGCTGGTATCCCTGGAGCAGGGAGAAGATTTGAACAACCTGCCAAAAGAGCTCGGCTGGCCTATATCCCTGCAGTCGAAGGTCGACAACCGTCCCCAATCCTGCATCGGGGACTAGGGTAGGAAGAGATGACCAGTATGGTCAGAAACTACTTTAGGGGTATGGGCAACCCCTCGCTGGGCCAACAACGGCTGTTGCGAGCAGCTATGTCAAGAGATCACGATTTTCCACCAATGGCATTCGAAGAAGAAGAAGAAGAAAGAGGAATGACGTCGTCAGTTGACGATAATGGATACGAAGATGGCTTAGAAATCAAAGCCGAAAAAGCCACTCCTCATCAGCAGGAGGAAAGAAGAGTCTCAGTCTTCGAAAGACTAACATTCCCTCAACATCCAAAGAGGAGGGTCCACCGTCGGAAGAAAGGAATGCAAGTCTTTACTTGCAATATGGCTGGAGTGTCCGGCCGATATGGAAGACTACCTGATGAACCTCAAGAGCTGGCTCGATTGGCCGAAAGGCCCGGGCTGAACACTCGAAGAAGAGAAGCCGAAAGAGAAATGCTGGCTGCTGCAAAGGCAAAGCAAGTTTTGACTGACGGATCCACCATTTTAACTGCAAATGTGGTGATCGCGGAAGAAGAGGACGTGCTGATAGACACCCCGCTTGAAGGCGCATCAGGGGAAACGACAGAAGTTATTCCCGCCACGGCAACCATGGATCCGTAGGTGTTAGTGATACTCTAGAGATATCAACAGGAGATAGAGCTACTGAAGAAGCAACTGATGAAGAAGACAGAGCAAGCCTCTGCCTCTAAGCAGCTTGAGATGCAGGCCGAATCGTCACGGGGAGCATTCAACCCAAGCGACTTCCCACCACTTTACCTTGCCTCAACCGACAGAGCCCGGCTTGGCAACCGCTCAGCAGCGCCCACCACAGCCTCTGATGCCGCCAGTACTGCCACAGGTGCACCAAGTGCCTCCGCTACTACGTCTTCCTTCCCAGGCGACCGCCTTGGTCACCCCCTATCTTCAGCCGGCGCACTTCTACCTAGAACCGGTCGATCCAACCGCCGTAAACAAGCTGATGGTGGAAAGGATGATCGAGTCGAAGCTTGCCGAGCAAAGTGAAGGTGACTACGTCGCATTTGATGTCTATTGGGTGCCATACCCACCACAGCATGCTGCTAAGCGACTCCCTCCCGGGGTCAATAATAAGCCACGTAAGTTTGACAAGTTCAACGGGAAGGGATCCCTGAAGGAACATGTCGCTTACTATATGACCGTCATGGGTGATCTAGCCACCGACGAGTCATATCTGTTGAAGTTTTTCGGGTCCTCACTGACAGGGCTCGCATTTGAATGGTATTCCAGCCTCCCGATCGGGTCGATCAGCGACTGGCCAGATATGCAGAAGAAATTCAGAGAAAGATTCCATGTCACTGAGAGGGAGGTCACAGTGGCCGAACTCTACTCGTCAAGACAAAGGGCAGATGAAATAGCCCTTGAATACATCAAGAGGTGGAGGAATCTCGGAATGAGATGCAAGCGGCCCCCGCACCAGGAGGACGCCGTACAAATCTGCAAACAGAACCTCAGGAGAGAGGTACTGAAAAAGATGATTGGAACGGAAACCCGGTCATTCGACCGTCTGAACAATGTCGTGGCTGAGGTGGAAGCATTTCTGGCAAGACCTGCCCCTGCATCAACTGCTGCCACTACACAGAAGGCAAAAATAGTAGAGCGGCGTTCAACGTCTAAAGAAGCAAACACTCTCGACATTAAGTCATTTGAATAACAAAAAGACAAAGGCAAGAAGGCAGTTGCCCCTCAACCTACTAAAGCCGGAGATGACCGAGAGGGTCCCTCACTCCTATATAAAATGAAGAAGGCCTACTCCTTCCCGAAAGAGAAGACCAAAGTCTTGTTCGACTGGGTAAAACCCAATATAATAAGGTTACCCTTCCCGAACTGGAAAGGCCGGAAGACATGAAAATAAAAGATAGCCCAAGGTTCTGCCCCTATCACCAGATGCTGGGGCACCCAATTGAAGACTACTATGTTTTCAAGGACATCATTGAAGGCATGGTCAAGAAAGAAGAAATAGACTTGGGAGAGTACAAGGTTGATCCTCTACAACCTCATGAAGCGCCTCTGAGAAGAGCCGCAGTCAACATGGTCTCTCTGTATCAGGCGTTGCCTGAAGAGATCGCGGAAACCAGCACTCAACGTGCTTATTGTTGTGTCCATGAGGTCATTTGAGTCATTCTGTGGTCACTTGGGTCATTCGACATCATTCCATAGTCATATGAGTTTCTTGGTTTTGATAATGGCTAAACACTATTAGTCATTGATATCTTCCACTCTCATGTGATTGACATACGTGATATTTTTATTCATGACAGATATGCCAATGAATGGACAAGGAATCAAGTGGCAATGGCCAAAGTGAAAGCTCATTGATCGCGCCCAAGCAAGGATGCAAATCTCATCTCTCTTACAAGCAAAAGTCGACATTTCATATTCGGCTCGTCACTCATCCAAGGTCAATGCACAAAGAAGTATAGCCAAGAGAATCCAATGTTAAAGACTCAGTTGATACCTTCTAGACTATCAACGGTGATGCCACAAACATGCACGGGCTGCTAATGGAGTTGAACGGCGGAGCTGAAGCGGCTAACAGAACGACCCGGGCTGGACCGGGGACTGCCGAGCTGGCGGTCGACCGCCAGCACAGGAGCGGTCGACCGCCCCAGCCTGCAGGCCACTAACTACAGTTCTGTCAGCTGGCGGTCGACCACCAGCCAGTAGCGGTTGACCGAAAATCCCAGGGACCATCCGTTTGCAAGTTTCTCAGTAGCGGTCGACCGCGAAGAGCTGCAGGTCGACCGCCAGCCCCGATGCAGCCTTGTTTGACTTCGAATTCCACCTCGTGGCCAGCCCCTTTCCATGGATTTGTTTAATCAAACCTTACCTAATCTTCCATGATTTATGGATCTGGTCTGGAGGGTGTCTATGGACCATTCAAGGTCTATAAAACCAACACTTGAGGGGTTAGAAACCCTAATGCTTCAAGGTTTCAAGAGAGATCAAGGGAGGCCATTTTCGAGGTACTGTAGCACCTCCGTGAACAGTGTTTCGGGAAGGAGTTCTTCATCTATTCCAAGGCATTCAAGTCCAGATCTGAAGCCATCTCAACCTCCAAGGAAAAAGAAGCAATCAAGGGGTTCAAAGGTGATCTAAACTGCATCCTTCTTCCTCTTCATCAACTCAATAGGATCAAAAGGAAGATCAAAGCTACATCCAACACTCTCTCCATCAACTCAAGGTGATTCAAGTTCATATCTCAATCCAGCAACCTCCAAAGAAGAGTAGAAGCAAGAAAGGCTAATAAGGGAGATTAAAGGAGGCTGCAAGGGTGTGTTCAAGGGAGAAGAGTTCGAGTATTGTAGCTGTGAACAGTACTCCGAGAAGAAGTTCTTCATCATATCTCCAAGTGATTAAAGCTACTTCAAGAGGAGATCAACTCCAAGCCAAGTGAAGCATCAGATTCAAGCTCCAGCAAACTCAGACAAGATCTTTTCTCTTTGAACATATTTCATATCTTGTTTGAGTGTTTTCATATCTTGTTCTTTTCCATTTCATTCAAACACTTGGAACTGAAGATCGTCCCTACCGGTGGTTAGTAGGAAGGTAATCGAAAGTTGTCTGATCTGCGGTGTTGATGTCCCTACCGGTGGTTAGTAGGAAGGCAATCGGTGGTCTTTCCAATTTACGGTTCAGTGCGTGGCACTAGTGGAGCCTCACCGGATTTGGTGAGGGGTGGACGTAGGACTGGAGATTCAGTCCGAACCACCTTAAAATCTCGTGTGTTGTGATTTATTTGTGTGATTGTTTCGTTCTAGATGCATGCTTAAGTTCTAATCGATATAATAGTAATCATCTTGCTAAGCAAATCGTTGTGTTCTTCATTTAGCTAGTTATATTCCGCTGCGATTTGTTCTATCTAGCTATTTAGAGGGTTCCATTGCGAAAAGAGGGGCAGATCTATTCACCCCTCCCCTCTAGATCCGCTGTCTACTACACAACAAGTGGTATGAGAGCCTAATCTCTCATTATGGGGTCCAACGACCTTGAGGGAAATGGTGGATCAGCGTCTAAGGGTTATTTACCTGAAGGACATTCTGTGAATAGGCCTCCTTATTTCACTGGATCTAATTATCCCTATTGGAAACATCGTATGCAGGTGTTCATTCGCGCCCAAGACTACGAACTTTGGCGAGTGATCAGCAAAGGTCCGTATGAGCTTACAGATAATGAGGACTTGTGGACCAAAGAACAGATAAGGTAATCCACTGTCAACTGGAGTGCCAAACACATCATGCAATGCTCACTCCATCTAGTTGAATTCTCAAGAGTGGCTACCTGCGCATCTGCAAAACTAATGTGGGACAAGCTAGAGGTAATCTACGAAGGAACCTCTTAGGTACGAGAAACAAAAGCCAACATTTTAGTTTCTGAATATGAAATGTTCCGCATGAAGCATGATTAGTCAATTCAAGATATGTACGCCCGATTAACTGTGCTTACTAATAGTTTGACTGATTTGGGAAAGAAATATTCAGAGCAAGAAATTGTAAGAAAAATTCTCAGATCGTTAACTCCAGCATGGCACACAAAGGCTACCGTGGTTGAAGAATCGAGAGATCTTGCAACTACCAAGGTAGATGAACTCATTGGGTCATTGATGACCTATGAGATCAATCTCAAGAACAAAGAGGCTGAGACACCTAAGAAGAAGTCCCTAGCTCTTAAAGCAGGACCCCGCCGTCAAGGCTCTTCTGATGAAGGTGAGGATTCGAGAAGTGAGCGAGATGAGGATGACGTAGCCATGCTCACACATAAGTTCAAAAAATTCCTGAGAAAGGAAGGTAAGAGTTTCATGAGAGGAAGGTCAAAGGTAAGAAATGGTTTCAAATCTAATTCTGAAAACTCTAAGAAATCTGACAAAATCATTTGTTATTCTTGCAACAAACCAGGGCATTTCAAGAATGATTGTCCCGACAGATTCAAAAAAGTTGACAAATGGAAGGGCAAGAAGAAGAATAAGGCCATGGTGTCCACATGGAGCGATGAAGAGGAAAGTGATGATGGAACTAACTCCTTGGACAAAGAAAAAGAAGATTTCTACCTTATGGCCAAAGGTGATGAAGAAACTGAGGTAAATTCTCCATTTGAAGATTATACAATTGATGATTGGGAGGATGCATATATACAACTCATGAAAAAATATGAAATGTACAAAAAGGAGAATAAATCATTGAAAAAGAAAATTAACTCATTTGTGCATGATCATAATATGAATGATAAGAATGCTCTACTTGAGACTGAAATTGAAGATCTTAAGAAAATGATTGAGGATTTGGAGGAAGGAAGAAAAGAAATGGCTGACTTGGAAACTGAAAATGAGGATTTGAGAAATGAGATTGATAGCATGAAGCTCAAAATGCAAAGCTATGAAAAAGATAGTAAATTGAGCAATGAAAAGTATGAAGCTGTCAAAAAAGTCAACATTCAACTTCTTCAAAATATTGAAAACCTACAAAAAGAGTTGAAGGATAAATAACAATCTTTAGAAAAGTTTGTGGATGGAAGAGAAAACCTAGATGCTTTGCTAGGTGTAGACACGCTGTTCCTGACGTCCCCTGAGAAAATCTCATATTACCACGCGACGCCCCGCAGCGGCTTTCGCATTTTGAATCACTTGAGTGTTTCCCATCTTTGAGTCTTCTCTCGTCTTCTGGGTGAGTAGCGTAACGCTCCTTCGGCATCCAGAAATCGCCTCGTTGTAGAAATCATGCGGCATTCGAACGGCATCAACATCAATCGGATGCATCAGAAGTTGCCGGGACCAGGAAAATGCCTAACGAACGACTGCCGACGCCCTTTTCGGGGGAATCCGGGGGTCATCATGGAGGCGTCCAGGCCCCTGGACGCCTCAATCAATACAAAATAATGACAAAATATATATATATAAGATTGAACAAAAAAATTATATATAATTTCATGGAGGCGTCCAGGCCCCTGGACGCCTCCATCAACCAGCTCACGGGTGACCCCCGGCCATCGACTGACCGTTGCTCAGTCTGTCGTTTGAATAAAATCCAAATCATGGAGGCGTCTAGGCCACTGGACGCCTCCATCAACCAGCTCACAGGTGACCCCCGGCCATCGACTGACTGCTGCTCAGTCTGTCATTTGAAGAAAATCCAAGTTATGGAGGCGTCCAGGCCCCTGGACGCCTCCATCAACCAACTCACGGGTGACCTACTCAGCATGTCGTTTGAATAAAATTCAAGTTATGGAGGCGTCCAGGTCCCTGGATGCCTCCATCAACCAGCTCACGGGCGACCCCCGGCCATCGACTGACCGTTGCTCAGTCTGTCGTTTGAAGAAAATCCAAGTTATGGAGGCGTCCAGGCCTCTAGACGCCCCCATCCTCCCGACCTCTATAAATAGAGGCCTACCGCCCTCAGTTCAGGGGGTCGAAAAAAGAGCGCCGAGAGGCTGCCGGATTCTATTCCTAACCCGTGGGTGTTTTGTAGGGGAGGTCCTGCCGGATCCTCGGGTGCCAGTGCTCGCAGGAGAGAGGCCGCCTTCGCCCGCCGCGCTACCTCATCGTCCCTACGCTGCCGAAGCTCCGCCGGATCTCACCATCGACCATCCAATAAGCCATTCTCTCCTCTTCTTTTCTAGTTATCTTGCATTCATCATATCATATCTTCTACCCCCCCTTTTTATGAGGGAGTCTCTTTCCGTTTCTCCGTCGGAATAATTGCCATTTATCATAAGCATTTTCCTCCTACTCGTGTCCGAGAGGGGTTTAAAAGACAACACCAACCAGGTGTGTGTCTTGCCATCATTTCGTTACTTGCGTCATTAGAATTTGAATACTGCACCTTCGTCTTTCTGATCCACTCGTTACTTGTTTGTCGTTGTTTTGCAAGGGTACCTGAGGAAAGCCCTCTCCGTCGGCCGGTCGAAGGGGGAGGAAGAAGCAACCTGCCATTTCCCGCTCTCGGGGATTCACAATCTCCGCGCTCAACACAAGGTACACGCGATCATTTCGTTTCTTTGAGGTAACCCCTCTGGCGATCACATCCCTTTAGCATCCTACGTATGCTCTTCCCTCATATTGGCACGTTTCATAATCCTTCTTAATTTTTAGTCGCTTGATAGTCCGTAGTTTAGTTCGTTTTCTTCTCCTTGGGTGGATTCCTCGGCTTCCACAGATGGGCGATCACGGTGGGACCTTCTTTTTACTTTTTGGGTTACCTTTGAACTCTCGGCACCCACGTGTGCCTCCCTTCTTTCGGCACCTGCGTGTGCCCCTCCCTATTACACCCACGTGCGCTACATCATTTCCCTCGTGCACCACGTGAACTCCCCCGGTCCTTTGTGATTACTTCGAGGTTTGCGTTATCTCGGCACCCACGTGTGCCCCTCCACTCGGCACCCACGTGTGCCCCCTCCACTTGGCACCCTCGTGTGTCCCCATTCTTATTGCGCCCGCGTGCGCTGTGTCATCCCCTTCGTGCACCACGTGCACGCCCCTTAGTCCCCTCTTTTGTCATTTTTAAGTCTGTGTTGTCTTGGAAAGTAGAACGGCTATATCTTCCTCTATCTGTTTATTGTTGTTATATTCTTGTTATATCACTGCTATACATCTGTTATATTTGTGTGCTTATCTCTGCTCCATCTATGTGTTACATATCTTTTATCCAGCACCGCATTTCATGCATTTACCCCCTTTTCTTTCCTTTTTTTTTACTCTTTTCTAAGGATCACCCTCTCTCGGTGAAGGAAGGACTCTCCGTTCGGGAATTCCTCTCGATGGACTAGAATCTCCTCCACTGGGACCTCCGTAAGTCCCCGACATCGAAGAATCTTCTCTTCGTTCATTGGGCCGGTTGTACCATTGAAGTTTCCCGGAGTTAGTCGACCCATTCGTGGTGAGACGAGAGCCCCTAGCTGACACGGTGGTGTGGACGCACTTCTCGTTAGACGATTATTTTATGCGTTTTGCTGGTTTGTTGGGTGCGTGGGCGTGCCAGTCACCGGAGTGATAATTTATTCGGGTTCCGAAGAGCCCATGGTGCGCTCGATCTGACTCCGTCAGACGATTGTGTGGTTCGTGTCGGGACCGAATCCCGTCGCGCCATAAAGGCCACGACGTCATTTACATCCCCCATACGAGGGAATACCCTTGATTAATTGCCGAAATTAGGGGCCCCGCGGCCGAAAAGAATAATACTAACTGTGCAAAAGAGGTTGGGAACAGATCACGCTGAGGGTTGTATTGGGGCCATAAACTGTCGGCCGTGTCGGTCACTCGTGGGCCTTTTCGTATTCGGGCACAGATCCGTGGCAGAGTCACACTGAGAAAACCGGGGTAGATCCCTTCAAATGTCTGCCGAACCTGCGGTAGTTTTACTGGAGATTCGAAAGGTATTCGGAACGAGAAAACGAATCCGGTCCGATTAAGATGTCGGCCTGAGGTTAGATCAAAACCTGGCCATATCGGGGTAATTCCTGAGACTCGGGCTCGACCTGAAAGGGCGGCGTTGTTATTCCTTTTGCATCGGATCCCGGGGAGAGATGGGACTGCAGTGTGGGCCTTAGCATCTTTTATCTGGGATTTTCTTAATTATATGCTTTTCTCTTTCCTTCGCTGTTTATAACTTCTTTGTGCCTTTGTCCCGGATGATTTTATCTTCTTTTATTACTATTAATATTATTATTTCTTTTATTTCCTTACCCCTCACCTCTTTTATTGTGATTAGTACCGCGCTGTCGGAGTCCTTAATTAGCGTAATTTTTATTAATTTAGCTGCTATTGCTAATGCCCTCATCAGGTTGTATATATATGCATATGTATAGTGTGCCGGCGAAGAGAAAAAAAAAAGGGAGCGTACCGCTGAGTAGAGAGCGTACCGCTGAAGGTTCAAGGGACATGAGGATGGCCTGTGCCGCTGGAAGGCTAAGGGGGTGTACCGCTAAAGGCTTGAGGGGGTGTACCGCTGAAGGCCAAGGGGAGCGTACCGCTGGGGCTCAAGGGAGTGTACCGCTGAAGGTTGAAGGGGAGCGTGCCGCTGAGAGCCAATGAGGGCGTGCCGCTGAAGGTTAAAGGGGAGCGCGCCGCTGAGGGCCAATGGGGCGTACCGCTGAAGGCCAATGAGGCGTGATGGTAGAGATTCGATCAGTTTTCGATTATTTGTTTTAAGGCTTTTCTTTTCTTCTTATCTTAACTTTTGCGTAGTTTCATATAAAATTCCTCCCTTGTTTTGTTTTGTTCGGTTCGGCCTCTTTTCTTGCGGGTTGGACATTCGGGCTGCCGGGTAGTTAATCAGTTCGGTTCAGTTTTCGTTGCGATGTCGGCAGTGGTTTGATGAGTTGGAAGGTTTCGTTAGTTATCCTGCTTATTTGTTGCCTCCTTTTGCCTCTTTAATTGTTTATTAGTTTCTCACAAAAATTCGGCAGCATCTCCCCTTAACCCGAGGCGTAAGGGAGATAAAGGGAACGCGCCCACATGGAGTGGCGGAACCCGACAACTGGAGGTGGCCCCCCCGGAGGGGCAACACCTTTATAGAACCTCGAAAAACGTGAAGGAAAGGGCCCGGGGACGAGGCCAAGAAGGGGGCTGTTGAGGGAATGAAGGGTGTGTCGCTGAAGGCCACAAGGGTAGCGTACCGCTGAAGGTCACAAGGGTAGCGTACCGCTGAAGATCAGGGGGTAGCGTGCCGTTGAAGGCCAGTCTAGGCGCACCGCTGAGGGCAAAGGGGGAAGCGTGCCGCTGAAGGCCAGAACTGGGTGTGCTGCTGAGGGTCAGGACTGGGCGTGCCGCTGAGGGCCAATCTGGGCGTGCCGCTGAGGGCCAGGACTGGGTGTGCCGCTGAGGGCCAGGACTGGGTGTGCCGCTGAAGGCCATTGGGTGTGCCGGCCAAGTGCCGGAAAGGCTCATCGCTGGAGGATTGAAAGGGCTGAGTGCATGAGCTGGGAGGTTTTGTAGGGCTAGTATAGGGGCTGGGAGACTTGTAGGGCTAGTCCAGGAAAGGAGGGGGGGTTTGAGGCCAAGGAAAGGCTGCTGGAAATGAGTGAGAGGCTCACAAGGTCAGGCTTCGCGAGGGAGGCATGGCGTTGATGTGGTGGCTCAAAAGAAACCGGAGGATCGGAGAAAACGGGCAACACATTACATGCATTGTGAAGGCGGGGTAAACCAACAGAAATTTCAAGAGAAGCCCAAGGAGGGTGATTCTTCATTCAGGGGGGGGGCAAAAGGCCGTAGCCATACATGCATATTACAGAGGAAACACCCAAGTGAAGCCATGGATAAAAGGAAAAGAATACAAGACGGAGAGTGGAAGGAGGAATGGAATACGAAAGGGGCAAAAGCATTGGAGCCTAAGGCCTTTGGCCACTGTCCCCAACCCTCTCCCCCCATTACATTAAGCTCTCTTCCTCTCCCTTACTCTTGCTCTCTTCACGGCGGTCGCCGAAGGGGGGGGCTCGCGCTGGAACTCTTCTTCTTCCTCTTTTCTCTTCTCTTCCTCTCTTTTCCTCTGTCTGGTCCCCTTCTTCTTTCTCTGTGTGTCCTCCTTCTTTTTGTCCCTCTTTTTGTGTGTGTATATCCTTTCTCCGTTGAAGCGGAGGGTCTTTTATACCTCCCACAGCCGAAGCCCTCCAGCCCGGCCGTTGAAGGCGGGAAGTGGCCTTGTGATGATGGCCTTTGACCTGCCCCGTCCTGGGTCGTCAAGGGGTAGCTCACGTGGCCCAATGGACGGTTGCCACCTCAGACGGCTCACTGCGCGCCAAGGAAGCGTAGGGTATGGGCTGCACGTCGTCTTGCCGTTGAAAAGCTTCACGCTGTGCCGCTGGAGGGCTTCGAATGGGCGTGCCGCTGGGGAGCCAAAAAGGCCTGCCGCTGAAGCCTCTGGAGGCTGTGCCGCTGAAGGCCCCTTTGGGCGTGCCGTTGAAGGCCCCTTTGGGGCGTGCCATTGAAGGCTCCGTTGGGGCGTGCCGTTGAAGGCCCCTTTGGGGCGTGCCGTTGAAGGCCCCTTTGGGGCATGCCGTTGAAGGCCCCTTTGGGCGTGCCGTTGAAGGGTCCGTTGGGGCGTGCCGTTGAAGGGCTCCTCACGGGGTGTGTATATGGGGCCCGTTCTGAGCCCGTTGCGAGCACGAGTCATGGCCCGTTTGATTTCCTTTGGGGCCCACGGACTGTGGGGCCTTTTGTGCTTGATTTCTCCGGGATTTCTTCACTCGGCGCCGTTGTTGATGCTGGGCCGAGCATGACATTTGGACGTGCAATTTTCGGTGTCCACAAATGCCCCCCACCCACGGGTATCGCAGGCGAAGGATGAGCCGGGCGGTGCCCGAGGGTGTCCCCGTCTCTTCTCTCTTTGTCGATGTCGGCGGGGTGTCGAGAGCCGACCTGGTTTGTTATTTGTTGGTCTCTTTGTTAGTGCCGACGGAGCGTCGGAAGCTGAGGTAGTATGTTGGTCTCTTCATCAGTGCCGACGGAATGTCGGGAACTGAAGCAGTGTGTTGTCTCTTCGTCAGTGCCGACGGAATACCGGGAACTGACATGCTTTGTTGATCTCTTGGTCTCTTGGTCTCTTCATCAGTGCCGACAGGATGCCGGGAACTGACATGCTTTGTTGTCTCTTAGTCTCTTGGTCTCTTCGTCAGTGCCGACAGGACGCCGGGAACTGACATGCTTTGTTGTCTCTTAGTCTCTTGGTCTCTTGGTCTCTTCGTCAGTGCCGACAGGATGCCGGGAACTGACATGCTTTGTTGTCTCTTAGTCTCTTGGTCTCTTGGTCTCTTCGTCAGTGCCGACAGGACGCCGGGAACTGACATGCTTTGTTGTCTCTTAGTCTCTTGGTCTCTTCGTCAGTGCCGACAGGATGCCGGGAATTGACATGCTTTGTTGTCTCTTAGTCTCTTGGTCTCTTGGTCTCTTCGTCAGTGCCGACAGGACGTCGGGAACTGACATGCTTTGTTGTCTCTTAGTCTCTTGGTCTCTTCGTCAGTGCTGACAGGATGCCGGGAACTGACATGCTTCGTTGTCTCTTAGTCTCTTGGTCTCTTGGTCTCTTCGTCAGTGCCGACAGGACGCCGGGAACTGACATGCTTTGTTGTCTCTTAGTCTCTTGGTCTCTTGGTCTCTTCGTCAGTGCTGACAGGATGCCGGGAACTGACATGCTTCGTTGTCTCTTAGTCTCTTGGTCTCTTGGTCTCTTCGTCAGTGCCGACAGGATGTCGGGAACTGACATGCTTTGTTGATCTCTTCTTGTCTGTTCTTTCTCTTTCTCTTTTTTTTTGTACCACATTACCGATATAAGCGCCCTTTCGGGTTTTCGCCGGTACCGGCCCCCCTCTTGCTTTTGCCCACGCGCCCTCTCGGGTTTTCACGCGGCGGGGTACCCGATTTTATCTGTAGCGCCCTTTCGGGTTTTCACCACAGCCGGGTTGTTGCCATTTTTATCCTTGTCCCCGCGTGGGGACAAGTCCGGCGGGGTATCTCTATTTTTAACCCCATTTTCTTCTTTTTCTTTTCTTCCTTCTTTTTTTTTTAAGTGAGTGATATGCGAGTGTCGGCTAGGGCACGAAGCCTTGCGCCGGAAGATAAGGTTCACTCGTTGGCAAGAATAGAATGCCAGCGCAACGGGAGCATCTGTGCCGATTCGGACGTAAGGTCCATAATGGCCATATTGTGCGGAGTGGGTGGCTAGGGCACGGGGCCTTGCGCCGGAAAGGGACTTATTCGTTGGCAAGGAATTAATGCCAACGTAAGGATAGAGGTTCTGCCGATCCGGGCGTAGGGCCCGTGATGGCAATATTGTGTGATGCGGGTGGCTGAGGCCCGGGCCACGTGCCGGGGACGGGCCCGTTTGTTGGCATAGGAATGGCACCATCGCAAAGGTGGAGTGTGCAGGGGTAAAGTTGTTTTGCTTGTGCGGATGCGTGTATGACCCGGCTTGTGGGGATGGGATGTTTTCCCCGGGAGGATCTTCTCTTTTTTTTGTGCCTTATTCATGCGTACGTAAGTATATATATATATATATATATATATATATGGATGGATATACGTATGTGTGCATACATGTATGTATATAAGTATATATATATATTTATAATAATTTTTGTTTCCCCCCCTTTTTGTTTTCTTCTTTCATTTTCTCCTTTTATTTCCCTCATCTCTCTTTTTTTTATCCCCTTTTTTATCTCCTTCTTCTTTTCTCTCTTTTTTTTTACTTCGTTTCCCTCCAATTTTTTCTTCTTTTCCCCCTTTTTTATTTTCTCCCTCTCTTTTACTTTCCCCCCCTTTTTCTTATCTTTTCCCCCTTTTCTCTTTTTTTCTTTTCTTTTCTTCTCTTTTTTTTCTATAAATAGGGGGGGCGGGGGTGATTCGAACGGCCACCCGTTTCGAACTGCCCCCCCCTCTCTTCCCTCTCTCTTTCTCCCCTTTGGTGACCGAACGGGCGGACTCCCCCCCCTCGTTCTTCTTCCTCTTCTCCGACCGCGAGTGCCGCCGTGGGCACCACCGCCATCGTCGCCCTTTCTCCGTCAGGGTGAGGGGAACACCACGGGGAGGCCCTCTTCCTCTGTCCTTCTCTTTTCCTCTTCCTCCTCTCCCGTTCTTCTTCTTCCCTCTCTCTCTCGTTCTCTTCTTCTTCCTCTTTTCTTCACAGTGGACGGCGGCCGGAGGCCCTCGCCCCCTCCATCTCCGTCTCCCTATCTCTTCCTTCCCCCTCTTGTTCTCTTCTCCTTCCCCCCCCCTCTTCTTCTCCGTCTCCGGCGCCGTGGGTGGCCGGAGGTGCCGTTGGGAGCGGGCGTGGGCGCGCCGGTCGGGATGGTGCCGGGGAAGGCCCCTTAGGGCGTGCCGGGGAAGAGGGCAGAGGCGTGTCAGTGAGGATTTGAACGGGCGTGCCGGGGAGCCACTAAACCGGGCGTGCCGGGGAAGCGGGATCCCGAGCGTGCCGGGGAGGACCCCTTGAGGGTGTGTCGGTGAAGCTCCCGTTGGGGCGTGTCGGTGAGGGCTTCCATTGGGGCGTGTCGGGGAAGAGGCCCAAGAGCGTGCCGGTGAGGGGCCCGTCTGGGCGTGCCGGGGAAGACATGCACCGAGCGTGCCGGGGAAGCCATGCACCGAGCGTGCCGGGGAAGGACGCCTGGGGGCGTGCCGGGGAAGCCATGCACCGAGCGTGCCGGGGAAGGGCGCCTGGGGGCGTGCCGGGGAAAGGGGTCCAAGAGCGCGCCGGTGAGGGGCCTGTCTGGGCGTGCCGGGGAAGACCGCTCGAAGCGTGCCGGCGAGGGCAGCTTCAGGGCATGCCGGAGAAGGCACTAGTCAGTGAGCCAGCAAAGAGGCCTTAGGCCCGGGGAAGAAGACTTTTCGATCGGCGGACTTCTGGTGTTGCCTCTCGGGGCCCACCATGTTTTGTTGGGGCCGTCACTCCTTGTGGACGCGCACCCGTGTTTTCCCTTACGCCTCTGGCCTAGGGGAAACTCTGCCGAAATTTCGTCAGAAATTGGCAATATTTTGTTCACTTGACTTGTAGTAAAGCCCCTTTACAGTCTTTCACTCCCTTTTGCATGTGGCTTATTATGATCTTCTATTTGTGTATCTTTGCAGATAAATGGCTGCCCCAAGTGGTTCCTCTGCTCCTGCTGCTGCTATCGGTGCTGACCTTATCCCACGGGGTCCGGTGCCAGCAGTTACCTGGTTAAATGTAGAGGACTTGGATCGGGAGCATGCAGAAATAGCCGCTTTGGCAGAGTCATCTGAGTCTGACGGGGAGACCATGGATTTCCAGAGGCTTGCCAGAGTTGACAGCGGCTTCACATTTGACCGGGTCACTGGGGAGTACAGGAAGGACTTCCCGAAGGACAGACACCTGGTTCGATTTCTGAAGCATTTTCGCTCGCGGGAAGGGCGAGACTTCCGGGTCGTGAAGAAGGCCGAACAGGCTATACTGCAGGCCCGGGATAGCTTGTTGTACAGCGTTCCCCGGAGTATTCCGATGTACCTGGTGGGAGAGGCCCGGGAGTGGAAGCCAGTTCTGGGGATCGAGGGGGTGCTACCGACCGAAGACAAGCTGGTGCGGGCGCCTCAGTTTACTCCGGCAAGATGGGACTTGTCTGCCGGGAAGGTGCACAACGAGGCGCCTCGGTTCGGCCTATTCTTGGCTCCCCTGAAGTGGGGCTACAGAGAAGAGCCCTTCATCTTGGACTGTTTGGCCATCAGATTCAAGTATGATTTATCACTGGGCTGGTTCGGGGAGATGAAGCTTCAGGATGCCCACACCTTCCGGGAGAGGGCGGTGGAGTTCACGGAGCATGTGCTGTTCAACTATGCTCCTTTGCTGGTCCGGGTCGGCATTTATCACAGCGTGTACGCCTCCCGATATGGCTATCCCATTTCCAAGGGCCTCTGTTGCGGCATGATAGAGGTGTTTAGCGCAGCGACTAACACCTTCTACACGGCGGAGGGCGAGACTTCTCTGGATTTATGGAGTCTCAGCCAGTTGAGCGGCCTGCCCATTGACGGGGAGCCTTATGAGGAAGTATGCCTCCCCGACCTGATCAAGGACGAGACTAACGGGGATGGCTACTATTCTCTTGGGTACTCATACCGGTATCTGATGAAGGCGTACCGGGAACTATACCAGGCATCGCACAAGGGGAAGCAGCCCGCCCGCGGGGACAGGAAGAGGGTGCGCATGCCCCTGTGGCTGGAGTATTTCTTCGACGGGCCGAAGCGGTATGAGGAATTCCCCTGTGTCGGTATTGCTGTGGCTCCCAAGAAACGCGCGAAGCCGAAGCTCGACGTGAAGATCCCGTCCAGAGGGCGTCGGAGCGGCCCTAACCCGATGGGCTTGGATCCCCAGACCCACTGCGCCGCCTATCTCACGTACTGGCTATGCTCGTTTGCCATGCCGTACGGCGACGAGACAGTTATCCGGCCGGATGCCATCTACCCGGCGTGCCAGATGGCGTGGGGGATCAAGCTTTCTCTGTGCCCGGCAACCCTCTGTTTAATCTACAAGGCCTTGGGGGATATCAGCACGCACCAGTTTCCGCGGCAGGCCCGGTATGTGTGCCCACTGCACTTCTTCAATGCGTGGGTCTGTTCGCTGTTCCCGGAGTTTACCCCGCGAGTTCTCCAGGATTGGGGGCTGATACCGAGGATGTTGGAATTTGCCAGCGCCGAGCCGGGCTCCGCCTCCATGCGGATGTATGATATCCGGGGCCGGTTAACAACGGTCCCCCGGGATGCGGTCGGGTCTATTCATTTCTGGACTCTGGCAGCGCACTCGAGCCCTCTGGTGAACAACAAGAGGGAGTGCAAAGACGACCAGGTGGAGAAGTACGCCCACCCTATCAGCCAGGAGAATGTGATCCGCCCACTGCTGGAGCCGGAGCTGAGGGACTGGGCGCTGTCGATTCGCCCGAGCGTGCTGGTGTTCAGGAAAGGGGAGAACGCGTTGCTGGAGCCGTACTACCCCTTCCGGTTCGGTCGCAATTTCGGGTATGACCAGCATATCCCTGCTTATCACGCACAGTTCGGCTTGCCTTCGCGGAACGTCCGGGGGAGCTCAGTTCCTGAGCACGCCAGGAGCTGGTGGGACTTCTTCCACCGAGCGGACTCCGCCTCCTTCAGAGTACCGGCCCCGGGTCGTGTTCCCCGAGTGACCCAAGATTATATAAAGTGGTGGAATGCCCGGACGGCTTTCTATCGGTTGCACAAAACCGATTGTTGGGATGGCGCCGAAAGGAGGTTCCTTAGCCGGCAGCCAGTGCCAGTACTTGATATTGAGCCAGATCATCTTCTTCGGCTCAAGAACAGGCAGGAGAAGGAGGTGGCAGCGTACATGGCAGCTCGTCGGCAAGCCCGGGACATGAGGCCGACGCCGAAGGTGGAGCTACCCCCGGTGGCTAAGGACGACTACGAGAAGACGCTGCGGGACTTGTGCCGGGTGGGGAGCGACCGTCTGGAGCTCATCAACTACCCATTCCCCATAGAGGAAGAGGGGACTCCTGCCAAGAGCTGGCGCCCAGAGAGGGACTTGGCCTGCCCGTATCGCACGTTTATGAGGCGGGAGGAGAGGCGGCCTGAGAACTATAAGGATACCACATGGCTCTATGTTCTCCTCCGGGTGAATGGGCTGAAGATCGAAGATCTGACGGCCTCCATCCTGGGCAAGCGCCTGCACATCCCTTATTATTATGCTGACGGGTGGGGCGTGGACCACTTCAATCTTTTCTGTCACCTCTCTTCAAAGAAGCACGCGGATCTGGCCAACCTCACGGACCGGTGCCAAACGATTGAAGATGTCTGCTGGCTAGTCCGGGAGGCGGCGCGTCGGGACAAGGAGACATCCATGAGCTACTGGCCGATCACGCTGCGGCTGTACACTGGTCCTCATGGTATTGAGTCCCTTCTTGCTCTTCGGTTCTGTCTTTTAGCATACGGCCTTCGCGGTGAGCCGAGTACTAATCACGAATGCATGCCCGTTCTTTTCCCTCTTTTCTTTGCAGACCATCCCGACAGCACGCAGATGGCCACGTACCGGAATCTCCTCCGGCTGGTGAAGAAGCCTGCGTATTTTGAAGCAGCGCCGCTGGCCCCAACCACGGCTCCTTTGCCCAAGGCCGCGAAGAGGCCCCGGGCGAAATCTCCCGTGAAGAAAGCAATGGATGCCGCGAAGGCGGCCAAACAGCGGGACACGAAGTGACGCAAGACGGAGGCGGCCAAAGCCCCGACCGCCGTTCCTTCAGCACTACGGGTCCCAACCTTCGAGGAATTTGAAGTTGCTCAGCCCGAGCCCAGCCCGCCCGCCGGTCAGTGCCTTCGACCGTCGGCGCCTCTTTTAAGTCTTCCTTTTTTTTAATTAATTTTTTTCTTGAAGCAGGACCCTGACGCTTGAATGTATTATTTTGTCTCAGCCCTTGTGGAAGAGCCCGTGTCTGCGCCCGCTCCTGATGTGGAGGGGTCGGCTCCTATGTCCGCGCCTGTCATGGGTGCGGCCGCGGTCATAGCAAAGGTGGCCTCGGTGGCGGCTCCTGCTCCCTCACTGTAGGCCAAGGAAAGGCTTCGAGCGGAGTCGCCTGTAAAGAAGGCGTTGGATGCTGCCAGGGTGGCCGGGGAACAGGCGGCCAAGCGAAGGCGGGCCAAGGAAGCCCTGGGTACGACAGTAGCCTTGCCGGCGGCCGCTATCCCGTCCTTCGAGGCATTTGAGGCCGCCCGGACCGGGCCGAGTCATGATACTGGTGAGGCTCGGCGGTCGCCTACGTCGTCCGTGGTGGGTTTCCCGCCTGAGCTGGCCCTGCGTCCGCGCGCGGAGACGATGCGTTTCTTTTCTGGGGGCGGCGTGGAGGGAACGGCGCCCGTGCCGATTCCGGGTGAGGGCAAGGCTGCGGCTCCGGAGAAGGCTTTGTCTGTCGAGGTCGAAGAGGGTATTTGTCTTTGTCGCCCCTTTTCAATGCTTTCCTTCTTTGGGAGCCGACAGGGTTTGACGTAACCCGTCTTTTCGTTTATGTGACAGGTGCAGCTGGAGCAGTTGCTGGGCTATTCGGCCTCCGAATGCACCCCCCGGTGACGCAGCTGTATGTGCGGAAGAGGCCGAAGTCTGGGCTGCCAGCCTCACCCAGTCCGCGAGAGGAGGCGCCGGTTATCGAGCTCGAGGTGGAGGCCCCTTTGCCGGCGCCGGCCGAGCCGACGGCAGTCGGATCTCCGTCCGGGGAAGAGGTAGACTACGACTATTCTTCCGACGAGGTGGCTCCCGCCGAGGTAGCGTCTTGAGGCATCGGGCCGCCCGAACCGGCCTTTAAGGCTTTTCATTTGCTAATGCGCTCATCTTGATGGAGGCTGCTGCCGTAGGCGCGTGTGTTTTTTTTTATTGGTGTAGGGCTGCCTTGGTGGTCACCTACCGACGCCGTTTTTTGTGTCGGTTCTTTGCAGGAATCAGTCAAGCCGGAGGCCGCGAAAGAGGCTGCTCCAATTGCGCCAGTTGACCGCCCGACGGAGGTTGCTGTTGGCATGGGCAGGCTGGCCCTTCTGTTCGAGGCCCTTCAGGAGGATGTGCCGGTGGGGCCCTTGGCGGGAGAGCCTCTGGAGGAGGGGGAGATCGCGCCTGAAAGCGGCACATCGGTGGCTGAGGTAAGCGCGCGGGTTCCACGACCCCTTTTCGCCCCCTGCCCTCGCATGATCTATTCTTGGCGGCGAGTGACTGATTTCCCTTCATATGGTCAGGCGACGCCGGGGCCAGAGAACACGTCCGGTCATGTCCGAAAGGCCGTAGCCAAACGGAGACCAAGCATTGCCCCGATCGCGGTGGAAGGGCCGGCTCGCGTCTCCGACTTAGGGGCCGCGAGCCTTGCTGCACTGGTGGAAGCGGGGCGTCTACCCCGACTGATGATTCCACTTCCACCCTTCCCGAAGCTTCCGGCCCAGATGGAGGACCCGCTCCTGAGGCAAATATTTACGGGGCTTCGCGCACACCTGGAGGGATCCCAGACGCGAGAGAGAAGTTCGTGGATGGCATCCTCGGGTCCAGCTCTGCTCGAGGCTCCTCCTTCGGCCAGGGTGGAGACAGCTGCACCCTCGCCTGTCGAGCCAGCGGCCGAAGCAGACGGAGCCGGGGAAGAGGAGGACAGGGGAGCAGCGGATGATAGAGACGCCGGATGCTTCAGCGCTGGTCTCGGCCACTTCCTTAGCGGTGGTTGGCCAAGAACTCTGTGTCGAGCCATGCCAGCCAGGCGACTTGACTCTTGCCCTTCCATCTTCTTCCGTCACGGTGGATGCCGGCTTGTGGGCGGAGGTAGACAGCACAGTGGAATTTACTCCCCCAGCCCCGCCTTCGGTCGGCCACACCTCGTCGGAAGCACCGGTCCGCCATATGCTGACCACCCTACGGGCGATGCTCCTCGCCGATCCCTCTTTGTCGTATCGGGAGGTGCACACCATAGTGACGCAGCTGACCGGGGCGCTGCAAGTGCTCGGCTGCCCGCTGGGGGAATGGTCGCGGCGGGTCTTGCTATTATTGAAATACATCAAGCGCCGTGACTTCCTCGAGACCCAGGCTCCTGACGAACGTGCCGCGTTGGATGCCCAGGCGGACGAGTATCTGCAAGCCTTGGAAACACGGCGAGGCGACAGGGAGCGCCATAGAGAGGCTTGGGAGGGGAGCGAGGGCAAGGTCTCGTCTTTGAAGAGCCGAATTACAAAATTAGAGGGCTACCTTGTTGCAGCTAGGCTTGATCTTGCCGTAAGCGAGGAAGTGGCCGAGAGGGAGAGAGAAGCCTTTGGTGCTGCTCAAGCCGAGGTGGAGTCCATGGAGGCGGAGCTTACTCAGCTGGAAGGGCGGAGGGGGCGGCTCCGCGACCGGACGAACTTCCCTTGTGTCGGGATCCTGCCTCTCGAGGACATCTTCAGGGGCCTGGACTAGGCGTTGCTTCCTTATTTTTTTCTTTTGTAACACAGGGGTATGCCCCGAAGTGCCTGTAATCCTACCCCCCTTTTTTTGAATATAGAAAAACTTTTATGGCTTCGCGCGTTCCTGTGTGTGCGTTCATCCCGGAGAGACCTTTCTTCCCCTTCTTTTCTTTTGTGTACATTAATTTCTTCTTCCTACTCCCTCCCCTGTTTCTGTGCCGAGACACATCGGCGGGGTGCAGGTTTCCGTGAAGATTCGCTCCGGGAGAGCCGGGCAGGAACCCACGTCAGGGCACAGGAGAGTGCTCGCCTTCCCAGGGGGAGGACGAGGGGACCACTCCACCATACCGGGCGGGCACCTTCCTAGTCTCACCGCGAGGTTGAAAGCTCGTGCCGGCCTCAGGGGGGGGGACCTCGGTCAGAGACCGTTTGCTGGCCGTCCAGAGGGCACGGAGAGAAGAGTTGGTCTAGTCAATGACCTGGACGGGAGGTCCAAGCCAAAGGGGTACTCACCGCCTGGGGAGGACGGAGAGAAGAGTTTGTTTAGTCAATGACCCGGACTGGAGGTCCAAGCCAAAGGGGTACTCACCACCCGGGGAGGACAGAGAGAAGAGTTTGTTTAGTCAATGACCTTTAGTACCTCCACTGATGCGGGATGGTGATTGGAAATGGGGGCGTTCCCCTTTTCGGGCTTCTTCTTTCTTCCCCTTTTTTTTTCTCTTCTCTCTTTTTTTTTCTCTTCTTTTTTTTCTCTTTTTTTTCTTTTTTTTGCTTCTTCCTCCTTTTTCCTTCTATTCTTCTTTTTTGCTTCTTTCCTTTTTTTTTTGCTTCTTCCTTCTTTTTTCCTTCTATTCTTCTTTTTCGCTTCTTTTCTCTCTCTTTTTTTTTTGCCTTTTCTTTTCTCTCTTCTCTTCCTATTATTCTTTTATATTTTTTTTGAAACCCGACTGGCGGTCAAATCATTTGGACATTAATTACGCACATCCGACCCAAAATGGGGCGAAGAGTAATATTATTACCTGAATGGGGGCGCCGGAGCGCGATACAGTCGCAAGTGCCTTCCATTAAGAGGCGGGAATCGAACCTCCCCGCGGTGGTTGACAATTACATAGGCTCCGCCTTCGTAGACTTTTTGGACTACATAGGGCCCGAGCCAGTTCTCGTTTAGCTTACCCTTGGGGTTGGCCGCCATGAGATCTCTTCTCTTGACCATGACAAGGTCGCCCTTCTTGAATTCGAGTTCCTTGACGAGCTTGTCAAAGGCGCGTGCGATCCGGGCCTGGTAGACCTGGATATTCTGTTGGGCTTGAAGCCGCTTTCCTTCCAGACTGGAGAGTTCATCGAGCCTTCGCTCGGTGTTGGTCTGCCCTTCGGGGACAAGCCCCTGCTGAATGGCGACCCTGAGGGACGGTATCTCCAGTTCGACGGGGACGATTGCTTCTGAGCCATATACAAGAGAGAAGGGCGAGCAGCCCGTTGGGGTCTTGTATACGGTTCGGTACGCCCAAAGCGCTTCGTACATCCTCTCTTCCCAGTCCTTCTTGTTAGAGCTGACAGTCTTGGCCAAGAGGGTGCAGAGCGTCTTGTTAAAAGCTTCGGCCAGCCCATTAGCCTGCGGATTGTAAGGGGTCGATGTCCTCCAATCAATTTTGTATTTTTCTGCTAGCCGGTAAACCTTCTGGTTACGGAAGTGGCTGCCGTTGTCCGACACAACCCGGTCGGGCACGCCAAACCGGAATATGATGTTGCGGCGGACAAACCTGACCACGATTTCTCCGGTGACCTCCCGCAAGGCTACAGCCTCTGCCCAACGGGAGAAGTAGTCGGTTGCCGCCAAAATATACTTGCATCCTGTGGAAGACGCGGGTAAAGGACCCACAACGTCTGTTCCCCACTGGGCAAACGGCCAGCTGGGCGCCGTTGGGTGCAATTGCACGGGAGGCCTTCTGGGTATGACGGCATGCTCCTGACATTTCTGACATGACTTGGCATATTTGCAGCAGTCGTCGAACATTGCAGGCCAATAGTAGCCAAGTTTCTTGATTTCAATTTTCATTTTTGGTCCCGCCTGGTGTGCACCCGCCGTCCCGGCATGGACCTCCTTCATGACCCTCCAAGCTTCTTCAGTGGACAAACATCGGAGGAGCAGCTTCCGCCTGGCATCTGCCACAATTCGGAATAATATTCCGCTTCGGAGCTCATAAGAGTCCTTGGTTCTGACTAGCTTGATCTTTTCTTCTCTTCGGTCAGGTAACCGCTGGTGTTTGAACCACTGCATCAAGGGGTCTCTCCAGTCGGGCAGGCTGACGGCTTCCACTGTAGTGACCTCTAGGTCTTCTTCTTCTGATTCCTCTTCTACCATGCTGGGCATCTGGCGTTGGTTTATTACTTGGATGCTGAGAGATCCATCTGGAGGCACTGCCAGTGAGCTTGCCAATTTTGCCAAGGCGTCGGCCTGGGCGTTCTCCCCTCGGGCGACATGCCCTATTTTGAGGAGGTAGAACCGCTCCATGAGCCGCTTTGCCTTAGTGTGATAAGGGAGCAGCTCAGGTTTTCGGACATCAAACTGTCCCTGGACTTGCTTGACGACCAGCAGCGAGTCGCCGAACACTTGGAGCATTTTAATCTCCAACTGGAGGGCCACCTGGAGGCCGATGATCAGAGCCTCATATTCTTCCTCATTATTTGTGCAGGGCTTACTAATGCAGTAGGAAGTATGCATGACCTCTCCGTCTGGGGATTGAGGACGATGCCTGCTCCGGCTCGTACCTTGGCGCGCCCGGACGGGGTCGCTTCTGTTCTTGAGGCCCCGTCAAAGTAAAGCTGCCAGATGGCTTGTTGTATTTGGTCTACCTCTAGTGTTTCGTCTTCAGGTAGTTCAGTGGCCAAAGGGGAGTCTTCGGGCACGGGGTGTGCTGCGGAGAAATCCGCGACGGCTTGTCCCTTAACGGCCCTCTGTGGCACGTAGGTGATGTCAAACTCCATGAGTAGCATGGCCCACTTGCCAAGGTGCCCCTTTGGGACTGGCTGGACGAGGATGTGCTTAATGGGGTCGGCCCTGGATATTAAGCTGACTTCATGGGACAGCATGTAGTGTCTCATTTTCTTGACTGCGAAGACCAAGGCGAGGCAGATCTTCTCAATCGGGGTGTATTTAGCCTCTGCACCCACCAGTCTTCGACTGAGATAGTAAAGAGCCTGCTCTTTTCCCTCATCATTGTTCTGGGTGAGCATTGCCCCCAGTGAATATTCGGTGGCCGCTATGTACAGAATCAGCGGTCTGCCTTTGACAGGTGCCCCCAGGACAGGCGGGGTCTTCAGGTACTCCTTTAGCTGGTCGAACGCGTGCTGGCATTCGTGACCCCAGCTGAAGGGTGCATTCTTCATCATTAGTCTGTGGAAGGGTTGGCAGTGCCCTGATAGGTTGGAGATGAACCTGCGGATGTAAGCTAAACGCCCCTGCAGGGACCTCAGCTCTCCCAGACTCTTTGGAGGAGGCAGCTCCTGGATGGCCTTTATCTTCAGGGGGTCGATCTCGATCCCTCTGTGCCGGACAATAAAGCCGAGGAATTTCCCACTGGACACGCCAAAGGCGCACTTCATGGGATTCATCTTCAGCCCGTACTGCCGGAGCCTTTGGAAGACGACCCTGAGGTCACTCAGGTGCTCGTCTCTTTTCTTGGTCTTGACGACCAGATCATCAATGTAGCACTTGACCTTGCCGTGCAGCAGCTCGTCAAAGATCTTGGTCATCGCCCGCTGATATGTGGCACCGGCATTCTTGAGGCCGAAGGGCATCCTCTTGTAGTGAAATATCCCTTTGGGTGACCGGAAAGCTGTATGGACCCGGTCATGGTCGGCTATCCAGATTTGGTTATAGCCAGACGACCCATCCATGAAGGACAGGGCCTCGTGGCCAGTGGTTGCATCAATCATCACTTCGGTGATAGGCACCAGGAAGTCATCTTTCGGGCAGGCTTTATTCAGGTCGCGGAAATCCACGCAAATCCTGATCTATCCATTCTTCTTTTTCACTGGTACAATATTGGCCAGCCATGTGGTGTATTGATTTTCCGCCACGAAGCCGACATTTATGAGCTTGTCGACCTCTTTGCAGATCTGGCTGGTTAGCTCCGGCCTCATGCGCCGGGGAGGTTGCTTCACTGGTTCCACCTTGGGATCAATGGCCAGTATGTGCTGAGTCACTTCGGTGCTGAGCCCAGGCATTTCTTTGTAATTCCAGGCAAAGCAATCCCGGAATTCTTGCAGCAACTTTGTGCATTGTTCTCTCTCCTGTAGGGGCATAAGGGCACTCAGAAAAGTTGGCCTGGGGTCGTCTTCTGTACCAAGGTTGACCTCAATCAATTCGTCGACCGTGACCTGGCCGCCATTTTCAATTTCCGGTGGGGCTGGCGACAAATCGACGAAGTCCTGGTCTTCATTATCCACGGGCTCGAGGACGCCATCTTCCTCTTCTTGTTCATCATGACTGGGCATGGAGGCTGCATTCACCCCGCACTCCTCCTGGGCCGTAGCCGCCGGGTACGTGAGGTCCGCTGGCTCAGAGGGGCATAGGTCCATCTCGGGCTCCTCCGTGTATTCATCATAGACCGCTCCTGCGGGAGCCAGGGTAGCCGCATCTTTGGGCGCCTGGCGTTGGATGGACACAGTGTAGGCTCATGTCCTGGGGCTGTCTGCCACGTGGGGGCGTAGCGGGGCTACCACGTAGTCCCCCATTCTGAGCTCATCCCTGTCAATGAGGCTTTGAGCAATGTCTTTGAAGACATAGCAGTCTTCAATGGCGTGGCCCAGCATCTGGTGGTAAGGGAAAAATAGTGGGTCCCCGCTTCTTCGGGTGTCTTGCGGCCTCTTGGACCGTGGAAGGGAGACCTTGCCGTAATGGCAAGCCCAGTCGAAGATGCCCCGGGTCTTCCCTCTCGGAAAGGAATAAGGCTTCTGCAGCTTCTCTTGGAGTGTCAGCCCTTGCCTGGTTGGCCGCTCGCTCAGCGAGCTTGCCATGTCTCTCATTTCCCGCCTTGACAAGGCGGGGGTGTTGGGACTGATGCCTCGGGGCCGAGGCATCCGGCCACCCCATGGGGGGAGAGATCCCTGGATCAGGTCGGCGACTAGCGAGGTCAACTCCGTCAGTCGTGCTTTTAGCATCTCGATCTCCCGTTGCTGCCTGTGGTACAAGGCGTACATGACGGGGTCGTATCGAGGGGAATTTGGAGCGTGGCCCATGCTACTGCTCCTTGCTTCGCCGGTCGGCCGAGGTGAAGGTGCCTCGCTGGCGTGCCCTCTCGAGGTTGACACTTCGGAGAAGGAGGGGGTCTTCTCCATGCAGCGGCGGCTGGGAGGCTTCCACAGGAATACTTCTTCGTCTTGTGCCTCTTCGGCCGGGGCCCCGAGACATGTGTCTTGGTGGGTTTCCTGCGAATTTGCAGCTTCTGCGGGGTCGTCACCGGGCCATGTTGAGACCGATATGACATCAGTCTCGTAGTAATCTTCTAGTGAAAAGCCCAGACCGGGGTGCTTGGTGATTTTCAGCAACCGTCGATCCAGGTTTGGTGGGTTCCACATTCTTTCAAATATTTCCTTCCGGCTGGAGGGCTGGTAGGGAGGAATCTTCTGCTTTCTGACCATTCTAGCTGCCTGGTCAGTCATGTGGGGAAGTCCCGTAATGGGGACGTGCGGGTCCTGCAACTCGTCAGGGAACCGGCAATCATCATCTTCCCTGACTGGCTTCTCCCCGGCCACATAGAAAATAGTGGGCGGCCCCTTAGAGTTAGGCACCTCGAAGGTTTTCAGTTGTTCAGCTGCTTGGCATTCAATTTCCGCTATCGGCTTGACGATCCCTGGCGGGACCCTGACGTCTTCTAGCAGGTCTTCGAGGCAGAGTGCCCCCGGTGTGGGGTAGATGGCGAGAGGGGCTGCCCTGAATGCCCTTTCTTCTTGTGCGATGAATGGTACATGTGGTGGAGCCACATAGCCTGGGGGCGGCGGAGGAAACCAGCCCCCTGATTCCATTTTCTTCTTGCCCTTGTCTTGGATGACTTGAGGAGCTTGCTTCGCCTTCTCCAAGTACAGATTAGCATCTGACAGGTGACACTCGAACACCTCGAACGGGTGGAGGTCGACGAAGATTCTGACTTCCTTTCCCTCGCAGGGGTACTTGATGCATTGATGCAGAGTGGAGGGTACCACCCTGTTTTGGTGTAGCCAAGGCCGGCCAAGCAACGCCTTGTAGGAAGTGCTGGAGTTGATGACGTGGAACTGAACCTTGATGGTGAAGTTATCAAAGGTCAGATTGAACTCTGCAACCCCCATGGGCACCTCACATTTCTGGTTGAAGCCAGCTATCTTGACATTTTTAACCTCAACCAAGTGTACGTCGAAATAGTGTTTCTGGTACACTCGGTAAGGGAGTATATTCACTGCTGCCCCTGGGTCGATCAGGACCCTGTTGATGGGCTGGCCATTCAATTGCCCCTTCATGTAGAGGGGTCTGTTGTGACTGCAGGTCGGCAGGAGCATGTCCTCTTCTGTGAAGGCCACGGCCACTTCAGGCGACATCTCTGCCAGACAAGCTTCAAGCTGTGCTGGGGTCTGGAGGGCGGCTATGATGGCTTGCCGTGTTTCTTCGTTCAGGGACAGCACCTCCCACACAGTGAACCGGGTCGGGATCTTCTTGAGGTGTCTGACTATCCGCTCGGCAGCCCGCACCTTGAGCAACTTCTTTTCTTCGGGCTTGCCACGCCTGCTCCCCTCCTGAGGCTGGGGTGTCTGATCAGGGAATGCCTCCTTTGCGGGATCTGTTGTAGCCTGTTGAGCGGGCGGGGCCTGGTGGGCCTCCTCCGCTGCTCGCATGAATTCGGCGAGGTTTGGGGTGCCGCTGAATTCTTCCTCTGGCTGAGCAGGAGTTGCAGTTGGCTGGGCTTGGGGGATGCTTGCTTTACTGGTCGTAGCGGACCCCTGGGGGTGCGCCCGCCTTCCTGCTCGAGCTGACAGGAACTCGGCGAATGACGGGGCGCCTTGACTCTTGGTACCTCCGGGGTAGAGACCTGATGGGGGAGGGACTTCGGTGCCTCGGACCTCGGGCTCGGGAACCTGGTATGGTTGTTCCCCCCTGAGCATGATGTTGAGGCTGCCCTGAGGAGGGCGCCCCCACTTCCTCCCCGACCTGGTGGCGTGTTGGGAGGTGGACGCCTAAGCTTGGTTCACCTCTGCCGGTTCACGGGGTGGGTCTTCTTCTTTTTCTTCCAGGGAGAGAGCGGTGTCGAACAGCGCCGAGAGGGTGTAGCAGGCGAGGACGACCTCCTTCTTCTTCTTGCCCCTGGGTCTTCTCTTCTTCTTCTTCTTGCTTGCTGCAGCGGATGGCTGCTCTGGAGGAAGCTCACCCCACAGGGGAGGCTCTTTTTCTGTTTCAGCTTTGGTTCCTGGAGCCAGCTCGAGTGATTCGAACTCCTTCCAGGGGACATACTCCTTCAGCTCCACGGGCTGGATCTCGGGCTGTTCATAATCTTCGAGCCCATCAATAATAGCCTGGAGTCTTTCAACCGCCGGGCTAGTCTTCTTGTACATCCGCAGCGGGACAGAGCTCTTCTTGTTGTGAGTGAGCCGCCTCATGACCAGCCGAGGGGCCGTGTCGTGGCAAACCGGGTTTGCCGGTGGTGGTGCCGGCAAAGGCGTCGCGTCCCTTGGATGAATCCCTGGGGCGGACCGAGGGATGCGTGCCTTTCTATTTCTTCCGGACATCGTCTGCCAACCCTCTTGATCTTGGGCCGGGGCCAGGACAAAAGCCTCATAAGTGGCGCGGGCACAGGCTTCCGCCCACTCTTCTGGCAACTCTTGATATAGTGAGATCATGTTGACGGAGGAGGCTATGCTGGGCAGCTCGTGTGGCTGCGGGGGGTCTACTTTATGCTCCCCCATGTCCAGCTCCACGTCCTTGATTAAGGACTCAATAACGTCCTTGAAGACGTAGCAGTCTTCGATAGTATGCCCGAGCACCCGGTGGTACATGCAGAAGCGCGGGTCATCCTTCTTCTTTGAGTCGCCAGGCCTCTTCGGCTCTGGCAGTGTGATCTTATTGTAGCTGGTTGCCCATTCAAACAGGAGCTTGGACTTGTCCCGGGAGAAGGAATATAACTTGTTTCTCATCTTCTCTCTCAGCGAGGGACCTTCCCGCCGCTCTGTAATTCTGGGCGGCGGAGGGTTGGCCGCTCCCTTGGCTTTCTCCTTCTGCTTTTCAAAAGCCTGGAAGTCTAGCGCATGAACCTCCGGGGGAGCCGACTTCTTCTCCGCCTGCCTGGCTCTCTGGCTTGACATGGCTGGGGTGGAGGAGTATCGGGCCAAGAACGCCTCGATCTCCGCTACCACATTGTTCAGGCGGTCAAATGTCTTGACCTCGGTGCCGATCATCCTTTCTAGGATTTCTTTCTTTAAATTTTGCTTGCAGATCTGCACTGCATCCTCCTGATGCGGGGGGCGTTTGCACCTCATACTAAGGTTCCTCCATCTTTTGATGTAGTCGAGAGCCGACTCGTCATTCTTCTGCCTTGTGGCGTAGAGTTCGGCCATGGTAACTTCTCTCTCGGCGACGTAGAACCTTTCCTTGAACTTCTTCTGCATGTCGGGCCAATCGGCCACCGACCCGGGTGACAAGCCGGAGTACCATTCAAAGGCAAGTCCGGTAAGTGTTGAGCCGAAGAACTTCAGGAGGTAGGCCTCATCAGCAGCCAGGTCTCCCATGACGTTCACATAGTAGGCAATGTGCTCCTTAGGAGACCCTTGCCCGTTGAACTTTTTAAATTTCGGCGGCTTGGTGACGCCAGCCGGCAACTTCCTGGCAGCATAATGAGCCGGGTAGGGTACCCGATAGACGTCGAAAGGCGTCTGATCCCCATCGCCCCTCTCGGCCAGCTTCATCTCTATCATCTGCTCGAGCATCAACCGGCTGACTGCCGCCGGGTCGACTGGACTCGGGTAGAAATGAGCGGGCTGCGCGCTCGGAGTGGCTACCACGGTCGCTCGGGGGGCCATGGGGGACCCTTGTGAAAGCGGAGCCCGTGGCGGGGTCACTGCTGTGCAATGTGCTTGCTGCGGGGGCGCGCCCCCGAGAGGATCGAGGGTCGCTGGAAGAGCTGCCCCGGAAGACTGCCCCCTGTCCCTGGGTACTTCGGGTATAACCTCGATCTGCCAGGACATCGGGGGAGGTGCGTCCCGCTCACTCAGCTGCTTCTTGAGTGACTCGATTTCCTGCTGGAATCGTTGCATCATGAGCAGCATTGTGGGGTCAGCTGTGGGAAGACTAGGCATGCCCCCTGTCTCTTCGGCCGGGGCGTCCTCGGATGATGTCGAGGGTCCGCCACTCGTGTCGCCGGTGGTGACCACATTGGCCGTGAGGGTTGCAAGGGGCTCTTCAGGTAGGGCCTCTTCGGCGCCTGTGGGTGTCGCGCCGCCCGCCGCTCTCCTTCTTCTGGTAAGGGGTCCCGTTCTGACGGCTATTCTGGCCAATTCTTCCGGGTCGGTGGGTAAGGCCCCATACCGACCATGAACTCCTGCCATATTGCAGGTGAATGTCTGCCACTTCCTATTCTTATTTCTTCTTGACGCCCTCCTGGACGATCCTCCTGGGAATGTCAGCCTGTCGAAGACCGACCGTCGGGGCGGCGCTTCCTCCCGGACAGGGGACTGGCGCGGCTCCTCCGGGCGGGTCCTCGACTCCATGCTAGGTGCGGGTTCCCCCCTTTCTTCCTGGAAGGCGGAGGCCATTGCCCCCAATAGTCTTTGGCGGCCAGCGGGAGTGCTACTCGGGCCTCGGAGGTAGTTCCTCATGGCCTGCTCGATTCCTTCCCACTCCTGGTCAGGAAGAACGGCCTGGGATTACGTGTCGATGACAGCGGCAGGAGGGGAGTAGGCCGTGAGAGCAGGGCGGGCGGCATTGTGCCGGCACCCTCGGTGACGGCGATGAACATTCTCGGACGGCACCGGAATGACGGGTGCCGGTCGGAGAGTGGGGGTCACTACCTCGACCCTGTCATCGCGTCGGGCCCTCCTGGGGCGGAAAGTGCTGGGCCCTGCCTGGGCAGGTGCAGTGGGCTGGGCCTCCCTAGGCACCCAGACTTGATTCAATTTAGCCGGCCTGTGAGCCGGCGTCCCCTTTGGTGGTACGATCGGGGCTGTGGGCATCGCCTTCTCCTTCAGCTTCGCCAGTCCTTCAAAGGAGTTACGGACTGGGACGGCCGGGATGACGCGGTCCGGCGTTACCTGGGACCTCTGCCCGTCTAGGCGGACTCGGAGGGCCCCAACCGTCATGGACTTCCCGGAATTGGAGGCGCGACGCCCTGATCCGGTGCTGGTATTGCTTCTCCGGAGCCTCCTCCGGTGGGACGTCGACCCTTGGTGGGATGGGCCAGTAGTCTGGTGCAGATGGTGCACGTTGCAGCTCAGCGTCGTTGTAGGGACGCTGTTGTTGTTCTTGGCCACAGCTCGGCCGGCGGCAGCTTCGACGGCTCCCGGAGCGGGAGCGTTGGTTTGGGGCTCCTCGGGCGCTCGTGCGTCGAGGATGTCAACGAAGGCCACCCCCAAGAAGTTGGGGAAGCCCACGGTGGGAGGGAAGCTCCCGAAAGTGAGGGGCACCGCCAGGTAGCCACCTCGCACATGATTCTTCACAACCTCAGGGCTGCAGACAACAGCCATTGTCGGCTCCATGATGCCTTTCTCTTTCTGCATTTAAGAAAGTAGCACAATTAGTATTACAAGAAGGGGGCCGCGGGGCCCCTAATTTCGGCAAAGAGATGAAGGGTGGACCAGTCCCACCGGGCGTGCCAGAGTTGTGGACGCACTTCTCGTTAGACGATTATTTTATGCGTTTTGCTGGTTTGTTTGGTGCGTGGGCGTCCCAGTCACCGGAGTGACAATTTATTCGGGTTCCGAAGAGCCCATGGTGCGCTCGATCTGACTCCGTCAGACGATTGTGTGGTTCGTGTCGGGACCGAATCCCGTCGCGCCATAAAGGCCACGACGTCATTTACATCCCCCATACGAGGGAATACCCTTGATTAATTGCCGAAATTAGGGGCCCCCGCGGCCGAAAAGAATAATACTAACTGTGCAAAAGAGGTTGGGAACAGATCACGCTGAGGGTTGTATTGGGGCCATAAACTGTCGGCCGTGTCGGTCACTCGTGGGCCTTTTCGTATTCGGGCACAGATCCGTGGCAGAGTCACACTGAGAAAACCGGGGTAGATCCCTTCAAATGTCTGCCGAACCTGCGGTAGTTTTACTGGAGATTCGGAAGGTATTCGGAACGAGAAAATGAATCCGGTCCGATTAAGATGTCGGCCCGAGGTTAGATCAAAGCCTGGCCATATCGGGGTAATTCCCGAGACTCGGGCTCGACCTGAAAGGGCGGCGTTGTTATTCCTTTTGCATCGGATCCCGGGGAGAGATGGGACTGCAGTGTGGGCCTTAGCATCTTTTATCTGGGATTTTCTCAATTATATGCTTTTCTCTTTCCTTCGCTGTTTATTACTTCTTTGTGCCTTTGTCCCAGATGATTTTATCTTATTTTATTACTATTAATATTATTATTTCTTTTATTTCCTTACCCCCCCCCCACCTCTTTTATTGTGATTAGTACCGCGCTGTCGGAGTCCTTAATTAGCGTAATTTTTATTAATTTATCTGCTAATGCTAATGCCCTCATCAGGTTGTATATATATGCATATGTATAGTGTGCCGGCGAAGAGAAAAAAAAAAGGGAGCGTACCGCTGAGTAGAGAGCGTATCGTTGAAGGTTCAAGGGACATGAGGATGGCCTGTGCCGCTGGAAGGCTAAGGGGGTGTACCGCTAAAGGCTTGAGGGGGTGTACCGCTGAAGGCCAAGGGGAGCGTACCGCTGGGGCTCAAGGGAGTGTACCGCTGAAGGTTGAAGGGGAGCGTGCCGCTGAGAGCCAATGAGGGCGTGCCGCTGAAGGTTAAAGGGGAGCGCACCGCTGAGGGCCAATGGGGCGTACCGCTGAAGGCCAATGAGGCGTGATGGTAGAGATTCGATCAGTTTTTGATTATTTGTTTTAAGGCTTTTCTTTTCTTCTTATCTTAACTTTTGCGTAGTTTCATATAAAATTCCTCCCTTGTTTTGTTTTGTTCGGTTCGGCCTCTTTTCTTGCGGGTTGGACATTCGGGCTGCCGGGTAGTTAATCAGTTCGGTTCGGTTTTCGTTGCGATGTCGACAGTGGTTTGATGAGTTGGAAGGTTTCATTAGTTATCCTGCTTGTTTGTTGCCTCCTTTTGCCTCTTTAATTGTTTATTAGTTTCTCACAAAAATTCGGCAACATCTCCCCTTAACCCGAGGCGTAAGGGAGATAAAGGGAACGCGCCCACATGGAGTGGCGGAACCCGACAACTGGAGGTGGGTCCCCCCGGAGGGGCAACACCTTTATAGAACCTCGGAAAACGCAAAGGAAAGGGCCCGGGGACGAGGCCAAGAAGGGGGCTGTTGAGGGAATGAAGGGTGTGTCGCTGAAGGCCACAAGGGTAGCATACCGCTGAAGGTCACAAGGGTAGCGTACCGCTGAAGATCAGGGGGTAGCGTGCCATTGAAGGCCAGTCTAGGTGCACCGCTGAGGGCAAAGGGGGAAGCGTGCCGCTGAAGGCCAGAACTGGGTGTGCCGCTGAGGGTCAGGACTGGGTGTGCCGCTGAGGGCCAATCTGGGCGTGCCGCTGAGGGCCAGGACTGGGTGTGCCGCTGAAGGCCATTGGGTGTGCCGGCCAAGTGCCGGAAAGGCTCATCGCTGGAGGATTGAAAGGGCTGAGTGCATGAGCTGGGAGGTTTTGCAGGGCTAGTATAGGGGCTGGGAGACTTGTAGGGCTAGTCCAGGAAAGGAGGGGGGGTTTGAGGCCAAGGAAAGGCTGCTGGAAATGAGTGAGAGGCTCACAAGGTCAGGCTTCGCGAGGGAGGCATGGCGTTGATGTGGTGGCTCGAAAGAAACCGGAGGATCGGAGAAAACGGGCAACACATTACATGCATTGTGAAGGCGGGGTAAACCAACAGAAATTTCAAGAGAAGCCCAAGGAGGGTGATTCTTCATTCAGGGGGGGGGGGGGGCAAAAGGCCGTAGCCATACATGCATATTACAGAGGAAACACCCAAGTGAAGCCATGGACAAAAGGAAAAGAATACAAGACGGAGAGTGGAAGGAGGAATGGAATACGAAAGGGGCAAAAGCATTGGAGCCTAAGGCCTTTGGCCACTGTCCCCAACCCTCTCCCCCCATTACATTAAGCTCTCTTCCTCTCCCTTACTCTTGCTCTCTTCACGGCGGTCGCCGAAGGGGGGGGGGGGGGGGGGGGCTCGCACCGGAACTCTTCTTCTTCCTCTTTTCTCTTCTCTTCCTTCTTTTCTCT